>OX352252.1:6228509-7433999 GCA_947086465.1 Eupithecia exiguata
ATAAATCATAGCAAGGTATATTACGGTATATTTTCTATAGTAATCGGCGAGTGACCACAGACGCAGCTATAACGTACGTTTTTATTACGTCACCAAAATATGTCGACAGATATTAGCACGATATATTTTGGTATAGTAAGACATGTAGTAAGACAAGATTTTTGCACTCATTAGCTCTCCGGCCGTCAGCCGGAGAGCTAATGAGTGCAAAAATATATATTATAGTATCGTCTGTGTGCTTGCTATACCGTAACGTAATATAGCTTACTATATTTATATATCCGTCTGCTCCGTCTGTTGTGGGCTTCAAACGAGTGGCCCGCGAGCGGTCTGTCATACGAGTATTTTTATTATCTTTAATGATTTGAATGTTAATACCCTACTATTTTAATATACTAACATTTAATTTAGGTTTTTTCTCTGATGCTGTCATCATATCTTAATTAAACGAGTTAAAACCCATATTTGAATGCACCTTTTTTGTGCTGCACTGCAGCGTTGCTTTGCAGCGACGAACTTGTCGTCTAGGCTCAAACGTCTCACATCGTCACAAATGTGAGTTGAAATTTACATTTGATTTTCAGATATCGTTAGAGGTAATCGTACTAGCCCTGAAGGAAACAGGAGTCCAGGTGGATCTCGCAATTTATGACGACATTTCACGGTTAGGAACCAGCAAGCCAACGAACCTTGAAGGAAACGTTGACTTAGCCATCGGTATGGCATTGCATTGGTACATTACGATACGACTAGGCATGCCACGACGACTTGACGTCGGAGCTCGGTAACGCGATAATATTAACGTGCTTTTATGGCAAAGAACTTGCTCTAGTTCCAGTAGTTTTAAGGCCGCACGCCCATGGCGACTTTTGCACCCGTAATGTGCGACGGGCGTAAATCTTTGCTTACTTCAGTTCGTATGTTTACTTTATCATCAAAATTTAAGTGAAAGCCTGTATTAAGTTATTAAATAACTCAAAAGCTGAAACTTATTAACGTTAGTAAATTGTAAGATATAGGCCTCTAGGCATGTCTAATTAAAGTTATAGATCTTTATACATGGGGCTCCATTACCTCCTACGCAGTAGTATGCGTGGGTGGTTGATACAGATTGAGGTTCCCAGGACAGTGGAAAACTGTTTGTTAATTCAGTAACCGTTATACCATATTTTTAATAACTTTATTAACAAAGAATATTACAATCAAATCGGCGATCGGCGTAAGTCATCTAGTACCTGCATTATTATAACACAAGCTTTGCTTAGCTTGAGGCTAGATGATGCTGGGTTGTCCAGCATTATTACTAATATTAACTCTTATGCTCGTACCAGGTTTGTCAAGTCAAGATTCTAAAGTACACTTGAGCTAATTGACTCCACGTAGAAGTGACGCGAGCACCGACACTGCGGTCGAAGCCATAGTAGTTACCTGCGACTCCAGGTGAAGCCGGATAAGTGCCTAGTAGCGATTTTATAAATATTTCCTTGTTTAACTTGCTATACATTTTACAAGCTGTTTTGACGACAAGAGGCTTGATAGATATAAAATACTGTATCGGTCTCAAAATTGTATCTATGTAGGCGAACATAGCTCGATAGCATTCTCCACCTGCTAACCTTTTTGTGGTGGTGTGAACAATCCCGGTATGGACCAAATATTGTTTTTGATGTTTTCTTACCAAAAAATCGAAACTCATGAATGATTTTACTACAAAAAACACGCGCGATTCGAACCGTACTCACCCCGATGAAGTCCATCGAAAAGGTATGTAACTTTGGGGTTCTTCCAACACAACGACGCCGTACGCGTATAATAAGACCCGGCAACTTTGTAAATTTTAGGTTAAGTTTGGGTGGTTTGTTTACAATCATTCTACATCTGGTTTGGCTAGTGTTCGTAATTGACCCGCTTAAATTCGTAATGTATTGATGCCTGATGAATAAAATAACTGCTAATATCTGCAGATCATGAATTCTACAGAGGCCATCAAACCCACGACCTTTATTGCCTATACACCCACTACGCCATAAAGTTCGTCTGCATAAAAGCGATTAAAATTCTAAAAACAAACATTCGTTCGATTCGATCCCATTGCCCTCCATTACAATTTACATCTGTCCTTTAGCGAAATATCCTTACCTGGTAAGGTCCTCTGTTTTTATGGTCTACAGCTGTTGTCGTACGTATTGTATCCAGTAATCGACCTTGAATGGTTCTTAGGGTGCTTTTGAATGTCCTGTGTCCTTTGTTTAGGGCCTCACAGGCTCACGGAATAAAACTAACTAAATGAATGCTAGTTGCCTATGAATAAAACAGAAAATTGAGCTAATGCGAGTTTTCATTTAGTGCTAGTTCTGTAGATTTGTAACTCTACCTAAATTATTCAATGGTGTCGATCCGCGGTACAAAATCTGAACAAAGGGGCTTGAAGATTTTGGCTATAACATCATGGTTTACCACGCGGTTTTATTTTAAATTGCTGCGCACTTTGTAAGTTATTTATTTGCAAAGAACACTTAAACAAATAAAAAATGTCCTGCAATATAATTTCGTATTGTCTGATTTCTACACTAATATTATAAAGAGGAAAGATTTCTTTGTTTGTTTAAATTATTAATAGTAACTACTGGACCGATTTAAAAAATAATTTCACTATTACAATCCTACATTATCCCTGATGAACATAGGCGATAGAATATACCCGGGCGAAGCCGGGGCGGACCGCTAGTCTGTAGTATGAAGAAAAACATAACACCAATAGGTAGTTATTTTTTATTTGTACAAGTGTCCTCTATCGAAATATAATTTTCATTGTGCCCCGCGATTTTGAAAAAAAAAATGTTGGGGCACCCTCCATTCCATACAAAAATCTAACCCCGTTGACAGCTCTAAAATGACGCTGTCGTAAATAAAGGCAACATTTTTAGTGCTGGAAGATTAGTTTAGTTTTCTTGTTGCAACCGAATTGACACAACGGATTCATGTGTAGAGTTACCTACTAAACTTCAAAGACGTTTGTGTCGACAAAAATAACAACCCCTTTTAACTCGGTACAGGTTTTAAAAGGAGTTCTAAGCCCATAAAATAAACATTATTGCAAAATCCTTGACATTGATAACACCGCCCTCTACAAATACAAGTATCAAAACACAGAACTCGCGCCTCACTTCACAGCTGACGTAACAGTTTCCCCCCAATGCAATAACTGTCCCAAATACAAGCATCACGCTAAAACAACCCCTCGCTTCTACTACACTTGGTCCAAAATCCTTTACCCACCCGAGTGTGATATGAAACAGTTTGGATTCGGAATACGCATTGCCCCAGGGCGGTGGTACCCCTGGTTTACTCTACTTCCGTCCGTCAGTTGTATTCCGGGCTTTGCCGTGAAAGCACGTGTTAAATTTAGAACTATGTGGTAGTGTTGATTTGTGATGGCTAGGAAAAGGGTAAGGGCCTATATTTTGATGAAGTTATTACGTTGCAAGGTTGCGACTCGCGTCGGTGCTCGAAACGTGTGTGTTTTTACTTATTTTTTCGTGTATGTTTTGTTTTTTGTCAAAGAACTGCTTTTAAAATACATCCAAATATTAGACAGATTATTTCGCCGACGACGAAAGAAATGCTGCCGTTAATGTCTAAAATTAAAACTCATGTTAAATTGTATAGGAAAAGCGTTCTGATGATGAAATATCACAAACTGGTTATTTCAAGGTCCCCTTGAAAGCTATTGGGTCTGATCAGTTTGATGTTTAGTTTTAAATGCAGACAGGGTATCGCTAACACAACAAAACTATCACTCTTAACGGTAATATATATTGAGGAGCCCACCCTTTCTTTTAATAAAACCGGCCAAGTGCGAGTCAGACTCGTGCACGAAGGGTTCCGCACCATTATCTATAAAAACGGCAAAAAAAATTAAAGCTTTTTTTGCCGTTTTTATAGATAATGGTACGGAACCCTTCGTGCGCGAGTCTGACTCGCACTTGGCCGGTTTTATTAAAAGGAAGGGTGGGCTCCAATATATATTACCGTTTTTTTTGATATTACAACATCCGTCATACATATAGTTTTTTTTTGCATAAAAGCATATGTCAGCCGGGTTATAATAATGAACGAATCGATTCACACCTCATTCATCAAAATGATGAGTCAGAAGATAAAAAAAACAACACCTACCTAAAGGCACGAACTCGTTAATCAGGTACTTTTTATCTTGTTGATTCATGTCTAACGTTTGGCAAAACCTTTTATGGGATAATCCCATTAAGGAAGGCTTAAAAGTTGTCCCGATAAAGACTAACAAGAGCATTGCTTGTGATTGCTTGCCTATTTGAGGACCTCTGTGGCGCGGTGGGCGACGACGGTCCGCCTGTGACGCACGAGGTTGCGGGTCCGATTCCCGCCTCGGGGCAAATGTTTGTACGATCTGCAGATATTTGTTTTGGGGTGTTCATCTGTTGTGTACATCAGTTATCTAGTACCCGTAACACAAGCTCTGCTTAGCTTGGGGCTAGATAATGCTGTGTGAATTGTTCAGCATTATTATTCATACTATATCATCAAACGTTCATTCCCAAGAGTTCAATGTTTTAGGAATTTAACATTCTGGTCCGAAAATTCTCAGTCGAAAAGCTCAGCTCAAACTGTTCAAAAATAGGTCAGTTGGCTTCGGAATTATTAGGCATTATCGTTTCATTGTAGGTAAAGGCTTTAGTTGCGCTTGTGCCAATGTTGTAGTAAATGGTTACTTTTTACGACCTCGGTTGCGCAGTGGGAGTATGTCTACCTGAGACGTTAAGGTTCGATTCTCGACGTTGGACAATCGTTCGTTTCTTTTGTAATATCGGCTGGTAATTGTTCTGGGTCAGATTTTATTTTGTTTTTTTTATTTTATTGATCTCATTTTGTAAAAGAATAGTTTGTGTCCGCATCTTCGCTGAAGCTACTTAGGGCTTCCTGTCATGCGGATTTCCGTCCGCATGCGGGCCATCCGTAACCTATAATTGCTCCAGCCATCCACGTTCCGAGTGCATGTGGCCCGCGTGATAAAAAAACATCCATACTATCCATACTAATATTATAAATTCGAAAGTAACTCGTTTGTCTGTCTGTCTGTCTGTTACATTTTCACACCTTAAGGTTAGGCGTGAAAAGGTAACAGACGGTCAGAGTTACTTTAGAATTTATAATCATCACCAATCATCATCAGCCTATATCAGTCCACTGCTGGACATAGAATTTGTAACATTAGTATGGATTATATGTTTCGGGTGACCCGCACGCAGACCCGATACCGACCCGACCCGCACACAGGTTGAAATCCGCATGACATATGACAAAGAAAAGAGTCCCTAGAAAAACCTTCACATATAAATAATAGATTCAGGCGTTACTTTGCGGAAATCCATTGCAAAATATAAGGATGAAAATATTTAGTAACAATTCATTTTGTAGTTGGCGTCGTTTTTCTTCTACAACGCGGACTACATTTTGTTAGAACTTATCGGAGAAGGTTTTTTCGCGGAATTTTTACTTAATATTTTCATCCTTATACCTTCACATATTATACCTAGGGTTTATAGCAACGTGTTTTTCATCGGTTAAGAAGTAGAGTATTGTGTTAGTGAAACGTTATTTACAACGGCAAAGAATCAAACATGATCACTATTCCTGTTTATATTCAGGAATTCCTCGACAATCGCAATATCATTTTCGGAACATCAACACAATCATACGGATTCCAATATTTCATTCAGAATCCGAAAATAGCTCGAATGATTTAAGCGATGCTTCATTCGAATGATATTTGTAAACCGTTACTAATGATTCTAGTTTTGAATAAATATTAACTTATTTTTCGACGCAGCGAGCGAGCTTTTTTCTGTTATGTATTTCTATCATAGGAATTATTTTTAGAACAATATCCTAACTAATATTATAAAAGCGAAATTGTGTTTGTTTGTTTGTCCTTCCTTCACGCCCTAACTAAGCAACCAATCGTCTTGATTTTTGGCATAGAGTTAGTTGAAAGGATGGAGAGTAACATAGGCTACTTTTTGTCCTGGACCCTGGTAAAACATCAAATTCCCATGGTAGATTTACGGGAATAATCCCCCTAGAAATGTGAAATTCGAATTTAACGCGGGTGAAACCGCGGGTCTAGTTTTTTTATTAAGCTTTTAAGTTAATTTAAACTTAGTTTTCAAAATTATTGGTAAAGAATTGTTGCTTTGAGCTTTTGTAATAATTTATTTACCTATAACTTAAAATTTGCATCTCATTTGTGACTATAATACTATTAATAATAGAGAAGTCTGCGAAGCAGGAGGTTGCGGGTTCGATTCCCACCTCAGGACAAATGGTTGTAAGATCTGCAGACATTTGTTCAGGGTGTTCTGGTCGTTTTCTATATATAATAAAAAAATATCTATCTATGTATTGTATTGTATTATGTATATCAGTTATCTAGTACCCATAACACAAGCTCTGCTTAGCTTGGGGCTAGATAATGCTGTGTGAATTGTCCAGCATTATTTATTATTTACAATACAATACAAAAATACTTTATTGTACACCAGAAACTAATATTACAAAGAGACATCACTTATGATGATAGTAGGTACAATTGGCAGCGATCTCTCGCTTCTGAGTGATAAGCTCTCGCTCTCTTCCAGGCAACCTTTGGATGGAAACGTTTGATTGCTTTATCATTCCGGATCATCCATCCATCGTCAAGTTCACGCTATCGCTAAATCAATGCTGATTTCTCAGTTATCATTATTTTTATCGACTGTATTGATGATAGGCGATAGGATAAGCAGGTTCTAAAAATACACGTGGAAGCTTGCCATTGAATAAGCTAAACAATGTAAATTGAATGTACCGGAATATCTAGGAACTACTTCCTTAATTATACAATACAAAAACACTTTATTGTACACCAGAAAAAGAACATTGCAAAAAGATGTTACACGAGCTTATATAATGGGCGACCTTATCGCTTAGAATTGATATTTCCAGGCACACAGGACTCTTGGACACGTCACAAAACTCAGATATCTTAAGTAAAACTAGGAAATAAAGTGATCACTTTGATCTTTTGTTCACTTCAACCTTTTAAGGTATAGTAAAGAAGCAAACAAGAAACCTTTACCTTGTCAGAATGTTTTTTTCGAGTTAGAACAAAACTTGTCCCAAGTTTTTTTTATCCTCTAGATAATCTGATATTTTAAAGTAAGCCTTTTACAAAGAATACCTACTGAATACTATAATAATACCTGTTTGAAAATATGTTTGAATTTATTTATTGATAATTTTTGCAACTCACTTAGAGTTTTGTTATAGAAGCGTATACATACATTGCCCTTTAAAAGATTGATTGTTTAGCCTAGTTGTGGGCACACCGAGTTTATTCTTATTTCTAAGTATTTAAATTATGTATATCGCTATTTTTGGGAAAAAACTTCAGCAATGTTACAGTTCAAATACCATCGCTAAAATGCACGGTGACAATCGATAGACTCCAACCCCCGTCACCCCCAGTCCAACCCCTAGGTTGCACTGTGCTCTGACCCAGGGCAATATTGGTTGGGACGTGGAAACAAACCTTCGGCCTATGGAAATATGAAGTCACCTTGTAGTTGTTGTCTATTGCAGATTTGTCGGCATTGAAGGCTTCTTCCAGAGTCTTGGCACACGTTTTCCCGGAGATAAAACTATCTACTATGTTATTGACAAGAATTACGTAGCAAAATTTTTGGCAAATAAAAATACGTTCCCGCAGTTTAGTTTTTGACTACAGTTGTAACAAGTATTTTACTTTTTCATTATGAAAAAAATTGCATTCAATTCCTATTCGGCTCCAGAAGTTCCTGGCTTCAACCCTACACATGATGGTAGAGTAAAGTTACTGTAGCACAGCCGCATTTGATTTGTAGTCGAACGGTGGGTTTTTAGGTCATTGCAAACTGTGGAAAGCCACTGCAAATGTCTATTGAATTTCCGGGAAGTTATTTACGAAGCTTACTGCGAGTGTGGATTCAAGCCCCGTAGTAGCGTGACTTTTGATGAACATTTTGATACATCCGCGGAATCAACAGAGGTTTTAAGGAATAAGTAATGTTAATAAACCGGCCAAGTGCGAGTCGGACTCGCGCACAAAAGGTTCCGTGTCATTATCTATAAAAACGGCAAAAAAATCACGTTTGTTGTGTGGGAGCCCCCTTAAATAGTATTTTTTTTTGTTTTTTAGTATTTGTTGTTATAGCGGCAACAGAAATACATCATCTGTGAAAATTTCAACTGTCTAACTACCACGGTTCATGAGATACAGCCTGGTGACAGACGGACAGCGAAGTCTTAGTAATAGAGTCCCGTTTTTACCCTTTGGGTACGGAACGGAGCGAAGATGCTGCGGTAAAGAAATAATTTGTGTGGGTGATTTGTAAAAAAATTATAAAATTAATATTTAAGGGGGTTCCCATACAACAAACGTGATTTTTTTGCCGTTTTTATAGATAATAGTACGGAACCCTTCGTGCGCGAGCCTGACTCGCACTTGGCCGGTTTTATTCATATTGTTATATATTTTTTCTTCTGCCCAAGCCTATCCAAGCTTCAAGAATGATGTATAATGCTAAGTTTGGGAAGTTTATAATTTACTTCTAGTTCTTTTAAAGTTTATTGGCAGCCACTGCCGCCGTGGGTCCTGATATTTTCTGAGCTTAGCGCGAGAGAAAACTTGATAACGTTACCAAATAAAACCGAAAATTTTTTGATCCTTGAACTGGACACTCGTGTGTTTTATTTTCCTTCTATAATTTTTAGTAAAAGTGACATAGTGAAGTGCATTTAAGTCATGAGTGGACAGAGCTATTGTCTCCTGAGGATTCTTCGGTAGACCGACCATGGGAGTCAAGGGCAGATTTCTGGTGAATTAATTAATCTACTAGAAAGTAGAAGTTATTTTTGCTTGATTATACTTAGAGCCTGACTAGATTTTTTATTTGACATTTAATTTGACAAAATCATGTTAGTGTGTTTGATTAGTATTTTTTTAATGGTTCATTGTAGGCCTTGTTTAGAACACAATAATTGGTTTGCACGGTATAATTATCTAGATTTTTTATATAGACTTGCATGAGTTAGATAATTTTAGATCTTATAGCACCAAGGCCATGATATATATTAATGTTTTTTTAATAATCTGGTAGAGCTAATTTATTTCTCAGCTAAGTAATGTTTAACAAGTACCACGTTAACGACACCACGGGTAAAAGCTTTTATATAGAAACAAGTAATTAATTGAATACGAAAAAAAACGACTTGGTTCCCGATTTTTCACCACGCTTTTTTTTTCGGAAAATAAGTTGGAAGTGGTTACAAAATGTTTTGATACCCCGAAATCGCTTCAGCCGTTTTGTTGCTTTGCATAAACAGAGTCCGGCCAACCTCATATATACATGGATATACCTACGCGTGAAAAACGCAAGGGTAAAAAGTAAGATCTCAAAAATTATCTGTGTTATGATGGTGTTATGGAAATAAATAACATACACATCTAGCATCGCTATCAAGCATTCAAATATGGACTTTAAAGTCATAATCTTAAAATACATTTACAGTGACAAAATGGCATAACGCAAAGCTTCAAGAGAGTGGCCCGCGATCTAGTGATTGATAGTTTAGGAGAAAAACGGTAATAAGTAAGAAAACGTTGTTTTTTTTTCTTTTTAAAACGAAGGGGATCTGCCTTGTATCCCATAAATTATAATGTATTATTTTCGAAGCTTTTTCGATAAAGATAACGTGAAAAAATATTTATCGTAACCCAATTCACGTCAATTCACATATATCCACGCCATGGCTAGTTAATTATAAGATGCATTTTATACTGACGGCGTTAGATGACGACCTCTGTGGCGTGGTGGGCGAAGGTTTGCCTGCGACGCAGAAGGTTGCGGGTTCGATTCCCGCCTCGGGACAAATGTGTGTACGATCTGCAGACATTTGTTCAGGGTGTTCTGGTCGTTTTTCTATGTATAATAAAATATATCTATCTATGTATTGTATTATAGTTATCTAGTACCCATAACACAAGCTCTGTTTAGCATTGGACTAGTTAAGATGTGTGAATTGTCCAGCATTATTTATTTATTAATACCTATGTCTCCTTTAATAATGTATGTACATCGTAGCTCTTGTAGTGTTTTCCCCTCTTGCCCTAGGGTGCTTCTCGCTCCGGTGAAGCGCGCGGGTCACCTGTCTGAAATACATTAAATTACACTTTGGATAGACCAGCTTTAACACGCAGCTTGGCTCCAGTATTAATAAAAAATATTACTTGATTTAACGTTTGTCCACCATCTTATTATAATAAGTAAAGATGTGGCCTAAGATAGAGCACTCTTTCGAAAGAATTTTTCACTCTGAGTTTGAATGAATGTTCCAAAATTTTAGATTAGATACCTACCAATACTACGATTCAAACACTTGTATATTTTTGTATACCAGGGGTTACTAAACCTAAGGAATCATCATCAGTCTATATCAGTCCACTGCTGGACATAGGCCTCCCCTAATGAGCGCCATAGCGCCCTGTCTTCAGCTTGCCGCATCCAGCATCTGCCAGCAGTCTTTCGCAAATCGTCATACCACCTGGTCGGAGGGCGTCCTACACTACTTTTTTTTTTTACTAAACCTAAGGAATATTGGTGGAAAATAGTTAACGACATTGGTATCATCGAAGCAAAGCACAGAAAGTCGAAACAATTTTTGGTTTTGAAAGCTTTAATTCGTCATTTAATTTATTTCTTATTCGATTACGCTGCGTAAGTGAGATTACTTCTCGCTGTTACCACGTGGTTTTCTGCTATTGTTATCAGCTTTTGTTAGGTTTTTATTCAGAATGTCTTAGTTGACATAAAATATCTTGAATTCTATATCTGAGTATAAGTAAGTATACCTTAATGTAAGTAACTAGTTAAAAAAAATGTTACTCAGTCTTAGATTATTATAAGATATTTATCAATGAATTAAATTGAAACTCAAAATTATTGAAAATGAATCATACAGCGGGTTAGCTAGCACATTATACCGTAGGCGAAAGCGATAATTTTGTCCAAAAAAGTGTCATCGATTGCGTAGAATAAATATAAAAAAATTACAAAAATTTACTACAGCGCTTTCTACGAATTAATTCTGATATATTCTCAACGAACGGATGTTGTTCCAAACCAAAATTAGGCCGTCGAATTTTAATAATCTCTCTTTTTATTGTATTTGCGGGCCTGATAGAAAAATACCGGCGTTTTATATTGGAGCTTGCGTCCCGAAAACATCTATTGAGAAATGTTTTATCAAAGGTTGAGGGAATGTGACCTCATTCGACGTTCAGGAAGCGCTGAATTGGAAAACACCTTCAATGAGGACTTCGATGCTGTTAATACTTCAGGCTTCAACATCATCATCATCATCATATTCATCTTAGACAAGAACTACAACGTTGGTTCATTACGGATGTAAGCGGGTTAACCATCCACCAACGTTTCATCCCTTAACGAGGGACTTCTTCAGGGTCCCTCGTTAAGGGATGAAACGTTGGTGTTCTTCCAACACAAACAAGGTTCGTAGTTAACCCGCTTACATTCGTAATGAATTCGTCAAACTACGATAGTTTTTATAGTACAATACAACGTTGGTGTTTCTCGAACGCAAATACGGTTCGTAATGCTGGATACAGACAGCATTATCTAGCCCTAAGCTAAGCAGAGCTTGTGTTATGGGCACTAGATAGCTGATATACAAAATACAATACATTACATAGATAGATTTATTTTTATTAGGGTTCCGTACCCAAAGGGTAAAAACGAGACCCTATTACTGAGACTTCTCTGTCCGTCTGTCACCAGGTGAACCGTGATAGTTAGACAATTGAAATTTTCACAGACGTATTCCTACGTATTTCTGTTGCCGCTCTAACAACAAATACTAAAAAACAGAATAAAATTAATATTTAAGGGGCTCCCATACAACAAACGTGATTATTTTGCCGTTTTTATAGATAATGGTACGGAACTCTTCATGCGCGAGTCCGACTCGCACTTGGCCGGTTTTATTAAATAGATAACGACCAGAACACCCGGAACAAATATCTGCAGTACGTAGCTCTAAGCGTGGAATCAAAAATATGTTGGATACTTTTTATCCCATTGAAATCTGTTTCCATGGGATAGAAATGCAGGTGGGCAGAAACTAGAACAATAATGCATGGAATGTCCTGTCTTAGCGATGGTCTTCAATCGAGAAAAGATACAAAAATTCTACGTATTTATCATAAACAATAAAAAATTGAAAAATCATTCTCTCTGCGCTACTCTGCGGGAAGTTGCGTTGCGTAATACATTTCGCTAAAACTTGGCTTTCCCCTCCGACGACGCCAAGACTTTGACAATGTACGTTACTTTCTGCCTTATTTAAATGTATGAAGGTGAAATTAGCTTGGCTTTTGTGAGATGGGAGGCTTAAACAACGAGATTTTGTAAGAAGAATTACTTTAATATAATAATGTGTGAGAATTTGCCATAGAAAAAGCTACGAAAGCCCCACCTACCTAAAGTAGTTATTTACATTACTTTTCATTGCATTCATCGAAGAACCAGTTTTTTGAAACGGAAATTAACTTGTTCACTGCCCTGCCCCGGCAATGCGACCTGCAGGGGCGCGCCGCACCAGGTATACATGAGTCGTGGGCCATGAAAGTGTTAATAAATAATTACACACTATCATTTACCCGAAAGTAAACACAGGTTTTGGTATGAGAACCGTACTTCGGACACCACCGCGTTTCAAACGGATCGCCCACTACGCCAGATAGGACAAAAAAGGCTGCGGCAGAAGCTCAAAGCTAATCTAAGTCAAAAATTCAAAAGTCAATAACTTTATTTCTTTAGGCTTACAAAAAAACACTTAGACAAGTCAAATTTTATACATAAACAACAACTATATAAATAATACATTTATTAAAAAAGTTTTCGTAGAAGATTAACCCAGTGCGAGTAACGCACTATAAAGCAAAAAGCTAACTATATAAATAGTAATTAACAAACAAGAAACAAAATGTTATTGATTTTGTTCGCTTAAATTTTTTGTCCACTTGTGAAAGATAATAAGTAATATAGGTGATAATAATAATAACATTTTTATCACGTACAAAATGATCCAACCGATATCCTACCTAACGCTATAAAAAGGCTTCTCAAAATTCATAGCCTCGGTACGTTTAAATGTGTTTCAGGGCTTGATAGCAAAGATTTACGTATTGATATGAGAATCGTACGATATACACCTCAAAAAGTTGGAGGTAAAAAAGATAAATAGAAACTTGTACCTTGTAAGGTAGAGGTTTCTTTTTAACTTTTTTACACAAAGATTGAAATGCGGCAGATTGCATGTTCTTTCTAGTATTATTTCGTTTAAAAACATTCAACTTCTGGAAATAGCACGCAATAAATATATGCCGTAGTAAACTTATTTTCTTGAACTTTCGTAAAATGTAAAACATGTTAGTCAAATAGTCAAGTAAGAAGGGCTTTTGATGCTGATGTTACTATGTCTTACATAATAAACTTTCTTAGTCTTTGCCCAGGTTCTGGGGTTGGGGTTAGACTACACCACTATCCTCTCGGGCACCGAAATCTTGTGAACCAAAGCTTTGTCTTAAGTTTCGGTAAATAACTATGTTTTGATTTTTAATATAATCATGGTGGACTAAGAATGAACGATTCAATGCATATTCAATGACGGTTGAATGAATGAATGAATATTATATATTTTCTCTTGCAAAAGATAATTGTTTACAATTTTTGGCTTAAGTTTAATATAATGCTATTTATCTTGTTTTGCAAGAGACTGGTGCCCGTGAGAGGTTCGAAAACCTGTGGTACGGTCACCAGGGCCTTACTCCGCAGGATAATTTAGGATACCTACATAAGTACTTATAAGAAGACGGTTAAACTATATATTTTATATATGGTTATTTACATAGAGCTTAAAAGCACTTCGAATAAGTATCTACTTATGAAATCAATTATTAAACATTATTTCTATGACGACACTAGCATTAACAAACGCTTGGGCGTCTTAAGTATAGAAAAAATGGTAGTGTTCACATTCAACAGGATTTCTGAGGAATAAAAGCAACTGCTTAGTGTTATTTTTAACGGAAATGTTTGACAAGATAATACTCGAAAGACCAGAAACCCAACAGTAGCTGTGGAGCTTGTAGAATGTAGACCGATGAAGTATGTTTTAGACGCAGATTATATTATGAGATTGTAATGTAGAGCCAGAAGCTAGTTAAAATTACGTTGCTATATAAGATTGAACCCCCACGGGATGTTCCGCTTGTGACCCGCTTTCGGAAATGGTTCAAGTGAGGGGCACAATTGCCGTTCCTGCTTCCATCCTAGTTTTAAAAGTGTGCACATAGCGGATCCAGGTCAGATTAGAGCTGGAAGTTTAATTAAAATTTGCTGATTCTGATTACGGCAGTTGAGATACTTGTCTTAATTTAGCAGTTTCAATTAAGATTATTGCTCTATGTAAGCCACACGGGTTTTGGGTTTAATTGATCTTGGTTTCGTCAATGTACCAAATTCTTACCATTAAGTATACTTACAACGGGTGCAACCATCTTGCCAGTAATGACAGTTTTTCCGTAATCTTGGCATAATTATACAACTGTGCCGTAATATAAAAGCTCACGATTGATTTGATTTGTATTTTTGCTTGAATGTTTCGTTGTTTTTATTTTATTCATCGTCTGGTTCATAAGCTCTACTTTTACGGTTGACTATGCCGTGTGAAAAGTATTATGGGTTTACGGTTTTGTTAAGGTGTGAATTCCGTGCAGGCTATTTTTTTGGGACTACCTAAATTTTATATTTTTAAATCAAAAAACGATAACTCGGTCGCTTTGTATTTTTTTTGTTAGTTAACTGTTTCTTTGAGTGTATTTTGTTTATATCTATGACACAGAGTTTGACCTAGAAACTACGATCGTATCCAATTTATTCCTCTATTCGCTACATCAAACGTCGCGCTTATTGAAATCCGAACGGCAGCATGTTGTTGGTGACACTTCCAATTCTGTGCACAAGTTTTTTAACTCTATTTACTAGTTGGCTAGAGTGTTCCTATTTTTGGGAGAAGGTGGTTTGTTTATGCCGTCTCATGGAGATAAATTGTTTTCCTTTTTATGACCTTACTTTGTTGTTTGATGACCACTGGAAAAGTATCCAGGTAAACGGAATTCTATTAAGATAATTTTGTGTTTGAACCATATCAAAAACCTGCTTATTATTTTCACTTTTACCAGGTTATTAATACGCTATTTTTTTCTCAAAATGAGCGCAAAGGCGTCCAATATGTAGCTCAGGAAGGGCAGTAGAAACAGAGAGGAGTATTTTGATGTAACATTTATAAAAGATGCCGTTTTGATGTTTCGAGGTGATAAATAGTCACAGTCCCAGAAAACCACAGAAACGCGTAAAAACAAAATCCGCGAATATGTAGGTAATAAGGTAAACAACTTGTCACGATTGGTACAGTAAATAAGTTAACATTCAGTAAACAAAATAAGCCTTCCATAAAAGTTAATAATATGACGGCAGCAAGAAGGCAAATCGCAATAACTCTAAATAAGACGAATCACGAATATCAGTGAAAGCGAACGTCGTCATAACGACTTGGAGGAAAATAATAAAAATGCCTCGTCAAATACCTACGGATAAGGCTGGGTTCGGTTTTCTCTCGGCGTAATTTCCCGGGAAAAATCCGGCGAATATCCGCTTTTTGCTTGGGTACAACTATTGACGAATCTGGTTACGTACTTGCAATGTTTGCTTTTCGAACAGATTATGGGTATTGGTAAAGATGCCAAGATGTCACATGTCGAAAGTTTGACGGATTTTAATAAGAGATTAACTATTAGTTAAAAGAGATCAAAATAATAATGTTGTTTTGGTTTCTTTCACTCCGTTTTTAATGACATTCAGTTTAAAAGGACACAGTATGACAGATTGTACGCGTTATCTTCGATAACATAAGTAAAAGAAAGCACAAGCAAAGTTTAAACTTCAAGTTCAGCTAGCTAGGCTCAATTTTATTTAACAGCTTCCACAAACTTTGCTAATAATAATTTTCTTGTTACAGGTAAGCAACACGATGAAGCAACTTAGCCATAGTCAGCGGGATGGTAAGACAAGTTATGTGTTACAACAATGTCGTGCATATTTCAACTACCAACTCGGTGTAAGGAAATTATGATAGTTTGGATGAGTTTTTGAAAATTTACGCGTGAATTTCACGTTAATGTTACGTAGTGTGCGTTCCTTGGTTTTAAAAGATATGACTTTGTCGAGTTTAGTTGATGAGTAGCTGATATATTTCCATAGCAAACATGAGAAACAAATGTGTTATACGTTATTTTTTTTTAACTCTATACTTTGCAGTGCTGTGTTGACGTGTTACTCAATGCGGGGTAAGAATTATAAAAAATGTTTGTTCCTTTGCGTGTTACCATGAAGGTTATAAACATTCCCCGTGATTAGTTGCGCATTGCACATTTGAACTAAAAAATAAGCCAATATTGATAAAAATCCCCTCGATATTAATACATCTAGGTTATCACGCTCACCAGAGCTTTTTCACGGGCATGCATCGCTGCTCCCTTGCCCAGCGCTTTTTATAGCCCTTTGACCCATCTCGACAGCAGTGTCTCGTCAGTGTTACACCTGTACACTCGATAATACAATCGAATCGAACAACAACGTTTACATTCGATTAATCGAAATTGAAATTCCGTTTTCAATCAAATCGAATTTTTGAATGTTGAATCTGTGAGTTGTGTGGTTTTCCACTGCGGTGGGCGATACCGATAGATCTTGTTATTTGAATTCGGAATCGGAGTTTAGTGTGATTCTGTGCGGTTTGTGGATTTTGTGAGATAATGCAGTTTGCGTGTTGCGGTTCGATACTTTCAATGCTTGTTCTGTTCTGTTGAAATGAATTCTTTATTGATAAACCATGGAGCTATATTATACAGTAGCGATAGCTTTTTTAACGTAAAAGTACTGTAATACCATAACCTTAGCAGGCAGGTTCAATGCCTTTACAAGGCGATTATATGTACCTATATATTATATACAATGCGGCATTAAAAGTCGTGCAGATAAAGAATGGGTCTGAAAATGACAGCGGAATAGCATGCTGTCCCACTGAGATCACATTCGATCAAATATGATCTAAGGATGCTTGTCCCGCTGTCATTTTCAATCACTTTCTTTATCTACACGATTAGTACCGGGCAATAATAAAGAGATTCGTTCGGGCATCATAGTCAGTATATAATAGTGTCAAAATGGCATGGTGAATAGCGAATACAGGCTAGGCAGTAAAAGAGTTAACAGCTCCACTGCCCAACTTCAGCGGTCCGTCACACACGACACGAACGCGCGCCGCAGCTATACGTTGAACTAGCAAATGTGCGTCTGGGCTCTGAGACTGTTAAATATAGTATACCTAGATAAAAAAGAAAATCTTATAACCACGGCCTTAAAAACCAATGATAAATAAAAAAAATACTCGCATGCCGAGTCTCCCTTGAACTAACAAACGTGACGTGTTATAGAAAATTTAGTGGTTTGTTCACCATCGATGTTCATAGAATATTTTAGTAGGTGAACGTCCTTGGTTGCTCTGTTAGTAGTGGTTGCTATAGGATATTGTAGGTATTTTATTACTATCACCGCCTTTTTCACTTTAGTTTCCTTAGAGGGTAAGCACACGAGCAACTTTAGTTGAAGAAACTGTCGATTTTTTAATATTTTTCGTTTAAACTTCTGCTCCTTGAATGCACTGTTTATGAAGAAGTTTAAGCTAGGTTGCCAGTTGCCCCAATAGTTGCTCTGTCTGCATGGTGCCTTAAGTTGGGTGCGAATCTCTAAGCTCCCATCCCAACATACCTACTTTACGATTAATTTGAAAAATACACCCTTTATAACGATGAAATTCCGCAGACATAGTCGGACGAAAAAGCTGTTTCCACAGTTTTTTTTAAACAAAATCATCTATTGAAGTCATAAAATCGCTTGAAAATGAATCCAAACGAATTTTCGTTGTAGTCGTAGTACACCGTGACGGTGGTGTGCCACTTAAGTGGTTCCAAAGATAATTGGACAATGAACAGCTTTGTCGTTAGCATTGTTGTTTGGCGTATATTGTCAAAAAAGTATAATTGTCCGATTAACTTTTCAAAGAACACAATGCTTTAGTACACCGATGTGTACCAAAACCAAGGCTTGTGTGTGTATGTGAGTAATTTTTTGTTAAACGTTTTCTTAAATTCGTATTAATGTCAACCCACAAAAGAGAAGGGAGAAACTCCATTAAATAACATCATCTCGAAGACATTTATCGAAGAATAGGAATCTCCCCGGAAATTAAACTCGAATGAACTCCCTTCTGTGAATTGAGAATGAACTTTGTCAGCTTATTACGTTCAATAGAGACCAGTTTGCTTTGGCCGAGTAAATGGTTCGCCTTTTACTAACGAGTAAAGAAACAGTAATTATTTTAAAATAAAAAAGGACATGTGAGTCACGGACAATGAAAGTGTTAGTACTGCCCAGCCTCTTCGGTGCGAATCGAAGGAAGGCGTAGCAGCTACTCGCTGGTTTTTCTAGACATGTGCGTGCGTTATGATGGCAAAGTGTTAACTCGTCATCTGTCGAGCCCTCTCCTGGAGATAGCTGTCAAAAACACCGCTCTGTCGAGCCCTCTCCTGGAGATAGCTTGTGACTTAGTAGTAATTTGTAATGGATACACTGTTTCTTTACAATGTGAAAACTAAGCGCCAGTCTATCAGATTCCAGTGGCTAGATATCTCTCCCCTTGTATCTCAGTTTTGAATTCCGCCATTGTTTCGGTCGCTTATTGAATTTCAAATAGTTGGTAACAGCGGTATGCCTGGTTTAATTATGAAGTTTGAGTTAATTTGATTTCGGGCATGTGATTCTGTTTGGCTATTCCCTGTGTATTCCGTTGTGGATATTCCCTGGATATGCTAGTAGAGTTATGAATTTTGTTGAAATAATTCTGTCTCATTTTAAGCCAGGGCCATATGGCGCTGGAATTATTGGTCCTTATTTCTTCTCCTTTTAAGGTAAAGTGAATCCTAAAACTCACGTTTGATTGTACGGAAAATAAATTTTAAGGCAAAAACACTATATTTTTTATTATTTTTTGATGAGCATTCAAAGTTTAGGATTCTAGTTAGTTGCTATGGGAGTCATAACACGATAGACTCAACTTGAATGGATATAAAAAAATTTGCATAGTTTCCTGTAAGCCTTCATTTTTACGGAGATACTTCTACGGAAAAAGCAGTTTCATTTGCTTGTTATTCACTTATTTCAATGAAATTTCGTCTACGTGTGAGCAAAAAAATAAGTAATAAAACCGGCCAAGTGCCAGTCGGACTCGCGCACGAAGGCATCGCGCAAGAATACCATTATGTATAAAAATGGCAAAAAAATCATGTCTGTTGTATGGGAGCCCCCTTAAATATTTATTTTATACTGTTTTTGACGTGACCTATGACGCCATTTTGTGAAAAGATAGGCATTGGATTTTGCGTTCATAGGAGCGGGACAGAGCAGAGTGGCGTAAGTGCGAAAATCAATATTTTGATTATTATCTAAAAAAACGTATATTTGAAAATTATAAAACACACACCGTCTGCTTTTCACCATCCACCACCAATCACCACTTGTGTATGTCATCCCCTATCATTGAGTTAGTCGTCATCATAAACAAGGCGGCAAAAATATTAAATTAGTCTAAAATTACGTATTGATATGGCCGTTTGGGGAATTTAAAATGACGTTACATATTTTTCTCAAATGAAAAGCAACATTCATTCATAATTGACTTCAAAAAACTGCATTCGTTTCAAATACGGCTATCTTTGGTAGTTTAAAATCATACCCTGCCATTTGGCTCCGTCAATCAACCACAGTCGTCCGAGCGGTCGCGTGGTCCGATGAAGTTTACCTACAGATTTCCACCTTTCATTAAATACGACTCAATTAATAATTTAGTCATAGGTTTTTTAATGCCTAATTACCTGTCAAACCATGTAGAGCTATCTGCGTAACATTAGAGTTACAAACTAATGTCATAAAATAATAAACGACAATTTGAATGCTCTGTTATTTATGTCACAACTTTCAGTAATGGTTCAACTAATCGTTTTTGGATGATTTTACTGGAAATACCAGATAGAAGCTTTTGTTTAGTTTTACGTTTTAGTGGTATTTTAAAGTATTGGTAATTTGTTATCGGGTGAAGATATGGGTTTAACGTCAGAGATACGTTAAGCTTTCCTTATTAGTGTTTTATGGCCGCCATTCTTGGTGATGTCTATTTGTCGTAAAGTTACGTTAGGTGGTTCGACGCGGGCTGGCGTGAGTTTTTTTTTGTGGTTTGTTTGTACGCGTTCCACAAGCAATAAAACTAGCGGCAAAGTAAATTGCCGCAAATTGTAAACTATTTTCTATACCAACTTCGATTCACTAGTATTTTTGTGCTAAAAATCAACATTTTCCCTAATGCTCCCAGAATAAAAATGAATAGAAATTGCTTGTGGAACGCAGAAAAAATTTAAAACCACAAAAAAATTATCTCGCGCCAACCGGCGTCGAACAACCTCAAGGTTGCGGTTCGCGCCGCGACCGCGACTTGAGACCGAGACAAGAGACCGCGACCGGTATACGGGCGACAGATCGCGCGTGCGACAGCGCCAGGAGACAGAGACGCGAGACCGAAGACAACGAGGCTGTCGCCGTTTGTTCAAAGCTAAGTAACAACTTCCTGTCGCGGTCTCCTGTCTCTGAGACCGAAGACAACGAGGCTGTCGCCGTTTGTTCAAAGCTAAGTAACAACTTCCTGTCGCGGTCTCCTGTCTCTGTCTGAGACAGGAGTCTCAGTCTCCGGACGCGGTCGCGGCGCAGCGCGGGTTTAGGTGTTTTTTTAAATTTCGCGATGTCATAGGTCTTCTTCCATGTATCAAACTAAACAATAAAAAAAATTTCGTGAATAGATCTTCTTTAGACCACATTCTCACCTAATGTGAATAATGGGCGATAATTTCTACAAATGACGTGTTATGCTATCGTTAAAAATTGAGATCGTTGAAGGCATTCAGTTCACTAAGAGAGTCTTCTTCAAAACCATTCATTCATAAAATATTTATAGCCCTACTCAAGAAAATTCTTCAAACTGTGATCTATCCCTGTTTACAGCATAAATACATAGATAATGTATCAATACCTACAACAAAGTAGACGATGTTATTCAGCCACTCTAGCTGAACTTGCACTATTGACACCGTCACAACGTCCACTGACCTGGTTATCGTCCAACCTTCGATAAATAATCCAAACGTGCTCCATTCGTATAAACATTATAATTCAATTCAAGAATACAAAGAAAAAAGTAACTGAAAGTCGAAAAAGTGTCGATTCGCAACACAACGCGTTTATTTCTAAGCTGCTGCTGATAACCCATTAGGTTATCAATCTTCCTACTGCCTAGTCTGACGCTAAACTTCGCTGGGTAAACATATGTAGGTAAAATAGTGAAAATAAGCTGTATTAAACTATTAAGTGCCAGTGAAAACTTCGAATCAGTGCCAGTGCAATGAAGTGTTAAAGAAGTGTTAAAGAACTTGGAAATTTAACTCAGTGTTTTAGTGCAAATCTTTGTTATACAAGTTGTTCGCGAATCTTTGTTAAAGTGTTTCGTGTTTAAGATTTTCGTGTCGTTCATTTTGTCAGAATAGAACTTTCAGTACTGAATTTTGGTAAAACGGATTCGTAGATTTTTGCCGTAACATAGCCACACACAATTTTGAAGAATAAAAAAACAGTGTTAACCAATGTTTTTTTTTCTTCTGAATTGTGGTACCCATTGAAAGTTATATAAAGGAAACTTACACAAATAAAATTTACTTTATTTCATAATATCCTAAAGCGCCAGGATTCCGAGACATTTTTAATTTTTACATATTATGTGAATCTCAGAATATCTCGGAAACCTGACGCTTTAGGACATTATGTTATTGAACATTCTTCTTTTGTATAAGTGTCCTCTATCCACTTTAAAACTTTCATGGTGAACAGCAGCGTTTGAAAAAAAAAATGCTGTTAGGCCCACCCTCCATAAAAAAATCTTCAAACCCCTGTAACATATCTTTCCGATCTCTACAATAACGTCCGCCATTTCAAATACAAGAATCCAAGCCAGAAGTGTCAAACTCTAATAATTCAGGCTACAGAAGTACCGTTCCAAGCTAGCCAAAAGTCCAAGATACGAAGTGCTCCTAAATTTTTATGCAATCCAAGATATATTATCTTAGAAAACTGTCGTAGCTACTTAAAAAATCCAGACATTCCACGTAAAATCATCGTACCAGCAAATCTCTCCACGAAGTACATAGATACAACTAAAGTGTCGGCTTCCAAGATAACAAAAGATCCAAATATTGCACGTAAAAATTTACCGCGCACTAGAAAATTTCTTCTGGAGACACCGGCAAAGACTAAACCAAAGTCTAGCACTAAGCTAAGCTCACGCATCCGGCCAAGACTGAGCGTCGGAGTCTTAAGTCTAGCTCTTAGCTAGACTCATCCAACTGCTACCAGAAACCGTCAAGATAAACCCCCAGACGATGCGTCATCGAGTTCTGCCCCTGCTGGCGCCCGTGTTCCTCTCCAAGCTCTGGAGGAGGCGGCGCAGGGCGAAAGCCATCGAGAAGTTTCATGGGGTAATGTATCACCAACGACTCAATGGGTTATTGGAACCTTTGTGATGTGAATCTCACCCAATAGGCTATTTGACTACATTAAAAATAAATTCCAAATTGTTTTCATCCTAGTCAGTGACAAGGTGACAACGTAACAAAGCGTAATCAGGTGATTTTTATTAAAAATATGCCTTTTTTAGGTAAAAAAACGGGATAAATTACACATTTTTTTATACATGATCACGTGACCGAAAACGCTATGTGTTTGGTTGGATAACAAGTGACGTCACACATCTACAGATTACAATGTCAATGAGTTCTTCTTGTTAGGTGTGGTGTGGCGGGGTGACGTCACAGCTTAGAACACGGTAGTCATGACAGAGATTATCGTTTTGGCGCGGCATTATTTTATTCAAACTTTAAAATTAGTTTTCATAACTAATACGACTGGCCTTGAAGAAATATTAATTACACTTTGCATTATTTTTATCAGACAATACGTTAGAATTATTTCCCAGTCAAGTAGCCTATTCTTGCATGATAACGATATATTTATACCAACTACTATTATTGATGACTAGCGATCCGCCCCGGCTTCGCACTGGTATATTCTATTGCGTATGTTCATCAGGGATAATGAAGGATTCTATTGTTGAAATAATTTTTCAAATCGGTCCAATAGTTTCGGAGCCTTATTTAATTTCATTCAAACAAATAAAAAGATATTTCCTCTTTATAATGTTATATTAGCGTAGATGATGTTTTTCTCCTGCCCACAATTTCAACGCGGCGGCCAGTCTTAACGGACACTAGCCAGGTGCGCAGGACATTATTATGGTGCACAAGTCTGTGCGCAAACATACATACTATATGCGAGGACATTTTAATAGTTTAGTTGTAAGTTTACATAAATAGTGTGTACAACTGTTTGTACTCCGAATAAAATAAAATAAATAAAGATGCACCCTCTATTCACTCACTCTCATTTATGAGTGTGAGTGAATAGAGGGTGCATCTTTATCCCATCGGATTATAATCTGATGGGAAGGCGGACCGACGACACGACCGGGGAGAGGTCAGGCGCATGACCAACAGCTAATAATAATAATATATTTTTGTTTCAGACACATGTTCCATATGAAATATTACTTAAATGAAATTGAACTTGAAAATAAAAACTTAAAAACTAAGTTAGTTGTTATTAGTTAAACCTACTGTAACCTGTACCTACAGGCTGTCAAATCATAAACGTTGCTGTGAAGCCAACATGAAACTTAACCATTAAAATCAGCTTAGCGATGTTATTTGTTTGAAACAAAGAAGTTGTTTCTATTTGGTTAATACTTCCGCGTTTAGTCCGTCATTTATCGGACTTTATTGGTACAATACCGTGGAATAACAATATCCGTTTTAAGTAACTGCAAATTACAAGAGCAATGTGATTCAAATAAAATAACAAAGAACATCAAACTTAATTCTCCTAAATTCAAGTGAAACTCACTTGGGGCCATAAATTTAAAGCCCATCGTTGTTTTGGATTCATTTAAATCGGTCTCTTTGATCCCCTCGGAATCAATCAGCAACCCAGGGTCCCAATTCTGCTAACCAATCGCTTTACTATTGACAACAGTATAGTCGCAGAATCCTTAGATGAAAGAAACTCTAGACACTGCATGCGTTGCTATTTAAATGATTAAATTGATGATTCAATAATAATAAATAATGCTGGACAATTCACACAGCATCATCTAGCCCCAAGGTAAGCAGAGCTAGTGTTATGGGTACCTACTAGATGACTCATAATAATACTTAATAGCATACAATACATTGCATAGATAGATTTTTTCCATACAAATTAATAGAAATGTTTGAACTTTTGACACGCCTCCCGTCTGTAGTTTCATAAAATAACGCATGGATATGTGAATTAACTTGAATTGGGTTACGTTAAAACCTTTTTTCTCCGTTATCTGAGAAAAAGGAAAAAACTACATAACTACTATGGAATACAAGGCAGACCCCCTTCAAAAATGAAAGATAATACTATTTATAAATACGTCATGTCAGAAATCATGCAAAGTACCATCTATTTTCTTAGTTAATACCGTATTTCTCGTAAACTGTCAATCACAAGATTTGTTTATTGTCATCACCGTATTAAATAAAAGAATACCAAGGGGAACCTTTGGCTTATTTTGCAAATAAATGTTCTTATTACAGACATTTGTTCAGGGTGCTCTGGTCGTTTTTCTATGTATAATAAAAAATATCTATCTATGTATTGTATTATATTATGTATATCAGTTATCTAGTACCCATAACACAAGCTCTGCTTAGCTTGGGGCTAGATAATGCTGTGTGAATTGTCCAGCATTATTATTATTAATAGATAATCAGCAAAAACTTGATTTTTACGTTTACGCCGCTCTGCTCTCTCCCGCTCCTATGAACGCAAAATCCTATGCCTATCCTTTTCACAAAATGGCGTCATATACAGCGCCCGTAAGTAGAATTCCAAAATGTGTCATTCTATGACGATACGTACTATTAAAATAGTAAATCTATTTATCTAAATCGGGCCCCTGATCAGCCGAAGTAAAGTAAATAAATCTCCAAGCCTCTACAGTCGAGCTTTTCTTTATTATTCCACTTCGGAAACGTTCAATTGTGATTCAGAATTTTACTTATGCATTCTACGCCGTTTTTGGCAAAGAATGAACATATAAAGATCTCAAGTCTTTTAAGGGTTTATGTGTTTTTTCATTCTGATTCAAATGTGTCAGTTGAGTTGATGGTTAATCATTATTGCAAACGAACGAAAGAAATTGTTTATCATTGATCTGTAGCGCTCGCCGTTGACGGTGATGGCCTCGCCAACGTCGTTTTGGAAAATTGGACCTCTCGGATTCGTGCCACCATACGAAGCCGCGGCGGACATTTGAACGATGTGATATTCCATCCATAATGGCATAATTGGGCCTTTTAAATAAAAAATAAATTTCGTTAATATCTCACACACATCTGGTTTTATTCAATTTTAACATCGACCCGTCCTTGTTGAAAGACCCTTTATAATTTTAATGCTCTATGGCTTTTTTGGTATTGCTCCAAGAGTAATGCGAAGTTGGAACGCAAAGCCTTAAAAAGTAGGCAAGTGAGAAGCCTCACAAAGTAAAGTACTTTTGCTTACGTAAAAAGAAAGCAACGCTGTTCGTGAGCTACAAAAGTGTTTAACATCAGCAAAAATATTATTTCGAGAAAAGAATCTTGTTCTAAGATTCTGGAATAGTTTCCTTTAAATAGTATAGTTCGGGGGAAAATTGCGCATTTAAGAAACCAAGGTGATTTTAATACCTAAAGTAACACGTTCTACTTTTTTTCCGGTCAATTACAACCTGGGTCTCTTCAAGACAAGTGTGAATAGCAATAAAGACCTTCTTGATACATATCGTTGGCCACATCTTCACTTTCCATCAGGTGAGATTGTGGTCAAAGGAAGGTCTAATAGACTATACAAAGAAAAATGGGGAAATCACACGTATGTGACGTTACGGATTTTGAGATCACCGTAAAACAATATCCTAGTACCTACTGTAAATGACCTGCATCATTGAAAACCGAGCATATCACAGAGATAGATAATGTAGAGTTTGAAGAATGTTTTACATGTCATCAAGATATAAACAACCAAAAAAAAACCCATATCTCCTTTTTAAGCGCCTATAACTCAAAGACGACGTGACATCAACCAACCCGCAATGGGTTATATTGTCATACATAAGAGAAGCAATCCACTCATGACAAAAATCGCGCAAATAATTCACCAACGCTACTCTTAGCCCTTTAGTAAATGTTTATCCTCCAGCAATTATTCTGCGAACCGTACCACAACATAGAGTTAGCAAATAAACTAACTGAGAGCCGAAATAGACCTCTAAATTGCCTTTGGGGTTGTTAAGGCGTCACCGTTTTGGCTACAAGGGGTATTAAAAGCTATTTTTGTACGGCCGTGACCTTTGAAAGTTTCCATCGATTATAGTGAAGTTTTGTCTTTCTAATGGAGGTATATGGGGAAACTTAATTATACTGTCGTGGTTCGTATATCACATACATTTATATCGGCTATATGGAACGATAGGTCTATAGTATATTCTAAGGTTATTATCGCGAGAACTCATAATAGAACACTGTTTTTACCGGATTGATCGCGTATATTTATATTTTGTTTATAACCTGACGTTTCGGAGGCTTTTCAGCTTCCATGGTCACAGGCAGACTGAGGTGACATTTGTCTTTACAAGTAATTTGAATTTTGCATATCTACCGTCAATTATACAACTTTAATTATAACGTTCCGTATGTACGCAGTAATCACTAACAGTGTCTTGATGGGTTGTAGCTATGGATTGCTGGGTGTGGGACCTGACTCGATGTAGGACTGGATCCCAAGCAGCAGGTACTCTCCAACCATCTTCTCTATTGATAGGTCTATGTTTAATATCCATCCTCAACATAACAAATCACGGTATGTAGGTACAGGAGATGGTAACGCGGGACGGGAGCATTAAACTAAAAGCATTTTTTATAAGTACACTACGTAGTAGTTACCCTAGAAAATATAAGTATACCCTACTGAGCATTATCTATGCACTGGATGTTTAACATGATATAGATAGTTGTACCACACAAACACAGAAAGCAGTACAAAAATAAATGCTACGAGTAGACGAAGTACAAAGGCGCCCTTATCGCTATGAGCGCTCCTTCTAGGCAACCTTGGGATGGACTGGATATGTAAGAACAACAAAGATGGTGGCACTCGAAAAAAAACAATATTACTTACACTACATAATAATACCTACAAACATGAAATAGACTAAAATAAACATAAAAATAAGGTTATCAAATTTTTACAACGATAAATAATGCTGATGAAGCAGATTTTAAAGATTGGGAGTGATTTAGCACGTCTGATGTCCAGGGGGAGAGGATTCCATAGACGGGTAGCTTGTACAGTGAAACATTTATCATAGGAAGTGGTGGAAGATGAGGGTTTCAGAGGAACGCAATAATAGATATATTGAGATATAGAAAATCTCTGAATATGACCGTGATATTAAAACTTCTAGAAAAGTTACCTATCATAAAAATTATAACCGCAACAAAAGCCACGAATATCCATTTAATCAAAGCGTGCCAACAAAACTTGTGCCCTCATAATTGTCCAAAACAATACATTCCACCTAGCAAAGACTTGAACTGGGCCAACAGTCGCATATATCAGGACACCCGGACAAACACAGCCGGATAAAACGGGATAAAACCGGCGGGAAACCGGATGGATCCGGCGGGAACTCGGATATTTTATAGGAAACCCCGGTGTTTGTCTTCTTTATCTGACTGGGAAATATTTTTTATATAAGCCGTGATACATTGCTCGAGCATGCGTCGTTCTGGCGACTGTATATCAATTTGTTTGAATTATAGTCTTTAGGAAGTGTTTCATGGATAGCGTTAGTATAAAAAACACTAGCCAAACTCGATGTTAAATGTTTGTAAACAACCAACGACATAATAACTAAAACTCACTTACTTGGCGTCGAGTTTTAGATTATAATAATTATGATTACATATTTATTTATTGTAAGCAATATTCATTTGAACGAAAGATCTCAAATTGACAAGTATTGTAAATAGCGTATAAAAAGACGCGGCAACAATAGAGTGAAATTTAGGTTAATCCCTCAAATCAACTCTGCCGGATTTCCATTGGATTCCATAGAATATTTAACTTTGAAATGTATGTATAGTAAAGTTCAGGACTTACTCAATCGTTCATAAAATATTATAAACGTGAAAGTTTAGATGGATGGATGGATAGATAGATGGATGGATGTTTGTTCCTTTATCACGCCAGAACGGCAAAACGGATCTGGATGAAATTTGGCACAGAGATATATTATAGTCTGGAATAGGACATAGGCTACTTTTTATCCCGAAATTTCTACGGGAACGGGAACTACGCGGGTGAAACCGCGAGGCGCTGCTAGTCGTTCATAATGTTTCGAAATCACGATTCCATAAAATTACCTCCTCTAAATTTTTACTTAAAATTTAATTTTTCAATAAATTATACAGAAGTTTAAGATCTTGAAATAAGCATGGCATTCTTTATACTTAGTTCATTTAACTAATTATAAAGAACATTTTATATCTTGCGATGCTCTGTCCTATCCCGCTCCTTTGAACGCGAAATCCTATGCCTAAGTCATTGTGTCAAGTCATCTTTAATTGTTGTATCAATGTTTCTTAGTTCGTCTTCAAGGATTTTTTTTCGTTTACAAAAGATAAGTTTGTTAACATATTGACACACTAGCTTCTGCCAGTGGCTTCGCACTCGCTTTTCCGGAATAAAAAGTAAAGTACTCCTTTTCCGGGATATTAATTATCTCTCTGCCAATTTTCGTTAGATCCGTTGTTGAGCCGTTTCGTCGAGAAAAGGAACAGAGGGAGAAACAGAATTACTTCGAATTTTTAATAATTGTTAGTAGGTAAGGATTTTGTTTGTTACTTATCTATAAGATATCGGTTTGATCGCACGTTTCTCTACTACCGACGACCGAGCTCTTTCGATGTACGACGACAGTGTTTTTTTTAAATTATTTTTCGTAAGGATCCGAAACAAAAGATTAAAAAAAAAAGGAAAGGTTTATATCGCTTTCGAAGCAACTTTGTAGTAAAGTACAAGTTCTTGCTGCTCTTTTGGTATGCTGTGTTCTTTGTTTTATTTTTCATAGTTCAATCAGTGATAAAAAAAAGTATCTACAACGTAAATTATAATTTAAAAAATGAACCTTTATTGTATATTCTAAGGTTATTTTCGCGAGAACTCATAATAACCTATTATGAACCTTTATTGCTTTAACTATGTAGTTAGTTCTTTAAAACCCTATAATCCTTTGTAATAATCCAGCGTATATTAATAAAGGCTTGTTATGGGTCAGTGATTCGGAATTCATCTGAAAATCAGGCGACAAATTCTGTTTGCCTGAAGTTTCCGGAAATGTTTCTCGAGGGCTTATAATGGAGTTTGGATTCTACGAAATATTTTATTGTGACAGTTTAATTTTGAAACCCGGATAAGACGTTTCAATAACTTCGAGTTTCATTAAAACATGTTGGTACTTTATGTTTTTGTGCATAAAGTAAGTATTATTTAGATCTAACAATTGGAGCACCGAAGTTATTTATTGTCATCATTTAAAAAAAGCCGTAATCTAATTATCATAGACCTAAATTATCAGAACCTTCAAATTATCTGAAAAACTTGCTGGTAAGTTTTATTAAGCTTCCATTTAATATTAATAATTTTTAATAGAATGCTTTAATTAGAAAAACACTGTCCACATCTCCAATGTAACATGATTTCCGCACGAAATCCGACGCACTATCGCAGTACCCGGATCAGACAAGTCAGCAACCCCACCCGCTGTAACAAATGACGCGGGGAGCTAAACGTAAAAATGTCTGCCTGGTTGTGATAAGGGGTTTCTCTTCAGAGCTAATTTGTCTCAACTCAAGCATCATTAGGTTGTATTTATTAGCTCTCGAGATACAAATAGGGCAAATAAATGCTTGCCCTTTGAGGTTTTCTGTTGTAGAAATTTGTATCTAAACTGAATGGGGTTCATTTATTTTCTAGTACGTACGAAGCAGTATTCGACTTAAAATTCTTGGTAGCTGTTTAAGGTGAAATGAGTTCCAAAATCACGTTTTGACTGTATGGAAAATCAATTTTAAGGCAAAACACTATTTTTTGATGAGCATCGAAAGTTAAGGATTTTCGTTTTTTGATGAGCATCGAAAGTTAAGGATTTTTGTTAGTAAGTTATGGGATTCGAAACACGATTGACTAAATTTGACTGGTTGCTGGCCACGATGATGATGGTTAAAAGCGCAGCATAGCGCAGGTCCAGGTCATCACAGCGCGGTCAGCCTTGCAGGGCTTGAGGGACAAGCTGAAATGACCCGGTCCGAAATTCGAGGCCTGTATAGCGCGGACAGCGAGGGCTGCAATTCAGGTCTCTGGCTTCAACCAAGCTTGAAGCTAGAGACCATAGCAAGCTTAGCTTGAGGCCATCATAGCGTGGTCAGCTGAGCAGTCATTGCGGACCAAGACTTGTATAGTGCTTTACTCAAGAGATGAGAGAAATTAAAAAAAAATAACCCAGCTAAGTTCATAAATTTTAGTAAAATTTGCTCCTGAAACAAAACTCAATATTTTGCAGCCGATAATTTCTATTGGTGGCTCCAAAACATGACAGTTTTCAAAATTGCTGGCGCCTTTTCAAACGTCGGCTTTGCTAGAAAGTTGTCGAAATGATCATCAGATTACCCGAGTAAACGCGTATCGCACAAGCGAAATCCGTTCCGCACGAAACAAACAAATCCGCCAAAAGTTTCCTAATGTCCAGAGTCCAGAGTCCGGCGAACTAAGGACAATCATCCGCAATTCGCTTACGTTCCTTCGTCTTTCCAGACACGCTCTAAACCTACTTTAGTTTTTACCCGACTACCTCAGAAGAATATTTAATGTTTGTTCATTATGTAATCTAGTAATGTATAAGCCAGAACTTGCAGTACCTACGGGACGTGTTTAACAGATTTCCCGAGAAGCATGGTTGATAATGTTTTTATAATCTAACATAGAATTGTCTTTTGTATTCCAGAGCGCGTCGGAGTCGTCGGCGGGGGCGGGCGGCACCTCCGGCGGCACCGCCCGAGTCTCCTCGCGCTCACGGACCTCGGAGGAACCTCACATTGGTCAGTATACACACATATTCTTGTACCGTAATATTCTTACAAAGTCCGCACGAGGTAGGCACCTCGCATCACATCAACTTTTATAACTGTTAGATAGACGTCTGTATGTGTAAAGCTTGCACGTGTGGTTGGCACTATACCTTCACCCCTTAATAATAATGGTCGCATAAAACAGCTGCTAAGCAGTGTCATTTCTCATTCTGACTTAAGTGAAAAGAAGAAGACAGAGTGAGAATTAGCAATGTGCTAAGTCAGCGGACTATTATGAATATGTAATATATACAATGGGGTTAGAATCTAAAAGGGAATATGGGGTTCCATAAAAAAACCTCTGTGGGACCCAGGCTAAGACGCAAAGGCTGTAAGACTTTTGAGATTATAACTGCCATGGCCCAGCCATGACGCAGATGTCCTCTTCCAGCCCCGTGTCTGAACAGTGAATGCATTAATGGTTGCGGGTCCATTCTCGCAGCTAGTAAAATGTTGGTTGCATCTGATAGAACACTGAAGTCTAGGGTTTTCTTAAAGATTTTTCCGTTATTTCCAGGAAAGTACAAGCTACTCAAAACAATCGGCAAGGGCAACTTCGCGAAGGTGAAACTCGCGAAGCATGTCCCCACCGGAAAGGAGGTGGCCATCAAAATCATCGACAAGACCCAACTCAACCCGGGATCGCTGCAGAAACTCTTCAGAGAGGTGAGAATGATCTTTTAAATAAAAAAAAATGTACTTTGAGACTGGCCGATAGCAATAAGCCAATATACCGGCATATTCTATTATTATTATTTTTAAAACCTATGTGTGTATCATGTGTTGCAATCGTAGGGTAAAAAACCTCTCGTGTCTGTTTGAACAGCTATGTGCAACTTTTGCAACTGCTAATTCTTTTTTTAAAAATAGCTGCCCATGACTTCGCACACGTTTTGCGGGATAAAATGTAGCCTAAGTATATGTTAATACACTAAAACTACTTACCTATACCTATGTATAATATCAGGACGGTCTCTATTAGATTTCGCGTGAAAAGGCAAACATCCAAGCCTTAGCAATAATAATATTTGTGAGATTGACCCTTGCTATAGTTTTAAGACGTCTCTGGGAACCTTAGTGAAACTTGCCAGGGCATGATATCCCGGGAACGGAAAATTGCTACTTGATAAACGAAGTTCGAAGCCACAGGCAACATCTAGTTTTATATAAACCACACGCCTTCACTGTGTGACAACCACTAAGCCGTTGTAAAAAAAATTAAGTAAATATTGACAATTTCGCATCTAATTGGTATGTTATTATCATGTTTCAGGTGCGGATAATGAAAATGCTGGACCACCCGAACATAGTGAAGTTATTCCAAGTTATAGAGACAGAAAAGACGCTTTACTTAGTTATGGAATACGCTTCTGGGGGCGAGGTTAGTATCCTTAAGTGTCCTTACACTCAGCATGTTGAAGAAGCTGGAACTCGGGGGGTTTCTCCACAAAATGGGCAGTCCAAGCTTGCCGACACTGGCAAATGTGTCTCACTACAATTAACTATCCACTACGAAATTTAACCGTCTAAAGGATTCGGCGACATATACCCGGAACTGCAATTCGTAATATTATTATGTTTCGTAATACCAAAAATAATGACTGAACTTTTTGAATTTTCCACATAGTGTTGTTATTCTGTAACAAGACAATATAAGCTGTTCCTTATGAAACTAATAATTAAATATTGTTTTTTTAATACAAAACAAATATGACGGAAACAAGTAATTTTCGATGTAAAAATTTGCAAAATGCGATTTGCTTACATGTCAGGTGAGTATTTTGAAGAGAAAAAAATCAACCAGGGCTTAGATAAATACTATCCGGTTACAAAAAATATCATGTTTTAGTAGAAATATGCTCGAATCACAAATAATTTTGGTATTACCGTTCTATGGGCAATTCATCCGTCGACGCGTGGCCCCTTAAGCCGTTCAGAATTTTTTAATGTCTACGATGTATACGATGTGGGTGTCGTCCGAGCTAAGTACATGCGAGCAACGTCATTTACAACCTTAAGTCATCGAAATAAAACCTTTTTCTGACCGGCTTGTGTCGATTTCATGTCGATAAATGTAGTAAGACCCTCACTCTTCAGTTTTCCAGGAGTTTAGGAGGTTAATGCGGTTACAAGCCGTTATGGTAATATTGACAGCAAGACGTCTAGTCTTTACTAGTGTTCAAGTCTCTAACGGAATGGATCTAGTATTTAAATCACAGGATCCTTTCTCTCTCTTCCCAGCTAGTTATCCCATATGGTGATGGGGTCAGCTTTTCTTATTGATTTCTTCCACTTCGCTTTATCCTCGACGTTGTCTTCGGAAGCTTGACACACTCTCATGTCCTTTGACACTACTACATCTTTCCATCGTGTTTTGAGACTCCCTCTGGACCTTCGCCCGGGGATGGAAAGCTGTAGTGCTAAATTCCCTACAAAGTCATATACAGGTGGTTTTCTCTCCACGTGCCCATACCATCGCAGCCTTCTCTCCTGCATCCTCTGCTAAATCACAGTATCCAAATATTATTCTGCAGATATTTGTTCAGGGTGTTCTGGTCGTTTTCTATGTATAATAAAAAATATCTATCTATGCATTGTATTATATTATGTATATCAGTTATCTAGTACCCATAACTCAAGCTCTGCTTAGCTTGGGTCTAGATAATGCTGTGTGAATTGTCCACCATTATTTATTTATTTTATTATGAATCGAAGTTTGCTCTAATCAAATCCATATTTCTTTTTCAGGTATTCGATTACCTAGTGCTACATGGTCGCATGAAGGAAAAGGAAGCTCGGGCCAAGTTCCGGCAGATCGTGTCCGCGGTACAATACTGTCATCAGAAGCGGATCATACACAGGGATCTCAAGGTATCTTCATATTCGATACATGTCCCATTTAGGGTGTTGCAATGGAAGACTGGCCAGGTTCCATTCTTTTGTGGAATGGTGTATGAGAATCAAAATTTAAAAAGTGCAAATTGGTTGGTTTTCTAGCCCCAGTAGTAATAGGCTACTTGACTACTACTGGGAAATAATTCTAACGTATTGTCTGATGAAAATAATGCAAAGTGTAATTAATATTTCTTCTAGGCCAGTCGTATTAGTTATGAAAACTAACTTTAAAGTTTGAATAAAATAATGGCGCGCCAAAACGATAATCTCTGTCATGGCTCCCGTGCTCTTGCAATGACGTCACACACCACACCAAACCTAACTCATTGACACTGTAATCTGTGATAGTGTGACGTCACCAACAATTCAACCAAACGTAGAGCGTTTTCGGTCACGTGATCATATATCAAAAAAAGTGTAATTTTAATCTAAGGCATATTTTTAATAAAAATCACCTAATTACGCTTTGTTACGTTGTCACTGACTTGGATGAAAACAATTTGGAACTTATTTTTAATGTAGTCAAATAGCCTATTGTCAGTCGTTCTTATCTCAGTCAACTGACTGAGATAAGAACGATCTTCTGCAGGCATCCCTAGATTCAAAGATCTACCTGGGCTTACAAACAACTTTGTCTTAGTTGTATCGTATCCTCTAATATACATTTCGATTTATGTTTGGCTTGATAACAAAACTGAAATCAGTGTGCCGTTGTTTTCCCTTCTTGTTAAATTTATTGGTGGACATGATCAAAATCGAATATTAAAATGTTTTGTTTCCTTTAGACCTTGGACACGTCACAAAATGAAAATTACGTACAACTAGGAAATAAAGTGATCACATAGATTTTTTGTTCACTTCCATATTTTTGAGATAAAGAGCCTTTACTTTGTAAGGTGGTTAGTATTCGAGTTGGAACAAAACTCGTCCGATGCTTTTTTGTCCTCTAGATAATCTGCCCCCCTAGCACGGGGATTGTTGTCTAGGGTAGAATAGAGAAAAATTACGTCACTTCGTCATCCAATGCGTAAATTATTTGAAATGCATTTCATCAACTTCAATAATGTACGCAATGTATGGCGATGCAATGTCATTATTGTCTATTCTACCCTAGACAACAATCCCCGTGCTAGGGGGGCTGGTATGTTTGAACATATCCTTAGTAAAAAGGCTTTCTTGGTTTACAATTTATTGAAATTTATTTCAAAGGTCACAATTCACAAACAGTTCTATCGACAAGAATTGCTAATCTCTATATAATATTTGTTAATGACTGGTATGATTCTATTATAATATATTAACGCTAGACAATCTTTTCTAAATTCAATTTCTTATATCATTTTGTAATCAAAGTGTACTGGAATAAAAGAAAAAAAGGCTCATTTTATTTTATTTATTTATTATTTTATTGTATGATTCCAGGCGGAGAATCTTCTACTAGACGGGGAGATGAACATCAAAATAGCTGACTTTGGCTTCTCGAACGAGTTCACGCCCGGATCCAAACTCGACACTTTCTGCGGTAGTCCGCCGTACGCTGCACCAGAATTATTCCAAGGTATGGTTTATATATTATAGCGTAGGTACTTTTATAGCTTTAACGATACCGTTAGCGAAGGAAGATCTTTTTCTCCAATAAATGTCATCTTCAACAACAATGAATGTATTGTATGTTCTCATGGAGTGTTTCCAGAATGACACCTTCCGTACAGAAAAGTGTAAATATTTTTTTAAAGAATCTGCTGACTGTTATATTCCCGTATCGAACCCAGATTCGGAAGAATTAATGAAACTAGTAAAAATTTATTTTAATTGTAAGTTTAATCTGTTAAAAATTTTTGGTTTCTGTTTGTTAATTAGAGCGACATAATCGTATTGTGATTAAAGCTCTCTAAAAAAGATTTAAAAGAAATAATGATAAGATGTAACATCTTTGTTATTAATAAAGAACCATTGATGTCAACCTACGGACTTCCGCCAGTGCTCCCGTCACTTGCGCTCAAGGCCTGTATTCAACGAAATTTATCGCTTCACCCTAGCAATGGTATCGTCTCATAATGACACATTTTGCCTCTTTACCTTTCATGAAAAAAAAACTACAGATGGAGGGCCGCGAGACAAAAATGTCAAGGATAAAACCATTCTATCAACACTCCGTGCAATTAGCACCGCACGCACTATCTAGTGTTTCTTTTATCTATGGAAAATTCTGCAACGATACCATTTTCATTGTAAATCATTTCGTTGGCAGAATTCGAATGAACAATGTGTTTTGTTTTGCTCGGAGATTGCACAGATTATCTACGTGCGCGTCTGTTTTTCAACTACGTTTTTGTGTTTGTGTCGAAATGTTTATTTTATTCTTTTCATAAATCTAGTGTTCCAAGGGCGGCCGAATGGTCTACCTACGCACTAATGCTCTCCGTCATACGCCTTCTTGACAGTCATTCCTCAATTCGCTCAACAACTTTTATAAGTTGATCTTAAATTTTCCAGGCAAGAAGTACGACGGTCCCGAAGTAGACGTGTGGTCGCTCGGAGTGATCCTATACACGCTCGTCTCTGGATCTTTGCCCTTCGACGGCTCCACGCTGCGGGAGCTTAGGGAAAGGGTGCTGCGGGGCAAATACAGGTACAGTTGGTGCCAATCGTCTTGTCCGGTGACGGGCAGCGAGAGTAGGAAGTTTGCGCAGGTACACTCAAGCATATAATCCATATACCTTTAAAAAAAGCAGCAGGTGAAAGAGATATTCCGTTCTGCGCATCTTTGTCACGTGGTTCGCCAGAGGACAAGAAGAATGACGGTCATTAAAATTATACATACGATATAGTAGAATCTGCACAAAACTGATTGTCGTTTCTCTGAAAGTGGGCTCGAATGCAACATTATCGTCAAAATGGTGGCCCATCTCGGTGGCACAACGCTTTTTCTGAGGGCTCGTTATACTTCGTGAATTCTAGTGCTAGAGCTTTTTAGGTTTTACAAGAGTTATCGAATACGACAGAAAATGCTATATTTCTACGACATATGCTGTTATTGACGTCACTTACATCGGATAAAGCGGATTTTGCGTCAAGAATTGTGGTTCGACCCGTTGAAAGATCTCGTTTGGGGAATTCAGTCTCTTCCAGCTATATTGACTATGTCGTCTGACCATCTTACACATCTGGACATACTGGTCATCAACTTTATCACACACCGCTATACAATTTTGAACCTTATACTATCTGTTTCAGAATACCATTCTACATGTCAACGGACTGTGAGAACCTCCTTAAGAAATTCCTCGTGCTCAACCCTGCGAAGCGCGCATCATTAGAAGCTATAATGCGGGACAAGTGGATGAACACGGGTTACGAGGAGGACGAACTGAGGCCGTTCATAGAACCGCAGCAGGACTTTAAGGACCACAAGCGGATAGGTGAGCGTCAACGTCCTTATTATTAGAACCCCAAGCAGATAGGTGAACGTCAACTTTATTAGTGCGTCATCTGAATTAGTTAGACCGGCAAGCGGTGAGCGTCATTTCTCTTTTTCTATTTCAAGTTATACTTACAAACTTTTTCGCATTTCGACGCCCAAATGTTTAAGACGACACTGGCGCATATTCCGTTTTGATCACGCGCCTACCAGAGCGAGACGCCTGTGTATTAATTACACACGGTTGCCAAATGGCCTAGAGCCGCCATTGATTGTAGCCTTACTCCTACCGTAACAGATAGCGGCTCGCTTCGCTCGATGCTGTAACAAGTATCACATGCAGTTCACTCCGACACCGCGCCATCAGATTATAGACTTACCCTACCGCCACATAGCGGGGCTCGCTCCGCTCGCCTTACTGTGTATCGGGACCGCCCGCCGTCATGTAGCGGCCTTACTTGTATTGAGCGCGGCTGTGTGTTGAAATTCACCCTAGGTCACCGAAACCCCCTCAATGATTCTTATCGATTCCTGATCTATTGAGGCTAAATGTGTTTTTGTTCTTCCAAAAGCACGGAAGGACTTTTATTCTTTTTTACTGTGCTTTCTGAAGGAAATATCTTAAAAATGGTGTTATAAAGTTGTTTACAAAAGCAAGTAATATAAGCTGTAATGAGAAGTATTTTCTGTCAAGTACATTCAACTCATGTGTACAAAGCTAAGCTAAGTGACGCTTATGCACCGTAACCCAAAGGCTATTGACGCTAAATCCACTGTTGAACATTTTTAACTAACCGGTCACACCGCACATCCAGCTTTTTGTACTTTTTAAAGGATTTTTTGTAAATTCTGTGCAAAAGGACGTGGGATTCTGTATTGTAATTTTGGGCTGTCCTTTTCAGTTTGCGTTTAAAAACACTGAATCTAAATTGTTTAAAATAATATTGATGTATAGAAAATTTTATTTCAAAATTTTTCAAAGTTGATTTATGTATTGGTCTGTGATTTAATCTAATGTAACATGTATTTTTCTTTTTTCTTTTGACTAAAAGAGGAAAGAAATAAAGGTACTACTTAAGTTCATCTATCCCTAACTCTTCTTCGTGAAATCCATTTCCACTTCTAAATTTTAAAAGAAATGCATGCCTGGCTGCAACTTTGATTTGCAAACATAACTTGATTTACCTATACTCTGGTTTTTATTTATAAGATTAATGTTAACAATGAGAAATATTTAAAAATGCTAGACAACTCACACAGCATCTAGCCCCAAGCTTAGCAGAGCTTCACTGCATACTTTGAAGCTATCATGGTAAAATAACATCAAGAGCACATAATATAACGGGTGTTACATTTTAAAGGTTTTTTTTTTCAAAACTAAAAAAAAAGAATAATCAAAGTGATTGGGTTACCTTTATTATCATACAAAAAAACCATTCTTCAATTTTTTTTCATTGTTATTTTTTCATGTGTTTCCGTAACTTCGTTTAACATGGTCCATTTTGAAGATTTTCGATTACGCGTCCGAGCTGTCAATGATGGCGACTTTTAACATAATAACGGACTATTTGTTACCTGAAATTGAAGTCTGTGATCTCCAGGATATTTGGTACCAACAAGAGGGCGCCATTTGCCACAGAGGATGTGAAACCATGGCTTTATTGCGAAAACAATTTGATTAATAGTTAATAGTGTAATCATAATCAGTTAACTTGGCCGCCTAAATCCTGTGACATCACAACCCTAGACTATATTTATAAAATAAATGTAAAGAATGGTTCTTTTGTATGAAATTTTAAGATAACCCAATAAATTTGTCAATTTTTTTTACTGTTACTTTTGCAAAAAAACAGTTTATGCATCATCCTTTATGTGCCATCTTATGAGATTTTAATAATATAAAATAATTTACAATCAAAATATATATAAATCTTCAAAAACAGTTGTATGAAATTAAGCATTCTGTTGTTTAGACCTTTATTTAAAAACCAGAGTAAATGAACTCCTTTCATAAACTTTAGAATCTACCATAAAGCATAGAGTCTTGGTGTGCGGTAGGACGAGAGACTAACACAGTTTTATGTATTTCATGCATCGCTATTACAACAGCTCAAGTTGGTACGTTAAACGGGTGTTTAGATGTAAATGTCTTGCATGTGTGTTAAAAAAACGAAAAACCTAGTAAAATACCGCTTTTTGTCTATGCCAAACGGGCAAAGACAAAACGGGCATAGTGTTGTGCATGAATGCTTTTAAAATACCTTGAGCTTTAAAAGAGTTGAAGGGGTGCATGTTCTCCTAACAGTTATCTCTTAGTATTATTAGGTACAGATACATTTGAGTATTTTATAACCTTAAATTTAAAAATACTATTAGTAAAAATTAAAAAGAAACCGTTTCCATAAATTTTCGTCAGTAAATTTGAGAGGAATTTTCGTCTCTCTTTTCCATAGAAAATTGTCACTACCAAATTTTTTCTTTGGACAATCTCAAGTGCTCTGCTTGCTTATTTTTACATAACCTTAGGTTTAGCATGATCCTTTTAAGTTATAAATAAAAAAACATACACCTAAATTTAGTTGAATGCAGTCTATGTATAAGCTTCGTGTTCTAGAAAAAACGTAATCGATGTTCCCCAAACTAAAGCAAAGCATCTTAAATCCGTTCACCGAGAATTACCCCCGTTTGGATAATATTATGCGAATAGAGAGTATAAATCGTCTAGATAAAGAATAGGTTTTAAAATGACAGCGGGGCGGCATGCTATTTCGCTTAGATCACATTTGATCAAATACGATCTAAGCGGGACAGCATGCTGTCCCACTCTCATCTTCAATACATTTCTTCATTTACACGACTTCTACCTAATTTCCCGATACTTTGATCTGAATGGGGAGTAATTTACGTCTTCCCAACACTTGTGGTGCTTGGATCAACAGCTGTTTGTCAATTTATGTCGTTCTGCGAGTGAATCGCTAAGACATCTTTCGCTGTTCATTTTGGCTGCATTCTCAAAGCAGAAAAAGTACCTTACTTTTTACCAACCAAAGAGCGGCAAGTATAGTTTGAACGGAGGCTGAATTCTGCTACCATATAATTTTACTATAACAGTGGTTTCGGCGCAGAATGGTCCACAAATGAAAGAAACTCGAGATAGTGCGTGCGGTGCTATTTGCACGGAGAGATTCCATGGTGATGATTCTTTGTTAATGGCAATATACGAGTAGTTTGGTTAGACACAATTCTGCCAGCGTCAAAGTAATGGAAAATAATTGTAAATTGTATGAGTCACCAAATTATGAAGATGATATTTTCACCAGAGCCTAGTTTGTTATCTAGCAGAGTGTACCACGTGCAGGTTAGGTTGGCTTGGGAGATGAGATATTGGAGTCCCCGTTACATTCCACGGAGAGATTTATGAGAATGGTTTCAATCTTGACACTTGATTTGAGACGCGTCCCTCTATCTGAAGTTTCTTTTATCAAATGGCAAATTGTGTCATTCTGAGACGGACATAATTTTTATAGTGAAGCGATTAATTTAGTGGAAACGGGGCCGGATTCAACCGCTGAATTTCATAAATTGACAAGCTGTTCGGATTAACAAAGCCTTGCTGTATTTCTTAAACAGAACCTGAATGTTTTTGTTTTGTTTTTCAGAAGCGCTAGTATGCCTTGGATACAATAGACAAGAGATTGAATACTCACTCGCGGAGGCGAAGTATGACGACGTTTTCGCGACGTATCTACTGCTGGGGAGGAAAAGTACCGATGTGAGTATGATCGATAATCCTTTTGGGGTGAAAGTAGATAAAATAGGCACGATGACTGATTTTGAGAAACTACTCCGATATGTTTTTAGATAGAATAGATAAAAAGTTCAATTAAAATCATCATTAAAATAAAAAATAAAAACCCTCAAGTAGGTACTCATCAAACACTAGTCAAGAGGGCATAACAATATACGCTTATGTCCATAAAGAGATACTCGGTGTGCAGACCCTCAGAATCAAGCTCAATGAGGTGTAGGTAGCTGATGGAGCTGTCGTTCACCCAGCGCATGGGACGCAGATCTTTTGCGCATTATCGCCGCGAATCCGTCTACTCGTGCGTCAGCAACACTCCTGATGTGCTGCAGAAGCGCGGCATCTCCATCAGTTCCCTGAACGAGTTGTTGTACTGGATCTGCAGGGCAACCCAAGTGTCTTTCGTGTGCTTGATCCAAATGCTCATAATGGTGTTCTTTTCACTTTTCCACCATTGTGCGATTTTTCACTTTTCTACCATTTTAGGGTGTTTCTACAGCAAATGTCACCGAGCTATAATCTAATTCATCATTTGACAGCCGGAATCGGACGGAAGCCGGTCCGGCTCATCTCTGTCGCTCCGGACGGCGGCCGGGAACCAGGCACCGGGGGCTAACACACAAGCCAACTCGCATTCAGGTATGTATTACTGTGCAACTTTGTGTTTGATGGGTTATCTTATAAAGGGCAGGCGTAGAATTCAGTTTGTAGATTTTTTTAACGTTAGAAGTTTTTGGTGGTCTTAGCATAGGGCATCTCGGTTTAGACCTTAGGCTTTATCTAAAGTCGGGTACTGGCCGGCGTTACGGGGTGTAACGTGTAACACAGCGAGCGTTCGTGCGTGCGGTGCGGAGAAAGAAGGCGCTCGCAACGAGCAACGAGACAGAGTTAAGCCAGGGCTTGATACCGGTACCAATAATACCGACACAATAGCGGTACTAACGTTATTGTCTTTTCGATAAATTCGACTAAGTATTTACTTATGTAGATACTTTTGAAGTATCTTTCTTTTATTTGGTACTTTGCTCTAAAATACCGGTATTCCAAGCGAATCTCGCGACGTTGCTTATATTCGGTGAATTTAAGACGCGCGTGCATACGGAAGCTATTAACAACTTAAAAACATCTTATGTTTTTTTCTCGCTTGCACAAAATTGAACTGTTGATACCTATATTTTACGTGCATAATATTAGTAAAGATACCGGTATGTACCGATATAAATACCGGTCTAATTTATATCGATACCAAAGATGTAGTACACATCATGCTCCGTCGAACCGGTATTTCAAGCCCCGATTTTAGCACACAGCGTACCGTGTCATGCTAGGTGCGAATGTTACATTACGCCCTGTAACACCAGTTAGTACCCGACTTAAGAAATAATTTGTAGAATACAAATCAGTTTGTTAAGTTGGGTTCTTAGGTTGGCAGCAGAATCCCGAATTTAACAGTCAATGTGTAGTGGGGATTAAATATTTGTTTATTATTATAAAGGGGACTGTATATTGTTTATTTAATAATTGAATATCTCAAAAAACGAGGCTTGGATAGCTCTTAAGTTTAATCCGAGCTTCTTATACGCTTGGGTATTTAGTCGGCCTTAATTCGGGCTTAGCTTTCTACTTCTAACTGGGTCTCATATTCATTAGTGCCGTCGAATAGTAATGCTTCATATACTGTCCAGTTATATGTGCTTTATAATACTAATGTACTCCCATGAGAGATAATACACTCCCGTGCGAGTGGTCTGTACAGATCTGAGTTCCCCCACTTATAATCCAGTTATTCTCAATGTACAATGTTTGTTAACAACTCTCAAAACTAAAATTCGAAAATCTTTCTTTGGTGTACTGATTGAAAAAAAAATTGTCTGAGCTATGCGTAACGCTGACAATAATCGTTCAAATAATTTCGCGCCTTCACAAACGTGTTTGTGATGATGGGCTGAACCTGCAGTTTACGTATTGTCACTAATTTACCAATAACCCCTGTATAGATTCTAGTGTGCGACGATCCTAATATATTCATTTTCTTTGACGTATAAGTGTAATAATATGCAAATCAAATTAAGAGAGAATTAACAAACTTTGGACAGACTGACAGAATATGAGTGTCAAATCTCAACGGTCAGTAGGCAAAACGATCTTGGAATATGTTGTTGTTAGATCCGTCTGTCCTTTCGTGCCAAATACGTCCTTCTGTCCATTGTGTTTCCCCCTATTCTCACCAAATGGTATTCTCCCCAATTAGTATTACACGACTCCCAAGTAGTATTCGCCCCGGTTGGTACTCCCCCGGTTGGTAACCCTCCCTTGCAATAGTTATCATAACACAGCACGTCTAAACTATTCCTCAGACTGCGTCTGAATTTTTTGGGACGTGATCCCCTAGTGATATCTCCCTCTGGGTATTGTGATCGTCGTATTTTGATATACACTGTACGTCAAAATTATTCCTCTAATATTCCGTCTGACGTGTCTCCCCTCATAAGTATTCCTCCTCGAACTGTTATCCCACGTATGGTAACGGGCATCACTATGATCGTTGCCTTGATCTCCCCTGTAAACGTCAATCCCCTAGTATAGTATTCCGTCGATGCCCCCTTCCTCCCCGCGCATTAGTATCCCCCTCCCGTACTGTTATCCTCGTATGGTAATGGGCATCATTGTGATCGTCGCATTTTGACCGTCCGTTACCGTAGGCGGTGGCTGCGTGGGCGCTGGCGGCTCGCCCGGCCACCGCGGCGTGCAGCGCAGCATCTCGGCCAGCGCCCGCCCCGCCGCTAACCGCCGCGCCAGCTCCGGCGCTGAGGTCTTGAGGACGCAAGGTATCTAATACACTACACTGGATCCATGACTGACTCATCCACCCTATCGATACACGACTCAATATTCATCCACCACTCAATATTCATCCACCCATTAGACACGGCACGCACGACATCACATATTGTGCCGTGTATAGTCACACCGCACATGACTCAGCCCCCTAATAGACTCATGACATGACCACCACCCACCCTATGACATACACTACATACGATTCAGGACTCAAGCAGCTTCACGGCCACTGCTCGGCCCGCCGCCAGCCGCCGCGCCATCTCCGGCGCTGAGTGGTTGACAGCGCAAGGTATCTAATACATTGCTCATGGATCATCGACTCATGACTCAGCCACATATGTGACACGTGGCTCTACAATAATGCACCCAATCGAATGCAAAATATTACATATACACACACGGCTGATGTGACACGTGGCTCTACAATAATGCACCCAATCGAATGCAAAATATTACATATACACACACGGCTCATGACTCCTCCCACTTGACGCATTAGTCATTACTTATCGACTCTATTACATACACTTCACCATGAACCATGACCTACCCTATAACATTAGACTCCACACGATTCATGACTCACTCACGCAGCATCTAGGTCAGCGCTTGGTCCGCTGCCAGTCGCCGCGTCAGCGCGGGTGCTGAGGTCTTGAGGACGCAAGGTATTACAGACACTACATACAATATATATTTATATATATATATATATATACCCACGTAAGACAAACGCTGTTCTATATACTATACACGACTTGTCTCAGCCTCCCAATCGACTCAAAACCTGCAATGGTCATTACTCAGGCTGCTTCCTGAATCTACTGGGTGCCCGAGTGTATGTAGGTACTACATACACACACGGCGCATGACTAAGCAACCCAATCGACTTATGTATAACTTACGCGAAACATACCTACTATACGATCTCTACACATGACTCATCCACCCAGCCGACTCATATCATGACCCACAAAAACAAAATTAATTCCTCGATTGACCCATACAAGAAAAAAATCAAACTCTGCCCTTGTCGACTTCAAAACGAATTTAAAATGAGTAAGTAAATGAGATGACAAAATACTCGCTCACCTACGAGAATCAAGACCTAACGGAGTTACTCGTCCAACCCAACACCCGAAATTCACAAACAAAATATGTGGGTTTTATTACACTTCACACACTATACATAACACAACTTACTAAAAAAATGCTGGGTGTAAAAACAAACAATATTCATTAAATTTCTTTTGTTATTCGTTTGACCATTCACGTTTTCAGTTCTGTTTGCTTTTATTATGTGCGTACTAACGCTTTTTATGCTTTACCTAATTACAGCGTTAATTTTGTTTTTGTACCATTATTGTAATATGGTTTGTTTTTTTTGCAGTTGGTACAACGACCACGACTGCCAATAACACGACGTCGACGGCAACCACGACGACGTCGAATTTTAAAAGACAGGTATAGTTTTTGTTTAACTTTTAAAACGATATTGTCTTTTACTTTCAAACAACTTTCCTTTATTCTTTCAAATGCAATTTTTTTGGTACTTATACCAGAATTTATTTGGAATTTCAGAACACAATCGACTCAGCGTCGATCAAAGAGAACACAGCGAGAATTGCTCAGATGCAGGTAATTTATGATTTTATATCAAAAGTCCGAAACGTGGTAGGTCTGGTGGTCCTTTAAAGCCAGACCGAACACACACAGTGACAAATTCTTAAAAGCTTTGTAATGCTTTTTTTTTTAGAAAAAACTTATCCACCATTATTATATACCTAATAATAAATAAAATAAATGGCGGAATCGTTCCTGAACCCGCCCTTTTTTGCGTGAAAACAGCAGGACAATTATTCAATTGAATACAAATATAAAAAGCTTTTTCACATTCGCGATTCGCTGATGATTATCTAAATGGCGGAGTTACTAGAGGAGCTGAACAAGATGCTGGATGGCCTAGCTTCAACCTCGCGATGCATCGGTCTTGGCATAAATTTGGATAAATCAAGTCATGATCTTTCACTTCCTAATCAGTCATAACGAATTTTTTCCTCTACGTAACTTCTCTGTTTCTCACACATACAACCGCTGTGCAGTTAAGATTTGGCTGTTACCTTCGCGTTCTTTTCTAGGTGGCAGGTAGCACAACCCGGCCAAGCAGCGCCCAGCCCAAACTGGAGACTCGATCCCGCACCCTCACGAGCGGCGGCGCGCGTCGGGCCACGACCGACACGCCACCCACTAAGCTGTCACCACCCAACGACCTCCCGCCAAGGTATGTGTCTAAACCATACCACCCTTCCTTTGAACAGAATGTTGCCAATGAAAAAATTGGCTTGCTATGGTCCTCATAAGACATCTCAAGGTTACACAGAGAGGGTTCTACTTGTAGAACTGCCCTGAGGCAGAACCAGTGATGACTTGGCTGACGATGTAACACGAAGGTCTAGAGAAAATCACCACTTGTACTGCTGCTCATACGCGGGAGTGTGATGATGGACTCACGCGATCGGAGTCTCTAGACTCCGATCAGAACCCTATCTGTGTAACCTTTAGATGTCCTTCTCGACGCACTACGAATGTTCCTCGACGGATCCATCGAAGAACCAAGGTAACACAGAATTACGAAACTCAAGTGGCAGTGGACCAAGCAAGGCCGAAGAGTGGTCTATAATTTAATAATTTTTTGATAGTTTTTAAGTGTTATTTTACTATAAAAACTATCGTAGTTTGACGAATTCACTACGGATGTAAGCGGGTTAGCTACGAATCTTATGTATATTGGAAGAACACCAACGCTTCATCCCTTAACGAGGGACCTCTTCAGCGTGAGTGTGGTTGTAGACGCGCGCGTACCGCATCCCTCCGAGCACGCGGTACGCGCGCACTCCACTCGCAACTTGTCGAAATTTCGACTAATCTCTCAACGCCCACGAATTCTCATATATCATGTGCGAGATGCTAACCTCCCCTGGCTATAGCACCGTAGAGAAGAACGGCTCAGCGGGTACTAAGACGCACGTGAAGAGCGCCTCCATCTCGTCGGCCAGCGGAGCGCCGCCGCTCGCTGATGCGCAGGCCCACAACGCCTCAGCGCGCGAGCTGGACAAGCCCAGGCCGAGGTAGCGCACTGTAGATTGTGGTCTCTTTTATAGCTGCGTTTTCACTATCTTGGTTGCAAGTGTGGTTCTATTCGAGAGGATTGGATCTCAATATTTTTCGTTACGAGCCTTATCACAATGCCGATTTGCGAGCGATTTCGCGGCGAGCTTGTTGAGGCCCGCGGTGTCGTCACGGTGGCGTGCAGAATCGCTCACAAATCGCCTGGGAGTTAACTGTGATAAGGCTCTTAGAAAAATTAACGATAATTTGACAGTTTTCAAATTCAAATTAAGATATAATAACGACGCGATTGATGATTGAGACCAAACCTGTATGTAATTCACTAAATCGTTTACTGTTTGTGAATCATCTATAACCTAGGTGAGCAAAATTTTATTTAAATTTATAACAGTTGAAATATTTATAAATTTGTATAAAATTTTGAGACTTAAAATTTCGAAGCTATTATCGTTCGCCCAGTTCACCCAATCATCACTGTATAACATTTCCGCTAGCCTTACCATTCATTCACCGTGTGAACAAACATTTGCTTGCTCGGAAGTGAAAACTCGGCTTAATTTACCACGGCTCTGCACATTTTTACCATCACGGTGAAATAGGAAAAAAATATGGAATTGTATACAGTGCAGATACTTTTAATTTACTGTCCACGGTAACGTTACTGGTAAAACTCTTATATCCTCTTTTATAATGTACATGTTTTGTTGTAAATTTGTGCAAAAAAAAAATTAAAAACTTACCGTGGGATGGAAAATTAAAGTAACGTCCATTGGCACAGTAGGATTGCGTGCTCTATGCTATGGTTTTGCAACGTTGTTTATAAGTTAAATGTTTTTATAAATCTTGTGAGTTTGAGTTGACTGCTTATTATAATTAGTTTACAAACAATGCCAAATTTCAGGATGGATTTTGCACTACTAAATTGCAAAAACGAAGAAAGTTTTTTTTACTGAACCTAAAAATTTAGTTGTTTATAAATGTTTATAAATTGACTTTTTTAAATTTTGATATCTACTTTTGCCGATTAAAAGTCTATGAATCTTCCTGATTTTTATTAACTTAAGCTTAGTTTTGATTAATTTGCTTGTATGTACACCTCTTTTGTAAACTGGATTTGGCAAATTTTTGATACCTACTTATTTTGTTGGGGTTTTATTTTTGTTTTCAGCTTTTTACTATTATTATTTTTATGTCATTGTTTTCTTACCATTTGTTATTCGGTTAGTTACTTTGATCATCCTGGAGTTAGTGATTTAATGCTTTAATAACAATCCATTTTTTTTATTGTAACAAAGTTAAGACCATTCACTGACTTGCTTACTATGCTACTAACTTCAGAATGATCAGTTTGAAAATGTTCAATTGTACTTTTGCACAATTTAGGCAAATGTAGATAGTACTTATGTATTTTGTATAAGCACTTAGATTTCTACTGTACCAATTTTTTTAAATATTTCAGTAGATTTGTTGATATATTTTGTAATCTCACGTACACGTTGTTTTGTTGTTTTAGTCACCTTTGTATCACACTGTATCTTAGAATTGAGTATTGTTAGAAATGTTTGTTAGTAGTTTAGTTAGTTTTAAGATAAAATTGTTTATATTTACTAATTGACCTATTTGTCTGTCAACGTCATTTGGTTTTTTACTACTGGGAATTAATTATTAAAGATTTTGTTAATGTCTGTAATAGTTTTACACGCATACCACCGCATATATCAAGGTATTATTATCACGGAAAAACTGTATACCACTAATTGTCCATATAAATCTGTAACCTCTCAGCTCCATATTTCATGATTAATAAATATCCCATTAGGTACAAATTGTGAAAGGGGTTTGTAGATTTTTGTTAGGGTAGCCCCTAACATTGGCTACCACTTTTTTTTTTCCCGTCAGGGCTCCTAGAACAAGAGGAAAAAAATTTGCAATAGCTATTTTCATCTATGAATATCTCAGAAACCTGACGCTGTAAGGCTATTATGTTGTATGACTTTTTTATTTGTTACATTAATAACTATCATTCTGAGCCGCGATTTTGATAAAAAAAAAAAACAAGCTGTGGCTTATGTTAGGACCAAAATCTTTAAACACCCTTCCCAACCAAATTTCAACCGTGTCATCACAATGTCCATTTCTGTTCCAGCCTGAACACGCAGCTGTCGACAGGCGCCGGCGGCACAGGAGCCACGGCTGCGGCGCGGCAGCGCGAGTTTCCCAACCCGCTTGTGTTCCCCAGGAATGTGCCTTCAAGGTCTACATTTCATTCAGGTGAGGTATTGTTTGTTGCTGTTGATTTACTGTATCATACTTTGGGTTTTTCATTCAGATTTACACGGTTCGTTATGCATGGCTAGCCGGCCTAAATTACGGTTCCTCACAGGTTATTCTGAGCGGACGGTGCTGCTTTGAGCCTTTATTCCATCCAGTCCTACCAGTAGTTCGATAGTCGAACTGTTTGGATGTTTTTTTTCCAAATTGTTATACTGACGGATCGAACTATTTGGAAACATGGATTTTATTCCAAATAGATTTACTAACTCCGAAGTACAGTCATCGATTTACAACGTGCAAAGATGTCGCATCAGCTGGCCAAAAGTGGAAAAACTAAATTGTGTCTGCTTTATTTTTTTTGGGCATATTTTCCACGAACTGCTTCAGAACAATAATAAACAACACAAACACTTTACGTAAATCATACAAAATTATTAAATTACCAAGGTTATATTTGTAATATTATAATAATATTTATAATAATATTAACCTAACTTGTGCTTGTTATACTATCAGTATTTAATTTAGAAACATTTGGGAGAAAGACACTACTGAAACAGTCTGCATTTCATTTGCATGCATGCATTTTCACAATGTTTAGAAGTTTTATCTCAAAATTTCTAAATAATGTCCTACAGAGATGTCGCCATTTAAAAGCATCATTTGGGTATTTTGTATATGCTGATCCCTCAGAATGCTCTCTCTTGTTCGGCTTTTAAATGGGGCCACTTCATTTTGAATTTGTGTTCGTAAAACACTATACAAAGCGGCATCATCTTTGAAAACTTTTAATATTTTCAATAAAGTGGCCTTTTTCCTTCTACATTCATTGTTAATTTTCACATGCCAACCTTCTATAAAGTTGTTAGTACGATGCAATTCACCGAATACACACCAGGAATCGATAAAATTATTATCTTTCATCCAAAGCTTGTTCATGTATGAAACCAGTGAACACATTTTCTTGTCATTAACGTCAACAAATTCTTGTATGTAACTCCATCCCGACTCTATTTTATCCCTCGGAAGTAAAGGTAAAACTGCACACAATGCAATAATCCGCCGAGTGCTTTTATTCTTTACAAGCTGTAGATTTTTACACTTTCTCCAAATACTATTCCGAAAATGATAGTAACAACCTTTAGTTTTGACTTTCGGAAATACTGTCAACATAGCATTATATGACGGTTGCTCAAAATCGCTAGTGAATTTTGTGGGTGACTGTACCATTATAATCATAGTAAATCTATTTGGAATAAAATCCATGTTTCCAAATAGTTCGATCCGTCAGTATAACAATTTGGAAAAAAAACATCCAAACAGTTCGACTATCGAACTACTGGTAGGACTGGATGGAATAAAGGGCTTTGAGCGGGGCTTGGATTAAAATAATTTGTCAGTTTTCAAATTCAAATTTTTCTATTCCAATTTTATACTTATAAGCTTTAAAAATAGTAATTGCTATCAAATAAGAAATAAGGTGTTATTGATTTTATCCACTATCAACACAAAAAATAGATTTGTTTCTGTTCTTCTGTTTCTCAAGTGTTTCTTCAATTGATGATGCTGAATCGATTACATATACTTCTGCGTCTACACTTCACATTAATATTATGGACGTAAAATTTGTTTGTTTGGAAGTAGAAGGTATTTTCCGAAATAACTAGTCCGATTTTGATAATTCTTTAATATCTACTTTTCTATCGAGTGGTCATATGTACACGCGTTCTTTTTTTTTCCTAATATTACTCCTCTATCTAGTAGCAAGCAAATCTAACCTGTACTTCTTACAATAAAGGTCAAACCCGGTCCCGGGGTGCGAGCGGCGCATACGGCGACGGCGGTTCTCCGCACCAGGCGCGGCCTTCCTTCTTCTCCAAGTTGTCTTCGAGGTTCTCCAAACGGTAAGAATATTTTTTCATCCTGTATATGGATGTGGCATTCTCATAGTAGAAATGGTCAAACCTATCGTTACAAAAAGGGAAATCTAACAAGAACTTATGGGCTTTCATGAATTTGGCCATCTGCTTGGGTTAAAAGATGGGTTATCTACTTTTTTACCTCCGTCCAAATTGCCTTTGATTGGAGGAGACCAAATTTATGTCGAACTTTTAAATGGACAAAAGATTTCGCTATGATATGTTAATTTAAGCCCTCACTAAAATTTAAGAAAAATTTTTGTATTATTCGTAAATTTATTGAATTATTCGTAACTTTCAAGACGAAATAGATCGAAATGAGTTGTTTTTTTATGCCCAACTAAATAGATCGTGTATATAAAAATAAATTTTGGTAGAGGTATGAGAATGTCATTTTAATTAACCATTCAAACTATGTATGTATATGCGATAAAGGGAAAATGTTGGACAAGTAACAAGATATTGAAAAAGCTATTGAATATAAGCAAAATTAGACATTACAATGATTAATTTATATAAAAATATATCCTTAGAAACCTTGTTACATGTCCTATCATTTAAATGAAATTTTAATATTATCAAAAATCAATGGTTTAACCGTAGCTAATAATAATTCTAAGAAATCCATTAACTAACAAACACCCATATTGTGAATAATTGATACATCTACATTTATATTAACTACGGTGATATATTTATTTATCAATATAACATCATCCGCTTTGAAACAAATCATACACATTAAAAAAAAACCTAAATGAACAAGAGAAAATATTTTTGTGTTCATTTTTTTTAACAATTTTTTATTTCTTCTAAATCAACGTAAGATTGTTATGATATTAATGTGTTTTTTTACTTTCGTTGCAAAAGTATATGGTTTTATTTAAAAAAATTACACAAAAATATTTTTTAATAAAGAAAACATCAAATTCACGCTAAGCATATTTGTGTTAGCTACAGCACATTGCTTTACGTGCACTTCTTTCTCATTCCATATCACTCACTAGTATAGCTAGTTTTATATTATATTTTTATTTCTATTAGACTTGACAGATTTCGAAAATAGTATTTTTTATGAAAAAGGGTTGTGGAGGACTCGAATTTCGTCGATTTTATTTGAATCTCTCTGAGAATGTATTTGACATTCATTAATATAATTAAGTGGAATAAAAATCTCCATCTTTAGACTTCCTTTCAGTTTGTTAGTGAGCTTTCTTATGTATTTATACTCTTTCCTTCAGCTAACGTTTCTAATGAATGATAAACATTAACATTCTCAAAAAGGCTTCTAATCCGTTCACTATAAATGTCAAATTTGTAAATAATTACACCATAAACACACAGTTTATAATCTTCACTATATCTAACCCATCCGTGTTTCGTTTCTGTGGTATCATTTTATGTGTATTTTATTACTTGGTATTTGTTTTTTTAAACGATGAAATTGTCTCCCTCTTTATTCCGTGCTCTATTTATTTTTTATTTATTTTTATAAATCGCGTCAATACAGGGGATGCACGATGCTGTAACTTCCTATCTCCCTTTTGCGCCGTTGACATTTTTTGTTTTATAAATTAGGAAAAGCCACGCGTTAGATTCCCCCTAGTTACTGTAAGATGTTTAGTACCAAAGCATGTATTTCCCTACTGTTGAGCTGTTTTAGTTATTTTTATTTGCTGTCCTAAGTGTGATCAAAGACAATGCAAGCGCCAAACCATGCTTTGAGTGTTGTTCCCTAGAGCTTCCGATTATAGTGACGCGATTCATCGATAACTGTAAGTATTTGAGAGAAAGAGAGAGAAGCAGTGTCTTTTTCACTCTCTCGTGCATCCCCGGTGTTAAGAATAACTTTTTTTTTACCTAACCGTTCGCTTTTACTAACGTGAACGCGTTTACCTATAGTCAGAATAGAAACGATCGCTTATAGTCATTCCACAACCCTTTAAAGTTGTTGTTGCAACGTGACGGAAAGTTTTTTTTTGTTGTTTCTTTTTTAATAAGGGAGATTATAGTATTGTGCATCTTGTGTCGACGCGGGAATTTAAATGAATTAGTGTTGCCATAACTTTCAATGCAAACATTATATATTATTGTGACGTTTTGAATCGTCATGGCAACCTTACAAGTGATGTGAGCCGGAGGAAAGAAGAGGGGGGCGATTCGACTTCTGATTGGTCGTTTCGCTTACCCCGTTCCGTTGTACGCAGGTTAAACCAAAATCCATGAAGACTGAAGACCATCGGGCATGCTACAAACGAGTTCAAGTTTAAAGATATACTATGTAGAGAACTTGTAATAGAAAATTTAGAAATAATCTTGACTGTACAACAGGACAGCAGGACCTAAAAAATATTTGATAGTTTATATATTTTCTATAAATACGGTTCGTTTTAGTTCAAGTATTAATTGGTAACTCATTGATTAAATTCAAACGACGAGTTTTCCGTCTACATGTTATTTTATTTAAATTAATGTAAACGTGATCAAGGCAAATTTGATTTTAATTTGATAAAAATGTATTTGGTCCTACTTTTGTCATTAAAAGGTTGAACACATCTTTTTCTGATTGTGTCTATTTTTTATTAAACGTATGGTATATTGTACGTTGGTATGTGTTAAAATTGTCAATACGTGGTTTTCAATGAAATGACATGTAGCGGTGCTAGTCCCGTCGTTGATCGCATTTCATGTAGTTTTAAGAGATACGTGTTCTAACCTCGAACGAATTTCCAACATTCCAGAGTTCTGTATGTTATTTTAGTTCACAATAGCACAAATGTCGAAAAACTGAACTCTGTTTATGGTACTCTTTTCATCTGAGTTGTGTTATACAGAAGCTGTAAATGTTAAGCTGCAACGAAGTGTGACATAACTTTGTGTGAAAGATTTGTTTGTGATCATGTTACGACGACTGATATATGATATAGGATTTTGTATATTATACTAATCTATCTTATGTAGTATACGTGCCACAGGCAAGTTATATAAAAAATAATGGCTAGCTAAATTTAATACCGTACCTACATATAATTTGCCTGTCCGCTATACAAATATACATTGGTTCTCATAATTGTATTCTTTAACGTGGACCATTATTGAAAGTTTAAACTATTATGTCCTGTTATTACTTGAGTCGGGCCAGTCTATGCAGTTTTCGATTTTATTCCCATTGTTTATGATTCGAAACTGGTTGTGCGACTTAAGTGTATTTGAACGTACAAAATATTGTACTGTCATGGTCCATATTCATGAGTAGGTAATCGTAAGTGAGTGAGATAATTATATAGTGTCGTTATAATGTTGTAGTTAGTCCTGTCCCTTAGCTTTGGTACAAATACTCAATAGTTGTTACCATAGACGAAATTCATATAGGCAGCTTTTATAGGTCTTGCCTAGCTAGCATTAGCAACCTTGACAAAATTATCTTCACAAAAGATAAAGGTCGGATGGTTTGATAGTGTAGATTGTAGAAATGCCACTTGTCGACTGGTTTTCAGATCTATTGTATAGATAGTTTTGTCTGATGTTCATGTTAGTTTGGTTGATCTCATCAGTATACAATAGAATAAATCTTTCACGTGTTATTTATGTAGTAAAATGGCAATAACATATATTTTAGAATTTAGTTAGAAAATTCGATCTTGCTTTTACGTCAAGGATAGCTTACATATTTTTTCATTGTTACATTTAAGAAAATAATAAAAGACGTAGAAAAATTATATTTTGAAGATTCAAGCAATGGCTCTAGCATATTCAACGACATAACGATACAAATTTTGCAATAATATCACTCGTATAGTAATTTATATATTATAAATTCAAATATATTTTTCATATTTACTCAAGTGTTTTAGAATATCTGTACATAAGTGCGTATGACGTAGTGCGTGGTTGTGTGAATGCATGATGGTCCCATTCAGAGATGAAAATAACATTGATTGGATTCAGTATAATGTTGGTTCTCTTATTAATTCTCTGAGTGTTGCCATATTTTTAACTTTTCTATATTAATGCGAAAAGTCCGTTAGTATTTAGTGTCAAAATACTGGATGTCTCGGTATTGTCCAAAATTATTTTAGATAGATTTATTCTGCCGGCGGGTCCACGCATTTTTCTGAACTAAAATAAAATTAAGCCTATTACGGAACTACATTTATGCAACATTTCTGTCCGGTATAAGTTTTGAGTTGTTCGCGTACAATTACGTCGTCACTAACTTTCGCCTTCATAAATAAGATAACAAATCTAAAAAAATAAAAAAACATCGTAAGGTATCTAAGTCTGGATAAGGTATCATTGGTTTTCAAAGTTGTCTACTGCCGTTGACTGGGGCATCCCGTATTGTAATGTAAGTGTAATGTTATCACTTTTTATATGAATACGTCTATTTTATCATATAATGTAAATAATATTTCAATTGTTGCAGATTTACACATTTCTGGAAAGATAGAACATTTGATAGAATTCGTTGCATAGAAATTTGAGCACTAAAGTTGTTTAAATTTTATATTGCTCAAATTCTTTGTCAAGTATGTTCTTATTGTTCTGTTCTACCGTTATTTTTGTAATGGCTGTCATTTTTATAATTGGGTGATTATATAATTTTCTTACAAATATTTCATGCATAACATGTTTTGATTTGAATATATTAGGTGGCAGTAAACGTCTCTCCTTATTTCTACCTTAGCAACTTTTATTTAAAAATTGCAGCGAAGGTAGTTTGATTTGGAAAATATCATTATATATGTTTTTTATATATTTAGTTGTATTGATATGTTTGTATATTTATGTTAATGATATACTTGTGAGAATGTAACGTAACCGTATGGTTACATTACTTGTTTCACGTTTATTTATATTATGTATTATGTCTTATTTATGTATGTCTGAATCTGAAGTTTATAGCGTCCTTGCAACAGTATTTTTATATATCATTTAAAAAGTATTTTATCGAACAAATTTGTTTTGAAACGTAGGTGCTGTTAAAATATAAAAAAAAATATTTCTTTTGACATTGTGATTTACATAAACTAAATATTTTTGACATCAATATTCTAAAACGTTACTGAATAAAACGAAATTAATATTTATACTAACTAAACTGTAAAATTATAAATAATTTTCCGTGGTATTTTCTATTTTTGTACTATAAAATTAAACGATATGGAGGTTAAAAACGACACTTTATGTTAAAATTCCATTTGCTTATTCAGTAACGTTTTATGCAATTATCATATAGACATATTTTGACATAGTTGGTATATCAATATTACATAGCAATAGTAGTGATGAGTAAGATCTACGCACATAGACTGTGCATTATTTGTTTCTTTTTCCTACAAGCATTTTTTTATTTACTCTAAGTATGCAATGTATCAATAATTATAAAATTATGCAAAATAGGAAAAATGCAATACATTCTAATTTAGTCAAGTTTAGTTTGGAATAATAAATTATTATTGAACTACCATCATGAGTTTTCCCTCTTAGCGGTTTTCTGTTTTGCTGCTTCTGTGGACCCGACCGATCTGTGGTTCACTGGTTTTGAATAATTTGTTATTTCAAAACTAAAGTTAAACTGATTTAATAGAGAAATATTTTGTTTATGTACTATGTAATGCGATTGTGAATTTAACATTAGAATTTTATAAATCTTTCTTCAATCGAAAATGTCGTTATAAGTTTTGAAAATCGATAAAAAATTGTTAAAAATTTGATGACATAATACTAAATTCAAAGTGAATGTGTTGCGCTTTTTCAAATAATCGAGTTTTAAATAACAATTTTGTGTTTTATTTCTTCATCCTACACATTTATCTCCCTCAAAAATAAGGTAAAATCTATATCATTGGGAAAAATACCAACAATTAGAAAAAATATTTCAAATCTTTCATTTTATTATTATATTTAAATCGTCTGCACAAGTTACACAAGATAGCTACAAAGTTTCTTTTTGTTATGTGCGTTGCAACAATAAATTAATCTAGATAGTTTTCTTCTTCAGTATACTGTCAAGGAAGCTTTGTAGGACGTGTTATTTTAAAAGGGTGGAAAAATAACGTTTATAAAACTAAAAATATAAAGTAGAGCAATTAGATTTTGTTCGGTATCTGTGAATTTGTGGTGCAACATCGGAGTTGATCAAAATTTTATACCATGATATTTAATAAAATTTGTTTTCTTTAGTTTTTAGTCCATGATAGAATAATTATTTATCCACCCTTATCCAGTGCTATGGTAAGTTGCTGTAATAGTGATTTTTATGTAAATTAGCCTGTCGGTGTTGGGTGACACCACCGGTCGTCAGAAACCACGAATTTTTACTTCTCTGGACATAGATCGAAGGTAGGCGTCATGATTTCTGTTTCTTTTTTTTTTTGAGTTGAAAGTTTGGGAATTTACGGTGCTATGAGGTGAAATGAAAATTAGAGCTGCGATTTGAAATACTATTTCTTTTATTATTTTTTAATATTTATTTTTTGGTTCCTATTGAGTTATTATATTTTTTTACTGTAAAACATCGTTAAAAACTAAAATCAATAGTAAGTTTAACTTTTGTGTATAAATTTGGTAATGGTCTGGATATTGTTATCGTCTGATATCCTATTGATCTCAATTTCAATGATTAATTTTCATCTCACCAAAGTTTAATGCATCGCTTTTTTTAATATACCCTTTTGTTTGTGTTTTGAATGCGTAGGTAGTCCAACCGATTCATACATTATTTGAAATTACCGATATTTTGAATATTCCTTGTATTAAAAATAATTATTAAAATTATTGTCATGGTTTCCCGTTCTTTAATCTCAATACTTTAAGTATCATCTCTGTATCATATTAATCCCAAACCCAAATTGACATTATTTTGTATATTATTCTAAGTACCTCTCAGTATGACATTGGATGGATTACTTTGTCGATAACAAAAATAATACGTTTGCAATGACATTAGCTTCAATAAACCAGATTTGCGTGATTTTACATAAAACACACAAAAATAATTCTGTGACTAAACACTAACAATTAAAGAAATACAATTTTAGACTATAAGACTGGCAGGCTTTGATTAGTTTTATTATTTCACAGGTAAGTCCTATTTAGGATTTTCTTTAAATCATTTTATTCATTACGTACTTTCAGCTTGTGTGGTTTGCTTGGCTTGTGTGTGCTTTTGATTTAGTTTACCCCTACAGCACTTTGTTACGTTAATTTGTTTTGTAACAAGCTTTATTATCAACTATTTTCTAGGCATCGACATAAATATAGATAGATCATTGGATTTTTTGATTCAACAATTGTATTTTATTCACCATTATAGAGTTGTACGAAACGTTCCCTCTTTTAGTGTGATCTAATATTTTTCTATTACCATAACATTCCAATTAATTTTTATTTGTAAAATCATAGATCTCATTGAGTTTTCATGAATTGAGCTTGTTACAAAATTCCATAAATGTATGAATAAAACACCCCTGACCCTTAGTGTTAGTTTTATGTTTTTCTGTTTTTAGGCCTTTGGATGGTACCACCCCGAAGCATGCAGTAGGCGCTAGTCCACAAACCATGCTTGGGTAATTATCGACCGTTTATATATTCAAATAAAAAATACCTTCTAAAAAAACCTTAATTCCCTTTTTTGAGTTTTGTTTTGTTTTGAATGTTGTGTGCACCGAATATTTTTCATTTATATGTATCTTGAATTTTTAAGTTAGAATAGTGCGCTGCAAGTAAAGCGAGCGTTTCGATATTTTGAATTTTTTTAATGTTATTTTTACTCATTGTTTTGTAGAACGCAGAAAAAAATAGGAACAAAAAAAATTGAATTCCACGCCAACACAAAATGATCAACCTTATACTGTGATTCTACCCAGCTCGTGATGAAAAGCGTTTATTTAACAACCACTCAAAGTATTACTGGATGTATCTATATTTTTCGTAAAAATATGAAATAAATAAAAAAAACATGGTTCCAGTTTTATATTAACTTTTTAATTTCCTGGTAATGACCTAATATTTTATACACGTTACCTACCTACTCTGGGAGTTACTAAAACATAGTAAACTATGGCAAACTTACAGCAATCATTTGAAAAAGTACAAACAAAGAAATATTTCTATCAACGTTATTCGGAGTATTATAATGTTCCTACTTGCTTCAAGAAATGTGTGTTTTAAAAAACTTTAAACTACAACTTTAGACTACAAATTCCTGTACCTATATGAAAGTGGGTTTGAAAGTAGTTTGCCCGGAACACTTTAAGTGGCGACATCTAGTTAAAATTCGAGTCAAACCTAATCAAACTAAATTATAGTTTGATGTCTGTTGAATGTTTTTTATCATACATAAAAATACCCACAACACTTACAGCAAATATATACTCACAAACCTTACAATTCTGCCTAACCCGTAGTTCTGACGACAGACAAGGCAACGACGAACAAGTAAAGCCACGCGTGCTCCGCTTCACTTGGAGCATGAAGACTACATCCTCCAGGGATCCCAATGAGATCATGGCTGAGATACGAAAGGTAAGATTTTCACCCATTCATAAAGCTTTTTATTTCTATGAGACTTTTGTTTGACTATCCTCTCACGCTCTGTTAGATAAGGCGAGATATTTTTTTATTGGTTCGCAAGACACAAGAAAATACAATGATAAAAAAGAAGGAATTACAGACAATGTGAGACCAAAAGACTGCCACTCAGCGTGTACTGCAGGAGCTCGGGGAACAATTGTAGAGCTGGTCTTCCTTGCCTCCTTAGCGTAGAGCGCGTCACTGGCTATAAACAATGCTTATGTCTGTATTATCAGTTGATAACTCTAGCGATAGGTGACCAAACAAACTACATCAAGCTTGTCGCATTTGAAACCTTTAAACGGATATTTACGAGCCTAGGGGGAAATTATATCAGACTCCTTATACTGAGTAAAACGCCTGGGGTGTTCCTTCATTTTGCTACAACTTAGACCACGAGACTTTTCAGCCCCATCGCTCAAGAAAGTGGCAAGCCACATTTCTCCTCGATCAAGGCATTCCAGAACACCCAGGGTGCCTTACGCCTAGACCCTTTTGCGACAGACCCCCCGATCTGTCGCCTACAGGTCACTGTTATGGTAGCAATTGTGCACGGTGACCGTTTGCGGCGATTCGGGAGCGCGTTAGGGTCCTCTTCTCTTGCTCGCTCGTAAGCGGTTTTTAACCTAACAATTAACTTTTCAGGTGCTAGATGCGAACAACTGCGATTACGAGCAACGTGAGAGGTTCCTTCTACTCTGCGTGCACGGCGACCCCAACGCAGACTCGCTAGTGCAGTGGGAGATCGAGGTCTGCAAGCTGCCTCGCCTCTCGCTCAACGGAGTGCGGTTCAAGCGGATATCCGGTCAGTAGAACCTTTAAATTTGCCCTGTTCCCTAGTTACTGAGTTAACTTAATCCCAAATATTAAACCGGGAACTGACTGATGAAACGAGGCGTTATCTATCGTATGCAGTCAAAAAAAATCCGTTATCTTACAAACTTAACTAGTCTGGTTCAGCTACTTCCATAGTATTATGTTTTATGGCATTCTGCTATGGGGGAACGCTGCAGATATTAACACCGTATTTGTACTGCTCGTTGTGAGCGTCTTCTTTTCCTGTACTGACTGCACGAGAGCTCGCTATGTGGCTTCACGAAAAAACGGATCCTGTAAAACGGATGCTGTATGAATTCGCCCTGAGCAGTACCTATATGAGTTGCAGCATAATGTAAACAACATACATTTATTTCCAGGCACAAGCATCGGCTTCAAGAACATTGCGTCAAAGATCGCGAACGAGCTCAAACTGTGACTGCCAAGCAGCGGCCCGCGTCGTCGTAGGCGCAGGCGACCCACCCCCCCTGACTCCTCTTCCGACCGCGACACCCCCCCTCCGGTGCCTCCACGCCCTCCCCCGCGGACCGACAGTCTCAGGCTCTCCACTGCTGACAGCATTCAACTGTCAACGGAGGATATAGTCAAGCTCGCGAACGGAGGTCAACGAACCCCATCAGGTACCTTAGCGCACTTCCTAGCAACGGATTATATCCCCAGAAGCGACTATCGAATACCACATCTCAAATCTAAAAATACTTACCTCTCCCCTGATGAGCAGGTTCTAGCAAAGAGCGATTACTTAAGACCGCACGTCTCACCTAAACGATCGATCTTTTTAACAGCCAATGAGATAACGTTAGCTAAAAGTGATTATCTTAGAGCTCCATCGCCGAAACAGCCGCGTTCATCTCTGTCTCTCAAGGCTGATAGTGTTGAGGTGCGAGCGAGTAATACGTTGAGACCTAGGGTGCAGCATCAGTCTTATTCGTATAGCGTACATACGTTAAGAAGGCAAGCGAGAGTTTCGCCGCCTATGTCGCCACCATTGCCCTGTGATTGTTTGCCAACAGAACCTATACCACCACCCGAGCTTTTTGACTTCTGAAAACTTAATATTACATAATTTGCTGAACCTTTTGATGGATCAACGTTTTGTTGATCTAAGAATCAACTTCAACTTCTTATTTCAGTGCTCGCTGTGCTTTGGATCTAAAAATAATCAGGGTTATGATAAATGTTGATGATTTCTGGTTTGTACAGAAGTGAGCAATATTAAGAACTACCTGAAGTTAGCGGTTTTAGGAAAGGAAAAGGAAAGGGATAAGCAAATGTTGTGAAGAGTTAGACAATCAAGAATATTTGTGATAATATTCAAGTAATATCGTACAATGAGTGAATGGTGTGTTGTTGAATTAGAGCTCGCTTTCACCAAACGCGATCATTGTTGTGCGTTGAGCATTCTGATATGAATGGCAAAGAAAAAGGAATTTTCAAATAGTATAAAAAGTACATTTTGTATGAATATTTGTATTAATTTGAGAATTTAAAAAATTATGCAAGATTTTAGACAATGTTTCTGTCTCTGTAGTGCTGCCATATTTAAATATGTCACTTAAAATAATATAACTTTTCTGAACAATGTAGAAAAAAATCTTGAGATGTGTTTGATGGCTTGAAACAAAATTATAAAGTAGGTTGCGGGTTCGAATCCCGGTCTAAAAAGGAAAATGATCAATTCAAAAGCTAGGTTGTGGTTTGTTTGTACTGATAGAGCTTCAAAATAATAATAAAACTGACCAGATTTTAAAATGGCGGCGGAATATTGTGCCAAGTGTTGTGGTCATACTCGATTACCGGAATAAAGAACGGAATATCCGAATCCTCGGATAAAAATCCGACTTACGTAAGTCTTGGCTAGTTTACCAAGAACGGTTAAGCTTTAGAATAAAATCAATTGTTGAAAGTTGTAACGATTTTTATCCTACGTTTATATGAACTTGTGAATTTTGCCGTATTTTAGTTGAATTTAAATGTGAAATGCTCTCAATGGCATTAATTTGTATAAATAATACATAGTTTACGATCGTGTGATGGTTACTTTTCCTGTGTAGATAAGTCACTCCGTTTGTTTGAACCGCGAAAGATTTCCGATTCTGTTTTTATTATTGAATGAATTTAGTTTTTTTTACATAATTTTTTTTTTGCAATTTTTAATCGTTTGTAAAAGACATGGTTTACCGTGGTACACTCAAACGGATTGACCTTTTTATTGTGCTATTGCTTACACTATAAATAAAAAAGTGTGTTAATCGTGTAATAATGTACAAAGTGAGTTTGCGCTCAAGAAAATACAATTTAGCTTAGTGTTATTTTTTTTTGTTTTATTTTTATTTCAAATGACGAATATAAATATACAAAATATGGCTGTCTTGAATAGCGGTGTTATTGTTCATATAATTGATATGTCATTAAAATTTGTAAGCTATACGACTAATTTATGTTGGCCACCGGTTGTTATACAAATCATACAAGCTGGGGTCAACATAGAGTGGTGTGTTATACGCGATCGCCCAAAACGGCTGTCTCTTTCTAATTGTAAGGCTGAATTAGAAAGTGTCAAAATGTTCTCATACATTTAAGGGTTAAAACAACACTCAATTTAGACGCGTTATAGCATATAATTCACTGAAAAAAAAAGCATTAGGTGTGTAATTGTGATCAAAGTATTATGAAGTGTATAGTTAAGCAATAACGTTCAATATTGTTCGCTCGTGTCAAAATGTAATTTTTAAATATCTCTATCGTTTTTAATATTTCAATCTTCAGCCTGTTTTAAGTGTTTTCGGTGTGATGCTTGATTTTTTTTAAATTTTCATTCTCTTTGTGTGTGACTTCGCATACTTTTAGGTGATAATGTTAAATAAAACTATATTATAATAATAATTATAATGTTAGGTACGTGCGTATGTGTGGGCTGTGGGGCGATCGCGTCTTTTCTATTACATAATATAATAATTATGATTGTAATGTAATTAAGTGTAGTGTTATTATCTTTTACATAAAATCACAAATCTGACGTTACGGTTCCATATGTCGTGTTGTCGTTGCCTTGCTTTTAAAAATAAAGATTAAAAACACTCACAAATCCTTAAATGTAAATCTTTTTATACGTTTATGTACAAAATAATGTATGAATTTAGACTTGTATGTCTTTATATAAATTGGTATAAATTTCTCGAATTCATAATCGAATAGCACTGAATGTTCTCCTGACCTCTTCGCCGTTTTGTGGCCAGATAATTTAGTTATTTAAATATATATACGCTTTAACCATTGTATATAAATCCAGATTCGACAAAGAAAGTTTTTAAACTAAATCAAAAATGACATATTTTATGATCATTTCTTGAAAATAATTTCAAGTTGTGATATCTAATATACCACAAAATCAACGGCAAATGTCGTGTGACATACCTGAGTAATATACGAGATTAGTTTATAAACTTTCCATAATACATATTATTTATTTTGAGTATAAAATAATATATATTGTACAGCACCGACGATACGACACAGCTCCGATTTACATACCGTTTCATAATCTAGTTATTATAATATATAACTTCTTTATATATAGATGAGCTTTGTTTTATTGGATAGCGTAGAGGCCGGCGGTTCTCGGCCGTGTCACGGCGTTTTGTGAGGTATTCAAGTGAAAATAAATTTTATTTTTAATTCCATATGGTTGTTTTTTCTTGGTACCTAAATCCATGTTAGACAAATTATTGTTCATCACTTATTCAGATTTTAAACTATATTGTTGTTTAAATTATGCTCAAACTATTATATGGTATTTTAATATCTACTCGGCGCCCGATAGCTTGGCAATACAGGTCGTTGACCTATTCTTCACGAAATCAAAATGGGTCACAACTTAAAATTTTGAACTTTTTAGGGATATACAATTCTTTGGAAACAACGACGCATCCAATCATAGATCTGTATACTTGTAGATATTTTGTATTTATAAGCGTTTTTGATGCCTAAATTCTTATGTAAAACACAATTCATATATTTTGTCATTCATCTTAATGTAATTTAGTATCACCATAATATTATTAATCATCGCCCGGTGTAAAATTATTCTGATATTTTAGAATACCTACAGCATTACATGAATTCATTGAAAACGTAAAAGGTCAGTAATTATTTCCAATTTCGAGTTTTTTTGGGTTGCGTTGTTTGCCTTTTGCTACCTAGTACGCTGTATGTCGATAAAGTTCAATACATTTTGCGGTTTCTTGGAGGTGAACGACCTGTATTGCCACCTTATTTGGTACCTACTTAGTTTATTATTAAGTGTCGATTTTCACGACTTTGAAAGGGATTTAAGTAAGAAAGATTCAATGGCACAAGGATGTTGAAAAGAAATGCAATAATAACTGGAAAAAACAGGTTTTTATTTACAGTAAATTACAATAAATATAAATTAACTAGATGGCGTTTAAAACTTAACATAAAAATACAACAGATCAACTACCCACTATCGAGCATTTACAAAAAATAGTATAAATATAGTTTTTTCGACTATAGATTTTATATTTATAGTGAATCAAAACAGTTTGTTGTATGAAGAATTCGGCTAATTATAAATGTGAGTATTTGTTGCCCATTATCTAGTATTTAAATATATTTTTTTTACTTTTAAGTACTAGGTACTATAACATTAATATCATTATTTCTCTCTAGATTTTTTTTTGTTTACAATTCCCTGATTGACTGATATTTTTTGTCTCGATAGTTCCTTCCAGAACTGTGGAGTGTTATCGAAAAGTCTCAGTAATTTCAAACGCAAAACGAAAGATCTCTAAATTTTAAATACTGGGTTATTTTTAATGGACGAGCAACCTTCGGTGACCAGGTTCCTAGCATCATCAGCAACAAAAGTCGTAGAACACACTTTGTTGCTAATGATGCTAGGAACCTGGTCACCGAAGGTTGACCAATTTAAAATAACGTTGTATATTAAAGTACCGACGTTCTCTTTGTCTTAGTTCTGCAGAGTATGGAACATACAATATTTGGAGTACAAATAGCACGCTTCCTATTTTCTTTTAGGGCAGGTTCACCAAAGCGCAGAGGAGAACCATAGCGCAATCTGCTACATGATGTTAAAATAGCGTTACAACGACGACATGGTAATCTATTTTATTCTTGGTTTTTACACAATATCTCCTGTAAGATTTAGAAACCGGATGTAAAACTACTCGAAAATTAAAAAAACTTGGTTGAAAATAGCTGAATAATACTTTGGAAACTTAAGCTACACTAGTCAAACTTAAATCTAACAGTTCTAGTTATAATGTTGGGTAAATTCTTGTAGATATGTGGTAACTTCATTCACTCTTATTGATTGGCAAACCATCCAAATCTATTTCCGTACTAGGTATAAGCGGTGGTTTAAACCCGTACTCAATATTAACCTTATTTGTTTTCAGAACTCTGTCGGTTCTTCTATGTTTATATTCGACTGTGTTTTGGGCACTTTCCCATTGATCTCTTTCATTATGCATCGGAGCTGGTCCGTAGTAATCATTTCTATAGTTACTATCATAGTTATGACGAGTTTGTTCTGGTTGCCTTTGGGTCTCATAATCGTAGTTGCTCTTTTTCGGTCTTTGATCTCCGTAGTAATTTTGGTGTCCATTTTGGTTCTGATCGTTGTAGTCTTGGTTCCCGTTTTGAGCTTCGTAGCTGTTATTTTCTTCACTACTTTCATATTTATATGGCTCACTTTTGTGTTGGTTTTCGTATTTATAAGGATGAGTTGTTTTTTTAGTTTCTTGTTTAGGGATATTTATGTATTGATAAGAAGAAGCGTATTGGTTACCCCAACGGCTGCTTTGTATTTTAGGAGCATTTTTCTGCATTACTTCCTTTAGTATTTGTGTGTATAGCGATATCGGCAATGAATTTTGGTTTTGTGGGGGCTTTCCTTTCTGAGCTTGTGGCTTTTGGTCAGGTGCTTGGTATTGGGGGTTCTGTTTCGATTCTTCCGCGTAATGCGTGTGATGATAGCGAAGGAACACCGGTACGTGCACTTTCTTTTCTACTATTTTCTCAACTGGGTACGGCACTTTGACTTCAACGGGTACTCTTACAACGTATGGCCTTTCAACAATCTTTTCTACAGGATAAGGAACCCTTTTCTCAACGGGATAAGGTTTATCAATATACTTAGTAACGACAACTGGTTTTTCTACAATCTTCTCAACGATTTTCTCAACAGGATACGGTACCTTCTTCTCGACGATCTTTTCTACGTGGACGGGATAAGGTACGTTTTTCTCTACGATCCTGTCTACTGGTACTTGATGGTGAACGTGGATTGGTATTGGCACGGGACGGTCTACCGGGTAAGGTCTGTCGACTAATTTAGTCACTGTAACTGGTTTTTCGACTATCGTCTCAACAGGATAAGGCACTCTTTTCTCTACAGGGTAAGGAACAGGAACTTTGGTTTCATAATGTACGGGATAAGGTACTCTTTTCTCGACTGGATAAGGTACGCGTACCTCTTTGATAGTTTCTACATGTTTTTCTACTTCTACTGGGACTGGTACTGGTCTGTCTACAGCGAAAGGGTATAAAACTTGATGCTCTACAGGAACTTTGACTTCATATGGTATTCCTACAGGGGTGGGCACGGGAACATGCTGGATTACTTGCTTCTCTACTATTTTCTCGACTGGATAAGGTACATTCACTGGTCTATCGACATAAACTTTATGCTCTACTGGATAAGGTACCTTAACATGTACAGGATAAGGTCGGGGTACTTCCACTGGGTACGGTTTGTCAACATATTTGGTAACTTCGACGGGTTTTTCGACGATTTTCTCGACTGGGTAACCAACTGGTACGGGCCTGTCTACTGGTACTTGAATAGTTACAGTTTCGGGGTAAGGAACCGCCTTTTCTATGAATCTGTCCACGAATTTAGTAATTGGCACTTCTTTTTCAATTATGATCGGTTGGATTATTTTCTGATCGTCGTTTTGGTTGTAGTTATATTCGTTATTGTAATTGTTGTAGTAAACTTGTTCGCTTCGTTGAGTTTGCGTGTTTTCGGGTCTAATTTGAACTTCTGATCGGTAATTCTCGCTGGGTTCGAGAGGTTCTTTTGAATCGCTACTATCCTCTTGACTACTTTCTTCTGAACGTTCATCTTGGTTCTTAGCATAGTTAGATAGAACTTTGTTCGTACTATAATTCAACTTCTTGTTCCTCAAATGTTCCATGTACTGGTTGTAAATGCTTTGGGCCGCTTCAAAAGAATTGCTTCTGCCTTCATCCATATACTCATGAACTTCGACATCATTTATGTGTGTAATTTCTAGAGGAATTGATTCTTGTACCTCAACGTGTGTTTTCTCTTTACGAGGTCTTTCAACAGTGTCCGAAACGATCTCGCTATCAGAAGGCTCATGGTCGTCAATAGAATTATAAGTATCATTGTCGTTAAGAAGCCTTAAAGCTACAGTGATTGGCGCAAGATATTTTTGGCTAAGAGGTCTTGCAGTAACATCAACCTTTTGATCGTTATAATCGTAATTTTGGGACTCTTCTTCCGTTTTCGTAACCCCTACAATTTCATACCCATCTTCTAGATATGGCACCATAGTTGAGACGATATTTTCGACAATTTGGTCTTTATAGTTTTTGTGCGGTGTTTCTGCTACAATTATAGGAGAAGCAAACGTATATTCATTTGAGTTTGTCTGTAGAATTTGTCCCTTATTTTGATTATTTTTTAAATGCTCAGTATTGTCTGCGTTGACAATGCTACCAAACTTAGCTCTTACTGTTATTTGCGTCGGGGATACCTCAAGCGTTTCAAAATCATTGGTACCCTGACCCCTAAAGCTGAATCTCGGTCTTGTTTTGATCAAATCATCACTTTGCTCCTTTAGATGTTTTTCCACTGCGTGATTTATCCTCAGTAAATCATCATTTGTAATAAGATCTTGCGTTGATTCTACAAGTTTTCTTATCCCTTCGTCTCCTGCATTATACTTTTGTGTGGGTGTAACTTGAGTTGTAAAGAAGATTCTTTCGGCCCTAGCGTTCTGTCTAGGGTTTTCGACTCTGAAGTTGACAGCACCACGGTATGACAAAGGTCGCCTCGGTGCTTTCTCTCCGAAATGCCCGTTGATATCATGTGCGTTATAAGTAGACGTTTCAGCAAAGAGGTCCCTAGACTTTTGTGTATCACTGACTAGGTTTTCTTTACTGTTATCATTACCATTGTTTGTTGCCGTTTCAGAAAACAGTTTCTTAGACTCTTGTACATCACTACCTAGATTTTGATCCTTATCATTAAAGCAGTTATGATCTTTGAAGACTTGTACAACTGGTGTAGCGAATACTTGCTCGGTTCTGGCATCTTTCTCAAGAGGCTTGGAGCTTCTCGCTTTTACATTGTCGTTTTGTTCGTTGTGCTGCGTCATGATGTTGTACAAGGGAGTGAGGAAGAGGTTTGGAAATGGAGCCACCCCCTGGTGAGCAGAAGTGCTGGGGTGAAGTGGGGGTGGTTGAAGTCCGGTTGGGTATTGTTGTTGAAGGAGGTAGATGTCGACTGGGCCAGCTCCGGGCTGGTAGGAATGTAGTTGCGGACCCTGAGGCTGAAATAAAGAAAATGTTTATTACTTCATCATCTAGCTATAGTGAAAGCAGGGCTTGTGTTATGTATGAGCAGAGGTACCAAAATGACAGACTCGACTCGAACTCGACTCGAGTTTTTTGTAAATGTACATGTACGTAAAAATGCTAGCATGTATTCTAAGCCGTGGCTTTGCTCATAAATAACATTGCTGCTCAGAAAATACATTAATTTAATTTAATGTATTTTCTAGATTGTAATTTATTTTATTTTATTTTAATCTTGCTTCATTTTAATTTATTTCATTTAAATTTTATTTTAGTACCTAAGGAATACTAACACTAATATAAGGTCATTTTAGCATACGAACTTACTAACAAATTATGGATCAATGTAGTCCGAAATAAAGGAATTTTATTATTATTTTTATTATAAAGATATAACGTAATACCGATTGATGTTTGTAACTGTAAATTTGACATTACCAAGTCCAGTGTGTGTTTCAATGGTTGAATAAATGAACTGAACTGATTAGGGAAAATGAAGCTATTACAGAAATAATTTTCGAAATCGGATCAGTTATTCAGGAGAGTATTTATCTCCTTTAACTATTAGGTACCTACACTTATGAGTGTGCAAATAATCAAAGCAAAAAAAAAAAAAACTAAACGCAAACCTATATTTTTCTAACCGACTTCGAAAAAAGTATTATGTTATGACCTAAGAAATGAAATACTAATAATGAATGAAAAACTTTAGTACATAATATGACCGATTCTATGTTCGGCTGTAGGTAGGTACGTATTTTTTTTACGTTTTTCATTGATTTCTCGGTCATTTATGGACCGATTTGGATGATTCTTTTGCAGTTCTGTAGTGGATGATTCTGAGGTGGTCCCATTAAAAAATATTTTCTAAGAAATTAATAACAGACATTGACCAGAGTACTATAATAAAAAATATAAACCTTAAAATATTTTCTAGTTATAAGTATTTATACTTAGGTACACAGTTTAAAACTAAGGTATTCGAAGTCGGTTTTTCGTTTAACAGATTATGTATTAAAGACAGAACGGTCGGTAAAATATGTTATGGCGAGAGTTTGACTTTGATTAAGTACCTACTATTATGTCCACAAACATTACTGTAGGTAATCGAGGATGTCCTGGAACAAATATGTGCATATCACACAAACATCCATGCCACGGTATGAGTTACTTACCAGTTGAGCGTTGAGCTCAATCGCCTTCTGTCCTAGTGCAAATTGTGAAGTGTGTGTGTGGTGTTCGTCGCTGGTGTTGACCACCACTGCGCCATGGTAGCCGCTTCCATCCGCCGCGTAGAGAACCCGCTGCTCTGACTGGAAACGATACACAATACTTAGAACATAAAACATAAAAATATAATTTACAGAAAAAAAAACATGTTACAACAAATTAGGCTCTTAATCGATAGGTAGAGTAAACATGACCATTACGTTGGATGTTCCTAAACTCAACGTCAAGCCGAAAATCGAGGATAGGTGGGTTCATGACAACCCAGAAAAACCACGAAATCATGGATTTTATCTCCAACGGCTTCCGAGTTATAGGCTTTTTATGGTTAAAGGTTTGCAACTGTTTTATTTTAGGTCATTATTTCAGAAAAACAAAATAATGTTAATCAATATGTTAGTGACCTGTGGCAACTTCACGTAGTAATGCCCCACGGTGCCGGGGCCGTTCTCGGGGGGAGCTAGCTGCCACCCCCACTCGAAACTCGCGCCGTTGCCTTGGACCCCCTGGAATCATAAAAAAACCCATTTTTATTCATAAAAAGGTAGGTAAATAAGCATCCATAAATTACGTGAGTAGATCTTGAAACCCCCTTCTCCCCTTGGTGAGATTTTGCTGGACTCTCTTAATATCACGTGAGAATTTTCAAAACACGCTTTAATAGAATTTGAAACCCAATTTTTTTATTTGTGAATTCAATAATTCGAGGTTGCGGCGGCAGATTTGGCCGAAGATCTCAAGAGGAGCAAATATGCAGGTCTCGACAGAGGCTATAGGTACACCTTTGCTCTCCTCGGTCCGTGGGGTATCGAGGCACTACGGGTTTTTTTTAAATTATCTGAGCGTCTGGTCGAAGCGACGCGTGACCCGAGAGCTGTTGAGTATCTGGCGCAGCGCGTCAGTATTGCCATACAGCGGGGCAATGCGGCCAGCGTCTTGGGAACGCGCGCGACTGGATTTGGATAAATAATCTTCACCTTCTTCCACCATGCATCGCGTCAAACTTTTATCATTATCCTAACTTCTTAACTAATATTATAAATGCGAAAGGTGTTTTTTTTGTTTGTCTTTTTTCACGCCCTAACTAAGAAACCAATCGACTTGATTTTTGGTATGGAGTTAATTGATATTCAATTCAATTTATTTATTTGTAAGTAAACGTACCTAAGTTTACAGAGTCAAAAAAAAAAAGCAAAGCTGAATTTACTCCCTTTGCCTATTTATTTTTAATTTCTTTGTATTTTTATGTATAATTCTGTTTAGGTTAAGAGTTTTTTAGGCAATAAATGATTTTTTTATTTTTTATTTTATTTTTAGAGTTGTAGGTACACAAGTAAACACACATTTTTACAACGTCAGGTACATAAAGCTATGAAACAGGGAGATATCTTTATGAACTTATAGGTACCTATAACAAAGACAATAATTTTACGTTTGAATAATATAGGTAACCAGTACCTATAATTTTAAAGCTAAAAGGATAGATAGATAGATAGATAGAAAATGCTTTATTGCACACATAACTTAAAAATAACAGACAAAGATAAAATGGAGTAAATAAGAAAAATGTGACAATTGGCGGTTTTATCGCTCAGGAGCGATCTCTACCAGACAACCGTGGATGGATAGGATCGTTGGATTGAAAGGATGGAGAGTAACATAGGCTTACTACTTTTTATCCCTTAAATGAGTTCCCATGGGATAAAAACTGTACCAAAATGGCCTTAAATGCCTTAAACCTTAAAATTTTCTATAGAAATAACAGGTGCGAAGCCGCGAACAGAAGCTAGTACATATTTTTTTCTTAACTTTTTTACCAAGCTGTAGATACAAATTCTATAGTTACACGGTACAGGGCAATGACCTGAGAATCCAGGATGTTGCCAACTGAATAAATAGGAAGACGGAACCTCTACGTGTAATTGCCAGGTAGGTATAATAGGTATTGATAGTCGGAAAGTAGATCAAGTCGAAAAACGTTGATGAGCCGTCGGCGGTATGTAGTACTTTCGATTTCAACTCGGCTTATCTAACCGTAATCAGCTGATTAGAAGACGCTCGAGTCGGTTCGTGAGGTACCTAATGGGTTTTTTTAGTCGGAAAAATTCGTGCATTTTGTATATTTCGCAAATTAAAATGTTGTTTGAAGTACCTAATAAAGCATGAAATAGCTCTTGACCTATCCGAGTTTTTTTTTTCATGTGCGATTTCAGTGTTTATTTTACGTTCTGACCAGCCGGTATCACCCACAATCCCAGAAATCGACCCAAGTAGCAAAATAGATCCAATAACTGTCTTCAAGACTACAGTTCAACACTCCAATAACATTCTACTAGTATACTACAACGCTGGATTTGGGCGCATTTATTGGAGCACAAGTTCTTGTTATGCTCCCGCAATGAGCTAACAGAATGCTAATAAGTCTAATTACTGTCTTGCACCAGTATCTGGAAGCACTAAAGCTCATTTAGCTGCCTTGACGAAGATTACTACTGGTAAAAGTACTCCTGTTGTTATCTACTTCTAGTTCGTTTCAAGTGTAATTATGCTATTAACGTACTTTTTTTTCAATAATTTGTAACACATTTTACAAGGCATTGGCTGGGCAGGCCAATTCTTTTTTGTTGCTGATTTGTGTGCAGTGTTTACAACGTAAGTAATTTTAGTTATTGTTTCATGTAGTATTTATTTAAATGAAAAAAGCTTGGCTAGAATACAATTTAACGTATGGCAAATCTATATTTACTGTAATAGTGTACAGTGTTAGGGCTAATTTTTTAACGGGCTTACATAAATTGATTATTAAGCCATTTAGTGTAAAAATATTATCAAGCACATAATTATTGTTTTTTGATCATTCGCCATGTTTCAAAATATGCTCTGTACCAAGACATTTATAAGACCGTAATAGGTAAAACTACGCTAGATTTACTCTTAGTTAAGATTAACTCGCCACCATGTTGAATCAAATTAGAGTTCCTCAATTGATGTCTGAAACCCTGCAACGGCTAAACATTTTTTATATAATTTGTTTTCTTTATCATACATATGTGTTAAAAAAAAAAAAGAGTTAGATTTTCTGACTCGGCCATGTATCCATAAAAATCACACTAATGGCTCTGAAAGGTTTTAATTATTACGCTGTCCAATAAATCATTTTCATATTTACAGAATGATCGCGTTCGTTGATGTGGACTGTTTTTTGACTATAAATGAGTTGCGCCAACTTATAGATACCTACTTACAAATTCGCAATGGCCTAGCCGTGCACCCACTTTGTTTTATATGCTAGCTGCAAGGGATGTGGATTATTGCTTTCTACTAACAATTTTTAACTAAAGACCTTTTCACTTCGTATGCTCTTATGAAAAAATAAAGTCTTTGTTGAACCTTAAAATGTTATGGTGACCCAACTGTTCTTTGTACAGCATAATTATATGATCATTACATTGAACATGAATGTGTTGTTTGTCATAAACAATTATTCTTTAATTAAATATTGATTTAACATTATTAATATGGGTAGGTAATATTAGTCCGCTTTGAATTATAACAATTTTGCTGCCGCTGCACTGTTTCGATTCGTAAGGGAAGGGGTAGGGGAGGAGGGCACGGGCGGGGATGCGAGAGACGGTTAGTTAGTAGTTTAGTAGTTGTTAATATTGTGAAAAAGTTAATATTGTGAATGTAAACTAATCAAACTATTAATAATCGATAGAGAAATTGTCAACGTTGCTTTGTATTTTAACTGATTACTGGTATTTTGGTAGTAGGTACATATTTGTTGTGAAACTGAGTAGGTAATTACTTTGGTTATAGGTCTCCTGGCGTCGTTTGAAAAAGAAAACAGAGATGCCTTTTAAAATTGTGGAGAGAATAGAAAAAGGCAACACTGTATTGTCTTGCGTCCAACAACAATGGGAACGGGATGGAACTTTATACTGGCCCCGAAAACAACACTACAGGTTGCAACGGGATGAAACAAGCCAACCAGATGATAATTGACAACAGTTTAATTGTATTTTGAAAAGGCAGAACATTAAATCACTTGCGAATTGTACGGAACCCTCCAATAAATTGCTGGTTCCTGCTTTTTCAGAACTTGCTTCAGATGATAGCTTTTGCGTTACCGATTCTGCGTGTCTTTTATTTACAGTTCTTCTATAAGCTCCACTTCTTTTGAAACGTTTCCATTCTTGTAAATCCATTGTAATCAATGATAAATAATATTTGCAGTGTCTCAAACCGTGCGACATGTAAAACTGGTAAACAGCCTATATAGTATTAGCCTAGCGCTTTAAAAGATTATTTACTCTTACAGAATCTTCTAAGCGTCTTTATTAAGACTACATCGCCCTCATACTTATAATGATCTCAGCTAAATATATGCTAAAATCTAAGAATCTTACACAATGCTATTATAAAACTAAATTGCTGCATATTTGTAATGATCTCAGACAAGTATATTATAAAGTCTGAAAATCTTACACAATGCTTTTATAAGATTATAATTTTCGTAGGACTATTTAAACTTTGTCAATACACTTATGAGATTACATGTCTTGTAATTATCCTATAAAATAGTGTACTACTAAACTACAAGGTTGTTTTATTAGTGAATTTGCTCTAGAGAGTAAAAATGCTTGCGCAGTGCTATTATAAGCGAAGATGTCTTAACAAAAGCCATTAAAAGAGCATTTTTAGTCTAATTTTACCTATTGTATTTTATTATAGGATTTCCTTGCTAGTTGGGCGAATACCTAACTACACATGTATGTGCCTAAGTGGCTTTGCAAAATACCAAAACGGAAAAAGTTTTTGTAAACTAACGCTGCTGCTGACTTGTCAAAGTTGTACTGTTGTAAAATGCAACAAATCACTCAAAATCATGAAACTCATGAATCGCTGTCTTATTTTGAAACGTAGAACTTCTCGTGTGTGTGTAAGGGCACTAAATGGAGCCCCTAGGCAAGGCGCTAAATGTATGAAACCGACAAATATACGGTTTAAGAAAAAAAAACGTAAATAAACTGCAAAACTCAATCTTAGAAGGCCTACGATGACTCATAGCTGGGACAAACACGACGAAAAAAACTGTCAGAGACGAGCGGTTTCTAATCGGTGGCCCGTGCCGTCTAATTTTAATTCAATCGTGATATTTATATATGATAATGACCTAAATTCAATTACGTTATGTAACGCAACTATTAAACCTATTGCCGACTCTCGTTAGATACCTACTTCCGGCGTACGATCGTAAATCAAATTACGTAAGAATACAATGCATGAATGTATGTCGGTAAGTAATATGATACTATCTCTTCATCCCATCTATTTGAAAAGAGGCGATTGGTTCCTCGATAAGTGCGCGCAAAGTAGGTCATTCCTGCGCACTTACGAAATGATTTTTGAATTTGGAACATCATTATATTTAAAATGTTTGAACACAATTTGCCTCAATATAGTCCTGGCCGGTAATATAAAAAGCGCGGCATTGGCTATCCAAAGGGGTTTGAAGATTTTTGTATGGAGGCCGGAGGGTGGCCGAGGCTTCCGTCAACTGGGACCGCTAGGTATTAGGACCGCGGTCCCAGTCGCCGGATAGATTTAAGTTTATTATTTTTCTTCCGGCAACTGGGACCACTCTCGAAACGATCGATAAAATCTATTGTTCAAAGCAAATAAAGTACAGTCAAAGGAAAAAGTAGGTATGGAAAGTAATAATATAGAACAAAACTCTTTGATTGGCACACAACTCAGAATTATTAAATTCATTTATTTTACGAGTATTAGTCGTGCCTAACGTTTTCGCTCTTAGCTTCATTCCTCGCTAACGGCATCCGGAAATCTTAAAAGGCAGGGCAACATTTAGTCGTCAATGTTGCCATATACAAAAGTAGAACCAGCCAGGCGCAGTAAAAGTGGTGTGTCTGGAAAAAACTGGGCGAAATGAAAGTGAACTCAAAAGCGGTTCTATGATAACCTGAATGAGTTTTTTGTAAGGGCTTGAGAAAAAGCTAGGTTATAGCCTTGCCTTGACAATAGGCTATTTGACTACATTAAAAATAAGTTTCAAATTGTTTCCATCCTAGTCAGTGACAACGTAACAAAGCGTAATCCGGTGATTTTTATTAAAAATATGCCTATTTAGGTATTAAACGGAAAATTACATTTTTTTTATATATGGTCACGTGATCGAATACGCTCTGCGTTTGGTTGGATCACTGGTGACGTCACACCATCACAGATTACAGTGTCTATGAGTCTTCTTGTTAAGTGTGGTGTGGCGTGTGACGTCATTGCTCAGAGCACGGGAGCCATGGCAGAGATTATTATCGTTTTGGCGCGCCATTTTTTTGTTCAATCTTTAAAATTAGTTTTTATAACTATACGACGGGCCTTGAAGAAATATTAATTACACTTTTTAATTACTAGCGGTTCTCCGCGGTTTCACCCGCGTTAAATTCGAATATCTCATCTCTAGGAGGATTATTTCCGTAAACCTCCCATAAGAATAAAATTATGTTAGATAGGTACCTACCTACTTAACGTTAAACCTCACTGGTACTTATGTTACTCACACTTGACTTTGTTTTGCTCGACTATGTTTCATTACAGCAACAGTAATTACAACTGTTTGTAATTTTAAATCAGGATTGCTGAAATCTAGTAAAAATAGGTTCAGTGCGAGTAATCTGACAATTGACTTTGTTAGGTTATATCTTGACGTTCACGTAAAAAATTCTGTCATCGGTCAGCTCCATCGCACCAAAATTTTGTGTGTATTTTTTAGTACCATATTGGAAAAAGGAATCGTTTATGACCATTCTCCCCGGATGGCCCATTCAATAAGAATGGGAGATTTTAGCGTAATCGCACAGCTTGCCGGAGGGCGTCCTACACTACGCGCTTTCCGAGCCGCTGATTTTTTATCTATAAACCTACAGGTAAGTTTTTCAATAAAAAAAATAGTTCAATTATTTAAACATGCCATCTTGAAAAGGACACAAATTATAATGAAAAGACACATAAGGAAAAATAATACATTATACTAAGTAGGTTCAAGATTGTGAGGCCGATTGTGTGGGACGCTACATGCGTCGACACACCCGCACCTTCCCATCTTGCTAGGACTTCCGTGAGGGCTGGTGCGGTGGCAGATTTGGCCGAAGATCTCAAGAGGCGCAAATATGCAGGTCTCGATTGAGCATACGCATTTGCTCCCCTTGGAGTCGAAACCTAGGTCCGTGGGGTACCGAGGCTCTCCGGGTTTTCAAAAAATTATCTGAGCGTCTGGTCGAAGCGACGCGTGACCCGAGAGCTGGTGAGTATCTGGCGCAGCGCATCAGTATTGCTATACAGCGGGGCAATGCAGCTAGCGTCTTGGGCACGCTTCCGACTGGTATTGATATGGATAATAATTACTATTTATTAAGCTGTGTTTATGTATAAAATTTGACTTGTCTAAGTGCTTATTTTGTAAGCCTAAAGAAATAAAGTTATTGAATTTTGAATTTTGAATTTTGATCAGTTGAGCTACTTGTAGATTGTTTGCAACACTCTGCAGTTAGCTCAATTGTTTCAATTGTAAATACTAGTTTTAATTTAATTCTATTATTTGATTGTAATTTTCTTTGTTAATAAAGACTAAGTAGGTACAATTTTAAAACATGGAACATTAATCGCGTTCTTTAACAGCCTGTTGAGCCAGCTTGCACACAGTTTCCCAGCCTCCTCCGATAGAGGATTAGCTAAGAGCTTTTACAGCTTCCTATCTGCCACAGATAAGTTATTCTATTGCGAGACCTCTTACATTACTATCAAAGTGCATGTGCTCATAGTACAAATATTATGTGTAATATAACTTTAATGCCGACATTTGACATGTTATAAAATATCCTGCAATACGCAAGTGTTGGTCAACGGTAGGTAATAAGGAAATTCAGCTGAGCCCGTTTTCTCTAGATGCAACCATACGACCGCATTCTAGAAACGGAGATAGATTAAATCGGGAACTGAAACTGAATATTCATTTGTTAGTAGTAGTTTTAGTATATCATTTGTTTTTTTTTGTAAATTTTACTTCGAAACGTACACACAATAACCCTCCCCTGTTGGTAGTAGGGTAAAAATGACTACGTCTTTTGTTATTTTTAGATAGATAGATAATGACTTTATGCAACTTCAGACACAAACATACATAAACAATCAAAATCATCCGTTTGGGAGCTATGATGCCGCAACAACCCACAGATAGATACACACACAGACACATAGATCCACCCGTCAAACTTATAACAACCCTTTTTGTGTCGGGGCCGAATAAAAAATATATATTACAAAAATACAACAATTATATAGGTAGGTACTAGTAACTAGCATAACAAGCAATAATAAAATATATAGCGCGTGTAAGAACATATAATTTATTATTTATTCGTAGTAGTGCCTACGAAACTTTACTAATATTATAAAGAGGAAAGATTTGTATTTTTGTATGTAACAAATAAACCTAAAACTACTGAACAAAATTCTTTTGCCGTTGGAAAGCTACAGTATCTCTGAGTAACATAAGCTATAGAATATACCCGTGCGAAGCCGGGGCGTCGCTACAAATTCTACACAAAATGTAGACCTTTTTTTAAATCAAAACAACTTATGCTTCAAAACAGGAATCACTTCTGATTGGTTCGCGCGTCTGGTGCAATGTCTGCGATGACAGCTGAGTCACAACATTACCGTGGCTGAGTCACAGCGGCGGCAGCGTGGCGTTATGCAATATGTGAACCGGACCAAGTCAATAATAAAATAATATTATTGTACAATGTTTTTACTAGGTATATATTTTTTCTTATTTTTTAGGTAAATTTTTACAATTCAGTGAACTCTTTGTCTCGCAAAATAGAGCCGCACTCCCGCGAGGCTCATGCCAAACTTTGACGCGATTTTTCTTTGTAATTTTTTCTTTAATTGACAAAAGAAGAAATATATGTCCATTGTATCTTCTGATAACTAACTGACCGACTAAACAGAATATTTTTTTACCCATTATGAAAAGTTATTTTATTTAAAAAGAATATACATCGGACTTAATTTATGACACTCTTTAAGCCCGTAGGGGTTTGACCCGAATGTTACATTACTCAGGTTTTAAAATTAAAAAGGAAGTGTACCTATCTTCGTTCACAGGTACGTGTACGAGTTCAGTACTCTTAGTCCGAGTCAATACAAAAATCGTTCGCTATAAGTAATCAAGAACCATTGATTTGTTACACGAAAAAGGCTAATAATTATAATAAACGAGGTGTAACTAAAAAATGCGATGAATATGTCTTATTTTCCTATTCGTATTCGTGCGCTCGTATGCGTGAAAACACTGAAGTTGTAATCATTTGTGTCAACTCACACATACATAGATTCGTTTTTGCCTTCGAAATCAAGAGAATTGTTGAGTGACACTATCTCTCTGCTGTTTTAGCTGCATGTTTTACCTCTATGATTGACATGTTTGGGTTACCGTTGGTAGGTACGCTCGTAGATCGCAAGGGAAAAACTTACATTTGGAGTAAATACCGAGTGATTTTTTTCTGATGAGATCTTTTTTTTTCTTGAAGCACAAAAAGATATTTGTATGAATATTTCTGCTCCAAAACAATCATAAGAATAGACCAACTTTCATGTGTCGACAGCTAGGTTTTAAACTCGCGCTACGCATTGTAGTGAATACCATACCATAGCGTCGAGTGTCTAAAAAAATATGCGCAAAGAAAAAAGTTTGCAAGATTTAGTGGCCAACATTTGGACGCAATTTTTTTCTACGCTTTGACGGCCTGGACACTGTCTATCTATTCATATATCTAGACATATGAATGAATGAAAATATGACTGGCGTTGTCACATCAAAGTAAGCAAACAAATCACTCAAAATCATTCGAAAACTATCATCGAGTTTGTGGGAAACGATTCGTTGATCGATGATGGATGATCGTTGTCATGAGTCATGAAAAGTAGTTCCTTTCGATCCGGTAGGGGCGCTCTAAGGCGCTAAATGTATAGGATAGACTCGAAAACGATGGAAGTATTCGTAAGTTAATGCGCACAGCCCATACTAAACACTCAGCTCAAAAATAAATTTAGGTTGATATTACGGCATAGGTACCACTCTCATATTAGGTAGGTAGATAATTTTGTCAACCATTGTGTAAGACCATTACTTCAACACGTACATGGGTAGGTACGCAATGATATATTGTTATGGTCATTACAGTAAGTATTTCTTAAAACATACAACCGTTAATGCACTTCTTAATTATACTTTGAATGGGTACTTAGTTACTCATTATCATTACGTAATACGTTAAAAAAATTGCTGAAATAATGTATTTTTTGTTAATTGACGTTGTTTAAATTTACGTAACTTATAATCTTAGGATCAAGTCGAAAATCAACCGTGCCAGGCCATAATCCCAACGCTGGGATGCGGGCTGGGGGATCCTAGTTCGATGGTGGATCTGTTCTGTTCTGTATAGTCATCATTTGGTATTACGGAACAAAATAATATTACGAATTGAAGTTGCGAGCAGCTCACCGAATCCTTAAGGTTGCGAAAAAAATTTGCGAAAATACGAAATTTTGTGCTTAAAATCTACATTTTCACAAATGCTCCCAAAATACAAATTAATCAAAGTTGATTTTATCATACGTTCATAGAAAATGGTTTACGTTTTGCGGCAAATTACTTTTTCGCTCGTTTTATTGCTTGTGGAACGTAGAAAATACTAAAAACCATAAAAAATAATAATCTCGTGCCAACCCACGACGAACCACCTAAATGTTAAGAAATTTTAATAAAGTTTCAAACTTAAATGTGACAAACTATGTATGTGATGAACCTATCTATGTATGTCTAAGATAAAAACAAAAAAGAAAAATTGAAAAAGTCAAAAGTTAATAACTTCATTTTTTAGGCTTACAAAATAAGCACTTAGACAAGTCAAATTTTATAGTAATTACAATCAAATAATAGAATTAAATTAAAACTAGTATTTACAATTGAAACAATTGAGCTAACTGCAGACTGTTGTAAACAATCTACAGGTAGCTCAACTGTCTAACAACTTGTCTAAGTGCTTTATTGTAAGCCTAAAGAAATAAAGTTATTGACTTTGACTTTTGACTTTTAATTTATTACGGATGTAAGCGGGTTAACTACGAACCCTATTTGTGTTGGAAGAACACCAAAGAAGTCCCTCGTTAAGGGATGAAACGTTGGTGTTCTTCCAACACAAAAAAGGTTCGTAGTAGACCCGCTTACATCCGTAATGAAAATAGTTCTAGATTAAAAGATTATCACATGTTAGTGTAACTTTCCCAGATGCACGACGTGTTATGCAAGATGCAAGACTTGAAGGGCGATTAACTAGGTACATTAAGAAATCACGCGTGAAGTAAAAGCTCTCGTTACGTAAAACGTTTAATTCTGGTTGAATCAGATTTTGATTGATATAAGTGTTAGAAGTTTAGAAAGATGGGGCAATTTGTCTTGTTTGTGTGTAGATGTGATTTTTAGTAGCATTCCGATCACCTGTGTGTGGACTCCATTAGTAAAATACATAAATAAGGTATTACCATGCCAATAAAAACCAACTCGCAGTGACTTTAGTGCTTTAGTTCTTCCGTGATCATGGCGTATGAAACTGTGCCGAAATATTGGAAAACTCAACAATTTAATCATGGTAAATATCCCGTTCTAAATGATTTCTATATAAATAAGGTATTCTCTGAAATCTCTACCTTACGGTTTAAAAACTTGTTAATAAAGATAGTACAGGTAGATGTATCTACAGCTATGTGGTGGGAACATAATGAAATAGCAAGTGTGTAGGTAGACTACCGAACAGAGAAAGTTGCATTGGTTACTACTACTTGTATTCATGTCTTCCTGTACAGCTAGAATGAATGTGTAACATTCATACAAAGGATTGACATAGTCTTAGACAATTTTTTTATACCAAACACAAAACATTCGTACTAATGGACCATTTTTAATTGGAATACCCCCATTTTTTCAGGTTCTGCGGCCTTCAACAATAACATATTACAATTCTTGTTTCCTACGTAACAAAATTAAAAAAAACATTAAAAAGTTACACATATTTTCTGGAATTGATATTTATAGATATATGGTACTCACTGCATTAGTGTGTTGTGCATTAGACCATAGAGCTGTAGACGACAGGCTGATCGCCAACCAGGCGCGGACCCACTGTGAACATTATACATTATTCCATTAAGATCGTCAAAAGTCGTCAAGTTCACCTTTAAAACCTGTAACAATAATAATACATATATATGTAGCCGTTGTATGTCCCTTAGTCGCCTTTTCCGACACCCACACGGGAAGAGTTGGAGTGGTGGGTGCAAATTCGAAGCACCACACAGGCAAAGGCACACTGAGAGACATTTTGTAGAAAAAACACAGGACACAAAACGGAAGCACAAATTAGTGACACAAGAGTAGGTACTTCAGTTAGTCTAAGAATCTCTCGAGACCCTAGGTCCGTGGGGTACCGAGGCTCTCCGGGTTTTAAAAAAAATATCTGAGCGTCTGGTCGAAGCAACGCGTAACCCGAGAGCTGGTGAGTATCTGGCGCAGCGCATCAGCATTGCTATACAGCGGGGCAATGCAGCCTAGCGTCTTGCGCATGCTTCCGACTGGTATTGGTATGGATCAGTTGAGCTACCTGTAGATTGTTTGCAACAGTCTCCAGTAAGCTCAATTGTTTCAATTGTAAATACTAGTTTTAATTTAATTCTATTAATTGATTGTAATTTTCTTTGTTAATAAAGACTCAGGTAGGGAATCTCTTCATTTATAGTACTGTAACTCAGTTTTGGAATAAAATGATAGCCTTTTATAAAATATATATATATAACTAGCAGCGCCTCGCGGTTTCACCCGCGTAGTTCCCGTTCCCGTGGGAATTCCGGGATAAAAAGTATAGTATATAGCCTATGTCCTATTCCAGACTATAATCTATCTCTGTGCCAAATTTCATTCAGATCCGTTCAGCCGTTCTCGCGTGATAAAGGAACAAACATCCATCTATCTATCCATCCATCCATCTAAACTTTCACGTTTATAATATTAGTGAGATTAGAGGTTTTACCACGGGGATAGGCCTAATTTGACAACTAAACCCGCTAGGTTCGCCTCTTGAGTTTTATAATAAGATGATAATTTCAGGGTTAGTGCGGTTTTACTCGTGCGCGTTCAGCATCTTCACAAATGTGTCGTAGTTAACCCGTTTACATCCATAATGAGTTCAAGTCAAGGTTAGTTCTTCACCGGATGAGCCCAATCACTATAACTAAAGAGTTTAGAGTTTAAACTCTACATTCAGTCCCAAAACGACGTTCACACAATCACTGCTTACCATATTATTGTTGTTCCTGACAATTTTATTGTGGTGGAGGCAGTCTGAGAGAATCTGTAACAAAAGAATTTATATTTATGAATTTATATTATTTATACATTTATAATAAACCGGCAATACAAAATACACATCCTGTCAAAATTTCAACTGTGTACCTAATACGGTTCACGGGATACAGCCTTTATAAACGTAGACTTTTTAAAGACAAAAACAGCCAAAAAACACGTTTATGTATGGGAGCCCCTATTTTAATAGGTCCCTACTTATTTTATTTTTATTATTTTTCAATACAGCGCAGCGGAAAAAGAAATACACAATCAACATCCACGAGAAGACCCCTCTTACGTAAAACTTGAATAGAACACAATAAGTAACGTTTTCTGAAATACTGTACACCTACGACAACGAGGGCTAGTCTCAAAATAATAATAATATCATTACATATATAATAATATTCTGTTATTCATAATTAACAGTTTTGATATTATGTAAATCTTGTTAAAATGTAATCGGTAACATATTATTTATAATTGACACTGATTGTGATCTTGTGTGATGTGATGTCTCTTTAACAATACGACGATTTGCGTTATCACACGAAATCATTTCATCAACATGTTTCTTTTGTTTCGTGTTTGTGAAACACACATTTTTGAAAAGTGTCTTATATAGAAATATACCTAGGTATAATAAGTGCAATTAAACTTCGGAATCTTTCTAATATTTCATTTTGCAAAACCAGCAATGTAACGTGAAAATGGGCGAAACGACACTAGTCATTTTTGGTAGTGACGTTTCGCCCATTAATGGGTGGAAATAATGGGTGAAACGACACTACTCCATTCTATCATCATCATCAGCCTATTCAGGCCAAATACAAAAACTTACCTACATATGCATGATATCATGATAGTCTATGAAATGGTTTATATTGTATGCAACAAATCCATGCTAAATGAAGTCAAAAGACTAGGTGCTTCCGTAAATAAATGCCTACAAAACTGCCACTACATAAAAACGCTATCATATTTGTTACAGAACTTTTTTTAAACGTCAATATAGCGAGACTTATTCAATATTTATACAGGTTTGTCACGCGATGCTATCGCAATAGATTTTCTATTAATCTATGGATTGACACTGCAGCGTTTTAATTGCAAAGACAAAATGTTTTATTGAAATTCATGTTTTCTATGACTGTCCTACCTACGGAATACCGAAGCTCGAAATACCGGAGAACGGTATCTCGAAAGATCAGGAAACCGCACAACGAAATACCGAAAGTACCTACGTCGGGCCGCATAACGGAACACCGAAAGCACGGAATACCGAAAAACTGTAGACCGAAAGATCGCAATATCGAATGAACGCTATACCGAAAGATCATGAAACCGAAAGAACGATATTAATCTAAAATATAGGCTACATTATTCATGTTGTTTACCTTGTGTGGGTGGCAGGCAGAAGAACCATTGCTATTCTAACCAGCATTTGTGTACTTGCTTTTAGGGTTCTGTACCAAAGGGTGAAAACGAGACCCTATTACTACGCCTCCGCTGTCTGTCCGTGCTTGTCCGTCAGCGGTATGTACTTCATGAACCGTAAAAGGTAGATAGATGAAATTTTCATAGAATATGCATTTCTCTTGCCGCTATAAGAATAAATAATAAAAATACAGTAAATACTAAAATTTAATGGGGCTCCCATACAAACAAATAATTTTTTTGACTATTTTTGCTCTACTTTTGTCGAAGCTCTTGAACCGTAATAGGTTTGATAGGTGACATTTTGACAGGGTGTATCTACACCTATAGCAGCAATTAAATAAAAGAAATTTAATAATCAAAGGGCCGAATTATTATTTTTATTTGTTTTTTTGAAGGTTCGTTTTGCGGAATAGTTTGAAGGATGGTACGGTACCCTCCGTGTGCGAGCCGACTCGCACTTGGCCGGCTTTATTGTACTTGTGTGCCATAAAGTTTAATTAAATAAATATATAATAAAGAAAACGCTAATCTTTTTTTTGGAACGACAAATGAATATGGAACATAGTTCTAGGCAGCTCTATTATCAGTGGTAGTTTTAAAAACTAAAGGCAACCTTTTTCCCATTGCAAGTTAGGTTACCTACACATTTTGTAGTTTTAAAACAAAAGAGTTACATTTTAACATCTTTAGAGTTAAATGTGCCTAAAAACTTAATTATTAATTATATATAACTTAAAAGAATGTAATGCTCATATGAAGGTATAATAGGTTTATGTAACAACAACTTTATTAACAAAGAAAAATACAATCAAATAAAAGAATGAAATTAAAACTAGTATTTACAATTGAAACAATTAAGCTAACTGCAGACTGTTGCAAACAATCTATAGGTAGCTCAACTGATCCAAATCAATACCAGTCGCGCGCGTCCCCAAGACGCAAGCTGCATTGCCCCACTGTATGGCAATGCTGATGCGCTGCGCCCTTCGATCAAAAATTTCCGGCTTTGCCGAACTACTTATTTTTGATCGAAGGCTGCGCCAGATACTCATCAGCTCTCGGGTCACTCGTCGGTTCGACCAGACGCTCAGAGAATTTTTTGAAACCCCGGTTTTTGTTAAAATTCAGCTGTATATAATGTAAAATGTGGGTGCATCAAGTTATCTAAAAGTCTCGTGGTTGTCGCAGATCAGAGGCTAATTCACTATATACCTAACTAGCGGTCCGCCCCGGCTTCGCACGGGTATATTCTATTTCCTATGTTCATCAATGAGAATGTAGGATTCAAATGGTAAAAGAATTTTTCAAATCGGTCCAGTAGTTTCGGAGTATATTCAATTCAAACAAACAGATCTTTCCTCTTTATAATGTTAGTGTAGATTAATTCAAAGACAGAATCTTGTCTTTCAAAAATAAATGATTACTGACTATCAAAATCTCCAATTAAATATTGTATTTATGAAATGCCCATTAATTTGTTAATTTTACTTTTAACTTGTTCTTTATTACTGACTGACTGCCCAGTCATTTGGTAGCGTGGTTTAATTACAACATGCAATACCGTGTCTAAATATCAGTTCGTTGATGACTGACAAGAACAGGTAATTAAGTAATTGATTTTGTTTAACGCGTTCACTGCTTCAGCGATGCGGCCCGTAGAACGGCGATGGCAGTCAAAGTGTTAAGTAATCCGGTGCTGTGTGTTTGTCCAAGTATAGTTACGTAAGTTACGATTTTGATTGAAAAGAAAATGTTCTGTTTGCAAGTTTTGAGTTGAGCCCAAACGCTATTTGATATTATCTGCAAGTCTGCAAATCGTACTAACATTGGTCCCGAGGTGATAATCGAACCAGCAACTTTCTGCGTCGCAGGCGGACCTTCGCTCGCCGCGCCACAGAGGTCGTTGACGTCGTTGTATGACCAAGATGATGGTTTTAAAGCTTAGAACGTAAGTTGGTACAGAAAGGCTATGATGCTGAAGAGAATCATGCGAGTGTGGGAATAGAGAGTGCGCCTGTGTTTGCGCACACACTTGTGCACTATTACGTGTCCTTTGCTCAGGCTTAGTCTCCGTTGAGGTAGAAGACATCATCATCATAGGTTCCTGGCATCTACGCACTTAACCTTGTCAAGGTCACTGGCTTTTCTGGCCCAAATTTTTCCTAACATATGCAAAAGATTTTTGTTTCTGATTTGGTTTTACTTATCCAACTTTTCCAAGTGTGTTGAAAGACTACCTGAGGCCGTGAATGAAGCTGTTGGCGGAAGCTAGTAATAAATACACAATAATTTGTTCTAATGTGATTTTTGCCAATAATTGGCCAATAAAACTTGCTAATAAGTAGTACTGTTCCTATTAATTACGATATTATTGTTGCGTGTGGCTTTGTTTTTGACAGTTTTACTGTCACATTACAGTTTCTATAAATTATTAAAAAACTGTGGTATTTTAGTGAAAAATATATATCGTAGGTAAAACTAAACTTATAATTCCGTTAATTTTTTTCTGTACATTAAAGATTATTATATCGGGCATTTATTGCGTACCTTTTGTTTTCTTTTCCGTTTTTTGGGGAAAATAAAACAATAAAATAAATACCCGATAAATAATCTTCAATTTTATTTTTATATGTTAGGTATGTTCGTAGATTTATCCGTCAAACGAAGACCGATTTGGAAAATTCTAATCCTATGCACTGATATTTCAATTCGACCATAGCTAGTATCTAGCCTTCCTTTCGAGCATAATCATATTTAATTGTTAAGATGCACACAATGATAGCTTGCGCGATAATACAATTATTATTTCTAACGTGAATGAACTTGTCGTTATTTCTAATAGAGTTTGTATAGCATTTTGAAACCTAACCGCCAAAATTCTTTGATTGTAATTTCCTTTGTGAATACCTCCGAAAACTCAAAAGCAACTCAGATTTAAGCAGGTGTCAAATCGCAATTTTTGTCATATTTCAACGAAAATCCCCCGCCTCCATTTCATGACTGTGAAATTTCTATGAACTAGATAGACACTGGCAGAAAAGTGACAAAACAGTCGCATATTGCCAATAACAAAGAAGTCAAGTACGTTTTACCCTCCAATAATTTTTCTTCTTTGTAAATTTATTGAGATAAATAAGATAAAATTGTAAATAACTGCTTTATTTATTTACGTAGTCAACCTTATTAAAGACTGTTTATTATTTTTTTTTAAGTGACGTTATTAATTTTACGTTTTTTTCTCTTCTAAATTATTAATTCTCATTGGTGTTTTTCTGTAGTTACCGGTCATATTATTATTTTAACCCCGCCTCCATTTCATGACTGTGAAATTTCTATGAACTAGACACTGGCAGAAAAGTGACAAAACAGTCGCATATTGCCAATAACAAAGAAGTCAAGTCAAGTCAAAATCTGTTTACTCATTTTTTCATTTTACTCATAACTTTTTTATTTCTACGTAGGTAAATAAACAAACATACCTAATCTTTTATATTGATAAACACGCAAACATATTGATAAACATGCAAACATAATATGCACGCACGAAATGTCCGGTTGATGGGGTGTTGATTTGTTAAAAACGGTAATGCTATGTTTTTGTTTTGATTTTCATATTATGTATTACTAGCTATTCCCCGCGGTTTCACCCACGTTAAATTCGAATTTCACATTTCTAGAGGGATATTCCAGTAAATCTCCCAAGGAAATTCGATGTTTTACCAAGAAAAAAAGTTGCAGCCAAAAAAAACCTATGTTGCTCTCCATCCTTTCAACTAACTCTATACCAAAAATCAAGTCGATTGGTTGCTTAGTTAAGGCGTGAAGAAAGGACAAACAAACAAACACGCTTTCGCATTTATAATATTAGTTAGGATATTATGTACTTATATTACTATTAGCTTTTTTTAGTTATGAATTTAAAACGTTAATTTTAATAATAATTCACATTTTCATATTCATTTTCGGACTGGACTGTTAACGTGTTAATTAGGTAGTACCTACATCATCATCATCATCATCAGCCTATATCAGTCCACTGCTGGACATAGGCCTCCCCTACATACTACATAACTCTTTCGTAATAATTACCTAAAATGTTCTTAATTTCTAAGTAGGTACGTTAAAAAAATGAATGTCATTATTACGTATTTCTTTTTTATTGCGTGGAAATGACTAGTAAAACAAGTGTGAAATTTAAAAAAAAAACTGTACAATTCACACAGCATTATCTAGCCCCAAACTAAGCAGAGCTTGTGTTATGGGTACTAGATAACTGATATGCATAATATTATACATTACATAGATAGATATTTTTTTATTATACATAGAAAACGACCAGAACACCCTGAACAAATGTCTGCAGATCGTACACACATTTTTCCTGAGGCGGGAATCGAACCCGCAACCTCTTACGTCGCAGACAGGCCTTCGCCCACCGCGCCAACAGAGGTCGTCGTTAAAGTTGTTCTTTGTTTATGTGTAGGTATATATTTAAGCTAATTATATTTATACATTTTTTGTTTTTGGTTTTCCTGTAAATTCTCCAATGTAGCACTACCTTTTTACTATAAATTATTGTCCACACTACCCTAAGGTTAGCAGGTAGAGAATGCTGTCTAGCATTATGCTCGCCTGTGTACAACTTTTATGCAATAAAATATTTCTATCTAAAGTTAGGTATAACCCAAAAATTGAAAGTTGGTATAAGCCGGAAATTACTCACGATTTTATATCCACAACAAAAAAAACACAACACTAAACTTTTTCACAAGCAACGATCGGTCATCCATTCAACCACGCGTGCGTTCCGTAGCGCGTTCACTATCTACTTGACTTGACTGCTAGCCCTTTCGCCTACTCCCTCAAACCCTCGAGTAGAATGGATAGATTGCCTCGGAGATGGTAGAATGGAGAATATCCTGCGTAAGATTTTAAAAAAATTGGTAAATTCAACTTTGTCCAAGTTGAATTTCAGTTTTTTTTGGTTGCTGGGTCACTAGAATACGAATTCGGCTGGACGCTCTATCGCATCTCAGGTGTCAAATATGTTACTTATTTAATATACCTACCTACCTAAAGTTTAGTATTAAGAGCATTATGCTTGTTATTACAAGTTTTTATACTTACCCCGTTAGTATGTATAGGTACTAATATTATAAAGAGGAATGATTTGTTTATTTGTTTGAATTAAATAAATTCCGAAACTTTCGATTTCCGATTTGAAAAATTCTTTCACCATTATAATCCTACATTATCCCTGTTGAACATAGGCAATAGAATATACCCGTGCGAAGCCGGGGCGGACCGCTAAAAACTTTCTGAGAAAAAAGGCTTTGGTACTTCCTAATACAAAATATCAGATTATCTAAAATTCTAAAAGAAAAAAGTTTGGGACGGGTTTTGATTCAACTCGAAAAATTACAACTATCGGGCTAAAGGTTTTTCCGTCACTTCTTTACTTTAATCTACATACCGAAACGTCAGAAATAAAAAATATCACTTTATTTCCGTTTCGGTGTTCTATTTTACGAATTAGACCTTTTCTAAGTGTGACCTACATTTTTGTATTATGGAAACTCAGACTAAGTAAGATATCTATGGAAATAAAATACAAAGAACAATAAAATACAAAGAAAATTACAATCTAATACAATTAAATTAAAACTAGTACTAAGGTTTTTATTTATTATAGTACGTACTCTGGGTAATTTCTAAGAAATTAATAAATCCCAAAAGAAGAAGATAGGGGAAGGTGCGGGTTCGAATCCCGTCGAGATCGTAAATTTTTGGGATTTATTAATTTCTTAAAACTACCTAGTATTTACAATTGAAACAATTGAGCTTACTGCAGACTGTTGCAAACAATCTACAGGTAGCTCAACTGATCCATAAATTTTTTGATTTTGATTTGATTTGACTAGTTTTCTATAGAGTAAGTAAGTACCTATCTACGTATGTAACGTAGGTACATTAGGTACGTTATTATGATAGCTACCTGCTAAATGTTACAAACATTCTATGCATTACGGCAATGTATCTTGAATTTGATTGAGAACACTTCACACTTGGCTTCCTTTAGCAATAGTTCATGAGTTGTCCATGATAGGTACAGTCGCCCAAAGAAGCCTGGTGACAGACGGACAGACGGACAGCGGAGTCTTAGTTATTACTAAAAAGAAATGGGACCCTATTGGGTCCCGTTTTACCCTTTGGGTACGGAACCCTAAAAACGATCCACTCATAGAGTGGAAAGACAAAGTGTCCATCTACTAAAGGTGTTACCACATCATTCGATTGATGGCATCGATCGAGATGGTGGGATGGATTATTCGACGTTAATCGATAGTTTCTACCGTGCCATCAATCAATGTGCGATCGATTGGTGTGGCACCTAACACCGTCAGAGATGTGAAGGTAGATGATCAACGACGCGGCCTAGCAGATCGCACCGCGATAAAGCTAGGCAGTGAATGCGTTAAGGTCTTACTACCTCAAATCAACTCCGCCGGATCTCCACTTCTTCCAAACTAGAGTATATTTAACTTTGAAATTTATACATGGTAAAGTTCAGGACTTAGGTACTCTAGCGATCATATGTTTTGAAAATACGAATCTATAAAATTTTCACGATTGTGAAAAATTGCAAAGTTAGATAGGTACCTCTTTCTTAATAAATACAGAAGTTAAGACCTTGAGAATAAGCATGGTAATAGGGCGCTCCGGGTTTTCAAAAAATTATCTGAGCGTCTGGTCGAAGCGACGTGTGACCCGAGAGCTGGTGAGTATCTGGCGCAGCGCATCAGCATTGCTATACGCGGGGCAATGCAGTTAGCGTCTTGGACACGCTTCCGACTGGTATTGATATGGATCAGTTGAGCTACCTGTAGATTGTTTGCAACAGTCTGCAGTTAGCTCAATTGTTTCAATTGTAAATAGTAGTTTTAATTTAATTCTATTATTTGATTGTGATTTTCTTTGTTAATAAAGGCTATAATTATATATATTATAAAAAAAACATGGTAATTGAACTAAGTATAAAGAACCTTTTATATGTTACGTTTTTTTTACAATTAATGTCCCAATTAACAGATAATAAGCAAAAACTTCATTTATGAGCTTGCGTTGCTCTGCCCTGTCCCACTCCTATGAACGCGAAATCCTATGTCTATCTTTTTCACAAAATGGCGTCGTAGTATAAGCCCTTAACTGTAAATCGAAAAGATATTAAAGAAATTGCATACCACCTACGCTGACTGTATGTAAATAGACACCAACGTGTGTTAAATGACATAACGTGCGTGTTACACTGTCGATAACTCACTCGAAACGGTATACTTCCCCTAACTATTCCGGTATATGGTTGTAACAAGCTGTAAATAATGGAGAAAGTTTCAAATATCAAGACAAGACAAGTATCAAGACAGATTTACAAGGTTCTCCGGGTTTGAAAAAAATATATCAGAGCGTCTGGTCGAAGCGACGCGTGACGCGAGACCTGTCGCAGTGCATCAGCATTGCCATACAACGCAACGGTGCAATGCAGCAAGCGTCTTGGTGACGCTTCCGTCTGGTGTTGATATGGATCAGATAAGCTACCTGTAGATTATTTGCAACAGTCTGCAGTTAGCTCAATTTTTGAATTGTAAATAATAATTCTAATTTGTTTCTATTATTTGTTTGTATTTTCTTTGTTAATAAAGACGGTACTACAGAATCTCTTCATGAAGTAATAAAGACATAAATTAGCACCAGAAGCAAGGTTTTAATATCACAAGTAAAGCGAAAAATCCAAAAACCGTATATTTGTAGTTGTATCACAAAAACCAAATAGATATTTTATATGAAACTATATAAAACACCGAGATCCGGAACAAATGCCGGCAGATCGTACACACATTTGTTCCGGCGGGAATCGAACCTCCTTCGTCCCAGGCGGACCTTCACCCGCTACGCCGCCAAGGTCGTCTTTCTCTCCACTCTAGAATCTATCTAGGAGTAATAGTAGTCGAAGTAACATTAACTTACCTGTGGTTGTAATAGCCCTAAACTAAGTTATCTTTAGAGAAACGAAAATCCAGTTAGCAAGTACTTTCCCTTTTAAGATACTGCTCCGGTGTGTCTGGTTCGGATTTATTAGATCTGACGTCTAACTTTTAAGACGGTAATCGACGGCTTTCGTGGCGTATTGGTGAGCTGGCCTAGCGTAAAGATGAGGGTTTAGTTTCCTGAAAGGAACATTTTGTTATGCGGATAAATACCTTTTCGCGTAGTAAATAATATGTTATATTTTGACCACTAAACACTAAACAAATATTTGCAGCTCCGATTTGCTATGGGAATCAAGCCCGCAACCTATTCTTTTCAGACAGCCACCCACCGCGCCAAAGAGGTCGTCATGAAAACGATAAAAGAGATTACATTTCACACCAACACCACTTAAAAAATAATAAAAAAACGTTACCGTGTGAACAAAATAATCCGGAAATATAACATTGATGCTTTCATGTTACGACACATAGCACTTAAGTAAAGCTGTCTTAAACCGGTCTAAGAGGAAGTAAGTGCAAAACGGATTTACGTACTTTATTTTAGTTCTCATGAGATCATTATCAAGACTAAAGCAAGAGGTTGGTATGAAGCCGAAAATAGCGAAGTAGGTACAGTCAGCTGCACAGACATGTATACACTCCCAAAGTTTCATATTTATGTACACGCGAACTTTTCAAAATAAAAGTATACACAAAATTTTTCAAAATGATGCAGTCATCGTACTTGTCAAAATGCGGTATACAGTTTATCATAATCACGTTTACACTATTTAGTCAAATAATTAATTTACGATTAAGAAATTTACGTACGTACCGAAGGTATATTTTAGAAAAACGTTAAAATACCTATTTTGATAAAAGTTTTTCAAGTTTCTATGATTGTTGGTTAAAAGGCCAATAAATAAAGATTTAGTACCTAGATGCAGAAGATTTTGTACAATTAATATTACAGTTTTATTTCCTTAGGGGGTACGACTTGAGCAACCTTACCCTTTATACCAACAGAAGTGTTGATGTTGTTGAAAACAAGCCCTCTAAGCAATTTTGCAATCTAGACTAAGAAAATGTAAGAAATTAATAAATCCCAAAAATTTACGATCCCGACGGGATTCGAACCCGCACCTTCCCCTTCAGCGCAGGGGTGCTCTTTTTCCAACTAAGCTACGTGATCTTATCTAGTCGGCCCGAAAATCTTTGGGAGAAATTACCCAGAGTATAATAAATAAAAACCTTAGAAGAAAATGTAGATAAAGTTTAGACACTCAAGCGCCTAGGTATAATCTCTTTTCACCTGACACCTAAAGAAAGTGCCTAGGAAAAGCTGATAAGATTATCAGCTTTTCACTTAATTGCCACTGGTAACCCAAGGCGCTAGGGCTTGCTTGACTGGGTTACCAGATCACAGAAATCAGCTCTACATTTTGGTACTCAGGTTATATTTGATGATACTGGCAGGGTAGAGTCTTTTCACGAAAGAAATCCCGAGGCAATTACTGGAATACATTTTTTTTCAAGGCTAAATTCACTAAATTAATTCAGTCTCCTGCCGACAACGCTGCGACTAGGGTACTTCTTTCGTGAAAAGCACTTTAAAAAGTGTAATAATAACAAACAATTGAATTTTCAGTCAAATTCATGTCGAATTGGTAAACTGTAGTTATCGTTTCATAACTACTGTCAAAATTATCGTCGTCCACGTGCACGACGATAACCTTAATAACTTGATTATTTAGGTTTTAGAAGGTACTTAGATAAATTAGAATGATAAGATTAAGAAGTTACGAGCCACTAGATCCCTTACTTAATGACGAAGTCCACGTGTGTCCACCCACGAGGCACGACTTACATCGAAATAAAAGTCGTAAATTTCAATTAACAACTTAAAAAAATTATTCAACGAACTTTATACTATAGCCATCAAAAATGGAAAAGCCAATGCTTAACATGGCCGTAAACGCTGTGCTTTCACCAAGTCAGGAACTGCCAGCAGAAACACCGGTCGTGGTCGGATACGACTGGGAAAACGGAACAGACTACAACAAAATACTCGAAAGCTTCGCCTGCTCTGGCTTCCAAGCAACCAACTTCGGAAAAACAGTCACAGAAATCAATAACATGCTGAAAACTCGGTCCGTCCCTTTGACCGAAGAAAACTGCGACCAGTTTGAAGAAGACATCTTTATCAAGAAGAAAACTAACTGCACAATATTCCTAGGCTATACTTCCAACATGATCTCCTCAGGGTTACGCGATACGATTCGATTTCTGGTCAAAAATAAGCTTGTAGACTGCATAGTCACCACTGCTGGCGGGATAGAAGAAGACTTTATTAAATGTCTCGCTCCAACTTTCATTGGTGACTTCAACTTAAGCGGAAAGGACCTAAGAACCCGAGGAATCAACAGGATTGGCAACCTTCTTATCCCTAACAATAACTACTGCAAGTTCGAAGAATGGGTGACACCAATACTAGACGAAATGCTTGAAGAACAGCTAAAAGATGGCGTTGTGTGGTCACCATCTAAAATTATAGCTAAACTGGGAGAAAAGATCAATGATGAAAGCTCTGTCTGTTATTGGGCTTGGAGAAATAACATACCAATCTTCAGTCCAGCGCTAACCGACGGATCCTTAGGAGACATGCTGTTTTTCCATTCGCACAAAAAACCAGGACTGATTGTAGACATACTAAGCGATCTGAAGAGACTTAACTCAATGGCTATCAAAGCAAACAATACAGGGATGATAATTTTAGGCAGCGGTTTGATAAAACACCATATTTGTAATGCAAACATGATGAGATATGGTGCTGATTTTTCTGTATTTATTAATACAGCTAATGAGTTTGATGGCAGTGATTCTGGTGCAAGACCTGATGAGGCAGTCTCGTGGGGGAAAATCAAATCAAATGCAAACCCAGTGAAGTTGTATGCAGATGGCACATTGGTCTTTCCATTGATTGTTGCTCAGACTTTTGCAAAGCATTATTTCAGCAATTAAAAGAATGTTTAAATATTGGTACTTTTATTCTGACTTCTTTGTTAGTTTGTTCTCTTGAATATTCCTCCCTCATACCAAGGAGGTTTTACTTTAATCAACCGGCTAAGCAAGCGGCAAATAAAAATGTATAGTTAATTATCAGTTTCTTGAATTGGTGGCAGGTAGGTATAGTCGTATTTTTATGAACGCTGTGAAAATAGTCTCGAATGTGAAACTGCACTGGTATACATAAGTTCATAATCATTACTGTTACCACCTTATTCATAATAGTCTGCTGAATTAAAGCATTGCTAAATCTCTCTCGTCTTCTTCTAATTACATAAGTCAGAGTGAGAAATAACATTGCTAACTGCAAGACTGTCAAACAACACAGACAGACCCTTGACTGACGACCTGACAGTTATTTTGAAGGCGCAAGTGTAAAAAGGGGTTGAATATTTTTTTATGGAGGGTGACACTAACACCTATATTTTTTTGTTTCAAAATAGCGACGCACAGTCACAGTTATATTATTATATTATATTGATAGAGGACACTTATACAAATAAAAAAATTCCTATAAGTATCATACATAATTGATCTTTCACATTAAAGAAAAATTCATGACAGCAATAGTAATTTTTATCTGTGAATATCACAGAAAACGACTTAAGAAATTATGATGAACGAATTTTTTTGTTTCTGAGTGTCTTCTACCCAAATACATAAATTTTATTGAGCACCGCGATTTTTCAAAAAAAAACTTTAAACAACAAAAATATATATTATTTTTGTTTCACAAATTTGCATCGACACATGAAAATGTGGGTTCACTTATCACTACAATCACTATAATAAACAGATAAATAATAAATACACAAACAACAACATTTGTCCCGAGGCGGGAATTGAACCCGCAATCCCCTGCGCAGGCAGGCCATCGCCCACCGCGCCAGAGAAGTCGTCAAAGTAATAATATTCAAAAGAAAAATAGTAGGTACAATTTTTTTGAATAGAAATTCTTTATTTGTGTTACAAAGTTAAAATATTATGACATAGATATTAGGTACATTGCTCTTATGACTAGTATTAAATTAAATATTATCTACACAAAAAGGTCACCGGCTCAGCTTAATGCTGTTGTAGCACTTATGCCATAGAAGCGCTGGTTTTCTTGGGTTTATAGATAAAATTACAAATAAAGAATAGAAACCAATTAGAACTAGGTATCACCACGCAACGACACTCACACTCTAATACTTACCTATGTATATGAACTATCCTTGGTGGATCTTACAAGGCAATGTTAATGGTGATTGATAATGCTGATGATGTTCCTACAGCATACAAGTCAATGCTTTTACTCTTGTTTTATGAACAACAATAAAAAATCCACTCTTCAGCATCCGAAGGCTGCAGCCAAACGAGCGTAATTTTTTGAGTTTATTTGAGTCATTTCTGTCACGTGACTTCTATGAAGCGGCCCATTTTACGCGACTCACAACTCAAAAATTTACGCTCGTGTGGCCTCACACTTAACTCTACATTCCCGCACATAGTTTGGTTAATTCGCTCGAATCGACCCTACCTCTTCGATTCTACGAGATTATCCGTAGAACAGTTACATAATGGAAAGAAAGTGAACCATTGTGTTTGAAATATTAGAATGTGTGGTACCATAAGTAGTACCTATTTCAGAAGAATACACACATCAACATTGTCTAGGGATATTTCATTTTGAAATGATTTGCTTACAAACTATTTGCTTTTTAGAAAAAGTTTAAATATGGAATTAAACCTCTTTTGTTCCCTTTTCAAAATTTGGAAAAAAAAAAGAACACAGTAAACAAAAGATAGAATGGGGACTCCGATTTAATTTAAACAACGTTAATTTTGCCTAAGAACGAAAAGAAATTAACTTTTATTTAATTATCAATAAGTGCTATCTAAGTAATTTTAATTTTAACGGATTGTGTGATATTTGTAATGTCATGGAACGCCGACATTTAAGCAGAGAAGAAATGATAAGAGCGATAGGCATGTTACAAGCCGGTGCTATCCAACGCGTGGTTGCCAATACCCTAAACACCAATCAAAACGTAATTTCTCGATTGTGGTCACGTTATCGTATTACTGGGGATGTAAGAGAGTGCCACACTGGAAAAAAACGAGTAACCACCCCTAGGCAGGATCGTTTTCTCCAAAATTCCGCCAGGAGGGAACCCAATCTCACAGCAAAGCAGTTAGTGCAAAGGCTTCAGTCAGACCATCAGCTGTCAGTCAGCGACCAAACCGTCAGAAGAAGGCTACATGAAGTCGATCTTCATTCTCGTAGGCCACTTCGTGTGCCAGCTCTACGACGAGGCAATCGCGGAAGGCGACTTCTTTGGGCTCAAGAACATTTGTTCTGGAACAATGACCAATGGACAATGGTTCTCTTTACTGATGAGTCTCGGTTTGGATTCCACCCCGATTCACGAAGAACACGTGTTTGGAGAGTTCCAGGCAGAGAAAGTCGCCTCCAGCAGCCACAAGAGGTCCATTCGTACCGAGGTGGGACAATCATGGTTTGGGCGGGAATTCGTATTGGCGCGCGAACCGAGCTCATTTGGATAAGAGGCAGCATGACTGCACTAAAATACCGGAACGAGGTCGTAGAACCTGTGATCATCCCTCATAGAGTTCAAATTGGCCAGGAATTTCAGCTGATGCATGATAATGCCCCTCCACACACGGCGCGTTTAGTGTCAGCTGCCCTTCAGGAACAAGATGTCGCGGTTTTGGACTGGCCTGCACAGTCACCCGACTTAAACCCAATTGAACACGCTTGGGACATGTTGCAGCGAAGGGCTTTCAGCAATTTGCCGTCAAATTTGACCACAGAAGACCAACTTTATTGCCATTTAAAAAGAACATGGGATCGCATACCCCAGCGAGACTTTGACACCCTAATTTTGAGTATGAATAATCGGTGCAGATGTGTTATCAACGTCAGGGGAGGCAACACCGATTATTAAATCGTAAAAAGGTAATTTTATAAAGCCATGGCAACGTAAAAATAGTTGTAACACAATTTACCGAACCTTGTAAATTTTTTGAAATTTCGAGATTTGGTTTCTACTTAAAATTTTTATTAAAATATAATATTAAACAGTTGTTTTATTATTATTAATATACAACACAAAATAAAGATTCTGCCCATACCTAGTTTTCTAAAGAAATTATTTTCAGTTGTTGTAAAAATCAACAAAATGTTGAATATCCCTAGACAATGTTGATGTGTGTATTTTCAAAGTGTATTCCACTGAACATTTAATGATCGGTTAAAGATAGGTACAGTACGTAGAAGCCTTTTCTAAAATAAACTACTATAATTTGGTAGTCGGAATTTGATTGTTAATAGTGGCATCTACTGGTAAATAGTGGCACTATCAAACCGTTTGCAACAGTGCAGTGCACGCACGCACGAGTCAGTCAAATAATAATAGAACCGCCACTGTCTTGTCATTCATTGTCAAGTTATCACTGTTAATGTCAAAATACCAAAACATTCGTCCACGAATTCCATCGATCGATACAAAAAAGTCGTAAATTGTGATTTCTTGAAAATATCTTCTTAATTTTTCAGCTATTCAACGTAATATGAACTAAAGCCATCAACAATGGAAGTGCCAATGCTCGAAAAGGACATCAACCCCGCGCCGAACATGGCCGTAAACGCTGTGCTTTTGCCAAGTCAGGAACTGCCAGCAGAAACACCGGTCGTGGTCGGATACGACTGGGAAAATGGAACAGACTACAACAAAATACTCGAAAGCTTCGCCTGCTCTGGCTTCCAAGCCACCAACTTCGGAAAAACAGTCACAGAAATCAATAACATGCTGAAAACTCGGTCCGTCCCTTTGACCGAAGAAAACTGCGACCAGTTTGAAGAAGACATCTTTATCAAGAAGAAAACTAACTGCACAATATTCCTAGGCTATACTTCCAACATGATCTCTTCAGGGTTACGCGATACGATTCGATTTCTAGTCAAAAACAAGCTTGTAGACTGCATAGTCACCACTGCTGGTGGGGTAGAAGAAGATTTCATAAAATGTCTGGCACCAACTTTCATTGGTGATTTCAATTTGAGTGGAAAAGTTCTACGAACCCGAGGAATCAACAGGATTGGCAACCTACTTGTTCCTAACGGTAACTACTGCAAGTTCGAAGAATGGGTGACACCAATACTAGACGAAATGCTTGTAGAGCAGCTAAAAGACGGTGTTGTGTGGTCACCATCTAAAATCATAGCTAAACTGGGAGAAAAGATCAATGATGAAAGCTCTGTCTGTTACTGGGCTTGGAGAAATAACATACCAATCTTCAGTCCAGCACTAACCGACGGATCCTTAGGAGACATGATGTATTTCCACTCATACAAAAAACCAGGACTGATAATAGACATACTAAGTGATCTGAAAAGACTTAACTCGATGGCTGTCAAAGCAAACAATACAGGGATGATAATTTTAGGTGGTGGTGTGATAAAACACCATATTTGTAATGCAAACCTAATGAGAAATGGTGCTGATTTTTCTGTATTTATTAATACAGCGAATGAGTTTGATGGCAGTGATTCTGGTGCAAGACCTGATGAAGCAGTCTCATGGGGAAAAATCAGGCCAAATGCAAACCCAGTGAAATTGTATGCAGATGCTACTTTGGTTTTTCCGTTGATTGTTGCTCAGACTTTTGCGAAGCATTATTTCAGCAATAAAAAGAATGTATAAATATTGGTTCTTTTATTATAGAATTTAAATACTCAATACCTACACAATATTTTTATTGTATAAAATGTTACCCTGCTAGTGCAATATTTAGCTAGGTGGCCTATTCTTATGCGCTTACGTATTATTCTAATTATTCTAGGCTCAAAAATAATAATTATTTAATAATAGTGTTCAGACTTTATCTAACCTTTTTATATTATTAATGAACTACCAGCAAATTCTGATTCGTTTCCTTTGACATAATAACACAATACCAATGTTGAACTCCCAACCAGCGCCATCTATAGAACCGTAGAAAAGAAGGATCAAGTAACACCATCTTGTGGCGAGTAGTAGTAACAATTAAGTACGTTCAGAAAGTATTTTCCATTGATGAGCTTTTTATAATTTTGCTTTTGGGATCTTTCATTGTAAGTGGTAAAGATTAGCAATAACTTCTAACTGGCTTCATCTTTTAAAACTACCAACCGAATTCCATCTTTATAAATTATGTGGTTTTTCATGGGTTTCTCTTGTTGCGATGGAATTTACAAAGTTTTTGAACGCGTCCAAGTGAATCTTAGAGTATACCTCACAGAACAGAGAAGTAAGTGGAAGTGCTAAGTGGGCGTGGCACGCGTGTCACAATTAAGCGTAGTTACGCTTAACTGATCTCAGTCGTGTTCTAACATCACTTTGAATTGCTTGTCTCGCGACAAATTCATTTTTCCGAAGCTATGCCGTATTGTTCCATTTTGGAATGTAAAAATGATAGTAGGCGAAAAAATCTTAAAACCGGAGGTGTTTCATACCATCGGTAAGTAGGATTTTAATTGTTTTCTCCTAAAGTTTCAATTTATTTCAATTTACAAATAATTTATTACAACGGTTAGTCAAAATCAACCTTAAGCAATTATGATAAAGTTGATTTTGGATTGTGTCTATTCACTTCGTTCTCGAAAGTTCTTCGCTACTCGATTAGTGATGTAGTCAAGCAAATCGGTACTGCTTTGCTGTTGATTTTATCGATTAATATCGATACAAGAAAATAAATATTTTAATGTGATTTTAATGTTGAATCGATTATTTACTTAGCAAAAAACATTCTTTATTAGAAAAGAAAACTACAATAAATTAATAAAACCAACTAAAAACTAGTCTACAATTGCAACAATGAGGGGTTTTCGTTTCGTATTAAAAAAAAAAAAGCTAGTTCTAAATATCTCGATAGATGGCAGTGTGTCAACTGGCGATTAGGGTATGTCTATGTCAAATGAAGGGAAAACAAACTTTTTCTGAGTGTTGCCATTTACGCATTTTTTTAATGCTAAAACTGGCAGATTTTGTGATCGGTTCACCTTCTAACATCAAACCGATGACGGGGACATAATTAAGTCCCGTCCCCGTCGGTTATGGTACGTAAAAATCGTAAAAAACGGGGACATAAGTCCCAATTAAAAATATTTTGGTTTTGAGCTTTATTTTGTTCAAATGAAGAACTCTTTTAATCAGATGTATTTTTGAATGACGATGACGAGAATGAGATGAGATGAGATGTATTATTACTGAATAACGAGTCACACAATCACAAAAAATCTCCGCCATCTTAGTACAACATGTCGTCCCAAACAGCTGCGCAAGGTCAGTAACCCGAGCCGGCGCGACGGCACTCGAGTTTCGTCTCAAGGCGTGAATGATTTGTTGTTTTTATAAAGTTTTGAAAAAAGAATCGAATAGATCTGTGAAGGTTATACCTAAAAATGTCGTGTTTACCTGTAAGTAGGTAAGTAACTTGCATATCAGAAAAGGACCTATTTCAGTTTTTAATACCTAAGTAAATGAAAAAATATGTAGGTAGGTATGTTGTTGATAAACCTTTATTATATAAATAAATGAAGGCGTCACAAACACACTATACATTTTATACGTTATTTATGCCTAGTGATATTAGTTTTAAAGGTGATTACTGTTCCTATTTTCAGCTTGCAATATATCATTTTGCAGTTTTCCGTATATTTTACGAAACATCTTTTAGTCATATATTTCGGACAAAATTTAAGTTCGGTTTGGAGTTTTTTAATTTTGACTGTGGCAACACTACATTCGTTTCCTATTTTTGAGAAACCAAAATAAATTCAAGATTTTCTTCAAGTTTTTAGTGGTTTCCCGTCCTTCGTCAGTTCTGGAATCGAATGTTCTTTCTCTGGCTGCGCCGCCGCCGCGCCGCCGGTTTTTGCTGTTGGTGAAGTTATATTCTACCCGATAAAGTTATCTTGCTGTGTTCGAGTTATTGTTAATTGTTGTTGTGGGTTGTGTTTGTGCTGATATGATAAAGAGCCTGACTCTGAGCCTATGAAAAACTGATGGTAATGAATGTGTACAAGCAGACGTACAAGAATTGGCTTAAAGGTGAATATTGGTAGCGTGTGTCAACAAAACAGCCGAGCTCTTGGGAATATCGCAAAGAAGTGGTTATAAAAGAACACAAATCTACAGGAAGAATTTCTTCGCCCAAAAAAAGGTCGCAAAACCAATTTTAACAAAGTACCTATTGACAATTTCACGTATTCTGCTATATGAAGAATCGTCCATCCGTTTTTTCGCTGAAATGAATTATCTGCTCTAACAAAGGTAGGAATTGAGTTAAGTATCTACCTCATTTCAAAGAGAAGTCTATTTAGTTATAAGTGTCTTTATTTAAAAAAAGTAAAAGGATAAAAAGCAGCCTATGTGTTATTCCGGACTATAATCTATCGCTATGCCAAATTTCATACAGATCTATTCATATGAGTAGAGAGTAACGTACATCCATCCATCAATCCAAACCTTCACCATTATAATATTAGTGGGATAAAAAGTACTTTGTGTTTGCGCTGCTGTAAGCCACTGCACATTAACATAATGTCAGGATTTGATTTAACGTTTTAGAGCTTCTCAAATTAGTGGTTAACCAAGCACACCTACTGCATCTTAAAAATGACTTGTATCACTCAGGCATTATAGCTTCCTGTGATCTGCATGTAAAATATTTGATATTTTGTTGCAGGCCATACAGTAATAAAAACAAGGGTGGATACCGAGGTCAAGTCATCGAAATAAGCTTTCTTGGAACGCTTAACAACAGGCTTGAATACTCCAACGGGAAAAGGACAATAATTGATATTCAGCTGTAATTATAGGCAACGAAGAAATAAAAAACAAGAAATGTATTTGTTTATATTTATTTCTGATGTCAAATAAATAATGCCTTTGTAGGACTAAGGTATTAGTAATTTAGGCAGTGAAAACTAATACCTATAATGTACCTATGAATAAACCTTCTTTTAAAAGTACTTCTCTATTAAAAAAAATGCACTTATTTGTTTGTTTTATTTACTCTCTGAAAGGCACAACCAAATGTTGCTTTGCTTTGTTGTTAGGTACAAGCATAGTGAAGGGTGGTGCGTGAGCCTAGTATTATGACTCTCAGAAAAGACCACCAGCAGCGCAGCGTGTAAAGCTCTGGACGCTTAACTAGCGTGTGAGATTGAGCCTTGTGAGATGAATGGATTTAGTAAAATAAATACCTATAGCTTTCTTCAAGAAAATTTCCTGCTCAAGCAAAGCCGAGGGCAAGAACGAATGATCCATAAAAATTCAAGGGTTTGCTTCACTGTCTTGTCACTTTCATAGTGACATTTCTTTGTTTATTTGCAGCATTTGAAAAATCAAGTTTGTTTGCCAGTTTTTTCATTGTTTAGACATAAACAATGAAAAAACTGGCACGATGGTTGTGACAGAGAAACATTCATTCTATCTGATTTCTTCTCATGCTACAAGCATATTTTTATCTCTCTCTGGTGTGAATGAGATGGGTATATGCTAGTGCATATACCCATCTCATTCACACCGGTAGAAGGTACTAGAGGTAGTCCTCTAGTACCTTGTTCTTTTAGGCGATCGACCGATTATCATTTTGACGTTTTCTTTCATGTGACATTAACATACCATAGTGCCTTGTTCCTCTAAGTAGGAACCCAGTTGAAGCCCTGCCATCTATCGAGATACATGGAACTAATTTTTTTCTTTTTAAAAATGTAAAACGAAAACCTCTCATTGAGCTAACTGTTGTAGCAGACTGTTGTAAAGAATCTACAAGAATGATTGGTTTATTTAGTAGTAGCTTCTGCCCGCGGCTTCGCACGCCTTTTGTTGGGATAAAAGTGTGTTACTCTCCATTCTTTCAATTAACTATATATGCCAAAAATAAAGGCGATTGGTTACTAAGTTAGGGTGTGAAGAAAGGACAAACTTTCGAATTTATAACATAAGTTAGGATTAACAAACCAAGGAGAAGTAGTTCAATGTGCTTTATACAGGGTGGAAAGAATCTATGGGCCCTGGAGGGGAACTACCTTAAATCCTTTAGCTAGCTCATTTAACTGAAAGGACCCTTTATTTTTAAAAAGAAACATAATTGCATTCAAAGATTTTCTAAAAATTCCTTGTCTCACCTGGGAACCAACCAACTAAAAATAAAAAAAAATAAACCCTCGCTATTTTATTATGCGAATCAGTAGGATTATTGTTCAGGATAAAAATTGTCAAATAAACATTGGACCTTTCACTCATCTGTTGTATAGGATACCCATGAAATCGAATATTTATTACATATTCTTTATTAACAATACCTAGTATTGTTCACTTGTAACAAGTAAATAACACGTTATAATTTTCTTATCTCTAACATCCACAGACATCGTATGATGAAGAGGCTTGCTAATGTTATTAATTGGAAGGTACCTTGTTGCACACTTCGATAAGAAAATCGTTAAATGGTAATAATAAACCCATGCACAATTCCTTCTTACATGAGGCGTTCTGACAAAAACTTTAAAACGGAGTGTGTTTTTTATCAACTTGCGGCAACAAATTTGAATTTCGAACGATAACTTTCATCATTTTTAGGGTTCCGTACCCAAAGGTAAAACGAGACCCTATAGCTAAAATTCCGCTGTCCGTCCGCCTGTTTGTCTATCCGTCTGTCACCAGGCTGTATCCGTAACCGTGATAGTAAAGAAAAAAAGTAGCCTATGTTTGATTCCAAGATTAAAATTACCTGTATGCAAAATTTCAGACCGATCCGTTCAGTAGTTTTGACATGAAGAGGTAACAAACATCCATCCATCCATACATCCAGACATCCATCCAAACTTTCCCATTTATAATATTAGTGTGATAGTGTGATTTTTCACTGGTCAACATCTGTCTACTTAAAAAAATGTTTCATATTTTGTGTTTGTTTCTATTGATGATAAAATAAAATGAATATTAGTTTTCACTTTTTTTTTACTTATAAGACATTATTTATTTTTATCCTGAACAATAATCCTACTGATTCACATAATAAAATAGCAAGGATTCATTTTTTTAATTTTTAGTTGGTTCGATTCCCAGGTGAGACAAGGAATTTTTAGAAAATCTTTGAATGCAATTATGTTTCTTTTTAAAAATAAAGGAATGTTTCCTTTCAGTTAAATGAGCTAGCTAAAGTATTTAAGGTAGTTCCCCTCCAGGGCCATAGATTTTTTCCACCCTGTATATTCACGATGGCTCGGAATGAAACCGAGGCATGGAATCGAAAACAGATACGCACGAAATTCAAATATTACGCGCGAAATCAGAAAAAGAAGTTTTCCATAAAAAGTAAAAAAAAATCTATAAGCCCATGTTTTGACAAATTTAGATTTATAGCTTCTATTTGAGCAATTATTATTAAAGGAGTTTTACTACTAAAAATCTACATAAATTACCTGTTGCTCCATTAATTTTCTTTATTGTAATATGGGTTCATAGAAATATATGTCTACGACTTCTTTTCTGCCCCCCTAGCACGGGGATCGTTGTCTAGGGTAGAATAGACAATAATGACATTGCATCGCTACACATTGCGTACATTATTGAAGTTTTAGGAATGCATTTCAAATAATTTAGGCATTGGATGACGAAGTGACGTAATTTTTCTCTATTCTACCCTAGACAACAATCCCCGTGCTAGGGGGGCTGGTAGTTTAATTCCTTGCAGACCGCAGAAAATTTAAAAAACCGATAAAATATTTGAATTTCGCGCGTAATATTTGAATTTCGCGCGTATGTCTTCTCGATTCCGAGGCTCGGTTTCATTCGGAGCAATCGTGAATAGCCCTGCTGGTGCAGCCTTAATCGAGTAGCAGTAGATCTGCGAACTATCAATCGAATATCAATCTTATACCTAACGAAATTAGGTTTATAATAACTATCACGGAGAATACCGCCATCTATGGTCAAGTAGCAGAATTAACTCGTCAGGCCAATGTTTGGTGAGTATAGATCGTAAATACGTTCTGCTGCTAAAGTAAAATGAATCTTATCGAGTAGATTTCAAGGTTTATTTCCAAATCTTTGACGTTGGCTAGTTTTGACTGAACTTGAAACTACCAATCAAACGAATTGTTTCTTTGTATTGTATTATATGATTAGGGGTTTATTTGTGTGAGTTTGGCGACATCGGTTCCCGTAGTAATTTTGTTGCATTGCACTTCCACTTACTTCTCTGTTCTGTGGGCATACCTACGAAAAAAACGTGTATACCTAAACTTACCTAGAAACTAAAATGGCTCCTTTCCGTAGTGCTGCCCTTTTGTACCTCGATATTTTTATCGAAACAAGTATTTTTGTGACGATATTTTAGCAGTTTCGTAGTGATTTTATTGTTTTCACCACGATTATGAAACAGAATTCTATAATCATATAGTCTTATAATGCTTAAATTAGAGATACAAAGTATGTGAATGCACGTACCCAACTATGGCTCGACCGCGCTCATGAGACGCAACCACTGAGAAGTTAAGAAAATGAGCTATTATAACAATGGTAATTTTTTCATGTATTTTCCGAGTCAAGACTCATGCGTTTAGACACGTGCCAGACCTCCTTAGAATTAAAGATCAAAGTTCACCAAACCAGTTTATTGAACAGTCTGCAGTTAGCTCATTTGTTTCAATTGTAGGTAAATACTAGTTCTAATTTGTTTATACTATTTGATTCAAATTTTCTTTGTTAATAAACGTTGTGTTCATTTAAGAAAAAAAGGTACCTACTGAAATGAAACAACAAGCTACTTAATTGCAAAATATATTGTTTGTATGCAACAGTGATTTGTGAGATAGTATATTTATATTTGTATAACAATATGGGTATAACAATGTGTAATCTGTATCTTTAGCGTAGACGCTATCTATGCTTATATTATAAATGCGAAAGTGTATTTGTTTGTCAATCAGTAACGGCTTAACTAAGAAACCGGAACCTAACTAAGAAAGGATGGAGAGTAACATAGGCTACTTTTTGTCTTAGTAAAATAACAAACTCCCATGGTAGAGTTACAGGAATATCCCCCTAGATATTATATGAAATTCGAATTTAACGGCGATGAAACCGCGGGGAACAGCTAGTATTATTTATTATTATAATATAAATCACAAAAAGATAGACACCACATTTTATAAGCAATTCAACAAGTCTCATTCATTTATTATATTATATCACAAATTTAACACAGACTCCTACATTTTTAATTATACAAGCAATGTAATTCGTAATCCGTCTTATTCATTTACAGTATAAATCAAAAATTTAACACAGACGCCACCTGTATTTTCGATTGTAGAAGCAATGCAACAGTCTCATTCATTTACACATTTGCAATATACCTACCTAATTCAAAAATTCAACTAATACTACACCTAAATTTTCAATTTTACAAGTACCTAATGTAATCAGTCTCATTCATTTACAGTATAAATCTCAAATTTACATTATTTCTACTAGTGGCACTAGTGGCTGAAACAAACATGAAGAATAAATTTATAATGCAACATTATTTGTCAGCCTACAATTATAGACTCTAGAAAGGTACTGAGTAGTTCAACTTTGAAAAAAAATCTAAAATCTTAAAGAAATTCTAAAAAAAAAGGTGGGCGAAGGTCTGCCTGCGTTGCAGGCAGACCTTCGCCCACCGTGCCACATGTGGCAAACCATGGTTTGCGAAATAACTTTATTTTGCATGGAAATTATTTGCTAAGGGAGGATTTATGGAAATGTACATTTGAGAGGGGATTTGAAGTATGGTAGGCTTTAATATTACTTTGGGTCAGATTTATTTACTTAAAACTTAATATTCATTAATATCAAAATTTAAGCCCTTTGGAAAAATAAAGGAAGTCAAGTTTGTTAATGCATATATGCATTACTTTGCAATAGAAGTTTGTGGGAGTAAGGTCAAGTAAAATACTTACTAAAAAGATTCGTGACGGTACGGCATCCTCTCGCAGTCTTGTTATTTAAAGTTCGATTGAAGCAAGTTTCTTCAAAATGAAGAGAACGAACGAAAATATCTTTCGTACCAAACTTCAAATTTTCTACTCCAATTGAGTCCAGCCACTTTTTCTTTTACCGTAATTTTCGGGTAACCTAGAACGTAAAAAACCAGTTGAAAATTAATACACTACAATTTACACTTGAAAACATCGATACCTATGAAAAATGCCTTGAAGGACAACACTATCGCCAAACAAACAGTTTCATGTTTTCTTTAATTACACTTAAAACTTACAAAAATAAGCTACATTCGGTATGAATTTTATGTAAACTATTCCTATGAAAGCCAACACATAAGGTATTTATTGTATTATTTGGTAATTTAGCAAAATAAGAATACGTACCGGTGTAATGTTATGTTTGGACGATTTTCACTTGTTTTTAAGCCGCAACCTACCAAACTGCTGTTTGGCATCTTCCTATTAGCTTTCTTTCGCTTACTATATAAGTATTCACATGAAAAAGTCCCGAACTCAAATAATTTTAGCATTTATAATGTAAATGCAACTCTCGTTGACAGTTTACATACCTACCTGAAAGTAAAATGGCGAACCGGCCTCAATCATGCTTTGCTATGACGTCACGTTTCAATGTTGCCAAAAATAGGTTTCGCACATTATATTGATGTCTCTTTTTACATTGGTTATTGTAGGTAAGATAAAACGAGATAGCTATAAGTTTATGAGTACAATATCGATTTAGATCATATTTGTATAACCGAAAGTTCCTATAGAACAATACGCCGTCTCTATATACCTATACTCTAAGAAGTGAATGAACTTGAACTGTCAAAGTATACCATGAACAGCGGTGCCAGAACGTCCCAAAAGGGACGATTTTCGTCCTTTTAGACGCCGCATCGTCCCTTCGACGTCCGTTCTCAAATTCCGTCCCTTTTCCGTCCCTTTTCAAATAGCCAGCCACAATAACTTTTTAAAAAATAATGCGTGAAACGAAACGGACGACGACGCGTGAATGCGACAACTTCTGACCGCTGCATGTAAGTGTATTTATTTCCTTTTGGCTTCGATCAAAAATAAGTGTTCGCGACCTCCCCCGTAGATACCTAGAGCCTTACAAAAATGTCACTCAAAATTGTCTTCGTTTTGTTTTGACGCAGACAGTTTGCGCAGAGCCTGACAAGTTTTTTCCATATGGAACAAGAGATTGGTGGAGTCGAATTCATTTTATTTTATTTTGTAAGTAGGTAGGTACCTACCTGAGAATTAAATACCTACCTACTCAGTTTATTTTCTATAAGGATTAATTAACAGAATTCAGGTAAAGATAACGAATCATTTATTGATGAAACTATAAATTGGTGTCTCAACAGTAGGTATTCATACAAAAGGGTCATTTCAGACATACAATAATTTAAACTTAAAATACAATTTCAGGCAGGCACTCTAGATTAAAAAGAACTGGTTCCTGTCTGCGGCTTTGCACGAGTTTTTTTTATGGGACAAAAAGTAAGCGTTTTATAAATTCATACTTCTGGTAGGTAGGTAAGTACCTAGTCTTTCTTTTATTAGAGAGTCTACGCAAATGAAATTTTAGGGCGGGTCAACTAGTTATTTTAAAAATCAACTAGTAATATTAAACTTATTTTTATGAAAAATATATTAATACATACTATAGACGAATTTTTTTTTAGAAGAAATAGCCTCTCCATTTTTCAATTTATAACAAAATTAATATTTTAACATAGGCAAACCAAACAACAATATTTTATGCTGATTTCACAAGTATATGACTCACATCTCAATATACGGGTAAAAAATATATTGAAACTTACTGAAAATAAGAAATTCGATCCATTTTCAGCACTTTGGACGAGTGATTCTTGCATTTTTTGTACGAGCACTTACCCATGCTTTTTGTCAGAACGCTAAACTGACACTAGTTGAAAAGCTTCCCTAACATGTCAAAATGGTTCTCCTTTGCTACTGAAGGTTTTGGGGTGCGCATTGTGAATCTAAGGGGGGCCGGCAAAGCCGGAAATTTTTGATCGAAGCCTTTTGGGTATATTTTTTCATTAAAATCATAATTAATTAATATTTTCTTTAGCCGTCCTATTTGTTCAAAAATCGTCCTTTTTCCGACAGCGGATCGTCCGAAACTCGGTGAAGGCACTGGCAACACTGACCATGAAGTTAGCTACGGTCTGGATTGTATTTGTGTGATTGTGTGCTGTGCACGAAAGCAATTTTGTACTGGTGTTGCGTCGGCAAAAGTAGCTTTTGAAGCTCTCGGCAATATCAAAAGCTCTTGTGATAGAAACATTGTCGTATTCTGCGGCCCAAGTTCATTTCCCTCGCTTGCCGTTGCCGCCGGTTTCATTCACTTCATTTTTTGTATTCGTCGGCGCCGGGCGACGTGACTGGTCGTGTCCAACAATTGTTTACTCCGTATTTCTTCCAAATTCCAACGAGAAATCTTCCAAAATTCTTCTAAAACCGCGAACAATGTGTATTTTAAACACAAAACTGTAGTTTTATGTGTGTATTACAAGTTTTTATGTGATAAAACAGTGAAATAATGAAGTGCATCGGGTTGACGGTCTTGCTTCTGTTTTCTGGTGAGCATCTTCGCTATTTTTAGTCCCTTTATGGTCAGCCGACGCAAATAATAATGTTTTTGTAATGGCCGGCGCTTTGAAGTGCGTTCATTATGTAAATAAGCTGCAGAAATTGACTTTGAATGCACTTTGCACATGAATCGTGTTATAAAGTTTGGGTTCCGTTTTGCGATCTTTGTTGCAAATTACAACTTTGTAGGTTTGGTTCCTACAACGAATCACACTCATCACTGGCGCAGATACTACTGCAAGCAAATCATTTTGTGAAGCAGCTCCAAAACATCAGCAGAATGTTAACCAATTTTAATTACCAAACATTTAACAACATACCTAGTAGTTAAAAGGTACATACAAATGGAACAAAATTCAGACCCAGATGAATACATAGGTACCTACCTACTATTCTAAATTTAAATAAAAAACGCTAGGTATTTGTTTTGTGCACAAAATGTTCCTTCAAACTGATCTAAAAAAAAAGACTTACTCTAATTTTAGTAAAGTAAATGCTTTGACTAAATTGATTATGACCAGATTCATATAAGACTGTGTAATTAATAAGTTTAAGTTTTAGGTAGTTGAAGTACAGTCAGCTGCTCAGATATGTTTACACTTCCAAGTTCTCACTTTTATTTTACTCTGAACTTATCGTATAAAAGTCTACGCACACATTTTTCCTACTGAGTAGTCATCGTTCTTGTCAGAATACGATATATAAATTATCACAATGACTATACACTTACTATTCAGTCAAATTTCAAAACATGGCAGTGTATAGGTACATATTTTCGGAGCTGACTGTACCTATGTAACTTGAGTTGTATGAAAGTACCTTAAGAAAGGTCTACTAGCTGAAAGTTCTATTTTAGACCGTATCATATAATTTAATGATACCTTATACAATGCATTCATTATTAACAATAGTATGCTAAAGGTATTTTAGGTACCTACTCATCACGATGAACTGTGTGATTATGATTAGGGTATTTTACTCTCATCATCATCAACCTATATTAGTCCACTGCTGGACATAGGCATCCCTAATAAGTGACATAGCGCCCTGTCTTCAGCTTGCCGCATCGAGCATCTGCCAGCAGTCTTTCACAAATCGTCATCCCATGTGGTCGGAGGGCTTCCTACACTATGTTTGCCGAGCCGAATACTCAAACGCATCTCAAATTTAAGCACGTCTCAAGCCGTCGTGTTTTGACAGTTTTCAATGAAAATCTGTCAAAAATTTGTCACTTGAGACGTGCTTATATCGCGTTTGAGTAATCGGCCGTTAGTTCCACAGAAAGTAGCAAAATAATGTATTATATCCAAAATAATTATAGCAAGAATTTATATCAAAAACATTTGCCTTAACGACCTCTGTGGCGCGGTGGGCGAAGGTTCGCGTGCGACGCAGGAGGTTGCGTGTTCGATTGCTGCCTTGGGACAAATATTTGTACGATTTGCAGATATTTGCTACGGGTGTTCTGGTCGTTAACTATGTATACTAAAAAAAATACCTGTCTATGTAATGTATATCAGTTAGTTAGTCTAGTACTCATAACAGCAGCTCTGCTTAGCTCGGGGCTAGATAATGCTGTGTGAATTATTCAGCATTATTTATTTATTTATATCCGGCAATGCGTGAGTGAAGCCGCGTGCTAAAGCTAGTGACAAATACAAAATCACTTGAATTAATTCGGATAAGGTCCAGTCCAGACCCATAATTCACAAAACCACAGAATACAACATACTTATTGACCCAGGTAGTGGGTTCGAGGCCCGCCCAGGCGCCGGCTCCAATCAACAACTGGACTCATTTATAACGAAACTCATTATTATTAGGGTTTTGATGATTTATGGATAGTTGATGAGTTTTTTTTTATATCCATTCCATCAAATCCTCCCGTGATTTTGCATAATAAAAAAAATTGAATGGCCTAAAAAATTACTCCATAAGAGCACACATGGGTCGACTGTTGAACATGCCTCCCCCAAACAAGGGTCAGGCGAGTTTGTGATCGCAGTGAAGGTGTTAAAATTATGCAGAAGGAAGCGGCAACTCTTTATTAGACACTAGCAGCGGCTCGCGGTTTCACCCGCGTAGTTCCCGTTCCCGTGGAAATCCCGGGATAAAACTCCCTGAAAAGTAAGCTTTCTAATGGTGAAAGAATTTTTGAAATCGGTCCAGTAGTTTTTAAGTTAATTCGTTACAAAAATACATACAAATCTTTGCTCTCTATAATATTATAGTGCATTCATAGACGTATCGAATTAGACAAGAGTCTTTTTATGACATGCTCAGTTGGTGGAAACGCTTATTACTGCGCAGGCGCCGCTGCGGTGGTCCAATGGAAAAACGACTAAATATCCAGGTTCACCTTCTTTCCTCTTCATCAGCCTATGTTAGTCCACTGCTGTACCTACATAGGCCTCTCCTAATGAGTACCATAGTGCCCTGTCTTCAGCTTAGCTTGACGTATCCAGCATCTGCCTAAGTGCCCTGTCCGCTTGACGCATCCAGCACCTGCCTGCAGGCTTTGGAGGTCGTCATCCCACCTGGCCGTAGGGTTTCTTTCCTCATGATTGGTTAATAAAAAAAATATTTATTTATTTATTAAGAAAGGAACGCCAACAGCGTCTACATAGAGCATTCTTATAGATAGGTAAATTATATAAAACAGGTTCTAATATATACGCTAATAACAGGCGGACACAACATTGTTCAAAAATATTAAAAACTAAATAAACTATTTATTAACATAATTGTATACTATAGTACACTAAAAATGAATAAAATGTAATGTATCTCCTTGCTAAAACTTAGATTCGTTCAGCCGTCAGAAAGTGTAAGTTTATTATATTTTCTGTTCTAAATTTCTATTAGGTGGTAATTGCTAACTATTAAATTGACATTGTTAATCTCATAATTGATCTTTAAACATTTCATTTTAATTAATTCTATTTTAATACAAAACATGTTACCTGTGTGACTAGTGTAGAATATGTTTCTGTACTCGTTCAATAAATAAATATGTAAATAGAAAACGTAAATAGTTTGAATTTTCGGGATAAGTCAATTCACCAATTACGCCGAATTGACAACAAACAGACAAACAAAATCGAATTGTTCGTTGGATAAGCGATCGAGCGAAGATCGCTAAGCATACGGGGAATATAATTGGAAAGAAGAGTGAGTTGAATTGGTTGTCTTATGGTTCCGTATCCAATTAATGTTGCAATAAATAAAGTATCTTATGCTACTTGTGCTCGCAATTTTTTATGCAACCGGGGTAATAGAACAGAAAATAAATACATTTACTTAGACACAGGTACACACGCATGAAATAAATATTAATGGTTGAATACTCTATCCTCTCCCAGAACGAAATTTCTCGTCAAATAAGAGACTTAAGAAGTTAAATAACAGACAATATGAATAACCAGAATCAGTAGGTGAATGAAGAAGTTGAATTTTTAATTAATTTGATACATCAACTTAACTGTCGTGTCATCATGGACATGCCTGCTCTAATATAATAATAATAATAATTGCGTCTGTCTTCAGCTTGCCTAATCCAGAAGTCTACATCATACTGTCAGTTCTGGTCCTAAATTAGGTATTATTTCTTCGGTACGGAACCCTAAAACATAAACAAATAGGCACCCCTGGTTATCACGGAACCCTAACCCACCCCTGTAACTATAAAGCCGACATATTTACGAGCTGAACCCCCTCCCCTGCCCCTGCACCCCACCCTTGTTTTTATGGTTAGCGTAGACGGCGGATTAAAGGTTTTGAATCGGGATGTTAGAAGTCTTGGATTGATTTTCAGTCTGCTTGATAATCGATGCTAAGAGATACTCGAAAGGAACCCTAATAATTATTTTTTCTGATTAATATCAAGCGTTATCTAAGCTCGAACTGTTCTTTTGCCTATAAATCATTTCAATAATCTGAATTCGAATTGAAACAAATGAATTCTGACTTAAATTCAACTCGGTATGTGTATAATATTTCTGAAATAAAACTAAGGCTTACCAAAATTTAAAAAAGCTGTTAATTTTAATACGTACCGCTGGGGTTTGGAACACGCTCCCTGCTGCTGTTTTTCCCGTCAATCTAGTTTTCTTCAAGTCAAGAGTGAATAGGTATCTTCTAGACCTTCGTGATACACCGTCGGCCACATCTTCGCTTTCCATCAGGTGAGATTGTGGTCAAACGAAGGTCTACAGACTATAAAAAAAAAGTTTTTCACTGGCTCCTGAAATAGAGTTTTGAACATCTTAGTTTAGAAGCCTGTAGATTCGTTATCTACTATCTAAACCTGTCAATAATGTCAAAAAACCACATTCTTTGCTTATTTTACAAGCAAATAAAAAATAAACAAGTTCGTAAAATTATCATCATATTGGAATCACCCACAGCTCGGCATAGATTAGACCTACTTTCGCTTTTGCCAGCCATTAAAAATAATCGTTACCAAGAACGCAACTTACTAGAACCATGAAAACTTACTTTATGCATCCTCCAACTTATTCCAATTGTAATATTGATCGCGTATCTCACTAATCTCACTATCTCACTAATATTATAAACGTGAAAGTTTAGATGGATGGATGTTTGTTCCTTTATCACGCCAGAACGGCAAAACGGATCTGGATGAAATTTGGCACAGAGATAGATTATAGTCTGGAATAGGACATAGGCTACTTTTTATCCCGAAATTCCTACGGGAACGGGAACTACGCGGGTGAAACCGCGAGGCGCTGCTAGTATTTTATATTTTGTTTATAACCTGACGTTTCGGAGGCTTTTCAGCTTCCATGGTCTGCCTGTGACCATCGAAGTTTTATTATGAGTTCTCGCGAAAATAACCTTAGAATATATTATTCCAAATGGTGAGCATTATAGCCCGGCCGCACGGTCGGTCTTATCTGCGCAAACTGGTTTGTGCAGACAGTCTTGCAAGTAAGAATTAAAGAAATCTAATAAAAAATATGTTATCTCGGCGACATCGTGATACCGAAAATAGAGAGATAAAAACTTTTTTATAACCTCTCCGACTGACAGTGCAGTCCATGCGCAGTCCAGTTTGCACCAACGTACTTGCACGTGGAACCACTCTACCGTGCTCAGTCTTTTTACAGAGTCATAACTGCATACACCGAACTGCGCAAGCAAGATGCGCGTGTGGACGGACTATTAAATTTTAAAACCAGCTACGTAGAGAAAAAAAACTTAACCGTATTCAAATTCTCTCGAGCATCCATTTCGGATTCACCAAGCGTAATCACTATGAATCGCAAAATTAAACTAATAAGAGGCATTAAACAAAATAAAAATAAAGGCGGGTAGACAAGAAACCTGTAGTGGTTTCACCGTCTGTCATTTAACCCCTTAGTGCGTCTTGAGTGATAGCGTATCGCGAAAGCGGAATCTATATCCGTTTTCTTGCTCTTTTGCTACACAATATGCGGAATAACAGATTAGGTATCCATTTATTTCCCTCACTTGAGATTGCAAGTAACAAGTAATCTCAGCACTGACTAAATTAATTAAAATATTTAGGTAATTATTTAAAATTTCGTATACCATCATTAACATGGTAGAACTGGGTAGAACATGTTGAAATTCTATCTAGACTAGCTGTTCCCCGCGGTTTCACCCGCGTTAAATTCGAATTCCACATTTCTAGGGGGATTATTCCCGTAAATCTCCGATTCCAATTTGATGTTTACCAGGACAAAAAGTAGCCCATCAGTAGTCGGACGAAGAATTATTTTGATAGGTACTTTATTCATCACAATCCATCCATGTGGCCGTTTTGATAGAGATAATAAATAGTGTCATAGACCAACCACACAGAAATACTCGAAAAACAAAACCCACATCTCGCGGGTAAAAAGTACTTTAAGTTAAGAAATCAAATAATATCCCAAAAAAATCTACTTTGACGGGACTTGAACCCGCTACCGTCACCCCACCCTAATAGTAAGTTACGTCGAAGTCGAAAAAAAAATTGGGCTATATATTTCTTAGAAATAACCCCTTGCTTACGCACTATAATATAACATATAATAATAACAAAAACGATGTTGACCCAGTTTAGAATTACTCCTATGCAACATTTTTGCCCGATCCGTTCAGTAGTTTATTTCTTTAAGCTTACATAAGTCAAATCTTATAGTATAATAGATTATCAAATCAAAAATATAGTATTATTAATTTTCACTTCACTGAATATTTTGACCACTATTGCAAGAACAACAATCATCCAAACATCCAAACTTTCGCTTTTAAAATACTAACTTACTTGAATACTACACTTTATTTCCTAGTTTTACTTATATGTAATCTGAGTTTTGTGACGTGCCCAAGAGTCCTGTAAGGTCTAAAGGAAATAAAGCACTTTGAATTTTGAATTTTGAGTAGTGTGATACGCTCGGCAATCCGCTTCCACGATACGCCAGCACTCCAAATGCACTCATAAAATAAAAAATAAAAATCCTCCCCTTACCACTGGAATATAAACCCTAGAACGCGGCGTTAAGATGCATAATGAAATAGGGGTGTAGTTAGCGAATATTTTTCAGTTTTATTTGACGAGGGCGTGCCAGTCGATGTGGAATGGTGTAAAACAATATCGGAGAGTTTTTAGCTTGAATTTGTTGGATTTTTTTATGTATTTTTGGTTGTTACATGCATTTTTGCTAGTACCAAAACAAACTGTGATTCTGTCTGTACTATTGATTATAGTAAAATCAATAGTAAAGAATCATAGTTTGTTTTATAAATATAAATAACTAGCAGCGCCTCGCGGTTTCAACCGCGTAGTTCCCGTTCCCGTAGGAATTTCGGGATAAAAAGTAGCCTATGTCCTATTCCAGACTATAATCTATCTTTGTGCCAAATTTCATCCAGATCCGTTCAGCCGTTCTGGCGTGATAAAGGAACAAACATCCATCCATCTATCTATCCATCCATCCATCCATCTAAACTTTCACGTTTATAATATTAGTGAGATAATGCTGGACAATTCACACAGCATTATCTAGCCCCAAGCTAAGCAGAGCTTGTGTTATGACTAGATAACTGATATACATAATATATTACACTAGCAGCGCCTCGCGGTTTCACCCGCGTAGTTCCCGTTCCCGTAGGAATTTCGGGATAAAAAGTAGCCTATGTCCTATTCCAGACTATAATCTATCTCTGTGCCAAATTTCATCCAGATCCGTTTTGCCGTTCTGGCGTGATAAAGGAACAAACATCCATCCATCCATCTATCTATCTATCCATCCATCCATCCATCTAAACTTTCACGTTTATAATATTAGTGAGATTACGTAGGTAGATATTTTTTATTATACATAGAAAACGACCAGAACACCCTGAACAAATGTCTGCAGATCGTACACAAATTTGTCCCGAGGCGGGAATCGAACCCGCAACCTCCTGCGTCGCAGGCAGACCTTCGCCCACCGCACCACAGAGGTCGTGGTTTTGTAGTCGCCCAGCGAACTATGGAGAGAGCTATGCTCGGAGTTTCTCTGAAGGATAGATATCGCAACGAATACATCCGACTGAGAACCAAGGTTGTCGACATAGCCCAAAGGATTTCGTCCGACTCAGCGCAAGTGTGCGAGCGAGGTATTCTAGAAATTCATACAACGATTTCTAAGCCCATCGATGAGACCCCAGTGTGTTACAATACAATACAATACAAAAATGCTTTATTGTACACCATAAAATAACATTACAAAGAGACATCACATAAGATAAGTACAATGGGCGGCCTTATCGCTAAGAAGCGATCTCTTCCAGGCAACCGTGTGTTGTTTTTGCTATAATCATCAAAAATCAAAATCATTTCTTTTTCAGGTTCGGAGCTTATTCTCGGGACTAATGGTGAGTACATAAAGACCGCCTACTTACATAATATCAAGAAACTCAGTCCGTTGGCTTGACTCCTACTGGATTGGTACCATATTATAAGGAACCTGCAATGCTTTGACGACCGATGTGGCGCGGTGGGCGAAGGTCTGCCTGCGACGCAGGAGGTTGCGGGTTCGATTCCCGCCTCGGGACAAATGTGTGTACGATCTGCAGACATTTGTTCAGGGTGTTCTGGTCGTTTTCTATATATGATAAAAAATATCTATCTATGTTTTGTATTATATTATGTATATCAGTTATCTAGTACCCATAACACAAGCTCTGCTTAGCTTGGGGCTAGATAATGCTGTGTGAATTGTCCAGCATTTTTTTTTTTTTACATGGATTTCGAACAAAATTAAGGAAATTTCTGTTTCATCATCAGAAGGAACAGGAAAGTCTTAGGCACGACACAAGCGCATTATAAATTTGTCAATGTCTATTTGTCTTCTTTAAAGGCATTAGTGACTATTTCCTATGAGTGATGTAGTGTAGAGTAGGTATGTAACTACCGTATTTGATGGTGTTTTTTTAATTAGTTTATTTTTGGTAGAATATTTTATTGTATTAGGTAGCTACTTATTGTGTGTTTTAGCTTAATTATATGTATTATCGAGAGTAATTTATCCGTAACGCCAACAAGTGGCTCCGGCGGAAGATCAGCGTTGGATGCTAACTTGCTAGTCATCCAACTCATGCTGAGTTGGAGCCAATTTTGTAAACGGAGCAAAGTATAAGGCGCTTTTTCTTTGTTTTCTAAATCAAGTTTTGTTATATTGCGTATCTAGTCCTGTTTAGAAAATAAATATATTTTTCATTTATATTATATCGCCGCCGGATCGTAGAATCAGCCCGATAGTAGAATGGCTAGGCTGATAGCAAAATGGCTCGCAATTCAATTTCAAAATTATTTTAACTCTAATAAAAATCTCATCATGTGAAGCTATTTTTGGAGTTATTAATTTCATAGCCCTTCTGAAATATTAATTAAAAATTCATTGAACTTCAACAATACACTATAACTAGACGGGTCAAACAAAACATATAAAATACGAAATTCGTCTCTTAATTAAACTTTCATAAAGGTCAAAGTTGCTAGTTGACCGGCTACGACCTTTGCCCTTAGGTCTTCTCTAGACTAAACTAGTCTAGGATTCGTATTAAAGCTAGACTTAATAGGTCTAATGAGTGCCTGGATAAGACGCCATGCGACAGTCTGTATAATGATATCGGAATTCAAAATAAGAATAAACTCGCTGTGCCCACAACTAGGTTACACAAGATAAACATATCTTTTAAAGGGGAATGTATACGCTTCTACAACAAAACTCCAAGTGAGTTGCAAAAATTGACAATAAATATTATTTTTTTTTATTTGTCAATATATATTCAAACAAATTGTTAAACACATCCTTTGTAAAAAGGCCTACTATAAAATATCAGATTATCCACTAGAGGATAAAAAAGCTTCGGACGAGTTTTGCTCCAACTCGAAAACTAACTTTCTAACAAGGTAAAGGTTTCTTGTTCGCTTCTTTAACCTTAAAATGATTGAAGTAAACAAAAAAACAAAGTGATCACTTTATTTCCTAGTTTTACTTATTTGTAATCTGAGTTTTATGACGTGTCCAAGAGTCCTGTAAGGTCTAAAGGAAATAAAGCACTTTGAATTTTGAACATTATTGAAAAACGTAAGTGGTTTCGATAAAAATGTCGACCTTGCTTTGAAAAGGTGATATATAATCTTTAATAGGAGACGTTAAGAATCCGGCGACAGCTGCTCGCAACTTCAATTCGTGAATTAATGTTCCGTAATTCCAAAAATGATGACTGAAAACTTTTTATATTTTCGACATTGTGTTGTTATTCTGTATCTAAACAATATAAGCTATGTTCCTTAAGAAACAAAACGTAAGATATTGTTATTTTTAATACAAAACAAATAGGACGAAAACATGTCATTTTCGACGTAAAAAAACGCAAAATTCGATTTTGAGTCTTTTTGCTTACATTTCATTATAGGTGTGTATTATTAAGAAAAAAACAACCAGGGACCTAGATGTATACTATTTGAATACAAAAACCAACATGATGTGGTGGAAATATGCTCGAATTACAAATCATTTTGGTAGTACGTTTGTATGGGCAAATCATCATCCGCAGGCCTCTTAAGATTAAAGGATTAAGGCGATTATCAGAGGGAGGCCTTTGTCCAGCAGTGGACCATTATAGGCTATTTGAGAAGAAGGAGGATGATTAAAGAAGAATGTCCTCCATTATTTATTTAGAGGTATCGGCAGCGTCTAACTGTGTAAATATCAAACAAGCTAGATTTTATGCACTTTTATTTAGGTACCTCTACCTACTCCAGAACTGCTATTTTTTTATTTATACATTTTATTTATGGAATCTATAAAATGTTTTGTGTTGGGGTTTTGGCTTTTCAAGTATTGAATAAAATGATTAAGTACCTACCTTAGATGAAAGTATAAAAATATATTAGGTACTAGCTTCTAAAAAGTGGAAGACTCAAATTAGGTCCAATTAGGTCATAGTCGGACCGGCGAGGCGGCGGCTTCACCGGCATTCGTATTTCGAGTGCTTGCTACGACGTACTTGTGTGATTTATGGACTAAAAGACTACAGCAAAGCCCTCGTGCTCCTTCACTAGGTGTACAAATAACTCCAGATCAAAAACTGAAGCACAAGGCATCACATTTCACTCGTAAGGACAACAAAATTTAATGGGGGCGGTATATATGACGCCATTTTGTGAAAAGAATAGGCATAGAATATCGCGTTTATACGAGTGAAAATGAAATGAAATGACATTTATTTGCAAAGATAAGCCGAAGGTTCCCTTGGTATTCTTATTTAATACGGTGATGACAATAAAACAATCTTGTGTTGTGATTGATAGTTTAGGAGAAAAACGGTATTAACTAAGAAAACAGATGGACTATTATTTCTGATATATAATAAGTAAGAAATAGTTTTTTTTGTAATTTTTGAAACGAAGAGGATCTGACTTATATCCTATGTAATTTTTTCGATAAAGATAAGAGGAGATAAAAGGTTTTAACGTAAAAAAATTCACGTCAATTCACATATCCACGCCTTAAAATCTATACTAATAAGATCATAAAGAGGAAAGATTTGTTTGTTTGAATTGGCTCCGAAACTACTAGACCGATTAGAAAAATTCTTTCACCATTAAAATCTTACATTTTCCCTGAAGAACATAGGCTATAGAGAATACCCGTGCGAAGCCGGGAAGGACCGCCAGTTTCTAATAATTCTACTGTTTTTCGCAATATGCAGTTGTTGATTTAGCGTTGATTTTTTGATTGATTGATTTTTTTAACTGTGATTGTCTGAAATCAAGTACCAAACCAGAAAAAGGTCTTTCCAGGTACCTATTGTTTGTTATCACCACTCCAATTGTTATCGCGTAATGAGTGTTTCAAGTACTCTTCTATTTTGTTTGAAATCTACATATTATGCGTTTAAAACGAACTGCTATGACGATTAATTATATAATCCATGATAATATCGACAAAAGTTGAAACACTTTTCTTCTTGTCTATACTTATAACAAATTCTGTAAGCGGGGCCAGTCGACCAATTCAAAACATGCATTAGGTCAACTGGACTCGAGGGGCCAGTCCGAGTGGGGCCAGTCGACTAAAGAGCCGCAAGAACGTACCTTGTCTCTCGAATTTTTCTTTTATCTATGATACCTACCTACTTATTTGATTTATTGATCCTTCCCCTCCCCTCTCTCTTCACTGTCTCGTCTCATGACAAACTGAACAACGCAGAGCTAAGTGTGAAAACATGTTTGGCTAATTTCATTAATGCTTTCTCTCGAGAAACTCCAACAATTAAATTATTACGATTACTAACTTTCTATACTAGACTCCGCTCGGTAAGGTAGGTACTTGTGTGAAGTTGTGTGTTATCCATTCTTCCATATTAATACGTAAAATAATAGTATTTTTAAGTTTTTTTACGAAGTAAAGTAACGGAGCGATGTTAATAATATTTTTTTTTATTATTAACATCGCTCCGTACATAATGATCCCGTATTGGTCCCATAAAAAACATCCCCGAGGGAATAGTATTTATCCCGCCAAGCTTAAATAAAACCGGCCAAGTGCGAGTCGGACTCGCGCACGAAGGGTTCCGTACCATTATCTATAAAAACGGCAAAAAAAAACATGTTTGTTGTATGGGAGCCCCCTTAAATATTTATTTTATTCTGTTTTTTAGTATTTGTTGTTATAGCGGCAACAGAAATACATCATCTGTGAAAATTTCAACTGTCTAACTATCACGGTTCATGAGATACAGCCTGGTGACAGACGGACAGCGGAGTCTTAGTAATAGGGTCCCGTTTTTATCCTATGGGTACGGAACCCTAAAAACAGCTGAACATAGAACCTTCTCTTGAAGTCGTTAAAAAATACAAAAAAATCTAAAAATAGTTATTATGGTTACATGTTGAACGAAGAGACCAAAAAGATTATAAACTTCGGTGGATTCTTCGATCAAAAATTTCGGGCTTTGCCGCCGCGAACTACTTATTTTTGATCGAAGGGTGGATTAAATAAACAAGACAGTTCCAAATTTCGATCAAAATCTGACAGTAAAAACCTTGTAGGTAAATTTTAATTTTCTGTCGCCACAAGTTTTCAAAATCTAATTTAGTCAAGACCAGCGCGCGGTCCTTAAAATTGTTAATTATTTTGCCTTTCAACGCAGCTCTGAGACCACTCGGAGTACGAGGGCTTATTCAGCCATTCTTTTAGACCTCCTTTTTAGAAATAAGCATGATTATACTGGAAACTAGAACGAACTAAAATAAAATTACGACAAAGTTAAAATATTGGACAATCCACACCGCATCATTTGGCCCGAGTTAATAAAGGTACTGAACCTAATGAGGCATAATACCTACACATTTTGACGACTTCTCTGGCGCAGCGGGAGAAAGTCTGCCTGCGACACAAGAGGTTGCTGGTTCGATTCTCGCCTCGGCACAAATGATTATACGAGTGTGTTTTGGGTGTTTTCTTTGTATACTAAAAAAAATTAAACGTCAAGTGCGAGTCGGACTCGCGCGGGTTCCGTAACTAAACATTAACATTAATTATATAATAATGAGACCTTGTTTCTTGCCAAATATCATGATTCTAGCTCAACGGGAAGTAGCCAGTAACACCAGAACGTACGCTATAGGATTTGGTTCCATGTCTAAAAAAAAAATTGTGCTTAGACTACAATATTACAGTTTTTCGATTTTTCCCTTTACTTGTGCTATAAGACCTAGCTTGTTGCAAAATTTCATGGTTCAAGGTCAATGGAAAGTACCCTATAGCTTTTTGATACATTGTGAGAAGCAATTTTTTTTTCTGCGAATAAACTACACTTTAGCTTTAGCTTTAATAAGCTTTTTAGCTATTTTTTCCTTTACTTGTGGTATAAGACCTTGCTTCTTAGTATATTCTAAGGTTATTTTCGCGAGAACTCATAATAATAGGTCCCACACCCAGCAATCCATAGCTACAACCCATCAAGACACTGTTAGTGATTACTGCGTACATACGGAACGTTATAATTAAATTTGTATAATTGACGGTAGATATGTAAAATTCAAATTACTTGTAAAGACAAATGTCACCTCAGTCTGCCTGTGACCATGGAAGCTGAAAAGCCTCCGAAACGTCAGGTTATAAACAAATATAAAATATACGCGATCAATCCGGTAAAAACAGTGTTTTATTACCTTGCTTCTTACCAAAATTAATAATTCTAGTAACGGGAAGTACCCTACAGGCTATAAGTTTTGTGTGCATGTGATTCCCTTGGAAAATTCAAAAAAAATACTATCGTTTTCACAAAATGGCGCGCCTCTTAAAAATACAGAGAAGGAAGATGCTGCTCTTCCTCTGGAAAGTGCCCTTTGTCCCCCTCTTCCTACTTCCAAGGCTCAATTGAAAGGAGATTTTTTGTAAGCCTATAGAAATATAAGTCATTGAATCCGAACCTACATGGTTTTATAGGTCCTTCTGTGATTTCTGATCGAAGAATGGGTCGTTAAGATTGATGCAAGCCTTCCTACCTTCCTCTCGTACAGCACAATAAGAGGGGACAGACAAAGGCGTGCTTCTGTATTCATGGGTGTAGGCGACGAAGCGTGCTTTAGACTAGTCGATGACGTAGTGATGGGGGTCACGTCGATGATTTCAGTGATATATCGATAACATACATATAAAAATTACGTGTTTTTCATCAGCTATAGCTGTTTTGAGCTGTGGGAATTGTAATTTTTTTTTGTATCAAATAGCCTTAAAGAAGGTACGTATTTGGTGTATATTTAAATATGACAAACACAATGTACTTTTACCGTTACGGTGTGCAAAATCTCGGTACAATGTCATTTAATTACTTAAATGTATATTAAATAAACCAAATTAAAAACGAAAAATTGATAATGAAACAAAACATAGCAAAGATATTCCCGTAGCTAGTGGAAAAATTATGGGTCCAAGTCCCGTAACCTCTGTCATAATTTTTGGGATATAAATTGATAGAATCCTAAGCTGAGTATTTGAGCTTTCTAGTAATTATTATATTACTATTAACAGACGGAAGCTATGAAACATGCAAGTGAACGTATTGAGAAAAAGTAATAATCTAGCTCGTCCTGCCTTCTTCGTCTGGACCAATTCCGTTTTTCGTCATTTGGAGCCCATTACGGTTTTAATTTCCACATAATTTATGAAGAGTCAGTAACGGCCTATACTAACTTAAATCAACTCTGCCGGATGTCCATACCTTCCCAACTGCTAAATATCTAACTTTGGAAATTATGTATGGTAGAGTTCGGGACTTACTCTATCGTTCATATATTTTAAAAACACGATTCCATAAAATTTTCTCTATAGAAAAAAAGTGCAATTAGGTAGGTACCTCTAAATTTTACTAAAACCTTAATTTCTCAATAAATACAGAAGTTACGATCTTGAGAATAAGCATGGTTATTGAACTAATTATAAAGAACATTTTATTTGTTGCGTTTTTTTTTTTCAAATAATGTCCTAATTAATATATAGTAAGCTAAAGCTATTTTTGCTCTGCCCTATCCCGCTCCTATGAACGCAAAATCTTATGCCTATCCTTTTCACAAAATGGCGTCGTAGTATAGGCACTTAACTCTTCCGCTCGTTTAAAATCAAATACTTAAATCAGTGTAAAATAAAAATATTTGACACTCACACAAGAGCCCTAAACTAAACAGAGCTTACTTACAGAGGCGGATTAATTGTCGACAGCGCCCTAGGCAAGCACCTCATTGGCGCCCCTCTGTGAACGAGCCGCGGCAAAGCTCAGTATTGGGGGTGGTGTTAGTAACATAACAACGACATAGTTCCTCAGTGGTTGACAAAAAAGTATATAAGGCAGGTAAAAAACTAGAAGTAATGACGAGAGAAGCGAGCCGCAATTATTTTCATGCTTTTGGTTAGCATGATAGAGGAGGTTGGCAATTGTCGGGGTCAGCTAGAAAGGTAGGAAAAGAAAGATAACGGCGAGCGGAAAGCGGCAATTTTTTTTGTGATTTTTCAAGATTATATAATATAGGTATGCAAACGGTGAAACGCAAAACTTTTGTGGCTATCGGTAATAAAATCATTCCCAAATTCTTGAGAAATTTATGGAAGCAAAAACAGTACAAATTATGGCAACAACGGAGCGAACTAGCAAAAAGGTTCGAGACTTTCTAGTGGTTTGACAGAAAAAATTTAAAGTCATAAACATCCAGACTACAACAGATAGAAAACACGGCGAGCGAAGCGAGCCGTAAAAATTTTAGATTGTGGCGATCGGTGTTGCACGCACGCACCACAGTGTAAAATTTACCCCAATTTTGTTCATCTCAGTAATATCACAAACCAATAGTTTTTATGATTTCAAGCACTAGAGTAAAACTCCGGCATCGATAGAACCTGTAGTTTTTTTACAAAAAAAATTCAAAGTTACGCTATATGCGGATCATAAAATATACTTAAAAAAACCAAAGAGAAAAAACTAGGCAACTTATTTAAGTTTTATCTACAGTCAGTGGTTATTATACATATAATAACAGACAATCAAGCAAGTTTTTGACTTTGTACAACGAATAGATCATTAAATATTAAACTTTTTATGAATTTTCTTTTTATTTCTTTTTCTTCCCTTTAATGCCGTATTAGATGGAGATTTCTAAACTTAACGATTGCATAAACACACCTTTATCTACAGTGTTAAAACCATAATCTAACCATTAAAACACGTGCCTTTCAGAATCTCGCGAATCTGTGGCAATGTGATTTTAAAACCTACAGCTAGCCTAATGCATAATGATTAAAGCGTCATTTCAAATCAATTTTTTTTTAACGACAACGATCCTCATAGCGGATGTGCGCCATGCAAAGCCGCCCTTGATGCTAATACAGCCTAATGCCCATGATTGTTGGTGCCTTTTAAAAAATATTAAAACAGATACCTCACTATAGCCATGCCGGTGGTGGCTTCGGGTATTACAAGGGCGCATGGTTTGGATTAGGAGGCCTACGGCTGTCACCGGGGTGCATTGCGTGGCGCCCCCTATGGTCCTGCGCCCGTGTGCGCTGCTAAAGCCGCCTCTGACGCTCGTCGACCAATATCATCATACTAATCATCTGATTTTTGGCTAAGTCCCTTCTTTTTGAATTTTTTGTTACACATACAATGACATAGAACAAAAAAAAAACTTGAGAGGTGTCAAGGGACACCCGGATGGAACGAAGTTCCTTTCGATTTTTTTTTTAAGTTATAATAGAAACTTTTTTTATTATTACAAATATAATGTAACTAGATTTTTACATATGCGCGAGCTGCAAGCAGCTCGCGAGCGTTGTGTAGATTGTTCACTTTTTAATTGTGTTCCCCTTGTCGTAACCTACACGCACGATTTGTTCGAAATCGATATCCAAGAGAGTTTGCGATTAATAAATGTCAGCCATTTTGGACATCTTTTTCGTAATCTACGTGTCCGAGTTAGTCGAAAACGACGCCATCTTGGATTTGAAAATGGACATTTTTTCGTAATCTGAATTAGTCGAAAAGGAAACCCATGAGTGTAATAAAACACAGATGTCTGGATAGGGGCGAACTGTTTTTATTATGGGATTACGGTTTACATGTACAAAGCAGCAGATGAGATTATTATTACAGCGTATCGTTCTGTGGTATTTGCAGAAGAGACAGTTTTCGCTTTTTACAAGACTAATGTCATTCTCGAATGACAGCTGCCTCACATAAGGCTTACAGTGACGTTCTATCTTTTGACACTGACTTAATATTGTGTTTACTTTCCAACAGAGTGATTTTTGCGATTAAAAAATGTCAGCCATCTTGGATTTGGAAATGGACATCTTTTTCGTAATATATATATACATAATATATAGGTGTCGTATTGCGGTTCGCTCCGCTCACTGCAATCCGACCCACGCCAACAGGTTGCGAACACGAAGCGCGGCTCGCTTCGCTCGCCTTGCAGTGCGATAGGTGTCGTATTGCGGTTCGCTTCGCTCACCGAACACGAAGCGCGGCTCGCTTCGCTCGCCTTGCTTTGTTATGGTGGCCGCATTGCGGTTCGCATCGCTCACCGCAATACGGCCCCGCTCGTGTTGTCACGCAGCAAGGCTCGCTTTGCTCGCGCTTGTGTGTATCCACACACCCCTGCCGTCATCAAATTCGGAATCCTCACCCCCAAGTTAGTCGAAATCGATACCCATATCAGATTTTTGTGTTGGGGGAGGGGGTTCAAGGGGGCTGGGGTCGTGGGGTTGTCACAGCACGGCTTATGTTATGTACAAAAAACCTGTATTCGTGTATTAACCTGTTCAATGCGAAATAGAAAGACGAAACGAAAATAACTGGCTTGCTTTCTATAAGAGAGAGAGAGAGACAGACAGACAAGGTTGCCAACCGTACGAGGTTCCTCGTACAAATACGAGATTTGTGGTCTTCCTTACGAGGTACGAGGACACAACCAACCTCGTACAATTATGTACGAAGTTTTGACATACTAACCACGGAAGGGTGATTTCCTTCGTCCGTGCATCAACAATGTCAGTCGTTATGTGGGATAACGACTGACATTGTTGATGCACGGACTCTTGTGGTGGTTGTTGGAAGCGTATTCTGTGGTATCTCTCGAGCGCGGGCGCGACTATTATACTATTACCTAATCTATGCAATTCTGAAATATGCGGTGTTTCAATTTGAACTTATTCCTTTGTGATAATGTCGTATCTAACAATAGCAAAACGTAAGTGTCGTTACATACCATAGACTTAGGAGTTTCTGGGGTCGCATTTACCATAGACTTACGAGTTTCGGTCTAGCCCCCTTTCGCAACGCGCGATAAGGAACTTCGTTCCAATAAAAAGTTTCGACAGAATTAAATAATCATTTATATTTTGTAAGTACGGATACCTGCTTACTCATATAATAAATTGTATACTTAGGTATAACCTGACTTATTTAATTATTTACTAGTGTAAAATTTTCCGCGCGCGCGCCCCTTGTAATCTCGCGCCCCTAGGCACATGCCTACTTTGCCTTGGGGATGATCCGCCACTGCTTACTTATGTTATGTGTACCTAATAACCACTAGAAATCAGCCTTCAAAAAGTTAGCGGGTAAGAATATTTTCTAGCTTTGAAAAGACTTGGCAAAAAACCATCGACAATGAATAGAAATCTATCGATACCTAGGCACCTCTAGTTTGAAAATAGACACCGCCACTTGCTGACTCCTTCGCCGTGCGCATTGAGCAAAATTTTTACTCAAACATGACTCTGAAATGTTTTGCAAGAGTTGCGTAAAAATGTCTGATGTATACACATCTTTAGAATGGCTTAGCCTTCCATGCAATTCTGCTCTGATTGTTTATACATATTTGTTGCAAAGCAAATAACTCGAAGTGTATACGCTTCTACATGTTAATACCAACATTAAATATAACAGTCATCCTATAACACAAGCTCTGCTTAGCTTGGGGCTAGATGATGCTGTAGATTGTCCAGCATTATTTATTTATTACTAGCTGCTGCCCGCGGCTTTGCCTGGGCTTATCATAAATATTTTTAAGCTTACGCGATCTGAACACATAATTATTAATACTATTTAACGGGTATACCCGGTATACCCGTTAATAATTATGGGCTTATCATGTATTCAATTTTTCGGATTAATTTATAGCATATGAAACTCACAAATAACGTGGTTTTCTATTGGTAAAAAACTTTTCAAAATCGGTTCAGTAGATCCAGAGGTTAGTACCTCACAAACTACCTCTTTTTATGATTATTTGTACAATCAATGACAAAAGTTTAAATAATAACGTGAAATGGCATTCGACTATTGATTGACGTTTCCAGATTCAAAATAATTTGGTAGCAAACAAAAGAGGTTGAACAACATTTTGTTTTTCATCAAAATCAAATAAGTCCGTTGTTTCGCATTCTCCCGGCCATTGTCTCTGGAATGCCGGTGTTGCCAGTGTTGCCGGTTTTTGCGCGGATTGATGGAGCATTGTGTTGCCAGTCGCGAATTCCGCGGCCGAATAATTGATAAGGCTGCTCTCTGAAATGCTAGAGTCGGAGACGTCCGGCTTTTGGATATTAATCATCCGGCCATAATTTTTTTATGAGGAAGATTAAAATAAATTTATTTTATCGTCAGACTGACATGCCTAATATCATTCAACTTAACTCTCTCAACGACGCAGGCCTCCCGTTGATAATCGCCTTATTGGTTTTACCTCATGGGGGATAATACTCAAAATCCCCACGCTGGGCATGCGGGATTGCAGATAGGTGGTAGATCTATTCTGCAAAGAGCGCTGTTGCCCGCCCCCGGTGTATAAATGAAATGAAAATGAAATGAAATATATTTATTTTCTAAACAGGACTAGGTACGCAATATAACAAAACTTAATTTAGAAAACAAAGAAAAAGCGCCTTATACTTAGCTCCCTACTTAGCAGTGTCCCTTAGTCGCTAGATCTTTCGACACCCACGGGAAGAGTTGAGGTCATGCAAATTCTAAGCCGGCACCACACAGCTATCGATATGTTATGTAGCTATGGATGTATATCGATTCAATCGCGTACTATTACTAATTCCATTTCGGTCACTGACGGGGATCACTTACTAGTTCGTAAAGTATAGGTCTGTGTTGTATACGGACATTTGTCAGAGTCTTTTCATTTCTAAGTGTCTTGACGACCTCTGTGGCGTGGTGGGCGAAGGTCTGCCTGCGACGCAGGAGGTTGCGGGTTCGATTCCCGCCTCGGGACAAATGTGTGTACGATCTGCAGATATTTGTTCAGGGTGTTCTGGTTGTTTTATATGTATAATAAAAAATATCTATCCATGTAATGTATTGTATTATGTATATATCAGTTATCTAGTACCCATAACACAAGCTCTGCTTAGCTTGGGGCTAGATAATGCTGTGTGAATTGTCCAGCATTTTTTTTTTAAATATTTTTTTAATTTTTTTTTAATTTTTTTTTAATTTTTTTTTGTCTGTTATTTCGATTTTCATCATTTTAATAATATTTGTTTTTTTTTGTACTGACCAAATTGTTTTACTGTAAAAATATCTTGTTAAATTCTGGCTAATGTAACGAAGGAAGAGCGAAACCTCCTAGCACAAGTATTTTATACCTAAAAGGAGGCTTCAAAATATTGTGTAAGATAAAAATGTACATTGTGAACGAAATAAAACATTTGTATTTCACTGAAAACCATATTATTCAAGTATTTTATTGTTTGCTTCCCTATCCGACTTTTCTTTTCTCCTCTCCCTACGTCCCTAAACTTTTTTGTTTTCGATGAATCGTTAGGATTAGATCGTTTTTAGTTTTATTTGCGTGGCTGTCTAGCTCCATTGTTTTCGAGTTCACTCTGCAGTTTTTGTTTGACGTGAATAGCTCCAATTTCGGATATAGTTTGGACGTGAGTAAATAAGGAATTTGATGCCGGGAACCATCTGTTAGGATGGACAAAAGAGTTGAAAGTTTTATAGGTACCTAGTCGGTCTAGATCTAGGATATTATTGACTTGGGTCTTTGCTCCGCGGTTTTGCACATGTGATATATGAAAACATGAACACAATATAGCACCAAAAATTTTCGATTTCGGCAGGACCCGAACCGCCGCCTCACCTTCAGTACAAAAAAAAAAAAAAAAATCTTTATTACATTATAGGTACATTACACTTATTTAGGGCTCATTACCAATGTAAGTTATTTAGTAAATAACTTGTGGTTTGGTAGTGAGTGCTTCCCCTTACAGTAATTACATCATCGTACAAGACTTTATTGAACATCTTATATTAAAGAAGAAAAATGTAATTGATACTTACAGCTTTTAAATTAATCAGAAATAATAATAATACTACTCTACATTTAAACATAATATTAAACTAAATAAAACAAAATACAGTAACATAGGGCACAGAGATCAAAGTCACATCCAGTTTGTTGAGTGTGTAATTTGGGAGTGTGAGTATATAATGTTTGTGAGGGTGTGTGTGTGTGAGTATGTAAGCGATTAGGTTATAGTATGTTTGTGGGTGTACATGTTAAGGGTACCAAATTGATTATATTATTGTAAAATTGTAAATAAGTTCTCAGTTGCAGTATAATCTAGCGAATGTAGCCATTGCATTAATATTGTTTTGCATTTATATTTAGGTTTACGGTAGAAGTCTAATTCTTTATTAACTTTGACGACCACTGTGGCGCGGTGGGCGATGGTCTGCCTGCGACGCAGGAGGTTGCGGGTTCGATTCCCGCCTCGGGACAAATGTGTGTACGATCTGCAGACATTTGTTCAGGGTGTTCTGGTCGTTTTCTATGTATAATAAAAAAAAAAAAATATCTATCCATGTAGGGTATTGTATTATGTATACCAGTTATTTAGTACCCATAACACAAGCTCTGCTTAGCTTGGGGCTAGATAATGCTGTGTGAATTGTCCAGCATTATTTATTTATTTTATTTATTTATTTATTAACTTTGTTATACAGTACAGGTGCGCTCTAACCAACTAAGCAACGAGATCGACACGTGCCTCGTCGACATTATTAAATTTTCGTAGAAGTCGGATGTATTCGTTGCGAATTCTATCCTTCCGAGAAACTCCCTTATATAAAAATACGTTAGTTGTATGGGAACTCCCTTAAATATTTGTTTTATTCTTTTTTTTGTATTTATTGTTATAGCGACAACAGAAATACATCATCTGTGAAAATTTCAACTGTCTAACTATCACGGTTCATGAGATACAGCCTGGTGACAGACGGACAGCGGAGTCTCAGTAACAGGGTCCCGTTTTTTCCCTTTGTGTACGGAACCCTATAAAGGGATGGTTACATGTTTAGGCTAGATAAGGCTTTGTGCTAGCAGAAACGACACCAATGTAAATAATTAATTCTATGAATTATTTCGTCGTTGGCGACAGAGACCTACAAGTGAAATAATTCTTAGAATCGAACAAGTACTTAGTTCCCGGGACCCATGATATCCAAACAAACTTAACTACTTTTTTAGGGTTCCGTGCCCAAGGGGTAAAAACGGGACCCTATTACTAAGACTTCGCTGTCCGTCTGTCCGTCTGTTACAGTTAGACAGTTGTTGATGTACCTATTTCTGTTGCCGCTATAACAAGTACTAAAAAACAGAATAAAATAAATATGTAAGGGGGCTCCCATACAACGAACGTGATTTTTTTTTTTGCTGTTTTTATAGATAATGGTACGGAACCCTTCGTGTGCGAGATCGACTCGCACTTGGCCGGTTTTTTTTATTCGAGGCAGTACAGCTCACCTCACCTCAACAGCCTATAAATGTCCACGGCTGGACGCAGACCTACCTCTGATAATCACCTTATTGACTTTTATGTCATAGCATAGAGGGTAGTGCCCATAATCCCAACGCTGGCCATGCGGGTTGGGGATCGCATCTATTCTGCAAGAGGCGCTGCTGCCTGCCCCCCGGTCTATGTCCCTTATAGTCTTACGACACCCACGAGAAGAGTTGGGATGGTCCAAATTCTAAGGCCCGTATTATAAAAGCTTCCTCAGTTATCAATCGATGCTTGAGTAACGCTTTTCTATGGCATAAACGCCACTCAAGCATAGATCGGTGACTGAGCGAGCTTTCATAATACGTTAGGCCCGTATTATAAAAGCTTCCTCAGTTATCAATCGATGCTTGAGTAACGCTTTTCTATGGCATAAACGCCACTCAAGCATAGATCGGTGACTGAGCGAGCTTTCATAATACGGGCCTAAGTCGGAACACGGCTATAGCGACAAAGACCTACCAGTGAAATAATTCTTAGAATTGTACCAGTTCCCGCAACTACCCGTGACATCCAAACAAACAAACTCAACTAGTTCTTAACTTATTTATTTCCAGACAGTACAGCCACCAACAAAAGTCCTCGCTCTACTTCAGTGACACACATTATGCTGATTTCTCCAGGGGTTGCTGGTTGTTCTCTCTAATAGTGTTTTGATCGGCGTTGTCCTTATTCTGACCGGGTGCCATGCATGTCAATAACTTGTTTGTTTCTATCCAGCTTATTTAGTTCTGTACCTTTTTAACTTCGGCTATTGGTTCAAGATTAAGACAGGTCTCATTATGAGTCTGATTTCTCCCGGGGGTTTGGTAATTGGCTCTCCTAATGGTATTTTGATCGGCGTTGTAAATAAGTTATGCCGTTATTAAAACGTTCCATTTTATTACTAAAGAAAATACAATAATAATTACAACTAATATTTACACTTAAATCTATTTTCTAAAAATCTAAGCCGTCACCAGAAGGCAAAGTGCCCAGAATGCTGGCAGCATTGCCACGTTGAATGGCAATGCTAATTCGTTGACCGAAATAAAAGCCAGCATTCCGATCACCTGTGGACTCTATTAGGAGTTTTGCTAGATCTTTGTATATTCCATGTGCCCCAGGACCCCAAGGACCTAGGGTTTCCACCCCAAACGGCTCGAATAGGTAACCTCGGTCAAGATTAGCGTATTTCCGCCGTTTGAGGGACTCCGCTGATGTTGCTGCGGAGCCGGCCCTTACTGATGTCCCTGCAAGATGAGAAGGTGCTAGGGTATCTACACAAGCGGCATCCCAAACTAAAGGCCGACCCATTTTCCAAGGAATCAGAGTCATACCGTCAGGCCTTTTACCATCATCTCGCATTAGGCCACGTGGTTCGAGAGTAGCTGCCATACTGACGCTGGTAAAAGCCCGACGGATGATGTCATTAATTGAACTATGACGGGACACACGTCCTGCACTAGAGACACATGCCAGTGCATGGTGACCGAACTTATCAACGGTTTCACCGCACTGGCAACCGTGTGCAACTAGACAGGGAGAACCTAAACGCAAAGAGGTGGCCACCCGAAATGTGTTATTGTCTAAAAGGGTACTTAGATTTTTAGAAGGCAAAACATATAACCAAAGTCCTGATTCCCACTCGGAAACGGCAAGTAAACGAGCGCGTTCTGATGAGCTGGTAGACGTATTAATAAGGTTTTTCCGTACCAACTCACATAGCGGCTCATCCCACAGTCTCTGAGAAGAAAGAACTTTGAGCATTGCCGTTATTTGATTTTTTAGGGCACTGCTATTAGTGGAATACAAAACACAAAATATTTTTCACAAAACATGAAAAAACATTTTGCTGTACACTATAGCAGTACCCCAAAATGTTCCTTTCGCAAAATATCCCTGCATCGCTGCAAGACGGCCCGGTCCTTATTGGAATCCGAAATAAAAAGCTGACGTATCAGTCAGTTAAATACATTAAGTGCCCGTGACCAGCGTGGACAGCTCCTTGAAGTTGTAGTGCCGCTGGGCCTAGGCAAAGCGTGAATGTGTTTAAAAAAAATATTCTTAATACGCCATCGAAGGACAAAAAAAAATTCGGTGAAATATTAAACGAACACTATCTGCTTTTGTAGAATTGAGCTTAGCATTCTTCCTGACGCGTTGTATTTATCTAATTTCTATTTTAAAGAATAAACCTTTTCAGCTATTTTCACCGCTTTTGTCAGCAAACTAAAGGGTATAGTTTTATTTTTTCACCATCTTCAGTGACTTCAGTAGTCGTAGGGACTTCAGAGGCAGGTCGTATTTGGGTCGGCGCGTGACTCGAATGCAATGTTCGACTACCCTCTGAATTGGCTTAGTCTTAGAGTGACCAGGGTTTTGTGGATTTGTTTGTAGCTCTTTAGGACTTGTTGGACTCTTTAGAACTGAATGCGTCGAGGGAACTTCAAGATAATGAAGTAGCTGAATTCAATCTAACAAATCGTCTTCTTGGCACGGACAAATTTGTGAGATTTTATACGATTTCAGACTGCTTCCGAATTATTAAACTCAATTCCTTTAGCTTTCTCGGCGCTGATAAATACAGTACCTCTTTCATTCTAGTTGAATTCCAAATCCAATCTTTGTTTACCCTATAAGCATTTATGTTTATGACTTGGCATTCCTCGTGTCTTGGGTCGCCAATGTCGCCCAACTGTCAGTTAAATTAAAACGTTGTAATAAAATAGTACCGTAAAATTACAAATTGTTGTCACACTACCTGAGGAAAATATCCGAATTTTCTCGACATGTGTCGAGGCTTATCCTCAAACGTGTTTTCGCTTATTATTGTTGAAGTTAAACTCCTAACTTTTAAAATTGGGTTGGAGGAAGTTAGCCATTTTGTAAAGTTTGTCCCATTATCGACATCATAAAATTAAAGTACCTATAAACAATACTGTACGAATACTAAATATCGAAAAAAACTCTTATTTTTTCCTATAAGAAAACAATTCATGTTTTTTTTTATCATCAGAAACTACATAAATTAAATACAACCTTCATAAAACTACATTATTCAAAGAAACACATCAAAACAAAAGTGACTTATGTAGCAATAACTAAAATTTAATATCCTAAATTCTTATCTATCAGATAAGCGACAATAAAACTCCAAATAAAAATATCACCCTTAATTAAGACCAGGGGATTGTTAATAATTAAATTCTAGAATGAAAGTCCCCTTGAGTCGTAAAATGCCCCTAGAAGTCATAAAGTAGCGTTGCTTTATTGTATTCTACCCTCAGTACCACCCCTTGGCTGAATACTTGCCCTGACTGAGCCGCATTATGAATTAATCGTAAAAAAAATAATGGGCTTTCCCGAGATGTAGTGGAGTTGGTAGAATGTGTAAAACACTTGCTCCCAAATATACAAATTTCGCATTCGGTTTAAAGAATCTTTATTTTCTCTAAGAACATTACAGTTCACTTTTAAGAGAAAAACTAAACAAAGTGTACTTATTATATACAATACAATACAAAATTCTTTATTGTACACCACAAAATAAAACTAAAAGAAACAGATATAAACATTAAACATAATAGTACAAGTAGTAGTAGTAGTATATAAGTATCTACTTAGTTATTTTAGCTCAAGTGTATGCTACCTATCAACATAATGTTACTTATCTAATAAGCATAAAACAAAAAAATGTAAAGAAATGATAGAAATTAGTATAACCTAGTCTAACACAAGCATTAATTAAACGGTTTTAATTGAAATGCTCTAAATTATCAGCGACAAAACCAAATTCTTTTTTACGAACAACATTAAGTCTATAATGACATAATGTTGTTCGTGTTTTTTTCCATTTCTTACTTACATTTTGAATAATTAAATAAAATCCCACCTAAATTATAGCCCAGATCTCAAAGCCAGCATCTTCATCAACAGTCTTTTTCTGGCACTAGGCGCGCCCACGTACTTGCGATTGTTATAACAACACTGTTTAAAGCAACGCTGTCGCTCAGATATTACTTTTAATATGCGGTAATTCTTGCCGGAATAAAACAAAATGTCACCCACACAGCTTCCTCCAAGAATCGTGATCAAAGAAGACTTCTCATGTTTCTTCGAAACAAGTGCCCATTATGTTGAGTTTATCCTTTGAACCTATTCTCGAACAACATTATTTAATAGAACTGTCTCACTATAGGTGATATTTAAACTTTGGTCATAGACAGTTTCTTTTTGTCTCTGATTTTCATGGAATTGTTGTTCTGCTGTGCAATTAGGCCGCGGTCCACCGCTGCGCACGCTGTGCACGGCCACGAGGTGCATTTTAACTGCGTGGTTTCGTTTGTTTGAAAACGTGGGTCTACGTTTCAACTGTAGCACTCTCTATACATGCATGCTGTGCACGGCCACATTGAGTAAATGCCCAATATATTGGGCATTTACTCACATACTTTTCTGGACTTTTTTACTTTTTTGGATTGTAATTTTCTTTGTTGATAAAGTACATAGGTACCTTCCTAGAATAACACAATTGAAATATCTTTGCATTGAAATATCTTTGATATTTCAATTGTGTTATTCTAGAAAAGTATGTGGCCGTGCACAGCATGCATGTATAGAGAGTCCTAATTGCCAAAAAGACGTATATACGTCTTTTTTTTATGCCTGATAAAATATGCCCAATCACAGCAAAGATATTTCAATTGTGTTATTCTAGAAAAGTATGTACTTTATTAACAAAGAAAATTACAATCCAATGATAGAATTAAATTAAAACTAGTACCTAAGTATTTATAATTGAAACAATTGAGCTAACTGCAGACTGTTGCTAACAATGTTATTATATAATAAATATAATAATACAGATTATACCAAGTCTTGGTCTTATTCCATCGAAATGAAGACATCGATATTCACAATAAAGTGCCACATTAAATCCAAATAGTTTCCGACGCGCTTTCATTTTACTAATCTCATAAGTCGACGTCTAGTGCAATAGTAGCCATTTTCAAAGCGCCCTGTCTTTGAACCGTGGGCCATAAAATTTTACGAGCGGTTGCCATAGCAACGCCGCCATTACGGCGCAAAGCGCGGCAAAAGGGGCTGACTGGGTTTATTTTTAAATTGCGCGGTTTGGGTAACCGAATTATTGCATTCCGCCACTGATTCTACCTTGATTGTAAAGGTTTAGCATGTTTTTGGATAAATCCTTTTAATGTAATTGGGAGTGAGATCAATAGCGCTTTAATTTTTGCAAGGTCTTTGATTTGACGCATACGGTGTACCTACCTAGTGTTCACAGTCAAACCATTAGAGGTATCTTGAGAAAAAACCCTTGGCAACGGGGAACCAACTTATTTTTCTTAGGCACTGATAGATAAACTTTTTATTAGGTTCACACGCAAGCAGCACAGGAAAAGTAACTTAATAAAAATCAGTAGGAATTATAGAAACACTGATAATTATGTCCAATGAATAATAGTTTTTTCTTTATGTTAACATAATATTTGGTGTTTGTTAGTTATAACTTGGCTCGAACTGTATAGGCCTTTAAAGAAATATGTTTACTTAACTGAGACTTTTTTCTCGGTACTTTTTTGTTGTTCCTTTTTATACTTACATCAAAGGCTGTCTCACTAACTAATTCTTTTTACCTTCTTCGCGCTAAAACTATCACTTAAATGAATAAAGAAAGTTTTTACTAGACGTAACTTAGTTCTAGGATGGAATAATAGAAAGTTTTTACTAGACGTAACTTAGTTCTAGGATGGAATAATAGAAAGTTTTTACTAGACGTAACTTAGTTCTAGGATGGAATAATAGAAAGTTTTTACTAGACGTAACTTAGTTCTAGGATGGAATAATAGAAAGTTTTTACTAGACGTAACTTAGTTCTAGGATGGAATAATAGAAAGTTTTTACTAGACGTAACTTAGTTCTAGGATAGAATAATAGAAAGTTTTTACTAGACGTAACTTAGTTCTAGGATGGAATAATCATCTACTTATCATCATCATCATCATCAGCCTATATCAGTCCACTGCTGGACATAGGCCTCCCCTAATGAGCGCCATAGCATCATCTACTTATCCCTTCAAACCTTTTTTAAGTCTATGTACCTACCAACTTACCAAATCCAATTTTATTACGAAAAAACGCGTTCGACGCCGAAGGCAGAAGCTACCATCTTCCTTAAGTAGGCCAAAATGTATGGTTAAGGTATACGTCTACTTACAGACACGTGTCATGCCCCGTCAACAAAATACCATAATACAATATTAATTATCTTTCCCAGAGACAGACACCAGAAACATTATTACAGACGTGACGAGAATGACACCTTTGTAACCCATATCACTTTCAACTCTATCATCTCATTGCTAGATATCAAATTCCTACTTCAGATTTTCCTGGAGAAACCAACCTATATCTTCCCATTGGATTTTCGACTGTATTCCTTTGATCATAGGTTTCATAGTGCTGTAATTTGCTGAGATATTAGCGACATCTGCTGGTGTTTTATGCGATACTCGACTTTATAGATGTGAAGATGAGTCTTCAAGAAATAATGTTGGGAATTTGAGGAGCGCTTTTGTTTTTGACTGTACGTGACGAGGAAAGTTATGTTGGTAAACGTTTTTTGGCATTGTTTTGGCTATTTCAGGTATCTTGGAACCTAATGATGAATGCGGCCATTTTATATATCATTTCAATCGAAAACAAAATGGCCATCTATGGATACAAAGTAAAAGGGAATTAAATCCATTTTTGAGAGTCTCAATTAGATTCTATAGTGCTAATGAATCACTAAAAAACCGATTTTTTATATAATCGAATAGATACATATAGTACCCAAAAGTTTTCGTTTTACCTTTAACCATGTTAATCATCATTATCATCAGCCTATATCAGTCCACTGCTGGACATAGGCCTCCCCTAATGAGCGCCATAGCGCCCTGTCTTCAGCTTGCCGCATCCAGCATCTGCCAGCAGTCTTTCGCAAATCGTCATCCCACCTGGTCGGAGGGCGTCCTACACTACGTTTGCCGAGTCGCGTTCTCCACTCAAGAACACGTTTACCCCAGCGGTTGTCGGTTCTTCTCGCGATATGGCCAGCCCACTGCCACTTCAGCTTGCTAATCCTTGTTAATAAACATGTTTAAAAACTTTAATATCCGCTGGGGTTTTAAAGTCCCCACGTCTTCGTTTTACTTGTTTGCGCTTACCGACAGAACGTATCCAGATTAGTATCAACTTTTACGATGCCCTATGCGAGCAAAATGGCTGTAAAATTTTATCAGGACATGGTAAAATTTTATTAAGTTTTAGGTAGTAGCTTCTGGCACGGTGACTTCGAAATAAAACCGACCAAGTGCGAGTCGGACTCGCGCATGAAGGGTTCCGTACCATTATCTATGAAAACTGCAAAAAAACACGTTTGTTGTATGGGAGCCCCCTTCTATATTTATTTTATTCTGTTTTTTAGTATTTGTTGTTATAGCGGCAAATACATCATCTGTGAAAATTTCAACTGTCTAACTATCATGGTTCATGACATGAAATACTGCCTCGTGACAGACGGACAGACGGACAGCGAAGTCTTAGTAATAGTGTCCCGTTTTTACCCTTTGGGTACGGAACCCTAAAAAGGACGATACACTTTGTACGTCCGGCTGAATTAATATTTTTTTGTGTATGTTCGTCCATTTCTCCGTAAATATTTCGATACTAGCGGTTCCCCGCGATTTTACCCGCGCTAAATTCGAATTTACATTTCGAGGCCAAAAAGCTTAGAAAAGATTTAGATTTTATTATTAATTCTTTAATTCGTGTATGCAAACCTATGTATCCTCGAACATTTTACGGTACAAACTTTCGTTGCGCAGTTTTAGACGTGCGCGCGCGTTCCGTGTCTCAGCGAGCACTGCGCATGTCCAGAACCGCACTCATCCTGAAGAAGAAACGTTCATGTTGTTCCAATGAAAACTCGGTTCGCAGTTAACCCTTATATTTATAATGTAACCTCGCATACTTTCGTTTACTATACGAAGGCCTAAGGTTAAGAAGTAAAAAAAAAATATAACGGAATAGGTTCATTATTTGTTAACTGCGGGCATATCTAGGTAATGCTATGACCTTCTTGTACCAATCTGCTACGGAAACTCTACTAGGCACTTATCTGAATCTTTTCCACTTCTTCTCTGTCATCTTGTAGAATTGATCTAACGTCCAAACAATAGACGCTTGAGATTCGCATAGAGTAGAATAGGCGCATTGCAAATGATAAATAAGGATTTAACTCCGAAATATATTTATTTTTACCCATGCATACAGACTTACAGACTATACTACGATTTAGAATCCTAGATATTTTATGTCAACAAAGACATTTATGAATGAAAACATAACAAAAAGTGATAACAATAACAGAAAACAACAAGGTAACAGTTACGTTATCACTAAAAACTAAAACGTAAACTTCGACAACGGATAATCTTACATGTGCAGCGAAAAATGTTAAAATTTGAATGCGAAAACGAACGAGAGATCAATTAAATGATGAATGAAAGCTTTCAAATGGAAAACCTGTTTCGAGCTTCTGTGCTTTGCTTCGATGATACCAATGTCGTTACATATTTTCCACCAATATTCATTGGGTTTTGTTACCACTTTGTATACAAAAAAATATCCAAGTTTTTTAATCTGGGTATAGTTACTAAATCTAAAATTAAACTAAAACTACTAAGGTAGACCTTTGATTTGTTTGTCTGTTAAGTCACGTTGAGTGTAACAAATAACATTCTTTCTTACTCCTTTGGTGTCTTTCGGATAGGTGAAGCTAAGTTTACCAAAAACCAATAAACAAACGCTTCGTTGTAAAAAGCCCCTCATCAATGAAACCACTCAGCTGTACCGAATCAACCTCAGTCAAAACAATTGTTTATATTCCATCGCCACCTCAGGATCAACTTCAACAATATTCCGTGATGGACTGACGAGAGAGCCATGCCGGAGATCGAGTGTATAAAAAATATACCACGGTGATGGTGGATCTAGAATGTCCGATGTAAATATATACGTTAGCGGATCATAAATAGGCCACTTGACTACTGGGAAATAATTCTAACGTATTGTCTGATAAAAATAATGCAAAGTGTAATTAATATGTCTTCAAGGCCAGTCGTATTAGTTATAAAAACGAATTTTAAAGTTTGAATAAAATGACGGCATCATTTTATTCAAACTTTTAAAAACGCCAAAACGATAATCTCTGTCATGGCTACCGTGTTCTAAGCTATGACGTCACTCCGCCATACCACACCTAACAAGAAGAACTCATTGACACTGTAATCTGTAGATGTGTGACGTCACTTGCGAACCAATCAAACACATAGCGTTTTCGGTCACGTGATCATATATCAAAAAATGTGTAATTTTAATCCCATTTTTTTACCTAAAAAGGCAAAATTAAAATCACCTAATTACGCTTTGTTACGTTGTCACTGACTAGGATGAAAACAATTTAGAACTTTTTTTTAATGTAGTCAAATAGCCTATTGTGTTAGTCGATAAATTTTGTTTCTCTATGCTTATAAAATAAGTTTGAAATTATTGTCAAATAACAATCAATAACAAATAACAATTTATAATAGTACTTTATAACTAGCGGTCCGCCCCGGCTTCGCACGGGTATATTGTTTGTTTGTTTGAATTGAATAGGATCCAAAACTACTGAACCGATTTTAGAAATTCTATCACCATTAGAATCCCACATTATCCCTGATGAACATAGACCAGGGCACGCACTTTCAAGGTTATCCACTCATTATGAGACACCCTGTATTTGGTGGAACGAAGAAAGAAAAATGTTCTAAGTATTACTTTCTAGGGTTTGGAACTCTGTCTGTCAGGTGGATGCCGAGCATGGCGCGCTCCATGGCCCTCTGTGCAACTCTCAGTCGGTACCCAGTTTCCGGCGTGAGCACCGTACGTCATGGTAAAATCCGGCTGCGGATGATGATGATGATTACTTTCTGGGTGTTTTATACGTATATCTAATAAAAAAAAACTGTGGGCGTGGAAATTCGCATAAAATAGCGAAATAATTTTCAAAATCTGTCCATAATTGGCTAAATTCGCGTATATTACATTTAATTTCATACAGCCGAACATAGAACTTCCTCCTTTTTCCAAGTCAGTTCAAATACTTTTAAAGCTAAATCTAAAATCCTGTAAAATCTCAATTGACGGTCAGCTAAAGGGAAAGAACGCGCCCTTTGATGTGGCCGGTGTTTACCCGAGCCGACGTACGAGCTTTAACTGTTAACGGCTTTCTATTTAACCCGCGTATTTGTACAGGTATTTATAGGTTTACTTTACTATTGCTTCCGCTCGCAACTTCGCTCGAGATTGTCCTATAGTAGGCTAGTTTCCCACAAAATGTAGTCCGCCAGTTACATTATCAGAAGATATTGGACACGTATTTTTGTACGAAGTATCAAGGCGTAGTATTTATTGAATAGCGACGATTAATTGCACAGCTTAACCCTAATAGTTTAAAATAATTAATTAATAATAAAATAGTTTAACTGCATACAAGCTAACTTGTGTTTTTAGGGTTCCGTACCCAAAGGGTAAAAACGGGACCCTATTACTAAGACTTCGCTGTCCGTCTGTCCATCTGTCCGTCTGTCCCCAGGCTGTAACTCATGAACCATGATAGTTAGACAGTTGAAATTTTCACAGATGATGTATTTCTGTTGCCGCTACAACCAACAAATACGAAAAAACAATCAAATGAATATTTAAGGGGGCTCCCATACAAGAAACGTGATTTATTTGCCGTTTTTATAGTTAATGGTACGGAACCCTTCGTGCGCGAGTCCGAGTCGCACTTGGCCGGTTTTATTTTTTCCATCTTGAAAATTTTATGTAGGTTTTTGTGTTTTTGAAACACTAGCGTTCTACCATCAATCCTGTACACATATTGATCTCAAAGTAAATGCTTCAGTGTTATGTAAGAGATGAACGCTGACGGTAAGCGATTTCAGATATCATCGACTCTTAAGGCGAATAGTAATGCAAATGACCTTGGGAATTTCTGCGCGCCTATTTGCACCAAGATTGCTTGTTTTTGATTTAACATACCATGTAGTGCCCTAATCAACCAAATAATATGATCCTCTGCGGTTAGATGACGTGTCTACCGTGACTGGTCAGGTTTGTATCACAGATTTTGTAGGCGCAAATACGTTATTACGTTTAATATCGTTATATTATCTGCTTTTCGAAGCTAGTGGACCTCCAAGAAATAGGTATGAACTATGTGAATCACTATACTGAATTTGGTACTAATCGAATTTGAGACTCCGATAAAAAGTGGGTTCGAAGCAACTACACACACACTATAACTAACACTATAAATTAACAACTTCACTATAATTAACAACAGGCATTTGGGACCTCCAAGAAACCCTTCAAGATATATGTTACAGGATATATAAATTTCAAAGCTCCACAATCAATATTTTCGTCAGAAAACGGGTTTAAAAAACACCTAATTTTCGTGTTTTTGTCTTAGTATACGCCTTATTATTATAGAAGGATATCAAACGTGTCGCTCTGTATGTAAAGCTTTTACTAACATGTAAAGGAAGCGGTGAATTTGTCGCCCCATCTGTATTTCCGGAGAACTTATAATAAGCGACGAAACTTCAAAGCGAATGGAATGGATGGCTGAAATAAAAGGAAAGGACGATTTGTTTTAGTTATTAGTGTATTTTCATACACTACTAAACTGGTTTACTTACATTGCTGAAACGGGACTAGTTTTGTTTAAATTTTTTGTATTTATTTCTGTAGCAAATATTTTTAGTAAAAGGGTGAACTAAAGACAGAAAATTGTGTTTGTTTTAGTTAGGTAAAGGTACCTATTTTGTCGTTATTAAATATGATTTATTTGATATTCCTCAAGATTATAAAAATCCATAGCTGTTTGTAAGTCTCGTTAAAATGTAAAAACAGATTGACCGATTTGAATTTTTCTTGTGTTTTTTTTTGCTTTACATGGTTAAAAGAATAGAAAAATGGGAATTTTTATTTAGGTACGAAGTTCACTGGGTCATCTAGTAATAAATAAACCTTGGGAAAAGGTACATTATGTCATATTTTTAAAACGAAAGAAAACACAAAACTGTATAAAAAAGAAGAACTTTATAGAAGGAAAAAAATTTTTTTATTCATAGTATAAACTGTTTGATTCTGTTTTAAGACTCAAATTATTTTCACTTCAACAAGCTAGAGTAAAGAAGTGACATATAAACCTCTGGATTCTTTTTCACTTAATTTTACCTGTAATATTAACATACCTACGTTGTTTGTTGTTTGGACGTTTGTTTGTAAATGTTTTTTCTTTTTGCTTACAGATGTTGTCCACCACCATTCTGCACATCGTCTGCATTCACACGAAATACACAGAAAACATCGCGCCATCAATGGTAAGTAACTAGTGTCATCTAATAAATTGACTCTCAGTATGAGCTTTTACAACACTACTGCTGCCATCTATTGTCGAGTAGCAGCACTAATCTAGAAAAGCTCTAGTTTGCTTATGCAAACTATGGTTCGAGCTTTTTTAGGTTCCTTTTAAAATTTCTTTCGTTGTTTGATCAAAAACTAAATAATTATAGGCAAGACATACCATTTATAAAAAAAATGCGCATAAAAACACATATTGCATAGTTTGCATCAATGATTAAATTGAAACCAAAATAAAGGTATTCTTATCTTCCGCTACTCCCAAACAGATGGCGCACTACGTTTCGAGCCGGAACCCTACAATAAAAAACTGGAGCTGAATAGTTCCGGAAGGATCCACTGCAAGGTTGCCGGTGGGGTGGCGCCAGTGGTCACTTGGCTCTTGGTGGGTTAAATATTTTTCTGTAATATTTCATTTAAAAACCATTAATTATAAAACTACAATGTATGAAAGCTAACCGTGATTAAAAAATAATAATTATGATAAAAATGCTTGCTCAAACTTTGGTTCGAGGTGGATGTTTTGGATGGAGCAGTAAGGGGGAAGTGTACTAATTATGAATGGGTCCGATAGAGTTTTTGTACTCCTTTTTTTAATGAGAATGGCGAATAAAATTTCCTAAAATGTATGGATAGTCTCCTGACACCATTTTCCGGTAGCTAACCGGATAAGGCACCCTCTACTGCCGCGTCAAAAAATACACCCTATACCCTCCATGCCTCCATCGCATTGATTTTAAAACCAAAATTATACTTTCCAGAACGACTCAGACCCGCTACCAGATGGCGTTACCTCCGCGAACGGCACTCTACTCGTCCAGTCAGCAGCGAAGTCCCACGCCGGCCGGTACACATGCCATGCCCGCGACACAGAACACAGCATTGAAGCGAGTATACAACTCGATATAGTCGGTAAGTGAAACCATTAGGCTACTGAGGTCTGAGACTGGTAGCGCCATCTCTTGACGGATTATAGAGACTAGTTTAGTTCTTTCGATTACTAACACCATCGGCTAATAGCACGGCCTCACGCTCCGGCTTACCAGTGAATGCTCACTGGTAAGCCGGAGCGTGCAGGCATGCGCCTGCACAAACCATTATGCACAGGTAAGCAGGTACGTGTAGACTGCAGGACGGTAGTATCTCTCTTTAAGTAAAAATAGCGCACTTATCCTACTGTAATAAGTATAATTGACCTAGGGCCATTCTAATTACAAATATGCACTTAGATCGAACTATTTGAAAAAACTATTTATTTCCAGTGTCACCGCGAGTCCTAGAGCCAACACAAGATCAACAATTCCACACGACAATCGGCCAAACTGTCGCGCTAGTTTGTCGCGCGACCGGCGACCCAGAGCCGACCACGCATTGGGATAGGAACAGAACTATCTTACAGCCACAACGTGAGTAAACCACTCGATACAATCTTCACAAGCATACGTCCACTGCTGAAGATGGTTCCACAAATAAAAGTGATCGATGACGGAAATGCACGAATGAGTCCAAAAAATTACGTATAGATGGCGTTGTTGACAGTTTAGCTCTTTTGTGGAATTGCGTTGGATCTTCGCAGTTCCACAAAGGAGCTAAACTGTAACAATATCGATATATCTTACGCCGTAGGTACATTCGATAATCTATGCTCGGACTGAGCCCCTAGTCCATTTGACTATTGTATCGTTTCATTTTTCCATAGGTATTGGTACAGTGCCTCTATCGTGCGGACAGGGAACAACGCCAATCACATACAAATATCGTCACGATCACGTCTCGATATCGTCAAATAGACTCGCGGTTCTGTTTCCTGTCTCTGGCTCCGACATACAGACAAACATTAGATACTAGCCTGTCTGTCTGAACTGAAGATGCCTTTCTCATAAATTTTTTTGCCATTTTTTTGCCACCCAAGCTTGAGCTGTTCTGAGTGGCTGAAAATGGTTAAAATGGCTACCAAATAAAAACAAAGAATATTATGTAAATCGAGTTTTTTATCAGCAGGATCCCGTGAGTACTAGTTTGACAAACAATCCCATCAGGTTCGACTTAAAACAACGAAATGCGTTCCCCAACCCCACGTGGGTTGGAGATTGCAATTCGTCTCCAGCGCATGGGGATAATAGGCATCTCCACGGGCTGTGCACGCAAATTGTAGGTATATTTTATCTTGGCTTTTATTGAGATAAATCGCATTATCTCACTAATATTATGAACGTGAAAGTTTAGATGGATGGATGGATGTTTGTTCCTTTATCACGCCAGAACGGCAAAACGGATCTGGATGAAATTTGGCACAGAGATAGATTATAGTCTGGAATAGGACATAGGCTACTTTTTATCCCGAAATTCCTACGGGAACGGGAACTACGCGGGTGAAACCGCGAGGCGCTGCTAGTTGGCTATAAAAGCCATTAAGGCGATTATCAGGGGGAGGCTTGCGTCCAGCAGTGGACCAGTGGAGGAGGAGGTGAGGATGTTTTATTATATGAAAAGGTATTTTTGTATATTTTCACAGAAGAAGGAGTGGATGTCGAAGGCGGCCCGAATGCGACATTAGCAAAGTAAGATATTTATACTTTACAACTTTTTAAATTCTCTCCATAGTCCATTCGACTCATGAATCTATGTAGGTTCCTATCCTACGGGTATGATTATGTCAAATTTTGATCTAATAATGATATATCTGATGTGCTGATTCTGCTGGTACAAAACAAAACTAATTTAACGCCATTAAAATTATCGCTGTTCAACACATTTCGATTTAAAAAGGAACTGCTACATTTTAATGCAATTAATAAAAAAAATGTTTTTTTTGTAATAGGTATTGAATGCATTAATAATAAGTAAGTTCATCATAAGTAGAAAGGTATGAAACCTGGCCTATCTTCCATTGCAACACCCTAAATGTGTCATACTGTGAACATTTTATGAACTAACCTAACCACTAACACCTGATGACTATATGAATGCAATAAGTAAAATACTGAAATGCAAATTAGGTAACTTTTTTATTTGTACCTACCAACAACCGACAGAATCACTAATTAGAAAATTATTACCTTACTTTAAAGGAAGTGCTGCGACCAAGTGTCTATGATTTTAACAAAGAATACACAAAATAAAAAGCTAATAAATACCTATATAAATATGTATCAAATGAATATGGTAAATATATCTATTGAATATGTATATCGAATGCCTAAACTCCACAGATTCCTTCTCCTAAACAACGGCACGCTTCTCATCCATGGTGTGTCGGAATCAGATGCGGATCAGTACGGGTGTACCGCCGGCAGCGCCGCCGGGCTCGCGCGGAGTGAATTGCAACTCATTGTACATAAAGGTTGGTACGAATTTACGGCAAGAAACCTTCGTGCCGTAATCGTTTTTATCGTATTTTTAGGGTTCCGTACCCAAAGGGAAAACGGGACCCTATTACTAAGACTCCGCTGTCCGTCTGTCACCAGGCTGTATCTCATGAACCGTGATAGTTAGACAGTTGAAATTTTCACAGATGATGTATTTCTGTTGCCGCTATAACAACAAATACTAAAAAACAGAATAAAACAAATATTTAAGGGGGCTCCCATTGCCCCCATCGTTTTTGCTCGATATTGAAAACGGCAAAACGTAAACGCTTGAAATATTCACAGAATATTTGGTTATAATTATATTAACTTTAAAATAAATGTTTAAATTAAAATAAAATAAATATTTAAGGGGGGCTTCCATCCAACATACGTGATGTTTTTGCCATTTTTATAGATCATCATCATCATCATCAGCCTATATCAGTCCACCGCTGGACATAGGCTGGGCATAGGTTTTTATAGATAATGGTACGGAACCCTTCGTGCGCGAGTTCGACTCGCACTTGGCCGGATTTTTCTCTATTGTGTTTTACTTTCAAGAAACCAAAGAAAAAATGTTGAATTTATGCAAATCGAGTGTTTTACCACGAGGATCCCGTGACTACTGGGTTCGAGGCCTAGTTTGAAAACCAATCACATCAGATGCGCCTCTTAACAACGAACTCCTTTTGTACAGAAGGTGAAATGCCCCCATCAGAATCCAGCGGCGTGGCTGGCAAAGCCGTGGTCGTATCCATCTCAGTGTGTGCTGCCTACATGCTACTGGTGCTAGCTCTCATGGTCTACTGCCGGCGGAAAAGACTACAGCGCAGACAGGATGGTGAGTCGAGTTTAATTTTACTAGGCTAGATGGCGCTGCTAAATTACGTCCAGTTATCGAACTAAACGCTGAAGTAGCGTATATCTCCCCGACCATAGAAAGAAAGGCTTCGTTGAGGGTAAGTTAATGTTGACCCCGCTTCGTGGGGGTGGGACGCCTACAGTGGAATAAGAGATCCCAAAGCTCTGTGCTGACTGTGTATTGTATTACTCCTAGGAGAAATAGTTTAAGAGCAATAAATGTACGTTTTCAATCAGTGCGTCCTACCCGTCATGACCTACGGAACTGAGACGAAACGTGTTCTTGAGTGGAGACCGCGACTCGGCAAACGTGGGGTAGGACACCCGCCGACCAGGTGGGATGACGATTTGCGAAAGGCTGCTGACAGATGCTGGATGCGGCAAGCTGAAGACAGGGCGCTGTGGCGGTCATTAGGGGCGGCCTATGTCCAGCTGTGGACTATTACAGGCTGATGATGATGAGATGCCCATTACATCAAAAGTCATCTATGGTTTCGCATAATAAACCCATATCGTTTTTTCTTCCAGGTGACAAGCTGGAACTAGAGATGGTGGAAGGCAGAGAGAAGTTAGTAGAAGATGAAGAAGACAAGAAGATTGGGAATGGAGCTCCAGTCCAGAATGGGAGGCTGCTGCCCCATGACCGGGATAGCGGTGAGAACTTCCATTGTCATCTTCAGCATCATTATTTACCTAATCTTTGCCCACTGCTGGGGTTATTTTACTAGCTTCTGCGCGCGGTTTTGCTTGCGCTTTTGTACTGACAGGACATACGAGCCATACAAAGTGTTTCTCTCTTTCATGGTATTACTCTTACTTGTATACTAGCGGTTCACCGCGGTTTCACCCGCGTTAAATTCGAATTTCACATTTCTAGTAAGGGGAATATTCACGTAAACCTCCCATGGGAATTTGATCTTTTACCAGGACAAAAAGTAGCCTATGTTACTCTCCATCCTTTCAACTAACTATATGCCAAAAATCAAGTCGATTGGTTGCTTAGTTAGGGCGTGAAGGAAGGACAAACAAACGCATTTTCGCATTTATAATACACTCGAGAGCAATGAATCCGGGTCACTCAAAGAATCCAAAAAATCTCGGAAAGTAAGAATGCTAGGTTAATGCAATAAATTGTATTTAATAGACAATTTAATAATCCTTAAATGAAAGTTAAAAAAATATGAGTCACCATACATTTTATTTACACAAAATTACATAAAGAAAAAAAACTGCTGATCTCTCCTTAAAACAAAAATAGGAAACATGAAATTTTTGAACTTTATGACGATTTTCTTGAATTTCAATACTTCGTATTACCTCCTCGTGCTTCCATTACTGCGTTTACGCGGTTTGGCATGCTGTACACCAAGTTCCTTATACGATTTTGGGGAATATTCTCCCATTCCTCTGTGAGAGCAATTTTGAGCTCAGGAAGCGTGATTGGGGGAGGGTTTCGTTGTTTTACGCATCTCCCTAGCTCGTCCCAAGCATGCTCGATCGGGTTGATATCCGGGCTGCGCGCTGGCCACTCCATACAAGTAATGTTCATCTCTTGAAGGTAGTCATTCACAATCCTACCTGTATGAGGTCGGGCATTGTCATGCATAAATATAGCATCCTCACCCAAATTGACCATAAATGGACCAACGTGTTCGTTGAGGATTTCTTCCACATATCTTACGCTAGTTAAAGAGCCGTTTTCTATGATCACCAGCTCTGTGCGACTTTCAGAGGAAATTCCGGCCCACACAAGTACAGACCCACCACCGTCGGCTACTTTTTCTTCGATGCATGCTTGCTTGAATCTTTCCCCTGGTCTTCTATACACTCTATTATATATTAAATTGTCTATTAAATACAATTTATTGCATTAACCTAGCATTCTTACTTTCCGAGATTTTTTGGATTCTTTGAGTGACCCGGATTCATTGCTCTCGAGTGTATTAGTTAGGATTAGGATACTAAATAGGTATATCAGTTATCTAGTACCCATAACACAAGCTCTGCTTAGCTTGGGGTAAGATAATGCTGTGTGGATTATCCAGCAATATTTATTTAATGTGCTATGTTTATTAGACAGATTTGATTCTTATGATTGACTTACTATTTTAGAATTTAGTTGGTTCGATTACCAAGAATTTTTTCCTTTCAATATAACTTCCTATATTCTATACTAGTTCCTGCCCGCGGTTTCGTACGCGTTGTTTAAGATTATTTATATTCCATGTGAACTGACTTATGGGAATATAAATATAAAAAGGATCCTTTGTTTAATTCCAGGCCTAGAACTACCTGTATACAAAATCTGAGCCCGATCCGTTCTGTAGTTTTGGCGTGAAGAAGTAACAAACATCCATTCATTCAAACTTTTGCATTTTAACATTATTGTGATTTAAGAAGTTAAATAAGTTCCCAAAAATTTTCGATTTCGGCGGAATTGGAACCAAACCGAAATCAAATAAAATATATTTTTAGGTGGATATTTAATTTCTGATTCGAAATATAAGCCAGCATTCCGATCACCTGTGGACTCTATTAGGAGTTTTGTTAGATCTTTGTATATTGCAACAAGATAAAGTTAAAAACTACAACCCGACTACGTGAAAGTTATAAAAGTTTGAAACATTTACATTGACAAAATAGAATGACGTATCGGTCATATTTGATAGGCATAGAGTTGAAAATGAAAATAGGTCGTAGGTATTGTAATTTTTCTCTATGGGGCCTGCAGCCTGCGGCTACCTAAACTTTAATACGCGTTTTGAAGGCTTATTCGGGGTCGGAGCCCTAAATCCTATAGCCTATAACCATCGGGGTATTGAGACGAAACAATCGATACATAATTTGTTGAAATAGAACCAGTAGTTTCAGCGCTACGTGGGAACAAAGAAATCGGCCACATACATACAAACATACAAATATACAAACATAGGGTGCTAACCTCATAACCCTCCCCTGTTGGTAGTCGGGTAAACGTATATAGTATATATATCGACCGATAATTGATTTTCTAGAATAATAATATGTTTGTTACAGGACCCGACAATTCCGAAGTGTCCGGCATTTCTCGCGCGTCCAAGAAGTCGGGGCAGTTCGATCAGTACATCCTCCCTAAAAGTATACTGACAGAACAAATTCCACTGGGTAAGTAACATATTTCAGAAAAGTGAATATGGTACTTTACTTTGACTATTTATTTATTTATTTAAGTAGTTAGTATATTATGTTATTTATCTAAGTTAGGTATTTTTAGTATTAAATACATATGTGTTTTAGATAATCTTAGGTACACCCCCTGCCTTTCTTAAATGCACAATTCTTTCCATCCCAAGGTTGCCTGGAAGAGATCGCTTCTAAGCGATCTAAGGCCGCCCATTGTACTTATCTTATGTGATGTCTCTTTGTTATGTTATTTTCTTGTGTACAATAAAGAATTTTTGTATTGTATTGTATTGTATATTTATTTGAATTAACTTAAATATAGTCAAATTAGTATTAAGTTAATAACAACTAAGGGAAACCACTAACAAGAGTGTGCTACGATGTACATACATTACTAAAGGACACATATGTAGCTTTAGAGCGAAATTAAGTTTAGGGTTTAAATAACGGGGCTCTCTGTGACGGTAATTTGTGAAAAGGATAGGCAAAGGATTTCGCGTTTATTGGAACGGGACAGAGCAGAGCGACGTAAGCCCGAAAATCAAGGTTTTACTGATTATCTATTAATTGGGACATTTATTTGCTAAAATAAGCCGGAGGTTCCCTTGGTATTCTATTACTTAACACGGTGATAACAATAAAAAATCTTCTGATTGATAGTTGAGGAGAAAAACGGTACTAACGAAGGAAACAGATGGTACTTTGCACAATTAATAATGGTTTTTTTTTTCAAGTTTGGAAAAAAAAGATATTCCTTGTATGTCATAGATTATTTTGTTTTTCGAAGCTTTTTCGATAACGATTACGGAGAAAAAAGTTGTAGTTTTAATGTAACCCAAATTTGCACCGCCTTAAATTAATGTACTACGTCTTGAGTTAAGTTAGTAAAGATTTGTAAAAGAATTAAAAGGAGTTTAAACAAACATATTAATTGTAACAAAATATCAAAACATTGAGTTTTGTTGCACTTTGTATTTTGTTCAAGGTCGAACAAAATACAAAATGCCATGTTCAACTTATGTCCGAACCGAAAAGTAAAATAAATTTGTACGATGGAACAAGCTGTACTTTTGTGCAGTTAGCTGACCCATTTATCGATCAGGCGCACCTAGGTTCGAACCCAGACAAGCTTTCAACTTTTTGCACTTCATTTCCTAGGTCGTGGTGAGTTCGGAGACGTTTTCCTCGCCAAGGTAGACATTCACCAAGTGAAGAAGTTGCGGAATAAGATCGCTGAGAATGACGAGGTTGAGCCGAAAATACGACCGGTTTTGGTGAAGGCACTTACTACTAAAGATGAGGTAAGATTTAAATATTTTTAAGCTTACGCGATTTGAACACATAATTATTAATACTATTTAACGGGTATTTATCGCGTTTATTTACCTATTTTTCCCGACGTTTCGATAGGTTTACACACTGTCGTGGTCACGGGATGACTGAAAATGAGTATTTTCTTCAGGGCCAATTAGATGAAATATGAAACCGTGCCCGATAACCAAAAAAGTAACTAAGATTTACGAGCTCGATTTTATATAGTTTAAAAAGAAATTTATTAGTGTATGCCTTAAAGTTATTGGAATACTATTGTTCAATAAATAAAATCATCTTTTATAATTACTGAACACTTTCAAGGCCCCGACACATGTCCTCCAGCACGTCCGTATAGCGGCAGCACTCCCCGGGTCGTACCGCCGAAGAGATCGCTTCTTAGCGATAAGGCCGCCCATTGCACTTATCTTATGTGATGTCTCTTTGTAATATTATTTTATGGTGTACAATAAAGCATTTTTGTATTTTTTTTGTACTTCATGAACCTATTATTTCTTTTCCAGATCCAACTAGCTGACTTTCGCCGTCAACTAGACATGTTCTCTCGCGTTCGACACGAGAACATAGCTCGTCTCATAGGCCTGTGTACCGAGGGGGATCATTTCATGCTTTTAGAGCATACTGACTGGGTAAGTAACCTTTACATTCTACACTACATATACAAATATGGGTGGCTAAGCCCCCTTGTAAGCCAAAACAAAATACGTCGTCAACTAGACATGTTCTCTCGCGTTCGACACGAGAACATAGCTCGTCTCATAGGCCTGTGTACCGAGGGGATCATTTCATGCTTTTAGAGCATACTGACTGGGTAAGTAACCTTTACATTCTACACTACATATACAAATATGGGGGGCTAAGCCCCCTTGTAAGCCAAAACAAAATACGTCGTCAACTAGACATGTTCTCTCCCGTTCGACACGAGAACATAGCTCGTCTCATAGGATTGTGTACCGAGGGGGATCATTTCATGCTTTTAGAGCATACTGACTGGGTAAGTAACCTTTACATTCTACACTACATATACAAATATGGGGGGCTAAGCCCCCTTGTAAGCCAAAACAAAATACGTCGTCAACTAGACATGTTCTCTCGCGTTCGACACGAGAACATAGCTCGTCTCATAGGATTGTGTACCGAGGGGGATCATTTCATGCTTTTAGAGCATACTGACTGGGTAAGTAACCTTTACATTCTACACTACATATACAAATATGGGGGGCTAAGCCCCCTTGTAAGCCAAAACAAAATACGTCGTCAACTAGACATGTTCTCTCCCGTTCGACACGAGAACATAGCTCGTCTCATAGGCCTGTGTACCGAGGGGGATCATTTCATGCTTTTAGAGCATACTGACTGGGTAAGTAACCTTTACATTCTAAGGGGAGCGAAAGCCTCCTTTGTACAAATTTATTTTATTTATTTATTTAATTAAAACGGTAAATGACACCAATTACATTAATTAAAATAAAGACAGTTACACACAAATTTAAACACAAATTAATTATGACGTTCACAAAACAAAAGACACTCTCTCAATAATTTAGTCCACCTGTCGGCGAACAAGTCAAAATCGGGGCTGTCGTCTAGGAGAGCGTTGAGTGCGTTGAGTACTCGAGGGATGGGTGACATGGACCGCGCCGCCGTACGAGACTGCGGCACGGCCAGCAACCTATGTTTCCGACCTCGGCAGTAGTTGTTCGGGACGTAGAGTCGACACAGCTCATCATTCAAATCCGAAGCGTCAATTTTTCCGTGGAGGATCTTGCAAATCTTGGTTATTTGGTCATAAGCACGCCGCACCTCAAGCGAGTTATAGCCCAAGCATCCCAACAAGAACTTGGTGGGATAAAGGTAAGGGTAGTAACCAAAATCCAACTCCATCAAATATGGGGGGCTAAGCCCCCTTGTAGACCAAACTTTAAAATACGTCGTCAACTGATGTTCTCTCGCATTCCACACAAGAACATATCGCGTCTGATAGGCCTGTGTACCGAAGGATCAATTCATGCTTTTAGAGCATACTGACTGGGCAAGTAATATTTACATTTACTCTTCTAGGGGAGACAAGCCCTTCTTTGTACAAGTGTGAGGGGCTAAGCCCCCTTGTAAACCAATAGTTAAAAAACGTCGTCAACTAGAGATAATTAACGCGTCTGATAGGACTGTGTACATTCATACTGGGTATGTTACATATTCTAGGGGGGAAACAGCCAACCTCTTCTATGGGAGACAAGCCCTTCTTTGTATAAATGTGGTGGGCTTAGCTCCCTTGTAAGCCAAAAATAAAATACGTAGCTGACAATTTGTCAAAGCAATGTCGGCTGCCTTCAATATTTAGACACTGAAATGTCACAACAACCCGCCGAGCCGTGTCGCTCGATGTGAAAAGTCATCCTCAGGGAGATAAGCCTTTCTAGAGGGAGACAAAGAAAAAGAAGTCAAAATACTTCGTCAACTTCTCTCGCGTCCGACACGACAACAAAGCGCGCCTCATAGGACAGTGTACCGAGGGGATCATTTTATACTTTTCAGCATACCGACTGGGTCATTTTGGGCCACAACCCCCTCTTATAATTTGGGGGGTATTATTAATTATTAAGTTCCATCGTCAACTAGACATGTTCATGCTAGATGCGGTTGAAGACTGCACCAACTTCTATTACGGTTCAGGGGTCGTAATTTTTTACGGAGCCATGTAATTTTCACTGCTTACTTTTTTGTATCAACTTACCTCCATGTTTCTGTTTTTATTTTTACTTTTTGTTCTCGGATCAAATTTTTTGTGTATATTCCATTCTAAGACAGTATGGCTTGCTGTGGTTTGGCGGTTTTAAGCGGGACAGGCGACCAGATTTGTCTTGCGTTTTTCTGACTCAAACTACCAATTGCCGCAGGGAGACCTCAAGAGCTTTCTCTCCGCAACCCGCACCCCGGCAGAATCAGCCGCCTACCAGGCCACCGCGCGCGCCGCCATGCCTCCCCCCGCGCCGCGCGCGCCTGCACCCCCCCTCGCGCCGTCACATCGCGCACTGCTGACGTCACAGCTAGCGCAGGCGGTAGCCAAGTTCGCGCACAAGAGAATCACGCATAGGTAAGTTTCTTCATAGCACGATTGTAAGACAACATATAATCAGGAGTTCGATTCACTGGTATTTTTGGAGCATTTGAGAAAACACGAAATTTTGTGCTTAAAATCTACATTTTTCCAAATACAAATTAATCATAGTTGATTTTATCATAAGTTTATAGAAAATGGTTTAAAATTTCCGGCTTTTACGCTAGTTGTATTGCTTGTGGAACGCAGGAAAAATTAAAAACCACAAAAAAAATTGAATGTCGCGCCAACCTGCGAAGAATCACCTACTCCCATTAGATTCAATCTATGCCGAACAAATTCCAAAGAAAAAAACATAAATACCCCCTTCCTTTTACACTCAGCCAAACTAAAATCCGGATTTCTATAGCAGTTCTTTTATATGAAATACTTCAGCCTAGACACTAGCCAATAAGTCAGTGTTTTTTTTAGTTTCTATAATTGGACATTTTCCAATTTCTCGAAAGAATTACTGTACGGTTAATAATTGCGTTTATTTCTGTTTAATCAGTAGGTAGGTACTATACTTTGAATATTTTCTGTATAAAAAAAACACTGTTCTAAGAATAATTCCCATAATTGAAATAATAGAAAAAAAATATTATAATAAAAAATATATTTTCAAACTTAATTTTAAACCATTTTAATTTAAAATTAATGAAGAATAAATAACTCGAACATAAAAAAAAATCAATCTCACTAATATTATAAACGTGAAAGTTTAGATGGATGGATGGATGTTTGTTCCTTTATCACGCCAGAACGGTAAAACGGATCTGGATGAAATTTGGCACAGAGATAGATTATAGTCTGGAATAGGACATAGGCTACTTTTTGTCCCGAAATTCCTACGGGAACGGGAACTACGCGGGTGAAACCGCGAGGCGCTGCTAGTAACCAATATTTGTAACATATTAGTTTTTATTAACCTGTTTAAAGTGGCGATGGGCAGGTCATATAGCTCGCAGAACCGATAACCGTTAAGAGTAAAGGTTCTCACTCATGCAATTCTGCTAATGCTTCAATGCGAAACAGAATGTGGGAAGACCTTCCACTCGACCGACGACATCGTAGTGGTCGCAGGGAGTCGATGGATGGAGGCTTCTCAGGACCGCTATTTGTGGCGTCGTATGGCGCAGGTCTATGTCCAGCTGTGGACGTATACAGGCTGATAGTGATGATGATGATTAACCTGTTTGTTTGGGATATTGTAATGTCAATTGGTTACCAAAAAGAACTAAAACTTTCCAGAGACATAGCGGCCCGCAACTGCCTGATAACGTCGACTCTGCAGCTGAAGCTCTCCTATCCAGCGCTAACTCGCGGCCCCGACTCTTATGAGTACTACAAATTGCATGATCAGGTAACAACAAAGGCATTTTTAATATATGTGTTATCTTCCGTGACGTCACCAAACGGCTCTGTCGGAAGACCAGCGTTGGTTGTAAAGTGTTTACAACTAACCCATGCTGAGACAGGGACCGTTTTGTGACTCTTATCGACAGTAGTTTTGTCTCTTGTCTCTAAATTATGTCTGTACCTATATGTTGATGGAGTTACAAATAAATATTATTCTATTCTATTCTATTCTATTCTTTTTGTATAGTTCGGGGACTGAATGGGGAATGCCCCCAAATCGCAAAAGATCTTCGTGGTACCAGACCGACCCATCTGGCCCACATGCCCAAGGTCTTACGACTGACAGTTGATGTTGGATAGTTCTATATAAAATTAAAATCAAATGTATGAATCAAAGTTTGTGCGATCTAAGAAACGGTTACTTTTTGTACTCTGCAGTTCATTCTTGTCTTAGCGCCATCTAGCAGATGTACTATACAACTCTGAATAAAGATATCTTATTTAGCTTCTGTTCGAATCTATCGACGCTGTCCCTGTAGTTCAGGTAGCGATGACTAGATGTCGCTGCAATAGAAAAGAAGGAAGGTCTCCTACACAGCTTTAACTCGCTACCCCGACACTTATGAGTACTACAAGTTGCATGATGAGGTACTTATAAGTCGGTGCCAAATAACGTGGCGATAGAGGGCATTCACCTACTTTCATTACGTTAACGTAAAGTCCAATAAAAGTGTCACTAATTCTGTCGCTTAACATACAACCCTATCGAAAACGTGCTATCGCTAAGAGTCTCATGGTACAATGCACGCCAATGACCACAAGACGGCCAAGGCAAAACAATACAACCTAAAAATGACATGAAATTTTATGTTTTTTACGTTCTATTCACTTATTTTATTGATTTAAAATACAAAATGTATTTGTAAGCTGTTTTTATTTTTTGACTAAGGGTTTCGTGGCTTAGTTGGTTAGAGCACACCCGTACTGAGGGTGGGGCGCGGGTTCGAGTCCCGCCGAAACCGGAAATTTTTGGGAACGTATTTCATTTCTTAGAGATACCCAAAGTGCGGAAAGCACTATAACAAAAAAACCTTAAATATTTATCGATGAGGAGGTATTTATTGTTGTTATCTTACAGGTTATCCCACTAAGATGGCTGCCGCTTGAAGCCGTGTCTGAAGGCGAATACTCCACTAAGTCTGATGTCTACATGTTCGCGGCTACGGTCTGGGAGGTATGCGTCTTTGTGATGGTCAGCGTGGTGTGGTGCCAGCTTATAGAATCCCCACCCCAACTCTTCCCGTGGGTGTCGTAAGAGGCGACTAAGGGACATACACCGGGGGGCGGGCAGCACCGCCTCGTGCAGAATAGATCTACCACTGAACTGCAATCCTCAACTCGCATGCCCAGCGTAGGAATTATGGGCATTACTCCCATGAGATAAAAGATAATAAAGCGATTATAAGGGGAGGCCGCGTCCAGCAGTGGACCAAGGCTGTTGAAGTGAAGTAGTCAGTGTAGTTCACTGTCAAGCTTCAGCTATGCAACAGGGGTGCGTCGCTGGTCCGCAAGCATTCGTAGAACGGCGAGTACGTCGGTGGCAGTCAAAATGGTTATAATTTGTTCACGTTTTTTTTATTTATGTATTTGTTGGTCTAATAAAAGATAAAAACACCTAAAAACAAATGTTCACTCGCGTAGTAAGTACTGTTTAAGTGTTGTTTTTATCGCAATTTTTTGCCATTACAAATAAAATAATAACTTTGTTTTATCTATTAAGAATCCGGCGACAGCTGCTCGCAACTTCAATTCGTAAATTAGTATGTTCCGTAATACCGAAAAATGATAACAATATCTTACGTTTTGTTTGTTATGGAATATAGCTTATAACTTTTTGTATTTTCGACATTGTGTTGTTATTCTGTAACTAGATAATATAAGCTATATTCCATAACAAACAAAACGTAAGATATTGTAGTTTTCAATACAGAACAAATAGGACGAAAACATGTCATTTTCGACGAAGAAACATGCAAAATGACATTTCGCATATATTTGCTTCCTAAAATGCTTTAAAAAAACCTGGAGAGCCTCGGAACCCCACAGACCTAGGGTCTCGACTCCAAGGGGAGCAAATGCGTAGGCTCTGCCGAGACGTGCATATTTGCGCCTCTTTATTATAATTAATCAATTATCTCTTCCACAGATCTACACAAAAGCAGAGCTTCCATTCACTAAACTCAATGACAACTCTGTACTGGAGAGACTGAAGGCTGGTACTTTGGAGTGGACCGTACCTTCTGGTATGCCTGAACCATTGGCCAACTTACTGGTAAGGGTTCTGAGTTCACTCAGAAAAATATCAATCGATGCCATGCGACCACAATCTAAAATAATAAAAATAGAAGGCTCCGAATGCATGTGCGACAAAGCCCTTAAAAAAACAAGATCCGTTAAGTGTGAGTGTGTGTTTATTATATTTTCGATAATGCTGTGTGAATTGTCCAGCATTATTTATTATTATTAACATTTATTTTATTTTGTTGTTATAGCGGCAACAGAAATACATCATCTGGGAAAATTTTAACTGTTTAACTATACGTTCATGTGTCAGTGACAGCCTGGTGACAAACGGACAAAGTTTTTTTGGGCACGGAACCCTAAAAAGATTAAAAAAATTGCATATTTTCCACAGAAACGCTGCTGGAGCCGGTCACCCGCCGAGCGGCCGCAATTCACAGAGATATGCGATGAAATGTCTTCCATACTGAAGGACGTCACTTCAGAAAATACTTCGCAAGTCTCCCAGGAGAAACTCGATGAGTCTTAGGCTAATTGAAATTTCTGTTTGTGGTATAATAGACCAGATAGATAGGATTTATTGATCGTTAAACCCTGACTTTAACTATCTATAAATCTTATGTTTTATTATCTTAATCATTCGATCAAACTCCCTCACGGTTCGGTACACGTATTAAGAGATACCCTGTCTCTATAAATGACTGACAAATTATAAATACATTTCTCTATGATCTTTGCCATAACTTAGTTTAGATTTTATAAATATTTTACAGTTTTATTAGTTTTTTATAACTGTACATTTCAGCCATTTCTATGCATTTACAAATTTTTTGACGCTATTTAGAATAGTTAGATTTAAAATTAATAAACAAAATTATCATTTTACTACAGTATTATATGACCAGCGTCATTTGTGTGTATTTTAACATAAATTTTGAAAATTCTCGCTAAATTTATTGAAAAATAAAATTTGTATTTTTAAATCTGCATAAATTAGAATAATTGATTTAATTAAAGGATCTATGGATCTAAATGTAGCCTGGGACTTAAAACCTTTATTTTGCATGATTTTAGACCTTTTTTTGGTCTGAGACCCCATTATTTAATGCAATATTATTTAAATGTCATATTTATCCTCTTTAATTTAATTAGTAATGTTTATAAAATAAGATTGTTTAGTATAATTAATGTAAGGAAGACCGGAGCTAAATGAAACTGCCAATTTGTAAATAACTCTAGAATAAGACTGAAAAATATAGCCAATAATCTAATATAGAAAAGTAAATTTAAGGTTTATTTATAATATAATCATTTAGATTTCGTCCTAAATTTTTGTAATTTTAGCGTCCTGATCTAATCGTATATCAAAGGTATTTTTAAGTTATCGGTATGCATTAAATTTATGTTTCCACTATAGAAAAAATTGCTTGAAAGTGTATAATTTCAAGAAAAATAATTATACCCAACTTTCTTATAAATTTTCCCTTCGATAAAAGTAAAACAAGGGAGATGAGGCATTACCATCTCGAAAGTGTACGGCTCAAGTCAGGTTCAACTATGTTCCCTTACCTCAGTCATAGTCGGACCGGCGGCGCGGGCGGTGGCGTTTGTGTTTCGCGTGCTTGCTACGACGTATAATTTTGTGTGATTTCGACTAAAACACCATGACAATGCCCTCGTGTTCGTTCACCAGGTGTACAAATAGCTCCAAACCAAAAAAAAACCCAAGGCATCACATATTTTCCCGCGTAAGTAGATAGATACACCAAACATTAAATTTTCTGATAATCCGATACCTTATCATTATTTCATCTGTGACACGGTACTGGTTTTGAGTGAGCACCTGAGCACTGGTAGAACGTACCGTATCTTCCTTTTTTACTTTTATCGAAGGATTTTCCCATAGATTTTGGCACAGCAGCGCTTCACGTATATGGTCTTTGGCCTTAGAGCTATTTTATAAGTCTCTGTAGGTGCTGAGTTTAAAAAAATAATAACGATATTTTATTACGGATGTAAGCGGGTTAACTACGAACCTTATTTGTGTTGAAAGAACACCAACGTTTCATCCCTTACTATTCTCATAGTATTCTTTCAATGTGCTGTAAAAAAACTTTGTTTTTAAATACGTAGAATACTTTGTTTTCGGGACTAGTTGCATTACACCTTTTACCCTGTCGTAGAAATAAAATCTCGTTGAGAGTTTTTTCAATTTTTAATCCGTATGCCGCGTCTATTATATTGTCTAGAAGACCCTTTGAAGATTTTGATCCTAACATATCCTTTAATATATCACATAATTATTTTTCCACGAAGTGATCACGGTAGGTAAACGTGTCATCGGACTTCTTCAGGGTGTTCTTTCGTAGATAACCCGCTTACATCCGTAATGAATTCGTCAAGCTACGATAGTTTTTATAGTAAAACGATATTTTAGTCTAGATATTTGGAAATTAAGCTTTTTTCTTCATTTAACTACATAAGATCTCGAAATATTTAGAGTAATTAGTTTTAATGTACATATTTTAAAGGTGACCAGCACTGCATTTATTAGAGTAAGCGTTTTAATTCATTATTAAGTGAGCGGGTTATCTACGAACCCAGTTTGTGTTGGAAGAACACCAAAGTTACCAGCAAACTAGGCTCGTAGCTAACCCGCTTACATTCTTCATACGACGAAAATTTTTATAGTAAAAAGAAGCATTTTAATCTTGACTGTAACGTAGACTGTATTATAGCTTGAACTCGGATTAAGTTTTTTCGTTTAAGTTTTTATTTTAATTTGAAATATTACGACTTCGTGGCGTTGCGGGCAAATGTCCGCCTAAGACGCAGATTGTTGCTGGTTTGATTCCCGTCGCTGGACAAATATTTGTATGATTTGCAAATATTTGTTCCGGAGGTATTTTCTATACGGTAGGTATAAATGCATTTTGTGGATATACTCATTTTTACTCAGTTAGTGGCTCATATACAAGGTACCCCAGAATTTATGTTGTAGTCCAAAATTGAAATATTACGACTTCGTGGCGTTGCGGGCAAATGTCCGCCTAAGATGCAGATTGTTGCTGGTTTGATTCCCGTCGCTGGACAAATATTTGTATGATTTGCAAATATTTGTACCGGAGGTATTTTCTACGGTAGGTATAAATGTATTTTGTGGATATACTCATTTTTACTCAGTTAGTGGCTCATATACAAGGTACCCCAGAATCTATGTTGTAGTCCAAAAGTGTAGATTGCACTGTCGGGGTTTCACCTTTTTTTAAGCTTAAGCCTTGCCTTGTATTGTTCTACTATACTTCTAGTATTAGATAATATAGAAAAAATAAGTTATATGATTATCTCTCAGTTATGGTTTGATTTAAGTTTATCTTATTTATGTTTTTTTTTGTTACAATATGTAGGCCCGTTTAAAACTGGCAGCTCTTAGAACCGAACTCATTTTCTCTTTTTAAAATGGCTGCTTAATTTTTGCAGTGTTTGATACGAAAAAACTTTATTGGACTACTCCCGAAAAAAAAGGTACCGGGACCCATACCACTATAAAAAAAATACTAATATTATATTGTCTGTGTCGCCCAACTCAGCAAAGGCTTTCTTACTATCCTCGTCGTATTTTTTTATTGTGCTGTCAAAAAACTTTTTTAAATACGTAGAATACTTTGTCATCGGGACTATTGCATTACACCTTGTAGCCTGTCGTAGTAATAAAATCTCGTTGAGACTTTTTAATCCGTATGCCGCGTCTGTTTGGAAAACTCTGAAGATTTTGATCCTAACATAGGTGTAAGTACCACATTTTTTTTCAATATCGCATTTTTCAATGATAGTTATATATTTGGATAGAGACAAGAGGACACTTAAAAAAGTAAAAAAATTCTTAAAACATAATTTCCTAAAGCTTCATTACTGAGGTATCCGGATATGAAAAAAAAACATATGAGCAATTATTTCGTTGTGTTCATCTGTGTATATCTCAGAAACCTGACGATTTTTGGTCAGTTCACACCAAAACGCGACGCGACGCGACGCTGCGCGTGCTTCAAAATATATATTAAATATATATTTGTACCTTTTTACGTAGTGAACAGAGTTCTCTGTTCACTACGTAAAATGATACAAATTTTATTGACATACCTAGGTAATACGAAAACTCCCCGCGGCGGTGCCGCGCTTGCGCCAATTTGTATCTTAATTGCGTAATCAATAAAGTTATATTTTGAATAAAAGTGCGTGCAGCGTCGCGTCTCCGTGTGACCCTTAGGACATTATGCCATGGATTTTTTTTGTTTGTATAGGTATGTGTCCATCCGAATACTAAAACTTTCAGTGAGCACCACGATTTTGAAAAAAAAAATACATTTTAGAGTATTCAAAATCTTCAAACTCCTGTACCTAGGTAGCTTAAAATCCATAACAGTCATAAAATTTGTCAATTTGTCTATGTAAGTATTTAAAAATAGGTAGGATCTTATAGTCCTAGACACTATTAAATAAGCATTTTGACATTGCTCATGATAATTATTAAGGCGGTATGAAGACAGCCCCTTCATAATTGCGGCAACTCGCACCTAGCTATATACAGTTTTAAACTTCTGCTTTGCCTGAAGTTTATAAACACCTACAGTAAATAATATTAAAAACAGTTGACATATACTTCAACTCAAGTTGCTTTGGTAACACGCCGTCTTATGGTGCAAGCGCACTACGCGTCAGCGGCACTGCGCGGCCGCAGTACGCCCGTCAAATTTTGATATTTTGATTTTTGTGATTTTGTTCGTATTTGACATAAAGTGCCGCGGCCGCGCAGTTCCGTTGTCGCGTAGTACGTTTCCACCTTTAGAGTCTGAAGTGTGTCCTAGACAAAATGATAAAATTATTATATTAAATTTCAAGAAGAAGAAGAAACACATAATGATTTTCTGTGATGTCGTAGGCAGCACATCGTCGGTGTGCTTATAGCTTTATAATTATCATGAATAATGAATCTAGAGCTTTGTGTATAAGGCCTGTAATTGAATAAATTGAATAGACTTGATACATTATTTTGCTGTTTTATTTAATTACTATATCCCAAACAATGATAGTGATTCTTAAACATTATCTATTTAATTTAAATTTGCCTTCTAAACCAGAGTTAAAGGTAGAAAAGGTAGAAACGAATTGTCGTTGTTTCATTTCAAGCCATAGATGAATCACGATCCTATAATCGTGACGTCTTCTTTTCCATAGGTTGGTACAGCGCTATCGTGCGCACAGGCACAGTACAGGAACAACGCAAACCACATACAAATAATATAGGTAGGTATAGATATGGATCAGTTGAGCTACTTGTAGATTGTTTGCAACAGTCTGCAGTTAGCTCAATTGTTTCAATTGTAAATACTAGTTTTAATTTAATTCTGGTATAGATTCATTTTTAAAAGCTGGTGCGATCACCTTTTATGTAGGTAGGTACATACTGTTTTTTGTATACCGGCCTGGATTTGTGACGTTAACGTGGATAATTGTACGAGAACACAATCACGCCAGCTTTAAAAAAAATTAAGGTATTTACCTCTGTAGGTAAAAAAAACAAGTACCTATTGTTTTTTTTTTAAATAATTTATTGTTTTATTCCTAAGTAAACCGAGGCTTCCGTCAACTGGGACCGCGGTCCCAGTCGCCGGATAGATTTAAGTTTATTATTTTTCTTCCGGCAACTGGGACCACTCTCGAAAGACGTGACTTGTACAGTCGTCGTCAGATAGGTACAGAACCGAAATAAATACCGACAATGTTTAAGTAAGCCTAATTCATGATTTTCCCTTAGTTTACTTTGTTTTTCTATCTTCTCTTCGTTGGTCCACCAAAGGTTGATACCGTCTTCCCTTCAGTGAAAGTGGTCTGTAGGATTTCCGGTACTGACGTTCTCCGTCCATGGTTCCCGGGACGATGCATCCCGGGAAGGAACACATCCACTGCCATGTCTCGAGTGGCAAGTTTGGAGGCTGTGAAAAGAAAGTCCTCATTATGGTTGGCAGGAGGATTCGTGGTCGCAATGGGGGTGTTAAAATTTAAAAGAGAGAAAGAAGCTGCTGCTCTTCCCTCTGGTAGGTTCCCGTCCTACGACATCCACGGATTGGCTGTGACTTGGAATGGTCGATTCTTCTTCGGTAGGTACAGTCGGCTGCGAAAATATGTATACACTGCCATGTTTTCAATTTGACTGAATAGTAAGTGCATGGTAATTTTGATAATTTATTATACCGCATTTTAACAAGTACGATGACTACTTTGTATCTGTGCATCGACTTTTATTGAAAAGTTCTGAGTAAAATAAAAGTGAAAACTAAAGAGTGTATACATATCTGAGCAGCTGACTGTACATAGGGGGCGTCCATTAAGTACGTGAGGAGTTTAGGCGGGTAAGGGGGTCGAGCCAATCTCGGCATATCATCATCATCATCAGCCTATATCAGTCCACTGCTGGACATAGGCCTCCCCTAATGAGCGCCATAGCGCCCTGTCTTCAGCTTGCCGCATCCAGCATCTGCCAGCAGTCTTTCGCAAATCGTCATCCCACCTGGTCGGAGGGCGTCCTACACTACGTTTGCCGAGTCGCGGTCTCCACTCAAGAACACGTTTACCCCAGCGGTTGTCGGTTCTTCTCGCGATATGGCCGCGATCGGCATATATCACATAATTATTTTTCCGCGAACTGTAGTTGGTCGTTCGGTGTTGGCGCGAGATTCTTTATTGTTCGATTTTGTAACCGTGATTATAGACTACGTTCTTAGAAGTCATAATATTGGATTAAGACTTCAAGCACAGATTAACTTAGTTACTTTAAACATCTCACGTGAGATTATGGGGGGGGGGGTTGACCCAAATCTCACGACATCTCATCTAAGGGAGAAGGGGGGTCGAAAAATTGCCAAAATCACCTCACGTAATGGATCTCTTACCCTACCTAAATTATTTTCTTGGCCGTTGTTATGATGGTGATGGGATGATGGTTTTTATCTATTTATTTGACGACATCTGTGACGCACTATACGGTAGCCTTGTAAGTAGAATTGTAGTACATAAACACAGTTTGAGTAGAAAAAATGAATCATGAAAATTCTTGGAAACTAATTGACTATTATTTTTAATTAATACTTGTATCGTTTTATTTAAAGTTTAAATATTCGTGGTGTATGTAACAACGGTTTTTACATAAACACTACGTATTTTGAATCACTATCTTAATTAAAAAGTACCTACGTGCAGCGTCGCGCGTCGTGTCGCGTCTCAGTGTGAGCAGACCCTTACCCTGATGAAGTCCCTTGTTAAGGTGGTTCGTAGCAGGTTAACTCGAGATTCAATATTTTTGTGGTTTTAATTTTTTCTGCGTTCCACAAGCAATAAAACAAACGAAAATAAAATTTTCCGCAAATAGTAAACCATTTTCTATGAACTTATGTTAAAATCAACTGATTCATTTGTAGGTATTTTGGAAGCATTTGGGTAAATGTATGATTTTTAACACAACATTTCATATTTATTAATAAATTTGCTAATTTATTTTATATAATTTTTTTAATTTTGCTGCCTTTTATTTCGGTCAACGAATTAGCATTGCCATTCAACGTGGCAATGCTGCCAGCATTCTGGGCACTTTGCCTTCTGGTGACGGCTTAGATTTTTAGAAAATAGATTTAAGTGTAAAATATATTAGTTGTAATTATAATTGTATAGTATACCTAGTTATTATGGAAATAAATAACGGGTGATTTTACTATAAACTAAAATACCAACTTACGATAAAATGGTCACTATTTTCAAATAGTTGAGGTCGATATTCCTGAAAGAAGTAAAAATAATATGAAAAATAATGCAATTTATGACAAAGCTAGCTAAGCCCGCGACTTCACAACTTTAAGACTTTGTCCCGCCGTCCCGGATAAAGTCGAGCCAAGCAGGGATATTCAGAAATTCCGTTACCGAGTCTGCTACCCGGAATCTGACTGACATTCGCGTGAAATTCAAATACATATCCAGCACAAGTTATTTTGTGGTAGTTAATAATAACAACCACGTACAAAAAATATGACAATTTACAATAAGATTTTGATTGATTTACCAAAATCATCATCAATGACCGTGACACTCGGGACATTGGGTCTGCCGGGAAAATGTGTCCATGTATTAAACATCCTGCATGTATAGCATTTGTAACTATAGTATACCTAGTAGTAGTAGGTAGGAAAAAAGTTACAAATCATGATCACCAGCTGAGTAGGTAAAGTAGTACTAAATAAGTAAATAATACTTTTGCTCTCCTTGGAGTCGAGACCCTGGGTCCGTGGGGTATGGATGCTCTCCGGGTTCTTAAAAAATCATCTGCGTGTCGTTTGACACGAGAGCTGGTGAGTATCTGGCACAGCGCATCAGTATTGCCTAAAGCGCGGGGCAATACAGCCAGGGTATTGTGGACGCGCGCAACTGGTATTGATATGGATCAGTTGAGCTACCTATAGATTGTGTGCAACAGTCTGCAGTTAGCTCAACAGATGTTGACTGTTGATCCAAGCAATAAGGCTTAGATCAACGGTCAACATCTCAACGGAGACTACCATGTGCTCCGGACTCTCCTATTGTATAAAGAACTAGCAGCGCCTCGCAGTTTCACTCGCGTAGTTCCCGTTCCTGTGGGAATTCCGGGATCATTCATAGCCTATGTCACTCCCTGAAAAGTAAGCTTTCTAATGGTGAAAGAATTTTTGAAATCAGTCCAGTAGTTTTTAAGTTTATTCGTTACATACAAAAATACAAATCTTTCCTCTTTATAACATTAGTATAGATTATTTACCTTATGATCTCTTATAGTATTCAGAAGTCCTTCGAGAAGTTTCTTTTTAGCGCCTTCCGGCTACAAAATAGAAAGGTTGATATAACAAAAATAATAGAAAATTATAGGTTTCACTAAATATGATCCGATTTTTCATTCTAGTGAAAGACTAGACCTTCTAATAATAATAATAATCATTTATTTCAGACTATAGAACAGTTACAGATCTTATTTTAACTTATTCTACGGTCCATAGTAATATATACCTTAAAACTAACATACATACAATATTAAAAACTAAAATTAAAGACGCGTTATTTGACGGCGAGATGTGACGCAATCAGGTTGTCAGCTGACGACGAAAACTACACTTCTTTAAAGCTCTCTCTCTTTTTGTTCTTTTAAGCTTACTTCTATTTGTGAACCGTTACACTTACGACTAGAGACCGGTTTGAATTGCCTGGATCTAACGAGGAAATGAAACGCATGACCCCGACAACTGTGTACCTGATAACGCTGGAGAATATATACACAGCATCATCCAGCCCCAAGCTAAGCAGAGCTTGTGTTAGAAATCTACTAAAATTATCAACTTACGTTAGATACAGGTTGGCCTCCGTTTTACTAAACAATGTGTACAAATTTTGTGAATAATTAATCAAGATTAGTAGTAAAGAAATCACACAAATAAGAACTAATAGGGGAGGTCAGACCAAAGCGACAATGGGAGGCAAAGAGGCCATATTATTACCTACTTAGTCATGGTAAATATTACCGCGATGATGCCGCTCTGGGTGCATAGGCAATCCCCCGCCGTTTTACGAGAGCAAATTTAAGCTGTGCTAGGTAGGTACTAAAAAATGCATGGTTTTTGTCTTAATTCCCTCACACTCCTATTGTAGGTACAAAAATGATCCCGGGACGGGAATAAAACCTTTATTCCCTTAGGAATTTATTTGTCCCGCAAAACTTAAAATAAGTGTCAATATTAAAGAATTTGAAGTCGGTTTTTAGTTTTATCGAAATAATAAATAAATTGTGTATCATTAAAAATAAAAACTTCTTTTTAAACTTCATCATCATCATCCGCAGCCGCAGCCATTTTACCCACTGCTGGTTATAGGCCTCCCGAAGTTGGTGCCATCCACCACGGTCCTGTGCTAACCGCCTCCATTGACTACATTGATATTTGTAAACTTTCCTGTTTTATATTTTTAAGTAAAATTTATTAAGTAGATATTTTATTATTTACCACATATTCTCGCACAACTTTCTGAAGTCCTTCTAGAACCCTCTTTTGGGCTTGTTCAGGCTACAAAATAGAAAGGTTGATTTAACAAAATTAAAGATAATAAAAACCCATTCGTAGTGAAACACTACTTCTCATATTTTTAACCGTGACACTTAGTACTAGAGACCGAACTGTAATGCATATAATATAATTATATACATATGCGTTTGCATATAATATAGACCATTTGGCTCGTTCTTGCATATTTTTATAAAACCTTGTGATGATGCATATTTTCGTTTTATTTGAAAATATTATGTATTTTCAAATAAAAAATGGTAGGTAGGTTAGTACCTAATTGTAATGGCGAAATTATTATAGAATCAATTCGGAGAGTAAATAAAATCCGTCACTATAGATAAATTCTCCGCTCCCTGACTTGCTGTTTGTACATTTTTGTAAATTTTTGATGCATATTTCAAGAATTTTATGCTGCATTACAATGTGGTCTCTACTTAGGACCACCGGGGAAATGTAACGCATAAACTGGATGATTTTTGGGTTGATTTTTGGATTGTGGGCCACAACAACCCAAAAAACATCCAGTCGATCCTTGACCATACACCCTGTATAGTAGGTAGGTAGTACTCAAATATAAATCGTGATCAGCAGTTAAATAGAAATAAATAATGCTGGACGATTCACACTGCATCATTTAGCCTCCACCTAATCTGACCTTGTGTTAGAACTAGAACGCTACAACTTACGTTTTACATTTAGCCTCCACCTAATCTGACCTTGTGTTAGAACTAGAACGCTACAACTTACGTTTAAATCATATCCTCTTTTTTTCTGAAAGATGTATAAAAAACTTGTGAAAAAATAATCAACTTTATGGACAGAAAAGTTGGAATTAAATACAAACAAATGAGCTTAATACATAAAATAAATTTATAAATATCGCAATCACTGCCTAGCTTCATCAAATGATAGAGATTAAAGATCAAAGAATGGCCTCCGAGGTGAATTGTCAAATTGAAATTGGAGGCTTGTTTTAATGGCGATCAGTAATGTCTGCAAGATAACACTGGTGCATTCTCTATCCTCTCACTCACCTTGTATAAAGAATGATCCCGAGATGATCCGTCATGGTGAAATTGTAAAACCCCTAAGAAATTGTATTTGTCCCGCAAATTTGAAAATGAATTTTCATTTTATCAAACTTATTAAAATATTGTTCACATTTTTTTACCTTCTCTCTCAGATCTTTTATAACTTTCAGAAGTACATTTTGAAGCATCTTTTCAGCTCGTACAAGCTACAAAAAAACATTGATAAAAATATATGATAGGCTTAAAATAAATAGGTATTATAGCTGCTGATGTGACAGAACGGGGACGGCCCCGGGATACCATTTAACTTTCTGCCAAATTACATTGAAATCCTTCTAGTCGTGAAAAGGTAACAAGTAGAGTAATAACTAACTTTATAATAGACTAGCAGCGCCTCGCGGTTTCACCCGCGTAGTTCCCGTTCCCGTAGAAATTTCGGGATAAAAAGTAGCCTATATCCTATTCCAGACTATAATCTATCTCTGTGCCAAATTTCATCCAGATCCGTTTTGCCGTTCTGGCGTGGTTAAGCAGAGCTTGTCTTATGTTTGAGTACTAGATAACTGATATACATAAAACAATGCAATAGATCGATAGATATTTTTATTATGCATAGAAAGCGAATAGAACACACGGAAAAAATATCTGTAGTAGATCGTATAAACATTTGTCCCAAAGCGGGAATCGAACCCGCAACCTCCTGCGTCGCAGGGGGACCTTCCTCCACCAAGCCACAGAGGTCGTCAAAAATATCAAAGAAACTGTGTCCATACTAATGGATAGGGTCGTCCATTAGTCTATCTCTCCATTCGTAGTGAAATACTAGGACTTATTTTTTAGGGTTCCGTACCCAAAGGGTAAAAACGGGACTCTATTACTAAGACTTCGCTGTCCGTCTGTCCGTTTGTCACCAGGCTGTATCTCATGAACCGTGATAGTTAGACAGTTGAAATTTTTACAGATGATGTAGGTATTTCTATTGCCGCTATAACAACAAATACTAAAAAATAGAATAAAATAAATATTTAAGGGGGCTCCCATACAACAAACGTGATTTTTTTGCCGTTTTTATAGATAATGGTACGGAACCCTTCGTGTGCGAGCCGACTCGCACTTGGCCGGTTTTATTTGTAGGTAGGTTAGGTGAACATTAGTTGGAAGGCACTCTAGGCACATAAATTTATCAACTTACGTCAGGTTCATGTTGACCTCCTTCATTCTAAAAGATAAAAGTTATACGTAAAGATGACAAGAAAAATTAAGAATAAATAAACCACTTTAAAAAAAAATAGACCTAATCTGAATATCAACTACAGCGGCCGGTCACCAATATAGTGTGTTTAAATCCCCAGGTTTTAGATAATATAAAAAAATGTTTTTAACCATACTTTCAAGATGGGATTTTTGGAATTTAATATTAGAAAGTAAATAGATAGATAAAGATATATCTATTTGACTCCACAAGAACTGCACAGACAAACACAAACAAGATAAGTAAAATACAAAATTGAGGAGATGTTACATACGTAGATAGATGAGAGATGTATCAGCGAGAAGTGAATTAGTATGTAGGTAGGTACAGCAAAGAAAGAAAGAACAAGAAAAACAACAAAAAAGAAGATAGATAATTCTTTAATCCTCACCTTAAAAAAGAAAAACAGATTGTATTAAATTAAAGATACTAAACAGAACAGCAATGGATTTGGCGGCCTTATCGCTTAAAGCGATTTCTTCCAGGCAACCAGAACAATTGTGAGGACAAAAAAGGATGGCGGTGCTTTACGTTTAAAGTTACAACATACATAAATTCAAACTAAATACTAACACATATAATACCTAACAAAAGTACCAATGCTTATTAGGTACGTTCCTACTTGGCCACCCTGAATGACCTCCTCCCCCCTGGGATGGGGTCCTTGCAATTTATCCACTTATTAGTGGACACCCTGTACCCTTTAGACAGGCACCTAGTTGTAGTTTGTTTTCAACGAACTAAACGAAAATTTAACTCTACTTACATTATTATATTTCTCAAAAGCATCTTCTAGAGTTTTAGGGTGATCCTTGAAATAAAAGGCAATTGTTAATTCATAATTTTATGATTAATTATTTGATCCAAGTTGACACAGTTGAGACAGACTCCCACACACGATCGTTGCTTTCTCTAGCTTGGCTTTTAACGGAGAGAGCGAGCTTGTCGATGTCATGTACCTATGTCCAAATAAGCATGGTATATGGGCCATATACCATGCTTATTTAATATGGCGGCCTATGCCATATAATATGGCATAGGCCGCCATATTCAATAGGCATAGATAGACTCTAAGCCAATGTAATTTGGCAGCCTCAAGTAATTAAACGCCCTCTTTTCAGTAAAATAAAATATATTCCCGAGGGATTAATATTTGTCAGCAAAATTAAAACAATTACTATGAACTATTCATAAAACTGAAATTATTTTGTAAACTTGACTGTACATTTTAATTTAGGTCTTGGTAGGTATTTATATAATTACTTAGGTACCTTATGATCTATTATGATTTTCTGAAGTCCTTCTAGAAGCATCTTTTGATCGAATTCAGGCTGCAAAATAGGGTTAGTAAATAAATTAAAGAAGGTTGATCATGTATAAAAAAACGATAGGATATAGAATTCTTAGCTGATAAAGGTTTGGATTTAACTTAGGTTTGGCAATGAACAAGGTCACGTGCACAAAATAAGAGAAAATCCGAAAAACTTAAATTTTTCATAGTACCTAATTTATAAATCTCGCAACGAACCAAAAATTCCCGTTGACCTAGAATCATGATTCATGAAATATGGCATACAATGTGGGACGAAAGCAGATTTTGTCATGTGGGCCGAACTTCTTAGGGACGAATATGGCATAAATCAAATTGGCACGACGCAAAGGCTTCTAGCACAGTTATAATCGAAAATCGAATTAGAGTCCTTTTCACGAAAGAAACGCAGCGCTGTCGGCAGTGCGTTTGTATGAATTTAGTGAATTTGGCGTAGAAAAAATTTTAGTTCCACTAATTTCCGCGGGAGAAGTCCCGCGGAAATGAATGAATAGGACTCTACAATAGATTTGTAGTAACATTCCAAAAAAATTGCGCTGCGTTTCTGAGCCGATTTATTTGTTCGCAAGTTGTAGGTACGTAATACCACAGACCAGTTAACTGGTCTGTGGTAATACTAAACAGGATATTCTGTGCCCTTGGAAATTTAGAATTAAAAAACGACGAAAGAGCACATGAATTAGGTACCTACGTATTTAACTTACCTCCTCCTGGTTATTATTTATAAATTTATCGTCAACATCTACTTACGTTATAATTTGTAGTATCAGATTGTTGAGATTGGTTTTTCTAAAAGAAGTAAAATTATTAAGAAAAATAATGCAATAAATAACACAACTAACAAAACGCGTGCGAAAGTGCGAGCAGGAAACCCGCGTCTTAGCACGCATTTTTTCGGACTTCCAACGTAAGTCTTGAAGTTAGGTTATCAGAAATTCCGTTCCCGAGTTTTCGACGTGGAATTTGAACAGATTGGTTCTCGGATAGTCCAATAGGATTATCCATACACTACAATCGGAAGTATAGTAGACGTCGGTTTACTAGAAAAATTTAGGTAGCGAATGATTCCCACAACCGACCCCTCAAAAATCATGTTGATTGATGTACCAAACACCCTTTTTTATATTGTTTACCGAGTAGGTAAATAGAATCAAAGCGTGACTATCAGTTATGGACAGTTATAAGAACCAAATAAATTAATAATGCTTAACATTACCTACACAAAGGTGAGCATACGCAGATGCACTCAACGAGTATATAGGGAATATACTCGTTTCCGGAATATACACTTTCCTATTATATAGTGAATGATGCCGAGAAGCCTTCTCGGGGATTCCAAAAATTATGTGACCTTCTCGGAGAAGGTTACATAATTTTTGGAATCCTTATGGAATTGTACTGATTTGTATCACAAAACATAACAAACAGTATAAATATTAGGTAAGTAACTTAAAGTCGGTTTTTAAGGTTTTTTGGTATAGTGCTTACCCGCACTTTGGGAATCTCTGAAATAAGTTCCCAAAAATTTTCAGTTTCGGCGGGATTCGAACCCGCGCCCCACCCGTCGGTTTTTAGTTTAAGCAAGACAATTAAATTAGTTATTCATAAAAACCGACTTTTTGTAAGCTTGTATGCCTGTTTTTTTTTACTAGATTCTTTTAGGTATAAGTTACATTTCATAATTTACCTTAGTATGTTCTCTTATACTTTTCACAAGTAATTCCAGAAGCTTCTTTTTAGTTTGTTCAGGCTAAAAAATACAAAGGTTGATAAACACAAAATAACATGTAAGAAAATAGGTAATAATTGATCCCACTTCACATTCCTAGTGAAACACTAGACTTTATGTTTGTGAACTGTCACTTTTAGATAAGGAATAGACACCGAATAAAACCTGGATCTAACGAGGAAATGAAACGCATGACCCCGCGATTCCCCAATAATAAAACCGGCCAAGTGCGAGTCGGACTCGCGCACGAAGGGTTCCATACCATTATCTATAAAATCGGCAAAAAATCACAATCAATCAAAATTTATTTTATTCTGTTTTAGTAGGTATTTGTTGTTATAGCGGCAACAGAAATACATCATCTGTGAAAATTTCAACTGTCTAACTATCACGGTTCATGAAATACCACCTGGTGACAGACGGACAGCGAAGTCTTAGTAATAGGGTCCCGTTTTTACCCTTTGGGTACGGAACCCTAAAAATCATGTCGATGCATGTACTAATTACCCTATAAAGTAGGTAGGTAGGTAAACACGAATCGTGAACATTAGTTAAACCGGTAGAAATAAATAATGTTGGACAATAAACGCGGATGTTAAAAATCTAGTAAAATTATCAACTTACATTAGAAAAACCTTGCTATAAAAATTACACAAAACTCATGAATGAATCAAGATTAGTTGCAAATAATAATTCAATTAAAGAATACAAACAAATTAGAGCTAATATTATATAAAATAACAACATAAATGTCGCATTCATTTCTCAGCTTCACTCTGCGTCCTTCAAAATTAAAAAAAACTGTACAGATGTTAAGGAATTTGAAGTCGCTTTATATTTTATCAAAACAATAAAAAAATATGCATTTGTATCATCAAAACTTTTTGGTAACAAGCTTGTTTTTTTTTTGTTTCCACTATTAAAAAAGTATTTTTTTATTTACCTTAACTTCTCGCGCTATTTTCTGAAGTCCCTCTAGAACCTTCTTTTGAGCTTGTGTAGGCTACAAAATATAAAGGTTGATAATAACAAAATGTTCGTAACGTAGTATAACCCTACTCTCCCATCCTAGGCTGCGTTCCGTTTATCGTTCATAAGACTATCAGCGCTAAAAGCGCTCAAAGTCGTTCCGAATTCTTTTAGCGCGATAAAGACTGATAGCGGGCTATGATAAACGGACCGGCTGTAGACGCGCTTACATCGCTCACGTAAACATAACCTCAATTGTTTTACGGTTGCTTTGAAAATTTTCGTTTTGTAGTCGATTATTTGGAAAATAAATAGATCAGAAACTTCTTTAAACACTTTTAGATACGTTAGACTCTGATTTAAAATCTTTCTGCTTAGTAAAGATTATCTCGATCGAATGACAAGTGTTACACCTGTCAATTTGACAGATCGTTCACAACGACCATGCTCGGTAGCATGGGCGTTGTGAGCGCAAAATGGCGCCGGCTATGACGTCATCTATGACGTTTCGCTATCGATGGTAGACGTGCTAACGGATAAACGGACCACTGTTGTGAGCGCTCAAATCGATTTTATCTATAAACGGAGCGCAGCCCTAGTTATGGACTCTACCTTATATTTTTAAAACACAGTACTAATAACAAATAAATGATCGAAAAAGATATAATTATTAATGTTAATTTATTGTGAAGAATTTATTATTAGCCTGCTGCCACGCTCTGTCATCTAAAGGCCTTTAGATGACAGAGCGTGGCAGCAGGCCCCTCTTCGTATTAGATGGGTGGATTATTTATTTCAACATTCTTAACACGGGTTAAGTAAGTATATAGAAATATATTAATGGTGTACGATTCAGACAGCATCATTTCGCCCCAACCTAATCGGAGGTTGTGTTAGAACGCTAGTGAATAACTAACTTACGTTTGATACATAAGCTCCTTTGTTTTTCTGAAAAATGTAAACAAAACTTTTAAAAAACTTATGAAATGTAATGAACAAAAATGTTACAATTAATGTATGCAAACAAATGAGAACGAATAAATCAATTAATTAATAAAAAATAATACATTGTCGAATCCACTGGCCAGCCACAACAGCAGGACTTGCAGTTGTTTTGGTCGATAATGAGGTACCTAGATACGATAGATAGGCACTTTATTATAGCACCAATTTGAAACAAACTGTATTCTTCATCAAATGATGAAGAACACAGACCAAAGTATGGTGTCTTCCAAGCTAAATTTTGATTACGGCGACCAGTCTCAATAGCTCTATTGAGCCTCAATGGAGACCAGCAATGTCTGCAAGATAATATTAAAGTGCTGGTGCACTCTCTACCCCTCACTCGCCTATTGTATAAGAATCATCCCGATATGATCCCGTAATAAAACCGACCAAGTGCAAGTCGGACTCGCGCACGAAGGGTTCCGTACCATTATCTATAAAAACGGCCCAAAAAATCACGTTTGTTGTATGGGAGCCTCCTTAAATATTTATTTTATTCTGTTTTTTAGTATTTTTTGTTATGGCGGCAACAGAAATACATCATCTGTGAAAATTTCAACTGTCTAACTATCACGGTCCATGAGATACAGCCTGGTAACAGACGGGCAGACGGACAGCGAAGTCTTAGTAATAGGGTCCCGTTTTTACCCTTCGTGTACGGAACCCTAAAAATTTTATCCCGTAAAAAATTGTATAGCGCCCGGTTTTTCGTTTTATCAAACTAATGGAATTATTATTTACTTGTTTTATATTATTTTATTATACATGTCATGATATATTTAGGTATAGGTTAGTATTTAATTATTTACCTTCACGTCATTTATAACTTTCAGAAGTACTCCTTGAAGCTTTTTTTCAGCGCTTTCGATCTACAAAATAGAAAAGTTGATATTAAAAAAATTGTATAGGTTATACAAGCTGCTGCTCGCGGCTTCGCACGCGCTTTTCAAGTAGCCTTTGTCCCCGGAATACCATTTACCGCCCTGCCAAATTTCATAAAAATCCGTCAAGGCGTGAATAGGTACCATACAGACAGAAGTTAATGAAATAAGTTCCCAAAAATATCCTGTTTCGGCGGGACTCGAACCCAGTTTCTTAGAGATACCTAAAGTGCGGGTAAGCACTATAACAAAAAACCTTAGACAGAAGTTACTTTCAAAAACTTATATTAAAAAATTAGAAAGGTTCTCTGTCTGTCCATAGAAATGGAAGATCCCTCTCTCCATTATCCATCATTGGCACTTAAATTTATCAACTTACGTCAGATCCATATTGACCTTCGTTTTTCTAAATGATATGGAATACAAAATGTATGATTAAATAATCAACTAATAAATAAAATTACAATGAAGAGCACAAACAAATTAGAACTAAAAGTGTCATTTTTCTAGCTGAATTTCGACGACGACGGCGCGTCCGATCAGATAGAAATGTGTTTAAGAACCTACTGGTTTTAGTTAATATACAAGCTGGATTTAAAAAATAATATTATCCACCTAGTGTAGTAGTGAACACAATGTATCTGGAATGGTACCAAGTTGTGGTATTAGTGTTCAATAGACTAAAAAAAACAAACTAAAAATGAATATTTAGTTTTACTTACATTATTATATTGCCCAAAAGCTTCTTCTAAAATTTCAGTGTTATCCTTGAAAATAAAAGACGATTGTAAATCCACAGTTTCATGATACTTATTTGATCAGAGTTGCTACAGTTGAGACGGAAAAAATGAGTAAAACTCAAATTTTATGCTGAAAGGGTTCCTTATTTGTCCCATTTTGAGATTTCTAACAGAAACGTAGCAAAAGTACTGTCGTGTGCACTTCTCGTGCAAGTAATCTTGATTACTATTGTTGCCGAAGGATTTTTTTACTTTTTTTACCCGGGTTTTAAGCCCGAAAACCTCCTTTTTTTGGACTCTAAGGCCTGACCTAAATGTTACTTTTTAAATCAAGTCTTGTAGCAATAATGTCTAAATTATTATTTTTTCTTGTTGGTCAAGGCTGTATCTCTTGAACCGTAAACGGTAGACTGTTGAATTTTTCACAGAATGTGTATTTTCTATGACAACAATAATTCTCTTAAATTATGCACAAAGTCGTCGATTTCGCCGGCATGTATTTTTAACGGTGAGAGCTAGATTGTCGATGATTATGTAATGCATGCCCACATATGCCTGGTCTATGGCATAGGCCGCCAAATTAAACCGGCATACACTATGCCAACTTAATTTGGCATAAAATTCCCTCTTTTCAGTTTTTCCGAACTACTACGGTATTAAAATTAATAAAACGACTGTAGACTTGACGTATTGATTCTTTTGCTTTTGTATGAGAAATTACCCCTTGATAGGTCTTTGTACTTATTTACCTTATGATCTGTTATAATTTTCTGAAGTTCTTCTTGAAGCATCTCTTGATCTAATTCAGACTGCAACATACAAAGGTTGATTCATCATCATCATCCTAAATTAGTCCACGGCTGGACATAGGCCTACCCTAATGAGCGCCATTGAAAGGTTGATTATCTATGTATAACAAAATGATAGGTTATAGTATTGGTTATATTTATAGTATTCTTAGGTTATAACGACCCCATTCAGTATTCCATAATTTTTGATTTCGCAAGGGACTAAAATCTATAGGTTAAACCCAATTTTGTTCACATAAAATCATGATGATTATTCGTGATATGTGGCAATAATGATCACTTGGAGAAAATCCGAAAAACATATATTTTTTATTAAATAAACATGTTTTTTTTTACTCGCATGGAACTAAAACCTATGGCTTCTCGTTGACCTAGAATCATGTCATGACATTACATACCACTTACCATACTTTACTTACCTGGGTATTATTTACTAATTTTACATCCAATATCGACTTACGTTATCATTATCATATTGTTGAGGTTGGTTTTGCTAAAAGAAATACAAATAGTAAGAATAAATATTTAATTAATATAAAAACACAACTAGCTTCTACCAAAGATTTAAATCGTTAGATGCGCCCTGATACCGAACACTGTGTTGTCTTTGAATGTGTTCGTTAACAAAATAACGACGCACGTACACTACTAATGAGGAGTTAAAATTAGTGTTTTTGTCAATAAGCCCAACTGTTATTATTACCATTAACATAATAATAACTTCTGTGAAAAAATAAATTACCTATTGGCCCTGAAATCGAAAATATTTGAATGTGTGCGTCGAAAAGCCAACGCACGCAAACTACCGAATGAGTAGTTAAAAATAGTGCTATTGACAAAAAACCTAATTATTATTACCTATTACCATTTATTGTGCAATCATATTACAAATACTTTCTATAAAATAAAGGTTCTATTTTGCCCTGAAATAGAAAATGTTTGTATGTCTAAAAAGTGTGCAATCTATGCAGTGCGGTCACAACAAGCGGACAGCGGAATGAAAAATTCCAAGTGCGAGCTATCTCACTTAGACATAGACATTCATTGATTTGCTGCTGCTGTACAAAACATAAGTACATAAATACATATTTTGAAAAGTAACAGTTTAACACTTCGTATGGCAACAACTAGATTAGATTCAGAAATTCCTTTTCCGAGTCTTCGACACGGAATTTGAACAGATTTGCGGGATATTCAAATAAACAGCAAGTTAAGGCAAGGTTAACAAGTTAAGGCTGATATAAACGTAAAAGGAGAAACGTTAGAAATTGTAGAAGTACCTACCGTATTTTTAAGCATCACCTTAGATAATAAACTTCAATAGGGCCCACACATAAAATAAGCTATCAAAGAGACTCTGTTATGCGTCAGCGTGCAGTCAAAAAAATCCGTCATCTTACAGACGTGGATACATCTAGACTTGTTTATTTCTACTACTTCCACAGTATTATGTCTTATGGTATACTGCTGGAACGATGCACATATTAACAACGTATTTGTGTTGGAGGAGAATTCAAAGAAATAAACATAATGACAGTCCCCTGTCAATATATTTATGAAAACTTGTTGTACACTCTTAAAAATGACAGTACACTCACAAAAGTTTCCCTATAAATAGCGATATACATAATATAAAGACTAGAAATAAACATAAACTCGATGTGCCCACAACCAGGTTTCACAAAATTAATGCATCTTTTAAAGGGCAATGTATACGCTTCTACAACAAAACTCCTAGTGAATTGCAAAATCTATCAGTAAATAAATTCAAACACATTGTCATAACCTTTCTGTGCAAAAAGGCTTCCTACAAAATATCAGATTACCTAGAAGATAAAAAAGCTTGGGACGGGTTCCGCTCCAACTCGAAAAATAACAACTAATAGGCTAAAGGTTTCTTCGACGCTTCTTTACTTTACTCTGATGATGAAAGATGTAGATATATAAAACTTATGAATAAATTATTATTATTTAAGTTTAGTAACAAAGAAAAGTATGACAAAATAATACAAATAAATAAAAAAGCTCATAACTAAGTTATCGAATTCACTGCCCAGCCTCGCCGTGCGTTCATATAGATTACGAAAGGTAAGCAAATCATTTATGGGAAATTGCGTACGCTTCTATAATAAGCTTCCATCTGAAGCAACTGAGCTCCCTATTCGTAAATTTAAACAGTACATAAAACGAAATCTTATCAAGAAAGCCTTTTACTCCATAGATGATTATATCAATGATGTTAATGCTTGGCCAGATGTCGCCCAGTTCCGCACCGACAATAGTATTATAGGAGAACAATCTTAAGCTTAGTTTTATATAAATATTGACCTGTATCTAAATCCCATTGTATTTAGACTTAGATAGGCGAATAACATTGTATTAAATTTTTAAGCGTTATACACTTACTAGTGGTTTATTTTTCGCTTCTTCCACTAGTGGACAAAAAATTGAAGCGAACAAAATCAATAACATTTTGTTTCTTATTTGATAATAATTACTATTATTAAGCTGTTTATGTATAAAATTTGACTTGTCTAAGTGCTTATTTTGTAAGCCTAAAGAAATAAAGTTATTGAATTTTGAATTTTTGTTCTTTATCAAAGGAGGAAACCTTTGACAAAGAACGCAGGGCGAGCCTAGCTGAATTTCGACTACGGCGACGAGTCTCAACTCAACGGAGACCATGTGCTCCGGATATTATATAAGTACACAAAGGTGAGCTCTCCGTTTGTATAAAGAATCATATTCTTTATACAATGCCGAGCCGAGATGCCACATATGGTTTTTCCAAGAGGAATTATAGGTTCTATGTCAGCAGCCAAAACATAACAAACAGTATAAATATTAGGTGTAACTTAAAGTCGGTTTTTAGGTTTAGTAATTCAATCAAATTATTCATCTCTTATAAAAAAATTAAACAATACATTCTATTCTATAACAACAGACTTGAATTATGCCTGATGATTTTTTAAAAACATAGGTAGGTACAGATTCTTTTAGGTATAAGTTTATATGTTAAAATTCACCTTATTATGTTCTGCTTGTATACTTTTCACAAGTAATTCCAGAAGCTTCTTTTTAGTCCCGTCGGGCTACAAAATAAAAGGTAAAACAGATAAAACAAAATTATATGTAAGAAAATTATAGGTAATAATGATCCCACTACCCATTCCTTGTGAAACACTAGACTTCATGTTTGTAAACTTTCACTTTTAGCTTAGGAATAGACACCGGATTATATCACCTCGATCTAACGAGGAAATAAAACGTATGATCCTCAACAACTCCCAAAAATTATGTCGTAAATGTACCAAACACCCTGTACGTGTAGTAGGTAGGTAGGTAAATACGAATCGTGAACATTAGATATGCAGATAGAAAAAAATAATGTTGGTCAATGAACACGGGTGTTAGAAATCTAGTAAAATTATCAACTTACATTAGGTAAAGCTTGCTAAAAAAAATATACAAAACTCATGAATGAATCAAGATTAATTGAAAAGAAGAAATGTATTAAACAAATTAGAGCTAAGAAATTAACATGTTCCCAAAAAATTTCGATTTCGGCAGGACTCGAGCCTGCGACCCAACCTAACCTGTTTGGTAACTTCTTTTATTTCTTAGAGATTACTCAGAGTGCGAGGGCTTACGCACTCTAAGAGCCTTCGATAAAAGTAAAAAAGGAAGATACGGTACGATCTGCCAGCGCTCACTCAATAACTGTACCGTGTCACAGATGAAATAATGATAAGGTATCGGATTATCAGAAAATTTAAAGTTTGGTGTATCTACTACGCGGGAAAATATGTGATGCTTTGGACTTTGTTTTTTGTTTTGGAGCTATTTTGTACACCTGGTAAACGAACACGAGGGCATTGTCGTGGTGTTTTAGTCGAAATCACACAAAATTATACGTCGTAGCAAGCACGCGAAACACAAACGCCGGCCGCCGCGCCGCGCCGGTCCGACTATGACTGAAGTAAGCGAACATAGTTGAACCTAACTTGAGCCATAGGTACACTTTCGAGATGGTAATGCCTCATCTCCCTTTTTTTACTTTTATCGAAGATTAGAGCTAATAAATAATAAATTTACAACAGATGTTGCATTCATTGCACAGCTTCGCCCTGCGTCGTTTATCAAATCCTACCTGAATTTCGACTAGGGCAACCAGTCTCAACAGAAACTACCAGGGGCACTGGGTACATTATAGTGGTTAGGTGTTTGAAAATACGGATGCACTCTCAATTTTCTCACTTTATTATTGCCTAAAATATCCCGAGATGCTGATAAATGTCCCCCAAATAAAATGTCCCGCAAAACTTAAAAAACTGTACAAATATTAAGGAATTTTAAGTCGGTTTTTAAGTTTAACAAAACAATAAAAAAATATGCATTCATGAAAACAAAAACTTTTGCTTAAATATTTTTTCGTATATTTTTTTTACCTTAATTTCTCGCACTATTTTCTGAAGTCCCTCTAGAACCTTCTTCACAGCGTGTTCAGGCTACAAAATATAAAAGTTGATATTTCAAAATGGGTAATAATGACCCTGCTCTCCATTCAGTGCAGGACTAGACAGTGTAGAAGCTACTCACGAACCACGTGGTCTTATGCGGCATGATGGTAAAAGGTATGACGATATGACTCTGATTCCTTGGGAGATTGGTTGGCCTTTAGTTTGGGATGCCACATGTGCCATCCTAGCGCGTTATTTTCTTAAAAATTAAACTGGGACAAAAACTAAAAATTTATTTACTATCAACACTTAGTCTCAACTCTCTCAACTAAGTGTTTTGGTGTGAATTTGAAATAAAAAATACTTTATTTTAAAATACTTTATTTAAAACATCAGAATTTCTTATCGAAGTGAATCCTTGGTATTGATTACTTTACTCAAAAATTTTTTTCACCTGCGTAAGTCATTGATCTAAGCCTGATTTTCAATATCAAAATCTAATGATTTTTATAGGCAGTAAGTAAAACAGCGTTGCATATTTTGACACGCTTCATGCATATTTCAAAATTATGCGTTGGATTATAATCAGGTCTCTACTAAGAACCACCAGGGAAATATAGCGCATGACCCCCACAACCACCCAATATTCATGTCGGTCCATGACTATACTTATTTCTACATACTTAACACGGGTTAAGTAAGTAGAAATTATAATAGTGTACGATTCAGACAGCATCATTTAGCCCAGACCTAATCAGAGGTTGTATAAGAACGCTACTGAAATTACTAACTTACGCTTAATACATATGCTCCTTTGTTTTTCTGAAAGATGTATATAAAACAAACACTCATGAACTTTATGAACAAAAAAGTTACAATTAATGAATACAAACAAATGAAAACGAATAAATCAATTAATTTACAAAATATAAAATCAAAATCAAAAATCATGCTTGGACAATTCACACAGCAGTATCTAGCCTTGAGGCTAGATACTGCTCTGCTTAGCTTGAGCTAAGCAGAGCTTGTTTTATGGGTAGGTACTAGATAACCGATATACATAATAATACATACATAGATAGATATTTTGAAATGATATTATATAGCCTTCACTGCCCATTAGCCACAACTGCAGGACTTGCAGTAGTTTTGGTCGATAAGGAGAGGTAGGTACGATAGGCACTATAATAAAGCACCAATTTGAAACAAACTGTATTCTTCATCAAATGATGAAGAACAAAGATCAAAGGATGGTGTCCTCTTAGCTGAATTTGGACTACGGCGGCTAGTCTCAATGGAGACCAGCAATGTCTGCAAGATGAAAGTAAATTGCTGGAATATCAATCGAGTGCACCAGCAATTTACTACCATCTGGCAAGTGAGGGAATACCCTCACTCGCCTATTGTATAAAGAATGATCCCTAGATGATCTCATAAAACTTGTATCCCCTTAAAATTATAATTTGCCCGTCCTCCCGCGAAACTTGAAGACGGTTTGTTCGTTTTATCGAACTAGTTAAATTATTGTTTACTTTTTATGAACATGCATTATTTAGGTATAGGTTAGTATTTAATTATTTACCTTCACGTCATTTATAACTTTCAGAAGTACTCCTTGAAGCTTCTTTTCAGCGAGTTCAAACTACAAAATAAGAAGTTGATAATTATAACAAAATATATAGATAAAACAAGCTGTTACAACAAAAAGCTGTTGAAACAGGAGTCCTTTGTTTATTTCAAAATGTAATTTTGAAATAAACAAAACTCAAGGCTATACAATTTTTTTGTTGCAATACACTTAAATTCTATTTCTTGTTAATAATTTTAGCTCAAGCTCAATTTAGTATTTTTTAAGAACCAAGTCTTCGCGGTTCCTCGACACTCAAGCAATAATTTCAGCTAACTCAATCTTGGTTCCTCCACACACTAGTGTCTATTGTTTAACTATTGTTAAAAATAACAAACAGCTACCGGGAAAATGTAGCGCATGACCTTACAACCACCAAAAATCGTGTCAATCAACGTACCAAACACCCTGAATATTAACTAAATACAAACCCAAATCATCGTGACCATTGAGTAGCTACCATACAAGGTATCATAAATATAAATAAATGCTTCTGTTCATAGCGTCAGGTAGCCCCAAGCTAAGCATAAAATTTATCAACTTACGTCAGATCCTTGTTGACCTCCGTTATTCTAAAAGATATAAGTATACAAAATTCATAATTAAATAATCAAAAACCAAATGAAATCAAAAAGCACAAACAAATTAGAACTAATGATTATGTCTTCCTAACTGAATTTCGACTTCGGGGGCCAATCACACTTTCTTTTTAGAATACTCAGGTTCAGTTAATAGACATGTTTTTTACCATAAAGCTGAGTATAAGTAGGAAAGTATGCTTAATGCATAGTAGGTAATTACTTATTTGACCACACGGGTTCATCATCATCATCATCGTCATCAGCCTATAGTAGTCCACTGTTGGACATAGGCCTCCCCTAATGAGCGCCATAGCGCCCTGTCTTCAGCTTGACGCATCCAGCATCTGCCAGCAGTCTTTCGCAAAAGTTTAGTCCATTCAACTCTCTAACTAAACAACACAAAATTAAAAATTAAAATGTTATTTTACTTACATTATTATACTTCGCAAAAGCTTCTTCTAAAATGTCAGTGTTATCCTTGAAAATAAAAAGCGATTGTGAATATATACTTATTTGATCCAAGTTCACACAGCTGAGTTGAGACAGACTTTTCTAAAATGACACACAAAATCGTGGATTTCTTAGGCTTAGATTTTTAACGGAGAGTGCTAGGTTGGCGATGGTAAGTTATGCATATCCACATAAGCCTGGTCTATGGCATAGGCCGCCATAGTACGCTATGCCAAATTTAATTTGGTAGCCTTATGTCATAAAACGCCCTCTTTTCAGTTTGTTCGAAATACTTTTAACACGAAGAAATTACTTTTCCGCTAGTTTTAATGCTTTTGGAACGCAGAAAAATTTAAAACCACTTAAAAGTTTGAATCTTGCGCCAACGCAAAATTAAAACCATTAAAATTATTCTTAGAATTTAAAACTTTGTACTTCAACTTTTCTACAATTTTGTATATTTGATTGTTCCTATTTTTTATTTTATTTGGGTCCTTGTAATTATTTATATATTTACCTTATGATCTGTTATTATTTTCTGAAGTACTTCTTGAAGCATCTCTTGATCTAATTCAGGCTGCAAGATAGAAATAATTATAATAACAGCCCCCATAACAACACTGAAGTGGGCCTTAGCGGTGTTATGCAAGACTTTAGATGTCTCCATTTCCCACACATATTTTTTTTTTATTTCTTATGGGACTAAAACCCATCCTCGGTTAACAGGGTCTTCCCGTTGACCTTGAATCTTTAAATTTGGCAAAAAGCAAAGCAAAAGTGAAGGAAACAATCCGAATACAATAAAGTATTACATCACGAAAAAAAACTATTCTCACAAGACGTGACCTTCGACGCTTCCAGTTGACCTAGAATCACGAATGGCAAGAAGCAAGGAGGCACCCACACGGTGAGCGAGTCCTACCTGTACTTGACTTTTTATTTAACTTAAAAGCTTAAAAGCCAGTGAAGTATGTAAGCTTAACATACCTGGTTATATATTTATTAAATAAACGGCAAAAATATCAACTTACTTTATTATCATAGGGATTATTTTTCCGACTTCGTGATTCGTGTTTCTAAAAGAAATAAAAATATTAGGGCAATTTATGAGCTTTATACCACGAACACCGCACCTCTGCACGCGCTTATCCGTTTTTTCCGGACTTTTCGGGTAGGGTTTGAAGTTATTAAAAGTCTCGTATTTTAAAAGTCGCCGGAGGTGTGAGCCCTCGTGTCTAAACACAAGTTTATTGTAACTTAGTTAGAGCGAGGTGTCAATATCTTTGACCCTGATAGGTTTGATACAAAAAGGTATGTTTGTAGGTACTACAAAGAACAGCAACCGTTAGCATTAAAATAGCCTATAAGTAACCGACTTTGTAAACCTATCTTTTGTGAATAAATATTAATTATTATTATTATTATTTCAGGTAAGTAAGATAATCGATACTCGTCAAATGGACTCGGGGCTCTGATATCAAATATTTCTTTTTTATTACAGACAACAACTGGAGAAGGTTTAGATAAAGCGGTCAAACGATATTACAAGCTGAAGAAATGAAAATACAGGGTGTTGACGTTTTGTACACTCTAGGTCATTATTGAAGAATAATGGTTGTATTACAATACAATACAAAAATGCTTTATTGTACACCATAAAATAACATTACATAGAGACATCACATAAGATAAGTACAATGGGCGGCCTTATCGCTAAGAAGCGATCTCTTCCAGGCAACCTTTGGATGGAAAGAATTGTGAATTTAAGAAAGGCAGGGGGTGTACCAAAGATAATCTAAAATAGATAAACTACAAAGACCAATGGATACCTACATTAAAGACATCCAATAAAATCAAAATAAATAAATAACTAAAAGTATACATAAATAAATAACATTAATAGTTGTAATGTTAATGGTTGTATTATTAGGGGCCAGGTTTTTACGCATAGAGGGACGGTGAATTCCAACAGGATTAGATAAATAAAATACTTTCAAGAAGGTGATAGAATATAGTTACAGAGTAACTATCAGATTTTTTATCGGATTCGTATAAGACCTGAAATAACTTGAAACCTGAGAAAAAAAAACAAAGATGGTTTGTCGAATAAATCTTTTATCTATCTATCTATCATAACCTTACCCTTACCTTACCCAAAAACAACTACATTTATGCAAAATTTCATGCAGATTCGTTCTGTCGTTTTGGCGTGAAGTTGTAACAAACATTCAACCTGTATCTAGAATTATTGTCTGTTTTCGAATGGAATAAACAATTGAAAAAAAAAACTTAATTGTTGTAATTATAAATAAAAATTACTAGTTCCAATTTGTTTCTATATTTTTTTGTATATTTTTTCGTTGCCTAATAAATACCTAACTTTACTTACATCTAGATACTCGTACAGATTTTCTTTCAAAGTTTCGTGGTTATCCTGGAAAAAAAAGGCGATTGTGATTTATAGGGTACCTCTATGATTATTATTTGACTCGTTGCCCGAGCGATAAGAGAGACACAGAATCCAGTAAAAATGAGTTTTTTTAAATGAATAATAGTTTCTGCCCGCCGCTTCACGTGTGTTTTTTTAATAATAAGCAGCCTAATGTCTTATTCTATGTCCAGACTTTTACATGTGCAAAATGTCAGCTATTCTGTAGTTTTCCGTTTTTACTTTGTCTATGGCAAACATCTTCACAACACGGGGCGGCATAACGGCACAAACTTTCGCTTTTTTAATATTAGTAGCAAAACCATTTTGTTATTAAGTAATCAGACCTACATTTTTTCATTAAGATGATTCGACGCGTCTTGGCGTCATATTTTTTTTGTTGTATTTAATTTTTTCCGTTTTATGATAAAACCAGCTTTGATTTATTTGTATTTTGGGAGCATTTCGGAAAATGTTGATTTCGTTCGATTTTGTTGCACAAAGAATCTTATATTCCGAATGCTCCAAAACTACAAGTCAGAAAATAGTTTACGATTTGCGGCAAATTGGCTTTCCGCCAGTTTTATTGCTCGTGAAACGTAGAAAAAATTAAAAACCACCAAAAAATCAGGTTAACTCCTTTCAAACGGCACTAAGCCCAAGTGTTTGAATGTAACAGTCCATTTTGAATAAAATTTTCTGAATAGAAATGAAATAGTAAAAACTTAACATAGGTACCTACTTAAGTATACTCTTTTAAAGTGCCTTCTACTGTGTTGAAAAACCTACATTGAAAACTGGCGAAATTATAAAAATATTCCCCAGGGAATAGAAGATGTGCCGCAAAACTTTAAGCAACTGCTAAAATATCATGAAATGGCAGCCCCGTTGCGCAACTATTTGCAGTTGAGCAAACTCAGTTGCACAAAAGGGACTTCTCGGAAATTTCGTATTCGGTTTTTAATTTTATCAAAACAATAAATAAAATCCTTAAAAAAACTATTTCGTAGACATGTTGGTACTATATTAAAAATTATATTTTTTTGTTACTTACCTGTTCTCTCATAATTATCACTAGTCCTTCTAGAACCAACTTATGAGCGCGTTCAGTCTACAAAATAAAAATTAATACTATTATAATAAAATGATAGGCTAAAAAGTAAGGTACAAGGGTAAAAGTAAGGTATATAATATGCTACTAACACTATGTATTCCAAACTGTCCGAAATATACTTTTTTTTTATTATAGACCACGCTGACCGTAATCTTTGATTCTTGCAAGGGACCATAACTGTAGGGTACTTTACTTTCCGTTGACTAAGCATCTTCAGTTTAGCGATAAGTAAGGCCTAATAGTAAAAGAAACAATCGGATAACCATTTCGCAGTTACATCACCAAAAAAATTCACTGTGCATCGTTTTTTTTTTTTTGCTCACAATAGGTGTACGAACAAGTTTGTACAGAACCCTCGGTGAGCGAGTCCTACTTCTGCCTAGATGACTTTTACCTACTTGACTTTTTTTTAAGGTAGTCGCAGGTATGGCGCAAGCTTTTTTGTGGTTTTTAATCTTTTCTGCGTTCTACAAGCACAATAAAACTAGCCACTAAAACTAGCTAAAAGATATTCAGGAGCCTCGGAGGAGTCGGTGATCAGATGCTGTATGGAACCTGCTGATTCAGAGACATCTCTGAATATGTGTTTGCTGTGTGCTTATCGATCATGATGAACTCAAACGCATTTATTGTCACAGTGTCGGGGCTTTGCCTGTTCACTTCCTTTGAGGCTTTTTTATAAAGAAAGAGTTTATTAAGCCCCTCTTTCTCAAGGAAGTTGATAAGCATTTGCCCCCTGTGATTCCTCACTCCATAACCATGCGTGCCTATTCGGGGTTCGTTGCCAGTCTGGGTGGAGTCGTTAAAGTCCCAACCTAACACAAGAAATACGGAGTACGTAACAGCAAATTAAAAGGTAATTATTTATTAATTTAACGTCTAATATCGACTTACGTTATAATTTTCAGTATCAGATTGTAGAGGTTGGTTTTCCTAAAAAAAAAAAAGAAAATAATTCAATTAACTCCGAAATCTATCTATTCAATAAAAGATCGAGAGACGGCACACTTGCGGCGGTGTTCGAGACTTTAGAACTTATTCTCTGCAAGGTACTGTTCGGTTTAAAGATGTTCTCATAAAAACAAAAATGTTTACATAAAATGAGATACAAAATTTCTTATAACTAATGCATAAGCTAATATTATGTTAAGTACACCTCCGGGGCCGCCGCACTGGCAGCCGGTATAGTAGTGTCCACACATAGGTATTACACCTACTACTTAGAATAAGTAAAGTGAATCTATATCTATGTATATGCTCTTAGTGAAGTAAGATCACTTAATAAAATAATAAGGATTTATTTTACAGCGTATTAATGAGCTAATTCGTCCCTCCTTCTAACATAATGTAGTATGTATGCTACTTCGATCATGCGAGTTCAAACTGGGGGTACAGGATAATAGCGAGAGGTTAGATTTTGACGAGGTTAGGTTTTGACGACCTCTGTGGCGCGGTAGGCGAAGGTCCGCCTGCAACGCAAGAGGTAGCGGGTTCGATTCCCGCCTTGGGACAAATATTTGTACGATCTGCAAGTATTTGTTCCGGGGGTTCTGGTCGTTTTCTATGTATAATAAAAATATCTATCTATGTAATGTATTGTATTAAGTAGATATATCAGTTATACCCATAACACAAGCTCTGCTTAGCTTGGGGCTTAGATAATGCTGTGTGAATTGTCCAGCATTATTTATTTATTTATGATTTCTGTTCTTCAATGAGTCTGAAGGCTCTTCGTTCTAGCGAGTCCAAGACTGCAAGCTGGCACTTGGCCGAGCCGTCCCAAACATGGCAGCAATACTCCAAACCAGACCGGACCTGAGCTTGATAAAGGGATAGAAGCTGTCGTGGTGTGAAGTATCGCTTAACCTTGTTTAGGATTCGAAGCTTCATGACTGCTGTTTTAGCCTTTGACTCGACGAAGGCTCCAAAGTTCAGAGTTGGTGTGAGCGTGTCTGGTTTGTAGAAATGGGAGTCCGATCAAGAGTAAGAGAAAAGTCGCGAAACGAGTCGTTTCTTAAGAGAAAAACTGCGTAGGTTCTCAATAAATGCTCTTTAACAAAGATAACAGGTATACTACTAGGTACTCAAATATACCATATCGTAAGTACTATACCAAAATTCAAAAATTCAAAATTCAAAGTGCTTTATTTCCTTTAGACCTTACAGGACTATTACATAAGTAAAACTAGGAAATAAAGTGATCACTTTGATTTTTTGTCCACTTCAATCTTTTTAAGGTAAAGTAAAGAAGCGAACAAGAAACCTTTACCTTGTTAGAATGTTAGTTTTCGAGTTGGAGCAAGAGTCGTCCCAAGCTTTTTTATCCTCTAGATAATCTGATATGGTATATCAAATATACCATTAGCGGGGTATGATCGGACGCGGGGGAAGACCGTGTGACACTAATTGTAGCCGAATTAATCCATTATTTTCTAACGATGACACCATTTTCTACGACGCCATTTAATATCGTTGTCGGCATATAATGTTGTCATCATTAGAAAATATGGCTTAATTCGGCTACAATTAGTATCATACGGTCTTCCCCGCGTCCGGTCATACCCCGATATACCCTACATGTTTCGTAAAAACGATAAATAGTTTTGATAGATCGGGTTCGGTGATTCGGTGACGGGTTCCAATTCTCGTAATTACATTTCTTTTGGTTTTCTAATATTAAATTTGTTGTTCTTAGAACAGCTTTGTATATAAACCATATATTTAAATATCATCATTATTACCGAAAGATATATACTAGTCTGTCTGTCATAACATAATCCATGTGTGGAGAACATTATCATGATACAAAAATAGCCATAGGTAAGAAGTATTTAACGAAATTAAATATAAAAGTACCTAGACATTTTTTTCAATGGTTCTCCATTTTCAATAGTTCTCGAAAAAAGAATGGATTGGTACTTACTTTATAAAATTTCTCAATAGCGTCTTCTAAAGTTTCAGGATCATCCTAGAAAATATAAGGCGATTATGAATTCATACTTGTCTTTATAACTGACGTAAAAAGGGCTTCGTTTCTGAAATATTCACAGAAGAAAGTAACTACTACTACGGATTACACCAATGATTATTTTTCATAATGAACATCTCAGATCTTACAGGATTTTTTTTAGGTATTTTATATTTTTATTTCTATACATATTCATAATAATAAAAATATAGGTTTGTAGGTCTTCGATCCAAATATAATATATAACTAGTTATTGCGCCGCAATTTTGAAAAAAAAATGATAAACCGATTTTAGCTTTGACCTCTACAAAACACTTTATCCCCGAGAGATTTTTGGGAACTTATTTCATTTCTTAGATCATCATTTTGTAGAAAATCGCATGATCTACGGATCTGTCACAGATATTTTTATGATAAAACTTACCGTTTTTCTGAAAATTCTAAAAAAATCCTGTTTACGAGCTTGACCTTGAACATTTTTTTGCACTCATGGATCAATAGGGACTTTTCACATTATATTTAATATGGTAACGCTAACGTTCATAATATCTTTTTTTATGCGAATTTATGTAATCCTGAATCTTGGGACTATAAGGATGTAAGATAATTATACGGTGAAATTGCGTAATAGGAAACTATGCCCAGTCATCGATATATGCTTGAGTGACGCTTCTGCCATGGAAAATTGTTAATCAAGCATATCGATGACTGAGCAAACCTTTATACGGGCCTACCGTTGCACAATGATTTTTAAGTGTGTTAACTTGCTTTTAACGTATTTGTATCGTTGAAAACTCAATAATCAAATAAAAATCCTTGTGCAAACGGAGCTTAGTAGACGTACGTGACGTTTATTATTCCAGAGACTTAATGACTGATTGAAGTCACCTAATGAATCAAACATTGAAGATGTTATAATTGGAATAAATATAAAACTCAAAAACGCAAACAACAGCAAATGCATTTCAACAACCAAAAACTTTGCTGGTTTAAGGTTGAGCTGTCTAAAAGTTTCTTTTATATGTAAGTATTTGACGGCCGTGTAATCGATTATTTTTGAACCTGAGTCTGAGTAATAGGTACTAATTTACCTACAACATGGACATACACACTACATATTCATGGCTAAGTTAGGAACAGTCGAGAACAAACTAAGTACCAAGCCCAAGATTCCGAAAAGTAGGGAAATCTTTTATGGGCATTGCGTACGCTTCTATAACAAGCTTCCATCTGAAGAAACTGAGGTATTCGTCCCCTATTCGTAAATTTAAACAGTACATAATATAACGAAATCTTAACAAGAATTACTCCATAGACGATTTACATCAATGATTTTAATGCTTGGCCAGATGTCGCCCAGTTCCGCTCCGAATAATGTTAAGCTTAGTTAGTTTGAATGGTTCCCGTTTCGTCGCGTCTCGTTATTTTTATTGACCTGTATCTAAATCATATTATTTCTTATTTGATAATAATAATTATTTATAAAGCTATTTATGTATAAATTTTGACTGGTCTAAATGCTTGTTCTGTAAGCCTAAAGAAATAAAGTCAATGACTTTGACTCCCAACAGAAAACTCACATCACATGTTATTCTAAAATAACACAAGGGTGTCACAGCGTAAATGATGGATCGACTAAACTACTTACATTTTACTATTTAAATTTATAATGAGGAAACCGGTTTTAAAGTACAAAAAGTACAGTAACAGATCGATGAAACATTTGTCCCGAGGCGGGAATCGAACCTACAACCTTCTGCGTCGCAGGCGGACTTCGCCCACTGATTCGCGCAGGTCGTTATGAACATGAAAAGATTGAATTATTATAATTTAAGATATAAGAAGATATATTAGAATGAAATCTCGTGACTGTATCCATATTTTTGGGACTGACTGTACCTACTGTGAGAAAAGAACAGCGCCTATTATGTTTGAGTCAATGGTAGGTAGGGAAGGTACCTACTCAATTGAAATCAGTTTTAATAACGGGATAATTTAAGTAACATGAATTTTAAATTTGATACAGGTAGGTAGGCTCCTTATCTTACCTACCTACTCTTTTCTAGTATCTGTACATACCTTTAATTATCTGAATAATTGTTATAATGTATACAAGTGCAAACATAACCTACCTAGACATTAGAACAAATAAAAAAACGTGTTATTGTAATTAAAAAATAATTTCCATTTTAAGAACCATAAAATTAATGAGAGAAGGTACAGTCAGCGACGAAGAGCACTCAAATTTGCTTTATAACACTTTTATGTCCCAAGACGCATATGTCGGTGAGTGTCACCGTGTAGGCAGGCAGAGAATGCGTTAATAGTATATTTTTACACAAGGAACCAAGCCACCCCATTAAAGACGAAGTTGTTTACCTATACTCTATGTTATGAGTCCATGAGAAGTGTACGAATAGAAAAAGCACTTCAAAAAGGGATTTGTATGTGATTTGTGCTCCAATGAGAGTAAGTCCGTAATACGCAACGTGGTGTATGTACGGTTATCTCGGACATCAGAGGTTTTGTTTTTTTATTGTTTCCTACTTGATTTTGTTCTAAAATTTCTTCTAAAATTTTAAAATAAGGCTGATTAGTTAAACTAAAGAATAAATAGCTTTTATGACTTAATTTGGTTTGATTTTATTCCAGTTGTCCCTTAAGTTTTCGCAATTACCCCACACTACCCTGCTAGTTGCACTTGCAATGTGGAAAATGGAAGAGAGGAATGTCGCCGGATTGTGAGGCGTGCCACCGACCACCTGCTATGAGACCTCTCGTTCACAAAGGTCAAGTTTCACCGATCCTTGCCAAAACTTAGTTCAACAGGACCAAGTTCAACTTGATCGAGTTTACATTAGTATATGTATTTATTTATTCATACAAACTACCTACAACAATTTTTGCAGGGGTATTTTTTTTACAGTTCTAGTTCTAGCAACCAGTGAAATGAGAACTAAGTAAAGTGGCCGAATTCTACTGAAATAATCACTTCTCTATGTCAAAATCAAAAATTCTTTATTTCCGTAAATACAAAAATGTACAAGTGTACATTTTCTACTTAGAAAAGGTCAAAATGTTAAAAAAAGAAATTGACACTGACACGGAAATAAAGTGGTAGGTACTTTTGATTTCCGTCGCTTCGGTATGTAGACTAAAGTAAGGAGCAACTAAGAAACCTTTAGCCTGTTAGTTGTTATTTTTCGAGTTGGAGCAAAACCCGTCCCAAGCTTTTTTATCTTCTAAATAATCTGATATTTTGTAGTAAGCCCTTTTTGCACAGAAAGTTTTTGACAATTTGTTTGAATTTATTTATTGATAGATTTTGCAACTCACTAGGAGTTTTGTTGTAGAAGCGTATACATTGCCCTTTAAAAGATACATTAATCTTGTGAAGCCTGGTTGTGGGCACAGCGAGTTTATGTTTATTTCTAGTATTTATATTATATATATCGCTATTTTTAGGAAAGCTTTTGATATTTTTATGAGTGTAGGTACTTACAATAAGTTTTCATAAATATATTGACAGGGGACTGTCATTATGATTCTAAGGTTTTTTGTTATAGTGCTTACCCGCACTTTGGGTATATCTAAGAAATGAAATACGTTCCGAAAGCTCCCGGGCGTCAAGTTTTTGAAACAGTAAACAACATGTGGAGGGGCGCTTAGCAAAAGTGACAAAGTTCAAAACATTCTATCAATGAATAGATACTATAATTCGCACGCTCTATCTAGAGTTTCTGTCATCTCTAGCAGAATTCGGCCCCAGCTTGCTTGAGTTCAAATTCATACTACCTATTTTGTGACTGACAGCTATTAAACTCGGTTTAACCCTTGAACCGGATCAACTTTATGTCGGTGAAATGCGCTAAACGCGTTCAAAGCGACCGCGACCGCGACTTTTGTAGAAAAATATCAAAATATTTAGATTTATTTTGCCGTCTGTATTTTCATATCTGAAATTAATCAATTAACCAGGTGTGAAATGAAACTTAACAAACTAATTTTCGTATTTCAAACAACCATAATAAATTTGAAATGCAGTCGATACTCTTTCTGGTTTATATTTTAATGCCTCTAACAAATGGGGTGAGGAATTACCAAAATACCATGGTATGTATGTTGTGTCGGTAAACGTAGTGTAGGACGCCCCCCGGCCAGGTGGGATGACGACCTGCAAAAGACTGCAGGCAGGTGCTGGATGCGTCAAGCTGAACACAGGGCGCTATGGTGCTCATTAGGGGAGGCCTATGTCCAGCTGTGGACTAACGTAGGCTGATGATGATGTATGTTATAATAACTAGCTTCTCGCTGCGGGTTCACTCGCGTTTTTATCGGAATAAAAACTAACCTAAAGTATACTACGTGCAAACCTTTATGAATTCTCGTAAGTACGCCGAGTGCCTGCGCAGTAGCGTATTTTAAAGGTTCCAATAACTAATACTAATAAAATGATCCTAATACTGCGCAGTTTTGCATTCGAAACTTCACAGAATTAATAAAATTTTGCGCGAACTTTACTTACTATGGTAAGTACCTATTTTAAGTAATGTTACTCCAGGTGGAAATCCTTATGTTAAAAATGTCGGTCCATTTAGTGGTTTTGGCGTTGTTTTCGCGCAGTTATTTTACAATGGAACAGATTTTTGTCTACAATCATGGATCAACGTGGATTTGTGTGCTTTCGTTTTTGGACGGAGAGAGCGAAGCGAACGAAGTTCTTAGTGGCAGCTTCAATGATTTAGCTGAACTGTCTAACCGTTGATCCGTTTTCCGTGAAATTTGATACCTAGGTGTACAAACCAAGGCTTGGAATACCGAACGAACACGTAACACTCGCTTAGTGTAAAATTTCTGGTAACGCCGCGCCGCGCGCCGTTACCTCGTCGGATTTTTTGGACGCACTTGAATAACAATTATACCATTCCAATTAAGTTACTTTTTCTTTATATTTTAGATCGGGATGTTCAACAGTGGTGTTCCGGTAAGTACCCGCATTTATTATTGTTTGATCTATACCAATAATTATAATGAGAAAAGATTTGTTTGTTTTTTTGAATTGAATAGGCTCCGAAACTACTGGACCGATTTGAAAAAATTCTTTTACCAGTATGCTGAGCGCTCACCTATTGACGCTACCGGCAGGCATTACCGGCAATCATCGCATTTCCAGGCAGTTTTCTGAAATGCCGCGCGCTCAGTGCCGATAGGTGCGCGATGCTGCATACTATTTCATTTATAGATTTAAAAAATTCGATGATTGCAGGGAATGCCGCGTCTGCCGCGCTCCCAGGTGCGCGGTCAGCTTTAGAATCCTACATTATCCCTGATGAACACAGGCGATAGAATATACCTGTGTAAAGCCGGGGCGGATCGTTAGTTGATTATAACCATGTTGTTGTAATTTACCTACATAACAATGTTCTATCACCGTAGGATAGTAAAACCCGTAAAATTATAAAAAACCTAGGCACTTTATAATTTGGCTTATTCCCAAAGGTCCACGACTCTATTGTTTTCAAAAAACTAAGTTCCATACATTGATTCCCAACGGGTCCACGACATTTTAAAATTAATAACATTTCCTTTCCCAAAGGGTCCATGGAATTGTTTGGTACAGTTAGCAATAAAAGCTTTGATAAGATAGGGATAAATATTTGTTTCTTCATGAAATAAAAGACAATGTAGAGAAGACTCTTTTTTGGATCACAAAAATTATTAAAGAACGTTAAATACTTAATATCAATCTTACACTAAATTTTCCGGAAAATAATCAATTGGGCCGTGTCACTTACAATGTAATGCATTTAAACACGTCAATTTATGACGTCAAAATAATAAACCAGTAAGTGACGGAACAATACCTTTATTTTTCTTGAATTAATGTCAATGTTTTTGTTATAGAAAGTGCCAAACTCGCACAACATTTATGAACTATACAACAAAAACGGTAAAAAAAAGGTAAGTTTAAATTTTGAATTTTTCTTTATTTAACACCCACTGGTAGAGCCAGTGGGTATTACAATAATAATTCATGATAGTAAATACAAACTTACAGATATAGTTAATTGCACAACAAGTTATAGGTGGACACTGTATGCTTAATAGTAGGTTAACAGAGGGACAACTAAGGCAACACACATTGAACCGATTCAGCCTCTTCACCTTCTCCAAGAAGTTACGCTAGGTCTAATGATTACAATAGCAGATACTTGACGTGTAGTTTAAAGTAGAAATAATCTATTTTATAGTAGGAATAATCTATTTTATATTAGAAATAATCTATTTCCTGTAAGTACGTAAGTTATTTAACTCACTTCGTAAACTAATCTTAGTTTATTTTTAATGAGTAGGTACTTTATTAAGAAATAATTCAATACCGCTATGCCAGCTGTATGCCTATTTTATTCCAAATTGTTTGTTTTGAAACTTTTTTTACTAATATCGTTTTGTTTTTCTAGAGCAGACAAGTTGTAATCCAGAAAGTAAATGAAGATGTGAGTAAACAGATGAGCCAATCTTTGATAGCCTTCAGATACGTTACCGAGTCTTCGACACGGAATCTGACACAAATTCGCGCACCTAACTCAAATATTTACCGGATTTTAATAATTTCTGCGTTCTACTAGGAATAACACTACCAGACAAGTAGGTTTCTACAAATCGTAGAGCATTTTCTATGACCCATGTTACAATAAAGCATGTTATAATGGAGCTTTTGGTAAAATTATGATTTTCAGTTAAAAAAAAATCATATAAATAACTATTATTAATTGCTCCAAAAGTAGCATTGAATCGAAATTTGTTAAAACATGGGTTAATTGAAAACATATATTTTTGTGCTGTTTACAGTCGTTGTAGAACGCAGAAAACATAAAAAACCGTTATAAATTGGAATTTCGCGCGAATTTGTGTCAAATTCCGTGTCGAAAACTCGGTAACGGATTTTTTTTTCTTGATAATATTGAGACTTATAAGAATTAAAATAATTTCCCAAAAATATTGAGACCTTTTTTGTATAGGATTAGTAGTGTTGAATCAAACTAGGGGCTCAAGACCGACTGTAAAAGTCACTTGAGTTTTACAATTTTTAATTACTTACCTCCGTATACTCAAACGCAACTTATATTTAAGTACGTCTCAAATGACGAAATTTTGATAGATTTTGATTGAAAACTGTCATACAATTGCATCTTGAGACGAGCTTAAATTTAAGTTGCTAGTGCAGAAAAAAAAACACAAAAAAATTGAATCTCCCACCAACTCGCGTCGAACCACCTCCCGGGAAAAAGTAAGAACCCACACACTTGATTAGTCAGTCAGACAAAAGAAGAGAAAATAATTTTTTGCACGTATTTCAGGAATCTCCACACGGACAGGAAATAGTATCTGTAGAAGTGAGTAAAAGGTTTTTTCAGAACAGAGTTATTTTTTGATAAAAACTTTAATAACAAAGAAAATTACAATCAAATACCTAATAGAATTAAAATAAAACTTGTTATTTACAATTGAAACAATTGAGCTAACTGTAGACTGTCGCAAACTATCTACAGGTAGCTCAACTGATCCACATCAATAGCAGTCGCGTGCGTCCCCAAGACACTGCTGGCTGCGTTGCCCCGCTCTGTGTGGCAATACTGATGCGCTGCGCCAGATACTCACCAGCTCTCGGGTCACGCGTCGCTTCGACTAGACGCTCAGATATATTTTTTTAAGTTGTCGTTCGGTGTCAATTCCGACGGCACCAAAATAAAACTGTCAGCACTAAAAATGCAGTCATCCATTTTATTTCGATCGATAAGCAACGCCACATTTTCGCCATGCTTTGCCATGTTACGGAACCCTTCGTGCGCGAGTCCGACTCGCACTTGGCTGGTTTTTTTTCTTAATTATATCTAATGAAATGTAAGCAAATATATATGCAAATGCGATCTTGCATATTTTTACGTCGAATATGACATGTTTTCGTCCTATTTATTTTGTATTAAAAACAACAATATCTTACGTTTTGTTTGTTAAGGAACGTAGCTTTTATTGTCTAGTTACAGAATAACAACTCAATGTGGAAAATAGAAGTTTTCAGTCATCAATCATCATTTTTGGTATTACGAATTATACCTAATAATTTACGAATTGAAGTTGCGATCAGCTGTCGCCGGATCCTTAAGTACCGAATACTTACATAACGGATTTAATCTTGTAATCGGATATGATCATCCTTCTTTCACTTTTCAGGATCAGGATTCGGATAAGCTGGATTCGGAGAATCCTCTAGCATTATCAGCGCATGTAAGTAAAGTATAAATTAAACATAACAATATAAACAATTATTTTTAAACAAAACAATAATGGTTTGACTGCATTTATACATATTATACGAGTATATCATTCATCGAAGATGCACGCGTTTATCAAATAGAATAGAATAGAATAGAATAATCTTTATTATCAAAGGTGAAACATCATCGTTTACAAAATTTCAGTGTACAGGCTAAGACTTGTAAAATTAACACAATCAAATAATGATATTTGGAACAACATTGCCAAACAATTGTTGAAAATATGATTTTTCTTTGTTTTGGTTATTGTTTTGCCGTGTTCAATTTAATTATTATTATTTTTCAGTATTTGTTTATTATCTACATACCAATGTTTATCATGAAGTCTGAAATAAAGAATTTAATTTAATATATTAATAATTTATTATATTTTATTCTAGTTCGACTTACGACGACAGAACACAGCGAACACAGAACCCCCGAAGATTAACGTCGACTTCCCTATACCTGGGGGTCTAATGGGCGAGTACAACCCCTACCCCACCTTACTCCGTCAGGTTCCCAACGCGGAAGAGTATGTATATAATTTAATTACATTTAACTGTAAAAACTATCTAACATATGTATAACGAAGAATTAATTACGGATGTAAGCAAGTTAACTATTTCGATTAAATATTCTTTATTGCGATATATACAGGGTGTAACAAAAATGAAGGACCATACTTTGGGGGGGTTCTGTTTTGACCACGGAACACGGGAACAATATGTAAAAAAAACTATTTCAATAAGTCACCTATCACTATCACTAGGCTGATACCTACATAGGTACATGTGCTTATTGTCATTGAAAAATATATGTTCGACGCTCAGGCTTATAAATACGAAATTGAAAATAAAAGTGATATAGAGAGTGGACTGTGAAAAATGAAAGTACTAGTTTATATTATGTGTTTGAAATTCGACTAATTGATTGAGTTATGGATGGCCAAGCAGTGTAATTAATGAATGAATCTAGATGAGGGTGACGAATGAAAATGCAATGAGTGATGTGAGGCAACAAAGACTTCCACTAACCTTAGTCCAACGGGGTGCGACGAGTTGCTCTAAGCTAAAAAAGGCTCCTTTTATCGTGTTGTTTATGTAAATTTTGTTTTGTTAGGTAACTATGAACATTAACGTATGTAAAGTAGGTAGGTAGCAACACCCACTTATGAAAACCAAAACATACGTGCATTGTCTAAGGTACGTGCACCTTAGACAATGCACGAACCTATTACACTGTAGAATTTCAGCCAGACTACAGTGTAAGTAGGTAACCTGAACACAAGTGTGTCTGTGTGTCAGTAAGTTGTACTAATCTGTCAAGAAACTACCGGGAAATGATCAATATACAAAATTTTAGTTATTTTTATCGCTTTCAAAGTATCAGCTTAGGAGCAACGATGCTATGAAGATGGTATCATCATCATAGCATCGTTGCTCCTAAGCGGATGTATCGATTTTGATTTAGATTTTCTTGTTTGAATAGTCTCTTCATCGAGCGTATTCTGTATGTATTGATGGCTCAATATAAAATAGACAATAATTTCAGCTTTTTTGAAAATTCGTTTTATTTACAGAGGTGTCAACATCGACTCTCCTTCCTCTTCTGAATCCTTTAGGCAGTACTTCCCTGTACCCCCCTTTCCTCAAGAAAGAGTAGAAAACGACATCTTTATCCAACGGAAAGGGGAAAAAGACATGTTCCTCCCAGGAAGAGGGGAAAATGACGTTCCGATTGTGCAACCGCAGGAATATTCCTCCCTACCAAAAGAGAGAGCAGTTCCAGAGGTACAGGAATACAATGGAGAAATGGAAGGAAATACCGGATATAACAGGTATGATGGAGGAAATAAAGGGTATGACGGGGGAAATAAAGGGTATCACGGAGGAAATAACGAGTATAACGAAGGAAATAGAGGGTATGATGGAGGAAACAACGTTCATAACGTAAAAAACAAAAACTTCGACCAAGATATGAATGAGTACAACAAAGTAATCAAAGACCTGACACCCCCAGAAAAAATGTGGGTACTGGTCGATACATCTTTAGATCAGGGTTTGAAACAAAAGGAACTTTCGGAGAAATATAAAAGGATTGAAAACATGTTGAATGGAAAGGTGATAGAGAAAGATCCGTTCGGAGGAAGCAACAGTGTAGAGCAAGTAGTTTCGGCAAACAACGTGTTCAATAAATTAAGCAACGGTTTCAATGGCGGACACAACGGATTTGAAGGAAGTAACGAGGCAAAACCAGATCGGCAAGGATATAGCATACAATACACAGGAGTGAAGGCAAAAAATAAGGGGCATAACAGAGAGATAATCGAAAACCACCACGATATGCCTACGTACACCGAAATAATTAAAGCCCTCCCTCGGGCGTGGACAAGTAAATCTCTAGATATGGATCCAAAAGAACAGGAAATTTGGGAGAAATATAAGCGTATTCTAAAAATGTTCAAATGACAGGTAATCAAAAAATGTTTTTTGAGGTTTTCGTGGAGGCCGTGGTGTAGAATCCGCGGCGTAGAATCCGCCTTTCCAACTCAGGCCCTGGATGTCGTCGTAAGAGCCGAACAAACCTATACAGGGTTATTGGTAAATTAGTAACACTACGTGAACTGTAGGTTCTGCCCATCACCACAAACACATTTGTGAAGACGCCAGGTCCGCATTGAGAGAGACGAGACCTCGCATTTGCACTAGGCAGGTCGCGTCACTGCAGCGTTTGTTGTATGGGAGCCCCCTTAAATATTTATTTTATTCTGGTTTTTTGTATTTGTCGTTATAGCGGCAACCGAAATACATCATCTGTAAAAATTTCAACTGTCTAACTATCACGGTTCATGAGATACAGCCTGGTGACAGACGGACAGCGTAGTCTTAGTGATAGGGTCCCGTTTTTATCCATTGGGTACGGAACCCTAAAAACTGTACCCGACAGAAAGAGTGAAGGATAACAAAAATAACGTTTGTTTCTTTTTCAGATTTTGTGAATACATAACTATGACACCTAAAGCAGTCGTGCAAATAAATTGAAAAATTATTAAAATTTGAAATAAACTATACCTGCTTTGGTTTTCTATTTTATGTCTTGTATCATACCTGGGGGTTGAGTCTATTTGACGTTAGTAACGAGAACGAGACGTGATCGTCTCATTAGATAGATATACAGGGTGGAAAGAATCTATGGGCCCTGGAGGGGAACTACCTCAAATCCTTTAGCTAGCTCATTTAACTGAAAGGAAACATTCCTTTATTTTTAAAAAGAAACATAATTGCATTCAAAGATTTTCTAAAAATTCCTTGTAACACCTGGGAATCGAAAACTTAAAATTAAAAAAATAAACCCTCGCTATTTTATTATGCGAATCTGTAGGATTATTGTTCAGGATAAAAACTGTATACTAAACATTAGACCTTTCACTCATCTGTTGTATAAGAAACCCATGAAATCGAATATTTATTACATGTTCTTATTAACAATACCTATATAAATATATATATAATATTGTCTAAAATAGAAGAGAAGAAATTAAAACCCAGTGCTTGGTATTATAAAATGTATTTAACAATAAATCAATTATAAATAATCATAATCATCAATGTATAGTGACATATTTTTACAAATCATATTTATACCGGTTAAGTATTTGGTTAACAAAAGGATATTTCATTTATGAATATATATTTAACACTGGGCATTAAAACTAAGGGCCCTATCTCATTAGGACACTATGGCGGCGCTACCAGTCTCGCCACCAACAAAATATGTAGTTTTTTAATTTAATTTTATTTATAATTAACAACTGAACAATTCACACAGCATTATCTAGCCCCAAGCTAAGCAGAGCTTGTGTTATGGGTACTAGATAACTGATATACTTAATACTGTACATTACATAGACAGATATTTTTTACTATACATAGAAAACTACCAGAACACCCGGAACTCAAATACCTGCAGATCGTATAAATATTTATCCCAAGGCGGGAGTCGAACCCAAAACCTCGTGCCTCGCAGGCGGACCATCGCCCACCGCGCCACAGAGGTCGTCAAAGTACGATCGTTTAAGTGCGCAACCTTTAAGTTTTGACGTTTTGACTGTACGGAAAATCAATTTTAAAGCAATAAAACACTATTTTTTTTAATATTTTATGATGAGCACCAAAAGTTAAGGATTTTGTTAGTGAGTTACGGGAGTCGAAACGCGATTAACTCAACTTGACTCGATACAAAAAAATCGCAGTTTCCTCTTAAATTTTCATTTTTACTAAGAAAAACCAGTTTCATTTGCTAGTTATTCAACATATTTTAACGAAATGTCGTCTAAAAAATACTTAACTAAATACTTTAGACGATTATGGATTTATTTTTTTGCGAAAGAGTAATATTTTAGAGCAATAACAAATTTATAAATAAAAAGCAGTGAAATTGCGCGCCGGTCGGCTCTTGCCTTCCTTTCTCGCCTTCACGGCGCGGCGTTCGCTCGTCCTTGTCTCGAAAATAACGAACCTATTTCGCCTTAATATGTAAGCTATTTGCGTCTCGCTCACTCCACCACCAGTCGGTGTGTTTTGGTGTTTCTCGCTTGTTAGCTCAAGACACCATGGTGTCCTTATGAGATAGGGCCTTTATGTTATCATTTATAATTATAAAATCGAACGAGGCTCATTAATAATAAATTTACTACACATTTTAGATAGAATATTAAATATGGAATGCAAAGTTTAAAATGCATTTAAAAAAGGCTTTAACATGTTTAAGTCTTCCTAACTACATAATGACAAAATTTTGAGTAAATTTTGCTTTTATATTCATTATTAGTTCATCTTATATCAATAGGTATCTAGCTTAACCCCTCAGCTTCGGTCAAGAAGTCAAATATCAAATATCAAAGTTCTATATTTCCTTTAGACCTTACAGGACTCTTGGACATAGGTATTTATAGGTATGTAGGTACAGTCAGCTCATCATACACTTCCATGTTTTGAAATTTGACTGAATAGTAAGTGTACAGTCATTGTGATAATTTATATATCGTATTCTGACAAGAACGACGACTACTTAGTATGAAATATGTGTGCGTAGACTTTTATATGATAAGTTCCGAGTAAAATAAAAGTGAAAACTTAGAAGTGTATACATATCTGAGCCGCTGACTGTACGTATATAAAACTTAGCCAGTTCAAGAATAATGTACTATCTGTTAGGCAAAGATTTATTTAAAACGGACGAGGCGGCTTTTTTGGTTCTCCAAATACGCTTTTGTGCAAATTGGCACTCTTATTCGGTGTAACAAATAAATAATGCTCGACAATTCACACAGCATTATCTAGCCCCAAGCTAAGCAGAGCTTGTGTTATGGGTACTAGATAACTGATATACATAATATAATACAATACATCGATACATATTTTTTATTATACATAGAAAACGACCAGAACACCCTGAACAAATATCTGCAGATCGAAAACATTTGTCCCGGAGCGAGAATCGAACCTGCAACCTCCTAAATCGTAAGTGGACCTTCGCCCACCGCACCACAGAGGTGAGGGGTATAAAGAACCAACATTGGCCGAAAAGAAACGCGCAATTGCGTATTGGGGAATTAAAAAAGGCCTCCTGTTGTATGAAATTATCTATCAGAAACCAACTTAACAATTTTACTTCATCCTAAGGTTTTTATTTATTATAGTACTCTGGGTAATTTCTAAGAAATTAATAAATCCCAACAAAAGAAAACCAAAGTTGAGTTTAAAGAGCAACCCTGCGCTGAAGGGGAAGGTGCGGGTTCGAAACCCGTCGAGATCGTAAATTTTTGGGATTTATTAATTTCTTAATTTTAGTTCATTTTAATATTGGTAGAGATTTAAGATCGATACCTACAGACAATTTATTTAAGAGGGGTTCAAATAAGAAAACTTACTTAAAAATACTAATATTGCAGTCATTTTAAAATTCAAATCTCAAATATTTTAAGTTTAAGTAGAGTTGAATTACAGTAACTTCATTTAATACTTACAATAGGGTAGATAGTTCTAATGTCAATCGTAGTTTATTCTAAAATGTGACTTATTTAACTGGCCCTAGGACCTAGTTTCCTCAAGCACCCCAAGCCCTGAAAAGAGAAATAAATTTAAGTATTTTGTAGGTAGGATCTCTTCGCTAATTTGAGTCTCGAGCACACAAGTAAAACAGCTAAACAAATAGGAGAAAATCACATCACACAAAAATTATAAATGCGAAAGTTTGGATGTTTGTTCACGCCAACACAATTGAAAGGATCGAGCATGAAATTTTGCATACAGGTAGTTCTAGGTCTGGGGTAAAACATAAGCTACTTTTTATCCTATAAATCAGTTCCCGTGGGATATATATAACCTTAAACAACGCGAAGTCACGGCAGAAACTAGTAAAAAATTAATAAAAATCTACTACACTTTATCTAACTGTATAATATTACTAAAAAAATATAAAGCAGTTCTTGGTACGAAATTATTACATACCAGGTACACTAAGTGTCCTGGTATCTCCAGAAAAATGTGTTTCTGGTACCAGTTCCTGGTATGTATATTACCAGGTCCTGATAAGTATATTAACAGCGCCTGGTATTTGTTGCTTATTCCTGATATACAGGGTTATTGGTAAATTAGTGACAATACGTGAACTGCAGGTCCTGCCCATCATCACGAACACGTTCATGAAGGCGCCAGGTCTTAATTCTTAATTTTGGTATTGGTAATGGGTACCCCCCGCAACCACTATGTAGTATGTCACTTTATCGTTGTCGATGTCGTAAGAGTATGTTTAACTGTAGACGTACGTGTGCCTATGAGGATATTACCTGTTCCTGGTATTCCTGCCTGGAAAGCCAGAAGTTGTCCCGGTTCTTGCAGACCTCCGCGAGCACGGCGCCGCCGATGAACACCATGTCTTTGCGCCGCGGGGGGTCTTCGATGCGGATCTTGAATTTCTGAAAAAAAAAAAAACATTTGTTTTCATTTCCTTTCTGTTTTGTTGTCTTGTGTGGTTTACACAGGAAGACCATCCTCGAGTTTTTATGAATATACTAGCTTTTGGCTACGAACCTTTTCTGGGATTTATAATATTATTATGAATTACAGTTATAAGAGCGGTTAGGGTGGTAGTTAGGGTGGGGCGCGGGTTCGAATTCTGTCGAAATCGTAAATTTTTGCTAACTTATTTAATTTATTAGAGATGACAGTTATGTAGGTACTTTATTAGTTAAGTTCTTCGACAAGTAACCTTTAAACGCACGTTCAGAAATACCGAAAGTAAAAATTCTAAGTAAGCGCAGTTTTTAATATTATAGTTTCTGTTTTTATCTTTTAGTACAAAATAGTATTTTTGCAAAACTGATGGTATTATTTAAAAGCGTTCGCAAGGAGTCAACGGATTAGGCGGTACAAAAACGCTAGTTTAAGAGTTATTTTACAGATGGTTTATGTTCAGGAGTGGACTTATAATGGCTTGAAATGGTGATGAGACTACTTACTTGCAGCTTGTCGCAGTCATTCTTGAGCACTCGCTCTAGATACAGCTGTTTGATCTCCCGCTCGAGGCGCGAGGGTAGCCCCGGGTACATCGTGGAGCCCCCAGATAAGACTATGTGCTTGTATAACTCGTTGCGCATGTCTATATCGGCAGCCTGAGAGAAAAGACCAATATGAAGAAACAAGTTGTTGATAGATTTACAATCGCATAACACCTTGAACAGTTTTGAAAACCAGCGCTGTAATATCATTGACACATGTATCATTGTCTAGCCAACGCCATATAGATAACTTACATATAAAGATAATAATGGATGTCTCCAAAAGTCTTGGCGACACATCAAAAAATTCATCATTATCATTTGGAGAATACAATGCAAAAGTAATCGTCAGGACGCGCAGGAGTTTGGGAGGTAAGAAGCGAGTATTATAAAAAACTCTAACTACCGAGAAAATATCATGTTAAGTCTCTTTGACTAGTTTGTGTGACTGTCTAAGAAACTTTATCAAAATTTATCGTTTTTTTATTCATACTATTGAATGAAAAAGTTAAAATTATTTGTTGGATAGTTTGGAAAAAGTATCATGGACATTAAAAGAATGTCAAACCAACTAAATATAAACATACCTGAATAGTGTTGAAAACCAGCTCCGCTATACCCTGTCCCTCAACGTTGATCAGATGAGGTTGGAACAACGCCTCTGGCGCTTCAAATCTCTCCCCGCCGACTTTGATTACTCGACCGTCGGGTAGCTGAGAACAAAGCATTGTTTTTACAAAACTATTAGGTGTTTTGTCCTTGGAAATGCCAGGCAGTAACGGATAACTAATTGTTTAACTTCGACAGTCGAAACCAACCCAAAGTATACCAACCCAATGCTTATCTACTTGTGTTGGTACTTAATTAATATTCCGTACAAAAAAATACAAAATAATTTATTTGCCAATTAACTTATAGAGATACACATTACAGGCAACCCCCGCACAAGGCAAGTCATTAGTCTTATATTTCAGTGTGTGTGCGTGTTGTGTGTAATAAATAATTTTCTTCTTCTAAATTCCCAGTTCCTGGTACTAAATTACTTGTTCATGGTACTATCTAACCAGTTTATGGTATCTACTCACCATATAAGGTTCAACCAGCACCGTGGTCTCCCAGGCTAGTTTTTGCTCCTGCTCCACATTGTACCCGATGTAGCATAGCTTCTCTTTCATCATGCGAACTGTCTCGAAGTCTGCTGAGTGGTTGAATGCGTAGCCTCGGAGAAGTAGTAACTGGAAACATAAAAATATTGATCGAGCGAGCTAAGCGAGCGAAGATCTTATTGATACACTAGGGAAATTAGCTTGCATATATGTACAAAAAGGTACAATAGGGTTCTTCTCTATTAATATATATATGATATATTTTTTGATATTGGCATATTAATATTTTTTGATGTTTTGATTGTGTAATCATTGAAAAAAAAGCGAAGGCCTGCCTGCAACACAGGAGGTTGCGGGTTCGATTCCCGCCTCGGAACAATGTTTGTACGATCTACAGACATTTCAGGGTGTTCTGGTCGTTTTCTATCTATAGTATTATTAAAAAGAGGAAAGATTAGTATTTCTGTATGTAACGAATAAACTTAAAAACTACTGGATCGATTTCAAAAATTCTTTCACCATTAGAAAGCTTACTTTTTAGAGAGTGACATAGGCTATGTTTTATCCCAGAATTCCCACGGGAACGGGAACAACGCGGGTGAAACCGCGAGGCGCTGCTAGTGTATAATAAAACACATAATAATAACAATAATTCTGGACAATTCACACAGCATAATCTATATATACAGGGCGTCCCATGGACATACCACATGGCGGGAAAGTACCTTGAATATTGTTTGTAATGTAAAGTACTATGTATATCAGTTATCTAGTACCCATAACACAAGCTCTGCTTAGCTTGGGGCTAGATAATGCTGTGTGAGTTGTCCAGCATTATTTTTAATAGCGAGGAGGGCCTATATAGCGGTGGGTGCCCATGGGCAGACAAGACAGACACAAACGAGCTTCGACTGTAGTCTCTTTGGTTACCTTGATGAGATATCTGGTGATATCTCTGCCAGCGATGTCCAGCCTTCTAGTGAGATGGGGCAGAGCAAACTCTTCGTACACTGGGCAAATGTGGGTAACGCCATCGCCTGGGAATCAAAAAAATAGATTTTGTTTCACTATCTTACCAATAAACATACTAATATTAAAAATTCGAGAGTAATTCTGTCTGTCTGTTGCCATATCACGCCTAAACGACTGAACGGACCTCAATGAAATTTTGCAGGGAGGTAAATGGTATGCCGGCGACGGACATAGGCTACTTGAAAAGCGCGTACGAAACCGCGGGCAGATGCTTGTAGTGAATCAATAAAATCTATACAAATAAATTGTGTATAAATAAACGTCGTGTGTCTGCTTGTAATTTCAAAATAACGGCTTTTTACTAAATTGATACGATTGTATACACGTTTAAGAAAATGCCAATTTATTGAACTCCGTCTTTTTGCTTTGGCTCCGAAACGGCTGACCCGATTTCCATGGGGCGTTCATTGTCTGATAGCTGATGTTACAGAGGGTAAATTAGGCTACTTTTATTTTTGAAAACGAATTAGGGTTCCGCGCTAAAAAGAAAAACTTCGATAATGTGAATTCTATGCGGGCGATGCCACGGGCACAGTGTAATCAAATTTAACCTAACTAACATAACTACTTTACCTCGCGATCGCGATGTAAGCGCTGTCGAAACCATATCTCACTAATATTATAAACGTGAAAGTTTAGATGGATGGATGGATGGATAGATAGATGGATGGATGGATGTTTGTTCCTTTATCACGCCAGAACGGCTGAACGGATCTGAATGAAATTTGGTACAGAGATAGATTATAGTCTGGAATAGGACATAGGCTACTTTTTATCCCGGAATTCCCACGGGAACGGGAACTACGCGGGTGAAACCGCGAGGCGCTGCTAGTATACCATATAGCTATTAAGATATGCTCATCATCATCATCATCATCATCATCATCAACCTATAGTAGTCCACTGTTATACATAGGCCTCCCCTATGAGCGCCATAGCGCCCTGTCTTCAGCTTGCCGCATCCAGCATCTGCCAGCAGTCGTTCGCAAATCATCATCCCACCTGGTCGGAGGGCGTCCTACACAAGATGTTAAGATATGCTCGGTTATGTACAAATTATAATAAAACATTACGAAGTCTGTTTTCATATCTTATTTTTAATAAAAATACCTTTACTAATTCAATCTGCTTACTTTATTCTACTCAAATGCAGAATGTTTCAACTCATCTAGAACCCTGTTTCAACTTATCTCAGTACGGGGGGAGTTGAAACAAAACTTCTTATTACATTCAAATTGAGTTTTTGCTACAGAGTTTACATTTACACTTTTTTGTGCAAATCATTTAGAAGAATATGAAATGTAGTATCGATTCATACGGTTAATGTCGATAGAATTTGGTAAACGAAGCAAAATATCAAAATTGTTTCAACTGCCCTCGGTCTCCCCTACAATACAACCTACCCACTTTTATAACTTTGTCTCTCTCTCTCCCAATAAGGTTTACTGATAACTCTTTTTAGGGTTAAGCTCGCCTTTGCCATATTTTTTCTAGTTTAATGTTTTATTATTGTATATTTTTTCTCGTGCAATAAAGAATAAATAAAATAAATAAAAATACTTTTAGAACACTAGTTTACCTGAATCGACGACTACTCCAGAGATAAGTCCTTGTGCGTACAACGTCAGCACGGCTTGGAACGCGATGTAAGCGCTGTCGAAACCATACTTTTAGAACACTAGTTTACCTGAATCGACGACTACTCCAGAGATAAGTCCTTGTGCGTACAACGTCAGCACGGCTTGGATCGCGATGTAAGCGCTGTCGAATCCATACTTCTCAAACATCACCTGTAAATAAACGATTAACATAAAGGTCATAGTATTTTTAGGAAAAAAACTTAATAATTGCGTTCATTGGCGTCAATTCACAAGAATTTTTCCTCAGTGTGACTCAATGTGTGTCTATCCTTGGGTGTGGCTGTAATTGTGCTTTTTCTTGATGCAGGCACACAGGCGTCTGTGCATGTATGGTTGGTGCGTTGCTTTCGATATCTCTCTCTGTCTCTCTGTGTCTATAATGTGTGTGTGTGTGTGTCATTTTACCTCAATCATCTTCTCTCTATTCTTGGTAGGATTCATGGGAGGCTCAGTGAGCAGAATCTTGGTGTCCTTAGGGTCTACGTTCATCTTGCTTGGACCGAATGTGTAGTCCCACACGTGGCACATGTCTTCCCAGTTGCGGACCACCTGAAACAAATGAATAAGATTAATAATCTTCGACATAATCTTACCCATAAATTTTATGACCTCGACGGGACTTGAAACCGCAACCTTCCGGGAACCTACGGGAATGCGCTTCCCATTGCGGCACGAGGTCAAGCCTAACGTCTTAACCATACTGCAAGCCTTAGCGCGGACGCGAGTGGCTAAGGCAGGCGCGGTGGCCAGTGGCCACAGTGACGCGCGGGCTGTTGTAGCGTTTACACGTATTGCAGGTGTGGCAAACCATAGACGAGGATTTGTTATTTTTACTATACAGTTCGATCCTGAGATGGTTGGTGTTGAACGCAAGAGATGGTGTGCATGTGCTGTTATGGGTAGATAACTGATATACTTAACACAATATATTACATAGATAGATATTTTTAAGTATACATAGAAAATGCCCAGAACAAACGGGACAAATATTTGCATCTTACCCCATTTTCCATAGGATAGCTGACTTCAAGCATAGATCTAAGTTGAGAGGCTTCATCTCCTACCATCAAATCCTGAAACATAATAAAATTTATTAAGTCTATTGCCTTTCTTTCTTAAAATATCTGCATTTTGTTAGTTAAAATCTGAAAAACATTCACAAAAAGGAAAACAACAAGCAAAACAGTGTAGAACTTATGGCTTGCATATGGCATCATTGTAATTTTTATATTAAAAAATATAGTTTAATAAACAAGAACTATATAAACCTTGTATTAACAATTTAAAACAATTGAGCTAACTGCAGACTATTGCAAACACTATAGTTAGCTCAACTGTTCCGTATCAATACCAGTCGGAAGCGTGCCCAAGACGCTACTGGTTGCATTGTTTAATAAAATAATCCATACAAGGAAATTGAAAATTTTATTATTATTAGGTTTTCTATATTTCAATAAGGTTTAAGAAAGCTTAAGATAAGCAATATGTACAGCAAGTGTATGATATTTCTTACTATAAGCTCTTTTAGATAAAATTTCAGTAAATATTGAAGCTGTCATGGTACTTGACACAATTCTGCTTACTTTGGGGCTAGATGGTGTCCAACATCTCACTATCTCACTAATATCTCACTAATCTCACTAATATTATAAACGTGAAAGTTTAGATGGATGGATAGATGGATGGATGTTTGTTCCTTTATCACGCCAGAACGGCTGAACGGATCTGGATGAAATTTGGCACAGAGATAGATTATAGTCTGGAATAGGACATAGGCTACTTTTTATCCCGGAATTCCCACGGGAACGGGAACTACGCGGGTGAAACCGCAAGGCGCTGCTAGTGATTATATAAAAGCTTTATATGAAAAAGAAAGACCAATCCTATGAACCTCTTTTTTAAGGTTTTTTTTGTTGTTATAGTTATTATACTTTGAGTATCTCTAAGAAATGAAATAAGTTCCCAAAAATTTTCGATTTCAGCGGGCCTCGAACCTGCGCCCCACCCTCAGTAGGGGTGTACCCAACTAAGCCACGAAATACTAGTTGATTCAACCGAATATCATTGGGACCTCTTAAGGATTATAGCGCCGGTAGCTCCACCTACAGGGGTAACATTAGCCACCGGGGTTTCGTGGCTAAGTTGGTTAGAGCACACTCGTACTGAGGGCTGGGCGCGGGTTCGAGTCCCGCTGAAATCGAAAAAATTTTGGGAACTTATTTCCCTCTTTTTTTATCCTAAATTGAGGCCAGACCACAACTTTTGATAAATTAAACTAAAATCAGCAACTAATTAAAACTGAAAGCTAATGTGTATCTTGTGGCATATGCTTGTATGCTTCAAGGTCTAATCTGGCCTGTGCGTACTGTAGTTACTGTACTTTGTGTACTAATTGGAGGCCTGTGTGTACTAAATGTAGGCCTTTGTGTACAATTTATAGTACAAAGGCCTTTACCTGGACAATTTGAGGATCATACATCTGTTTGCATGAAAATTCAATGGTATTTACATGAGTTTTATGAAATATTTTACTTGTTGCTAATTTCAAAAATGACAAAAATATTATATAACTAGTTGTTAACCGCTACTTAGCTCAGCTACTCGACCTACAATTTTTTCCCTTTTAAACCACCCCTGTACCTATTAGAACAACACAAAACAAAAAGTATTTAAATCGGCCCAGTCGTTCTCGAATTTTAGTGAGACAAACGAACAGCAATTGATTTTTAGGGTTCCATATCCAAAGGGTAAAAACGGGACCCTATTACTAAGACTTCCCTGTCCGTCTGTCACCAGGCTGTATCTCATGAACCATGATAGTTAGACAGTTGAAATTTTCACAGATAATGTATTTCTGTTGCCGCTATAACAAATACTAAAAAACAGAATAAAATAAATATTTACGGGGGCTTCCAAATAACAAACGATATGATTTTTTTGCCATTTTTACACATGAAAGTTATTTTTTTGCCATTTTTATAGATAATGGTACGGAAGATGGAACCCTTTGTGCGCGAGTCCGACTTGCACTTGGCCAGTTTTATTATTTATCTCCTTGTCCAAGACTTTTAGAGATTATGACATTTTTAGATTTTAAGTTAAGAAAATACTTATGTTTTAATGTAACTTATTAAATAAACACTCTTTTTAAAACAATCAATCAATTGTTAAGAAGATCATTTATAGTTAGATTAATGAGTTTATTTTTTATTTCTAGGGCTATAGAATGAACACTACACCCATCAATGTTTAGGTTTAAAAATCATCCAACATAAACAACAAACATGTAATATGTCATTCAAAACAATACTCTTTCAACAAACAACTCTTGTTAATAAATAATAACATGCTGAAAGATTCTAAACATTTAACTTACACCGATGGTAAAATCCTGGAAGCAGATAATATTTTAAAATAGGAAATAGGTACTCTTTTATCAAAAACTAAGTACTAAGTTAAGGTAAGCCCACGGCTTACCTTATTTACAATGCTGTATAAAGGTACTGTGGGGCCAGAAAAGGGTTTCACATATTGTTTATTCAACATAGAGGTATATGTCGACCGAGTACATAATTCCAACTGAACTGACTTCCCGTTCATCCGAGAGAGTGTGGGATAGTTGAATGATACAATGAATAAATGAAGGATAAGGTAGAGATTTTACCAATAATTGATATTAAATCCATTTTACATTATGGCTAGTTGAAGGGCACCCTATATATATGAAGTTAAGATGACATGGTACCTCAATACAGCTAGTACAGCATCGTTTATGGCTCAGGGAGATATGTATTAAAAGGATAGTAGATCATCACGTCAGAGATAAATGGATGATTTTTTTATAATCTGGAGATAATTTCGAACAATCCAACTTGAAACTTTACGTCTTTCTAAAATAGTGTAGCGAGGGGGTTGTATATTATATTTTATCAATCAGTAGTTCCAATAATAGATATATCAACATTTCTTTAAGGAAATAGCTTGAGTTTCCTGATTGCAATAGGTTCAAAGAATCGGCTTACCTTCACATCAATATCGCCAATTTTGTTCTCTGCCCTGATGATAGGCCTTCCGACCATGGAGGGGAAGATATGGGCAGGGAAGTTGCTGCCCGCATATCCACATTTCACAAACTAAAAGAACACAAAACGAAAACGATGATTCAGTCAACCTTATCAACAGATTTTTGAACATAAAATTTCAATGAACTTACACCGGTACCGTTGTCGCAAACGATAACTTTCCTTCCTTTTTCATCCATAATTTTAATGGTAGTGTTATTATAATAAGAAAAGTAGAATTTGTTGAGGAAATACACGAAAATAAAGTCAACACCCCACACAGACTCCCAATTTTTATGGACGTTTTTTGACGTTTCGTGTCGACTGTCGATGACAAATCGTTGAGGCTATTATTGTCGCACTCTAAAATACACTTTATCATAAAGTATTAGATTTCATTTTAGTCGCAAAAAATTAAATCACAGATGACACTCCTGTTTTTTTGTTTCGTCTCCAAAAAATTGCCGTGCATTTTTATACTGTCACGGTCATAAACGTCAGTGTCAACTGTCAATTCACAATTCATCATTACCACAAATTGCGAAATCGTGGTTTACAGATACAGAGCCTTATAAACAGTGTTGCCAGATCTACTGATTTAGCAGTAGATCTACCTGCTTTTTGAACCGTCTACTGATCTACTGCTTTTTTGCTCAAATTTTGTGAAATCTACCTGCTTTCTCCGAGCATCAATAGGAAGTGACTCCAGTCTTTATTTTAGCTCACGTGACAAGTTACCAATGACACAAACTTCACAAAACTGAAACAGATGAATGAAACTGAAGAGTTCCGTGTTCCTTCGTTTCTTCCTTCCAGCTTTCACTTTCTTTCTGTCTGTCTTGGTATGTCTGTTCATTGTTTTCGATTGATTGGTTGGTCCGTTCGTTCGTTCGATAAACTTTTGCAAAATGCAAACTGAGTGAGACTGTTTATCCAGTTATTAGGTACTCTACTATGCACTAAATAATCTATGTCCAAAACCACAAATCAAAGTTCAATCAGACTGAAAAGAACTGAGCAAAGCACAGCCGACAGGCCGCCTGGCCTCGCTTTCCACAAAGATAAACAGTTTAGGAATGTGGGCAAAGAAAACACTTCCTAAATTAAAAAAAAACGGGTTAGTAGCTTTGTTGTATGTTTTTTTTTGCATGAAAATACTCGCAAAACACAATACATAGGTACTAATTTATAACATATTAAAATCTACCTGCTTTTTTTCCCAATCTACTGCTTTTTAATAAAATTTCTACTGCTTTTCTCAGATTCCATCTGGCAACACTGCTTATAAAAGAAGTTGAAGTTGAAGTTGAAATCGTGGTTGAGTTTAATTTTCACGTGTTTTTATTGTTATTTTCCCTGAAATTCTAACGAATACAGCAAGATGAAGCACAAAAGGTTTGAAGAAAACATCTTGGTGGACGAGGCATACACGAACTACGGCAAGGAGGACAAAAATGCCGACGTAAAGAAATCTCAGGGCATTGCTAAACATTTCGCTGAAACTATAGAATTTGAGGAGAAAAAGAAGTGGTATGATCAGGTAAATACAGCAGATACAGTTATAGACACTAATTTATTCTTACGTTCTTTGGATCTATTCACATTATTGCCTTCGCACTTTTTTCTCTATTTGTCATGTTTTAAACACGTCCTCTATTTTGGGGGTTATAGAATCACTGTAACAGCTCCTTTATACAGAGTGATTCCTGAGAACCATCATGGCCTATGAATATTCATACCCTAATTTTGGAAGAATATATATTTGGCTAATTCTCAAAACATTTGTAGATACCCCTGGAGCCTACTACTGATGAGAAAGCACTGACACAAGAGCAAATTGAAGAGCTTAGAAAAGAAGCAAGCAGTGCACTACATGGAGACACATTAGCTTATGAAACAAGTAAGTAACTAAGAGCAGACAATCTTATTTTCTTCAAGTCAATATGAAATGCATAATTCAAATCAAAATTTATTTATTTCTATAAATACAAAAATGTACACTTAGAAAAGGTCTAATTCTTAAAATAACACGGAAATAAAGTGATGTTTTTATAAAGTAAAGTATAGAAGCGACGAAGAAACCTTTACCCTGTTAATAGTTGTTATTTTTCGAGTTGGAGCAAAACCCGTCCCAAACTTTTTTATCTTCTTAATAATCTGATATTTAGTAGTAAGCCTTTCTGCACAGAATTCACCCTGCCCTGATCATTGTAGAAGTTTCTAGTAGGGCAGTAAAAACATCACATTGCTACTATGGCTCTGACACTACCATCTTACTCGATTGCCCTTCTAATATACAGACAAACAGTAGATTGTAGTTAATAATATCCAAAAAGATTCCTAATATGTTCTCTTACAGAATCCAACAGAAGTGGTAATTCAGATCACCAGTGGGCTAGGACCCTGCTGAATAAGGGTGCCATTGGAGACAGGGTAGCTGCAGCCACAATCCTCATCCAGGTGAGTGTAGTTGGAACTCCATGATGTTATTGAACTGTTGAATTTTAAGACTTCCTTCCTTTGGTGTACAAAGTGTAAGTGGAAGAGATTAGAGGATACCGAACCGCTGTATGTTGAGGGTAGATATGGTATACAATGAGGGCTGTGGGATACAAAGCAGCTAAGAGGCAGACCAACAGAATAACAGACAATTTACTTGACTTGAATAGAGATTCAAGTCAAGTAAATTGTCTGTTATTCTGTCTGGTCTGTTGGTTGTCTGTTATTACTTATTACATTTAATTTTTGTTTCTTTTGCATGAAGTTTTATAAAACCTAAATATATTATTTATTGTCTAAATAAAATATTTTCAGGATAATCCTATCTACAACTTGACAGCACTGAAAAACCTAATCAGTCAGGTAAAGCCTGCAAAGAAGAAAGATGGTATAACTATAATAGGTAAGAAAATAAGATGAAGCTTTTGAATTTCATCATAGAACTCTTGTTTTACCTCCAAGTTACCTTTAGTACCTCTTGATAATTATTATTAGTGCAAGTCTCGTGTACTTTCTCCTTATACAACCTAATTAATTCTTCCACAGATGCCCTCTCAGAACTCCTAGTATCAGATCTCTTAATCCCCGAGATAAAACTGCGCACATTCACGCAGCATCCACTAGGCCACATTGATACGATGTCATCGGGAAACAAGCAAGCAAGGAGGAACATACTGAAGTTGTGGTATTACGAGGATCAGCTCAAGGAGTTGTATGGAAGTAAGTAATCACATGAATGCTGTACTTTACTTAAGTAAAGTAACTCGTCCTGGGATATTATAACATTTACTCAAACATAGCATGTAATCTGCTGATTATTTCGACAACCTTCGAAAAAATATAAGGATGAAAATATTTAGTAACAATTCCGCGAAAAAACCTTCTCCGATAAGTTCTAACAAAATGTAGTCCGCGTTGCAAAAGAAAAACCACACTAACTACAAAATGAAAAAAATACCTATCAAAGCAAGACGTCAACTAGTTTCGTCTCTCCACGAGACATTATCAGGACACCACAATACTTTATGCATACTAAGTAGCACAAGCTTCACTAGGGTTAGAATAAAACACGAAAACGCAGGAAACTGACAAAAGATCATCGAGGTGAATTTTGCATGATACGCTCTAATCAATTTACGTGAATAAATTGTGAAAATGAAATCTTCAAGCGACGAATCCTCCAATTCAATGAAAATTACTCGCATTGTTTGTGTAAAGCACTATACAAGCCTCGGTCCGCAATGACTGCCCTGCTGGCCACGATAAGCTGGCCGCAAGCTAAGCTTGCTATGGTCTCGGCGTTCAAGACTGGTCATCATTGCAGCCCTTGCTGCCCGCGCTATAAAGGCCTCGACCTTCGGTTTCGACCTTCATTTCAGGTTGGCCATCAAGGGCTGCAATGCTGACCGCGCTGTTATGGCCTAGACCTGCGCTACACTTCGCTATAAGCCATCTTCAACCGCGGCCAGCAACCCAACCATTACAGACGATGATGATTTGCGAAAGACTGCTGGCAGATGCTGGATGCGTCAAGCTGAAGACAGGGCGCTATGGCGCTCATTAGGGGAGGCCTATGTCCAGCAGTGGACTACTATAGGCTGATGATGATGATGATGAGGCAAATAATATTGTATTACATTTTAAGTATTATATTCTTAAAGTTATTGACTATTGACTTTTTTTTACTTTTAAAAAGCTTTTAGCATAATATTTACAATGAAGTAAATGTTTTATTTTCAGCATACGTGGAAGCTCTCAACAAATTCGCGCACGACACGGTAGACGCCAACAAAGAGAAAGCTGTATCATCCATGGCGTATCTTCTGATGCACCATCCCGAGAGAGAAAAGGTATTAAACATAAAATGTATGGGAAAAATTACATGTTTGAATCCAAACTAAAAGCGATACTCATAAAAAAAAGTTCTTACGAACTTGACGATATCTTCAATGATAATTTTAGCGACTCGTAATTTTTGTAAAAGGTATTGAATGCATTAATAATAAGTAAGTTCATCATAAGTAGAAAGGCATGAAACCTGGCCTGTCTCCCATTGCAACAACAACACCAAACTTTTAAGTGAAATGTTTCGCGTTGTTGACGCTCCCGTTTCGTCCTGCGTATTTGACGTGTAGGTTTGGCCGAAACTTGGGGTCATATATCAACTCCTGACTGTTTTCAGAATCTCCTAATGAATATAATCAACAAACTCGGCGACCCAAGCCAGGCTGTTGCGTCTAAAGTGGTATACAATCTATGCCAACTGCTTTACAACCATCCCAATATGAAAGCGGTCGTGTTGGCTGAGATCGAGAAAATGCTGTTCAGGTAAGGAGGGAAATAATCGTTTTGAGGGTAGTTGATACTTACAAATCAAAGATGGCGCTAGAAAAAATAATCTGGCCAGTAAGTAGTAGACAAAAGTAACGCACAAAGACTAAAAAGCGACTGTAAAAAATAATTTAAATACCTGTTATACATGACAAAAAATATTGAATCTGTCGGGAATCAATCTTTTATGGGACCATTTAGGGATGAAGGTCTATACAATAAAACCGACCAAGTGAGAGTCGGACTCGCGCACGAAGGGTTCCGTACCATTATCTATAAAACGGCAAAAAAATTACCTACGTTTGTTGTATTCAATATTTATTTTATTCTGGTATTTGTTGTTATAGCAGCAACAAAAATACATCATCTGTGAAAATTTCAATTGTCTAACTATCACGGTTCATGAGATACAGCCTGGTGACAGACGGACAGCGGAGTCTTAGTAATAGGGTCCCGTTTTACCCTTTGGGTACGGAACCCAAAAATGATATTATTACCTATCAAAATCTGTCAACAATTGGGGAAGATATACAACAAACGTATAGCTGGATTCCTGCGCACTTGGCTAATCTTCGTTGTGACTGGCCACCGTGGCCGAAGATTCGGCTAACTAGGAGGACATTATAAATGTTCATGTTTTATTACATGATTTTATTTTCAGGGCAAACATATCCCCGCGAGCACAATACTACGGCGTTTGTTTCCTGAATCAATTCTACCTCGGGAAAGACGACTCTAAAATAGCAGAGAGTTTGATTCGAATATATTTCTCATTCTTCAAAGCTTCCATCAAAAAGGTTAGTTTGTCTGTTTCTATAACAAAGTCATGTTAATTTATTACACTTTATGAGTCAAGAATGGCTGGTTTTTGTTTTAGTGCTTACCCGCACAACGCCATCTCTGATTCTAAGGCGGAACGAAATTTGCCGGGTTAACTAGTTTTATTATAAAAAAACTATCGTAGGTTGACTCACCCTGAGCCGTGTCAATTGTTGTGTCCAAGAGTCCTGTAAGGTCTTAAGTAAATAAAGCAATTTGATATTTTATTTGATATTTTTTTAAATTATCGTATAAAATTCAGCGGTGCAATGCAGCCAGCGTCTTGGGCACGCTTCCGACTGGTATTGATATGGATCAGTTGAGCTACCTGTAGATAGTTTGTAACAGGCTGCAGTTAGCTCAATTGTTTCAATTGCAAATACATGTTTTTATTTAATTCTATTATTTGATTGTAATTTTCTTTTATTTGATAATTTTTTTAATGAAAGTTTCCGAATGAATCTGGACCGTCACGCTCGGGTTGGTTACGCTGAATCGGGTAAACTTTGCTTCAATCAGAAACTCTAAAATTTTCAAGATTTTATTCTATTGTGTGATCATGAGCACACCCTTCAATTTTTATAAAGTTGCTTTGTTCGACATCTTGTAATATTTTTCAGGGAGAAATAGACACCCGTCTCATGTCAGCAATTCTAACAGGCGTGAAACGTGCTTACCCCTTCGCTGAAACGGACCGCTTACAAGCGGCGACGGAGCATGTGGACGCGATATACAAGCTGGTGCACCTGACTTCGCTCAACGTGGCCGTGCATGCCTTGTCTCTTCTGTACCAAATCGCAGGGGGGAACAGTGATCGGTTAGTACTTGAAACTACGTTTAAAAGTATAAAAATTTGATAAAATAATAGACTAGTTTCCAAAACAATCTAATTAGTGCCTCAGTTAGATTACCAGAAGATATCGTACACGTATTTTTTCTTATGTCAGTTAAAAAAAATTAGAAAGATAGCCATTTAAAGTTCCGCATGACGTCACGCCGTGTGACACTTATTAGCACGGCGTGACGTCACAGCCCCGCCCCCAAACTTTACCGTGAAAAAAAAAACTATCCATGTAATTTATTGTATTATGTATATCAGTTATCTAGTACCCATAACACAAGCTCTGCTTAGCTTGGGGCTAGACAATTCTGTGTGGATTGTCCAACATTATTTGACGACGTCTGTGGAGCGGTGGGCGAGGGTCTGCCTGCGACGCAGGAGGTTGCGGGTTCGATTCCCGCCTCAGGACAAATGTGTTTACGATCTGCAGACATTTGTTCAGGGTGTTCTGGTGGTTTTCTATATATAGTAAAAATATCTATCAATGTATTGTATTATTTTATGTATATCAGTTATCTAGTACCCATAACACAAGCTCTGCTTAGCTTGGGGCTAGATAATGCTGTGTGAATTGTCCAGCATTATTTATTTATTTATAAGTACTTTTTTGTTACAGCTTCTACACAGCGCTCTACAGAAAACTCCTAAACATTGATATATTCACAACAACCCACTCGGCACTACTCTTCTCTCTCATATACAAGTCATTGAAGCGAGACGACAATATCAACCGAGTGTGCGCTTTCATAAAACGGCTGCTACAATTGTGTTTTTACATGCCTCCGGAGACTTGCTGCGCGATTTTGTTCCTTATATCGCAGGTTTTAAAGGCTGGAGATAAAAAGGAAGCAGTTAAGTTGTATTGGAAGGGTGTTAAAGAGGCGAGTTGTTTTTATGTTTTAATTGACTTCTGCACTTCCAGCTTTGCACGTGTTTGTTCCGGATAAGGCCGTGCTCACTTTGGATATGATTTCATCCGAATTTGTTCGTACGTAAACGTACGAGTACTGTTCGTACGAATTGAGTGCTTACACTGAATACGTTTTTCTCCGTCAAATAGGCAGTGCACCGGTTTATGTAAAACTGAACGTACGACTGCGTGATAAATCCCAACAAGTTCGGATAGTATTCGTACGAACAAATTCGTGTCCAAAGTGAGCACTCTAAGAGCCAATACGCAATGTCGACTGGTCGCCGGCAACTCCGGATCTAATAGTAGAAAGTAGATCTATCATCGCCTTAGGGTTAAAAAAAACCTGTTACAATTATGATAAATAATATTAAAAATCATAATAATAATAAATAAAAAATCTAATTTAAACAACTTTACAGGAAGAAGTAGAACCAGAGACACAAGAAATAAAAGATGTCGATGAAGACCCAACATCAGACAAAGAAGAGCCAGAACATGAAACATCCAGTGACAAGGAAAAAAAAGAACAGAAGGTGGATTTGCTGAAAGGAGATAAGAAGGATCTGTTGTTAGGTAAGCTGTTCCAGGCCAGGTCGGATGACGACCTGCGAAAAAGGCAAATGCTGGATGCGGCAAGCTGAAGACAGGGCGCTATAGATCTATGTACAGCTGTGGACTATAGAGTGATGAACTATGACATCATCTTCATCAACGGAATTCTAAAATGGCTTCATCACAAAATGATGATGAAGCCAATATAGAATTCCGTACCGAAAAGTTGCCAACGGGAACCTATTAATAAGCCTCCGCTCTCTGTCCGTCTGTCTGTCAGCTGGTTGTACTCATGAAACGAGATTTTATTAGAAAAATGTTACAATTCTGTTGACCAATTCGCTACAGATAAACTAGAATGACATGAACTTATAATGAAACAATGACTAGCGAAACGATTCTGGCTTCTAATTCAAATTAATTATTAATTATATTTATTTTTGCATGAAACGTGTTTTATTACATGAAATTTATTTTATGATTTAAGTATTTTAAAAGCCTATTTCAAAATACTAAAACTGAGGTCACTTTATTTTCACATAGAAAATAAAGTGACCTCAGTTTTAGTATTTTCTTTATTGCATTCATACAGTCATCAGGTCTTAATGGTTAGGTGAGTGTTCATAATAATGTTCACAGTATGTACCCATTTAGGGTGTTGCAATGGACGACAGGCCCAGGTTTCATGCCTTTCTACTTATGATGAACTTACTTATTATTAATGCATTCAATACCTATTACAAAAAATTACGAGTCGTTAAAATTATCATTGAAGAAATCGTCAAGTTCGTAAAAACATTTTTTTATGAGTATCGCTTTTGGTTTGGATTCAAACATGTCATTTTTTACATTTTACTTGATTTAAGTTTTGCAGTGCCCTTCCAGGGTACGTGAACCTAGTGATAAGATAACCATTCATGTTAGACCTAAGAGTTTATGTACATGCGAGCTAAAAATGAAATATTACAGTAGTCAGTTGAAATTTTTACAGATTTATTTTTATATTTCTTGAACGAAATATTAATATCAATCAATATTTTATTGTTTTGAGAAAAATCAACTTCAAATTCCTTAGTATTCATATAGTTTTTTGCGACAAATACTTATATCCCTCGGGAATATTTTTTTTATGGGACCACCTCGAGATCTTTCTCCATACAATAGCAAATAAATATTTCAAATTGGTTCATAATTGATTTTAGTCGAATTTTTTTGGTCTATTTTTCCCTAGACGCATAACGTAGGTACACGATAAACTCAAACCACAACTCTATTTGGTTCAGGGGATTTATCTATATTTTGATGCATGCCGCTGACATGGTTTTTGTCAATAACTGACAAATGATTCAGTTTTTAATTAAAACTTCGACAAATATTTCAGATGACGACGAAGAAAACTACATAGATCTACAGATAGACGAGGAAGGCAACATCAAGCCTAAGAAAAGGAAGGCGATAGCAACCGCCGGGTGGTTTCACGCTAAGGTAACAAGGCTTTGTCGAAAATCTTCGGGACCTCTTACGACTCTTACGGTTTACCAAAGGCGCTAGAGCCGTAGTAGGTCCCAAAGATTTACAACGAAAGCGACTAAGATTTCGTGACTTAGTTTATAAATTGTAATGTTTATTTTTATTTTTGTCACCAGGAATTCGAAGTGCAGAATTATTTATTTATTAATAGACGAGCAGCCTGTGGCTGATGTGTCTATATCAGACAGTGTCGAATTTAGTTATTGCGTTTTTTTTTTTTTAGTTTGTTATTATTGTCTCGTAACCAGTTGTCGAGTTAATTCTTGAAGGCGTTTATTGATTATCATTATTTTTGTTTTTAATTTTAGTTCTGTTTGTAATTCTATTTTTTAATGTTTATTGTATATGGTGCCATGGTGCTGAAATAAATGTTTTATTTTTTATTTTAGTTGGTTAGAGCACACCCGTACTGAGTGTGAAGCGCAGGTTCGAATCCTGCCGATATCAAAAATTTTGGGACTTTTTTAATTTCTTAGAGATTACCCAGAGAGAGAGGAGTTACGCACTATATTACAAAAACCTTAGTAATAAGTCTTTAACAGCTCACTAAAAAGTATGCGCGAAAATCATTATTATGCAATTACTAATCTAGGTACTTTTTTTTCTTACATATAACTGCGCTAGAGTCAGTAAGAGGTCCCAGAGATTTTCGACTAGGCGAGTAATCGGTTTCGCGGCTTAGTTGGTTAGAGCACATCCGTGGGGTGTAAAAAAACACAAAAGTGGGGCGCGGGTTCGACTTCCGCCGATATCGAAATTTTTTATTTCTTATAGATATCCCAGAGTGCGAGGGCTTACGCATTATAATAACAAAGCCTTTTTCTTACATTTACTTATTTTTTTCTTATTTTTAAGGTCAAGGCAGAAACACAAGAAGATGACAAAGATAAAGTAAAGGAAGCGAAAATCCAGTTGAAAAAATCTGTCAATATGGATCGGGTAAGTTTATACTCTAAGTTTATAAGTTTATACTATTTGTTGTCAAAAGATTAACTAGCTAGAAGCTATAGGAAAATTTAAAATGAACAAAATACCTTAAGGTGGGCCTGAACCTCTAAGCTCCCATACAAACGTACTTTTCAATTCATTTGGAAACTACGTCCCCGATTTTTATGAAATTTTGCATACATAATCGGATAACAAATAGAATAAAGAATAATAGAAGAATAAAGAATTTATTTATAGCCACACACATTTTTTACAAAAAAGAGAAACACAAAAACATACGTGATCAACAGAAACATAATACCTACTTTGAGATTTAAATTTATAACATATAGTAAAAAAAATAAGCATGTAGTAGAGTCCCAAGAGTAGGAAAAATTGGTGTTTCCCTATGTGCGCGGCTAATCAGGTCCTGCCTCAGCTTATTGTCGTTATCATCCGAGGGCGATAGCGATGTTTGTATCGTTTTAGTTTTTCAAAATACATAATCATCATCAAATGACAGCGAAAGTAATAAAATCGCTTGAAAATGAATAAAAATGAATTTTCGCTCTCACTTAATGATGATTATGTGCTATCTTTTGCAGTTCAACCAAAGATTTCCAGCTACTTTTCTTAGGTCATCGTTCTATCGTCTGGGTGGTCTACCCCTCCTGCGATTTACTCCTCGGGGTGACCAATTTGTGATAGTTTGACTCCAAAAATGTCTTTCAAGCCCCAGTACTTACTCCAAGTATTTTTAATTCGTCTATTTATTTATTTTTCTGTGCAGGATTTAAATGAGATCAGATGCCCGAGATAGACATAATCTTCGGCGTATTCCAATGTGTAAGATCCGACTGTAATGGGTATTTTTGCTCTATTTGTCATAATCTTAGATTTTTCTTAATTTACTTCTAATCCTATGTCATTGCTCTGTTTACTTAAGGTTTCTACCATAAATCCTAGTTCAATCGCCTCCTCTGACAGTAAAGTTAGTTCGTCTGCGAACCGTAGATATGTAACATATTTTCCATCAATCTTTATTCCCATCTATATGTGCGAAACCGGGGTGGGCCGCTAGTATACCTATAATTAAATATTTTCATGATTTTATAAAAAAGTGTTAGTTATAAATCGCTGATTTCAAGTTGTTTGTTTAGGTAATAACAGAATACAACCCTACAACCCGTAACCCAGCGTTCGCTGGCGCACAGTGCTCGGCCTACGTTGAGTTGGTGGCCATTGCCAACCACTACCATCCCACTGTGCAGCTGTTTGCGAAGAAAATACTTAACGGTGAGTAGCCACTGTGAGTTTTATTTACTTTCACAAAATTTACCATGAAATTAAGGTCTCTGTAACTCCTGACTATGTGCAAGCAAGACCCACTTTGAGTGGTGAAATTGGCACTAGTTCTACCGAACTTAACTTGGTACAAAAAAGGTACATCACGATATAGGAGATAAAAGTAAATCAAAGTTCTCAGGCTTTGAAAATGGCAGATTTTCTGAATAAACGATTTATGTGTTATGTTTTTTGTGTAGTTTTGACACATGTGCCATACCGTTGGAATGGTCAAAAACTAGAGAAGTGCATTGGAAGACCAGACATACTTAGTTTTTTTTTATTCTATCCAAAGTTGAACTCCTTTTTAAATTTTCACTTTTCAAATCTTTGCAGCCGCTTATTTACCAAGGCCTCACGTAAATATTGATTTTATCATTAAGGTTAACATGCCGGATGTAATAAAAATTTGCAGGTTATGTTATTTTATACAAATTAAGTAAGAGCACTTAAAAGATTCAATATCGGAAAAATGTTTGGTTCTTTTAATCGTAAAAATAGCAGATACACTTTTCAGGGTTAAAAAAGCTGCCAAGCTATTGCACTTGGTTCCACCTACCCCTAGTTTTAATATAACAAACGTTTTGCTGAACACCTGTATCTCTACCCCACAGACGAAATAATCCAGTACTCCGGCGACCCGCTCAAAGACTTCTCGTGCATCCGTTTCCTAGACCGTTTCGTGTTCAAGAACCCCAAGAAACGAATCAAGGAGGAGCAGACGGACGGTATCAAGAAAGTCAGAGGAAGCCATCCCAAGTTCGCGACTAGGAAGAATTATGCTGCTAAAGGTACACTTGTTTTTATTGTTCGGACCACATTACAATCTATGTGCTCGCTGCAATCTACCTACCCCTTCATCACCCAATATAACTACCCACTACTAGAGTCACTAGGGTGACATCATCGGAGCGGGCGAAATCAAAATCAAAAATTCTTTATTTCCATAAATACAACAAAAATGAACACTTAGAAAAAGTCAAATTCTTAAAATAAAACAGTCACACGGAAGTAAAGTGATATTTTTGATTTCTGTCGCTTCGGTATGTAGACTAAAGTAAAGAAGCGACTAAGAAACCTTTAGGTTTCGGGTAACCACAATTAGTTACGGTCACTAGGGTGACATCATCGAAGCGGGCGACGCGCCTTAGTACAGTCAGCTGCTCAGATATGTATACACTTTTACTTTTACCAAGTATTCACTTTTATTTTTGCGATTGCAGATGCTGGATGCGGCAAGCTGAAGACAGGGCGCTATGGCGCTCATTAGGGGAGGACTGTGTCCAGCAGTGGACTAATATAGGCCGATGATGATGATTTTTTATGCCCCAAAATCAAAGCCATCACACAATCGCTAAAAATTTTTTGTTGTTATTTACAGGCCTGAAGAGTTTAGCAGTGAATTCATCTTCGTATCTCAATGAAGATGCCACGAAAATCCCTGTTGACGAGAGGTTTTTGTACGAGTAAGTACGAGTTACATTCCACTTTAGTATGTTACATATAACGTAGGACGCGTCCTATGTTCAAATTCAAATTCTTTTTTTTTTATTGATGCCATGTGTGTAGGTCTTATAATAGAAATTAGTTCGAAACATGGATCCGGCTAGGGCACTACAATAACGGTACTTACAAAGTAGACCTAAGTAAGTACTTAAATAACAAAAGTACTTTAATACCTCACATAAATAATACATACACATTAAAAAACAACATTTAAACTTCTGGGAAAACAAAAGTACTTATATAAAACTTAAAATAAATCAAAATTTTACTTAAAACAAATCTTACAACTTAAAACAAATCTATTTAACTTATAACAAATCTATACAACACATTGAGTAGCTATTCCTACAGCTCCAAGAATTCTTGTAAGGTATAAAAATAGTTCAATTAAATATTTCTTTAAAAGTGTCTTAAATTGTGGTAATTTGCTTTCATTCCTTATATCTTGGGCAAAATCATCGATCAAAAATGTCCGGCTTTGCCGGCCCCCCTTAGATTCACAATGCGCACGCCACAACCTTCAGTAGCAAAAGAGATACATTTTGACATGTTAGGAAAGCTTTTCAACTAGTGTCATTTTAGCGTTCAGACAAAAAGCATGGGTACAAAAAATGCAAGAATCACTCGTCCAAAGTGCTGAAAAAGGATGGAATTTCTTATTTTCAGTAAGTTTATATATATTTTTTACCCGTATATTGAGATGTGAGTCATATACTTGTGAAATCAGCATAAAATATTGTTATTTGGTTTGCCTATGTTAAAATATTAATTTTGTTCTAAATTGATAAATGGAGAGGCTATTTCTTCTAAATTTTTTTTTTCATTTATAGTATGTATTAATATATTTTTCATAAAAATAAGTTTAATATTACTAGTTGATGATTTTTAAAATAATTAGTTGGCCCGCCCTAAAATTTCATTTGCGTAGACTCTCTAATAAAAGAAAGACTAGGTTCTTACCTACCTACCAGAAGTATGAATTTATAAAACGTTTATTTTTTTCCCGTAAAAAAAACTCGTGCAAAGCCGCAGACAGGAACCAGTTCTTTTTAATCTAGAGTGCCTGCCTGAAATTGTATTGTAAGTTTAAATTATTGTATGTCTGAAATGACCCTTTTGTATAAATACCTACTGTTGAGACACCAATTTATAGTTTCATCAATAAATGATTCGTTATCTTTACCTGAATTCTGTTAATTAATCCTTATAGAAAATAAACTGAGTAGGTAGGTATATAATTCTCAGGTAGGTACCTACCTACTTACAAAATAAAATAAAATGAATTCGACTCCACCAATCTCTTGTTCCGTATGGAAAAAACTTGTCAGGCTCTGCGCAAACTGTCTGCGTCAAAACAAAACGAACCCAATTTTGAGTGACATTTTTGTAAGGCTCTAGGTATCTACGGGGGAGGCCGCGAACTCCTTATTTTTGATCGAAGGGCAAAATGTATAATAATATTATACATTTTTATACACATGGCGTGTGGACCAGAGTAGAAGAGTTGTAGCTTTGAAAACGGCACATCTAAACGATTTTGGGGTCTTAAATTTTTGGTCGGTTGTATGGCTTGAAAAAATTAATGTTCTTTTTGACAAATAAACAACTTTATAATATACACGTCATTTGTGTTGTTTGCGGGCCGGTTCTAATATAATATTATCGTATTCCAGTTTCCTACAAAAGCGTCGGGATGCAAACAAGAAGGATTCGGACGATGACAACAGCGACGCAGATTCTGTTACTTCAGAGGACTTTGACAAGTATCTTGATAGTGTTACTGGTGTTGGGAAGGCCGGTGAGTTATATTGAATTCATTACACCTACTCTCTAAGCAAACTCTGAACGAAACTGGAGCATCAGTCCGTCACGCTAGAGTCGGTTACGTTCAATCGCGTTGGCTCGGGCTTACTCGGTTCTTGGCGTCGTCTACTGAACAGTCACGCTCGAGCTGAATAAGCTAGTTTTCTAAAAAAATCGTATCGTAGTAGTATCTTTAGTAAAAAATCTAATCAGAAGATATTGGACACTTTATTAACAAAGAAACGCTGACGGACTAATTAGATTTTTTTAGAAAATTAGCCTGTTCAGCTCGAGCGTCACTGTTCAGTATAATAGAATTAAATTAAAACTAGTATTTACAATTGAAAAATTGAGCTAACTGCAGACTGTTGCAAACAATCTACAGGTAGCTGCTCCATGGACACTTATTTTTATTTTGACAATTTAAACAAAAAATCATAGGGATATAGCCAGTTAAAGTTCCACGTGACGTCACGCTTGCAACACTTTTTAGCTACTGATACGGCACGAGCCCCCACTTTGACGCGCCGTATCACCAGAACGCAGAGTGTAGTATGCTGGCAGCATATCCACGTTGAATGGCAATGCTAATTCGTTGACCGAAATAAAAGTCAGCATTCCGATCACCTGTGGACTCCATTAGAAGTTTAGTAAGATCTTTGTATATTGCGAGTGCCCCAGGACCCCAAGGACCTAGGGTTTCCACTCCAAACGGCTCAAATAGATAACCTTGATCCAGATTAGCGTATTTTCGCCGTTTAAAGAACTCCGCTGATGTTGCTGCAACGCCGTATATTTATATTTTATCTTTTTTTCAGGTGAATCAGACGAAGAATTAGATTTCCTAGCTGACATCGAGAAGACGAAACAACTGAGACGCAACAAGAAGGACCAGGGCGATGATGATGATGATGTGCACTTGGGCAGTGATGATGATGACGATGATGGTGACGAAGAAACGGGAGGATTCGGTGATGATGATGATGAAGGTATGTGTTATCGTTTGTGTGACTATAGGTTATACACTATTGCCGGCTTTTATGTAATCCTGTGTGAAGTCCAGCATATCGACGACCGATGTGGCGCGGTGGGCGAAGGCCTGCCTGCGACGCAGGAGGTTGCGGGTTCGATTCCCGCCTCGATTCCCGCCTCGGGACAAATATGTGTACGATCTACATTTGTTCAGGGTGTTCTGGTTGTTTTCTATGTATAATAAAAAATATTATCTATGTATGTATTGTATTATAATTATTATGTATATCAGTTATTTAGTACCCATAACACAAGCTCTACTTAGCTTGGGATTCGATAATGCTGTGTGAATTGTCCAGCATAATTTTTTATTTATTTATTTAAAGCTCTACAACCACACAGCCACCAACCAGCCCGGCGCGGCGTCTTAAACCGGCGCGCGGCGGTTTTTGTTGGTTTTCGCAAAACAAGCCCCTACATTTAATATTTATTTAATTATTGCATCATAATTAGGTAGGTACATAAAATGTCAGAACTTATTGACTATAATTAATAGTAATTTATACAAGCCATCTCCTTGCAAAATTCTATTAAGATGCATTCAGCAGTCAGCCTCGGCGTTTGTATTACGTTCGTTACGGAAATGTTGGCCTAACGTCTCCTAGTTAGAACCAATCTATTAAAAGGAACCTAACGGGTTTTGTTGTCAAACTAGCCTCAGTTCTCATGAGATCCCTGTGGTAAAAAAAATTAATAACATAAAATTCTACATCATAGTCTTTGGAATTTTTCAGTCAAGGAATGAATGTGAAAACAAGATAGAGAAATAAAATTAGGAACACATAATTTGGTCTAGATTTCAAAAATCCTGTGGTCTACTGAAATTACTTATGTTTGATGTTGCCCAGTTGTTGGGTCGACGACATAGTACGCGTCGGGGGGCGTCGATGGAGGCGGTTAGCACAGGGCCGTGGTGGATGGCACAAACTGAGGGAGGCCTATACCCAGCAGTGGGTAAAATCCGCTAAAAAACGCTTTAAAATGTTTTCATTTGTAGGTTATTAAAATAAAAGTTTAAAAATCTATATTAACAAAGAAATTTACAATCAAATCAAAGAATAAAATTAAAACTAGTATTTACCATTGAAACAATTGAGCTAACTGCAGACTGTTGCAAACAATCTACAAGTAGCTCAACTGAAAGTTTAAATGTATCTCAGTACAATCACATTTCTAAAGGCATACATTATAGGCTACTAGCAGCGCCTCGCGGTTACACCCGCGTAGTTCCCGTTCCCGTGGGAGTTCCGGGATAAAAAGTAGCCTATGTCCTATTCCAGACTATAATCTATCTCTGTGCCAAATTTCATTCAGATCCGTCCAGCCGTTCTGGCGTGATAAAGGAACAAACATCCATCTATCTATCCATCCATCCATCTAAACTTTCACGTTTATAATATTAGTGAGATTAGTGAGATAAGACCTAACCTCAAGGCTTGTATGAGTTGTATGACTCAGTTCCTTCCGTGCTATTCATCATCATCATCATCATCAGCCTATATCAGTCCACTGCTGGACATAGGGCTCCCCTAATGAGCGCCATAGCGCCCTGTCTTCAGCTTGCCGCATCCAGCATCTGCCAGTAGTCTTTCGCAAATCGTCATCCCACCATCCGTGCTATTAATAATACTATAATACGGCAAGTTCAATATCGCATTGTCCAGGCAGCCTTACAATCATACGACCTTTGCTCTGTTTTACGAAGACTAAAAATAATTAATAAGTTGTTTTTCGTTCACAGGCAGTGACGGTGGTCTAGACATTTCTGGAGATGAAGATGAACCAACGCTAGAAGCTGATGAAGACGGTAAGAATTTAACACTAATCAAATTTGATTTAAGGTAGGTGCGAACCTCTAAGCTCTCATACAAACGTATTTTCTGATTCATTTGGAAACTACGTGCCCGATTTTAATGAAATTTTGCATAAGAAATAGTTATGTATAAACGGTACACCCGTTAAGTTTTTCAATAAACAACTTGATCAAATAAGAGCGTGAGTAATAAAATCGCTTTAAAAATAATAGAAATTAATTTCCGTTCTCATTGATGATTATGTATTTTGAAAAACTTAAAAGCTACAAACATAGCTATTTCTTATCCGATTATGTATGCAAAATTTCATTGCAATAAACGCGGTGTAGTTTCCAAATGAATCGGAAAGTACGTTTGTATGGTGGCTAGAGGTTCGTAGTTCGCTTTTATCTAAACCAGCGCAGTATTGGGCAATTGCCTAATACTGCGAAATGCTGAGTTAGGGACCCATTTTACCCTATTTTTAAACGTTGTTAGTACACCTATAAATTATTTATTTACAGAAAATTACAATATACAATACAATAATAATTACAACTAATATTTACACCTAAATCTAGTTTCTAAAAATCTAAACCGGATCCAGAATGCAAAGTGCCCAGAATGCTGGCAGCATTGCCACGTCGGCGTCGAATGGCAATGCTAATTCGTTGACCGAAACAAAGTTGTTAGTTATATATATATAGTTAGTTATATATAGCTTATTATAATAAATTATTAATGTTGTAGCCTTAATTATTATTGTGTTCACTTTTTTATAGTCTAAGTACCTACTTGTTTTTCTTTTGTTCTTGCTTTTTTTGTTTTGGGTAAAATAAATGAAATTATTATTATTAATTACTCATCTGTAATAAAGCAGATGCAGACTGTTGTAAAAATCTATAGGTATAATAATATAAATTCAACCATAGGTTTCTACTATTACTTTCTTTGTTGAAGCAAAAATATCCGATTCAGGCTTCGGCTTGAGGCTTCGCTCACACTGTACCCGGATAAAATAAAGTAAAACACAGCCTATGTCACTATTGATAATGTAGCTTTCTCTTCGTGAAAGAATTTTCGAAATCGATCCAGTAGTGCCAGAGTACACATTCACAAACTTAAACAAACATGCCTTAAAAATGTTAGTGTCGCTGTATGTAGATTTAGCTGTGTAGTGCCGGCTTAGAATTTGCACCACCCCAACTCTTCCCGTGGGTGTCGTAAGAGGCGACTAAGGGACATACACCGGGGGGCAGCAGCGCCTCTTGCAGAATAGAACTACCACCGACCGTTGTCCGTGTCCACACGCACTGAAAGGTCATGCCAGAAAACCAGCGTTGCTCAACCTTTGGTACAGCAACATTAAGCTGAGGTAGGGCCTATTGGTTCACTGGGCTTGTTTATAGATTTAAGGATAATCTCACTAATATTATAAACGTGAAAGTTTAGATGGATGGATGGATGGATGTTTGTTCCTTTATCACACCAAAACGGTAAAACGGATCTGGATGAAATTTGGCACAGAGATAGATTATAGTCTGGAATAGGACATAGGCTACTTTTTATCCCGAAATTCCTACGGGAACGGGAACTACGCGGGTGAAACCGCGAGGCGCTGCTAGTTGATAAATACGTGTATAAAGTGTTTGCCTGCGCCAATAAATAAATTTCTTTCTTTCTTTTTCTTTCTTTCACCGAACTGCGATCCCCAACCAGCATGCCCAGCGTGGAGATTATGAGCATTACCCTCATGAGATAAAAGCCAATAAAGCGATTATCAGAGGGCCTACGTCCAGCTGTGGACAATTATAGGCTATTGAGGTGAGGGTGTACATTTTAAATGGCTTCTCTTATTTTCAGAACTATTTCTAGAAGGAAGTGACGATGAAATGGACGATGATATTGACGTTCCAGAAAATAAGGGCAAAGGGAAGAAAGGATTCAAGATAAAGGGTTAGGTTTTTTAACCCTTGACACGAAAATATAGGTTTTCTTAAAAGATCTGTCTATAAGTGTGTGTGTGCGTGTGAGTGTGTGTGAGTATTTACGAGTCAGTCTGTCCGATGGGCGATCGTATCACCATGTATGAACCAATTCTGATTAAGTTTTGCTTGATTGGTAGTGGTCATAGCTATGTCTGTTGAAATCATTGTGGCTGTACAAAAGTTAGGCTGCTTTTTCAACAGAGATGTCCTACGTTGCTATGTTTTTAGCCGTCCAATAGAATCGCTCCATTATCGCGTCATTTTTGTCAGCTATGAAAATGACGCTATCATGGAGCGACCAATAGGTCGCTTGTAAAATAGCAACGTAGCACATCTCTGGTGGCAGCCTTATGATGGTATTCTTTAAACGTATACCATTCATTTTGAATGTTAAGTCGTCAGGGATTTCAGAATTTTTGTAAACTTAGCTTAATACATGAAAACTCCTCGTCTTGATTTTTGAGCCCAAGAATAGTACAGGTCGACCACTTTAATAAGTCGCATCGGCAAAATTCGTCTGCACAGAAGTGAACATTTCAACCCGATTGAATACGAATGCCAACGCCTTTGAAATAATAGACTTTATTGCGTTGCGTTTATCTTTTAAGTCAACAAAAACACAGGCTCATGCTTTATCGCTCATATGATATTATGTACCTACAAAAAGGATCAACATATTTTCATACTCAAAATACGACTCGCGAATATCGAGATCGCGTCGCCGAACGCTGACGTCATGCGCGTATCCATCACCCAATAGCAACCACACATGTTTCGCGGGCATAGGCAGTTATGATTAGCTAGGATTTTTTCGCGTCTACCAAAATTAAGACTTCTGCGCAGGTACATCGGTGTAACTTATAAACGTGGTCAAACTGTACCGACCTAGTCATCCGTTTTTTTTCGTAATGAAGTATGTATGCAGAGGCGGATTAATTGTCGACAGCGCCCTAGGCAAGCAGCTCATTGGCGCCCCTCTGTGAACGAGCCGCGGCAAAGCTCGGTATGGGGTGGTGTTAGTAACATACCAACGACAAAGTTCCTCAGTAGTTGACAAAAAAGTATATAAGGCAGGTAAAAAACTAGAAGTAATGGCGAGCGAAGCGAGCCGTCATTATTGTCAAGCTTTTCGTTAGCATGATAGAGGAGGTTGTCAATTGTCAAAGTTAGAGCCAAGACCATATGGTTTTTGGCGGGGTCAGCTAGAAAGGCAGGTAAAAAAACATAACGGCGAGCGGAGCGAGCCGCGAATTTTTAGTGATTTTTTAGATTAAATAAGATAGGTATGTGAACGGTGAAACGCAAAACTTTTGTGGTTATCAGTTATAAAATTATCTCTAAATTCTTTACAAATTATGTAAGCAAAAACAATATAAATTACTGCAACAACAGAGTGAACTACCAAAAATGTTCGAGACTTCCCAGTGGTGTGACAGAGAATTTTACGAAGTCATAAACATCCAGACTACAACAGATAGAGTAAAACGGCAAGCGGAGTGAGCCGTAAAAAAAATTTGATTGTGGCGATCGGTGTTGTACGCACGCACGTACTACGCCCAGCTGCGCAGTTCGCTCCTCTCTCAGAAGTCACCATATGGATTACTTTTCCTTTAAATAGATTGTTTGAATAAGGAATTTTCGCGTTATGGATTGGATACTTGGGCATCGCTCGCTTTACCCTAGGATCGGCGCAGATAAACAGTAAAACATAAAACGCGGCATTAAAACAATTGCCTTTCAAAATCTCGCGAATCTGTGGCAAAGTGATTTTAAAACTTATAGCCAGCCTAATGCATAATGAATAAAGCGTCATTTCACACAAAAAAAATTTTGAACGGAAACCAAGCGCTGAATCCTCATAGCGGATGTGCGCCGCGTACCCGCAAAAGCCGCCCTTGATACTAATACAGGCTGTATTAGCATCAATGCCCACGATTGTTGGTGTCTTTTAAAACATTAAAACAGATAATCGCCGTGGCGGCGGTGGCGTCGGGCATAACAAGGGCGCATGGTCTGGGTTTGGAGGCCTGCGGCTGCCACCGGGGTCCCCTATGGTCCTGCGCCCGTGTGCGCCACTAAAGCCGCCTCTGACGCTCTCGTCAACCAATATCATCATATTAATCATCAGATTTTTGCTAACTTCTTTCCTTCCTTCTTTTTGAATTTTTTGTTCTACACAGAACAAAAATAAAAAGTTTCGACAGAATTAAATAATCATTTATATTTTCTAAGTAGTCGGATACCTGCTTACTCATATAATTAATTTTATACTTAGGTATTACCTTACATAATTAATTATTTACTAGTGTAAAATTTTCCGCGCGCGCGCCCCTTGTAACCTCGCGCCCCTAGGCACATGCCTACTTTGCCTTGGGGATGATCCGCCACTGTATGTATGTAGTATGCTGTGACAGTTGAAGTAGCGAGCTCACACACCCGACAGTACCTATTCCAGATCCTGTAAAGGACTGATTCCAGTAGCGAAGGATTCGCAAAAAAACGATCCTGTAAAAACGGTCCTGTTAAAAACGAAGCCGCTGTGGAGAAATTTACTTCTTTTTTTAAATGATTTTATCATTTTGCAGGACAAGATGACCTAGGCTCACTCTTCGCTTCGGCAGAAGAATTCTCAACCATTCTCGAAGACACGGCAACCAGCAAACGGCAAGGCTCAAGCCAGGCTGTTTCCAACACAGATAGTTCAAGCCAAAAACAACTCGCATGGGAAGAAAACAGAGATCATTGGATAAAGGGATATAATAGGAAAATACTCGGGAACAAGAAAGGAGGGAATAAAAAATTTAAAGCCAAAATGGCGGATAAGCGAAAAGGCGGGAAAAGTGACGGCGCGGGCGGTAAACGGAAGAAAGTGAAATAAATTTTAGAATTGCGTCTGTAATCTAAGAAATAAATGTTGTTGATTCTGATTTATCTGAGGTTTTTGTATTATACAGGGTTATTGGTAAATTAGTGGCAATACGTGAACTGCAGGTTCAGCCCATCATCACAAACACGTTTGTTAAGACCCCAGGGCTTAATTCTTAATTTTGGTATTGGTAATGGGTACCCCCCGCAATTCAATAATCGTTTGTTAGAGAGGTTTTATTTGAAACTCAACTTAAAAACAGCTCTGCCCTGAATTAACAGAAGATATGAGAGTGAAAGATCGGTCTTAACTTAAGTAACTCGTTGGGTCCCAGACAAAGATGTTTTTTCATTAAAATTTAGTATCAAAGGTGACTTATATTTTTTTTATTTAGACTTGGCTCCTTCGCGAACGTGTTTGTGATGATGGGCAGGACCTCACAAAAATGATTCTTTTCTATGAGTAGGCTAGAAGTCCATAGAAAATTCCGGCTATTCCCAGTAGTTTTACCGAGTAGTCTTACCAGTTGAACTAGTACTGGGAATTTTCTTCCGGTTCTCTCTAATGTAGTAGGTACCTACCTATTTCATTTTTATAAATTTAATTTAAATTCTGTTAATGTAATACTAATATTTTTTTATGTTAAAATAATTACAATAACTAAGAGTACAATCTATAATGAGATGTATAATTAAGAGAGAGAGAGTGCATCTATATTTGCGCACACACTTGTGCATTACCTATAATATGTCCTGCGCACGTGGTTGGTTAGTCTCCGTTGAAACTCGGCCGCCGCCGCTGTGGTCGAAGTGTCGCGTAGGCGAGGAGGACAACATCATCATAATAGGTATCCCAAACATTTACGATTTCGGCGGGATTCGAACCCGCGGCCTTCCCTCAGTACGGGAATGTGCTAGCCAACTGCGCTGCGTGTATTTATAAAATCTAACAGATAGTAGATAAAAAATAGTGGTAAGTTAGTAACTTGGTCTTAGCAAGTGGATGTATACCTACCTGTTATGACCAAGTTAACTTAAATGCGAAAGTTACTAAATCCATGCTAGTAATATAAGTATATGCGAAAGTTACTGTCCATCATTCGATCGGTTAGGTATGTAGGTACAATTACTTTTCATGGCTGAACCGGGCATGAAATTTTATAAGATAGATTGTACTATAGGTACTGGCATTCCGGGGAGGACAAAACGCAGCCTACTTTTTATTTCTAGAAAAAACGTGCCAAGCTGAACCTTCCTAAGTTATACATTATACTGAATGAATTTTAAGATTTACTATAACTTTGTGAACGCGACCAAAATTGTGTGAAATCATTGTGAAGCTAGGCACGAATGTCAAACAGTGATGTGCTGGTCCCTACTTTGCTTATGAATCGATTCCGAAATATACTTAATCGATTATTAAGTTTTTTTGTTAAAATATTTCTTTCATTTGGATGTAATTTTAATATTCATTTATTTGAAGATTGAACATCAACAAATTCGCAAACTAATGTGCATAGCCCGCTGACATCCGTTGTCGTTAAATTGTTCGTTTTTATAAAGCAAAAACATTGGAACATGTTTAGCTATAAAACTTAACGTCAAAACACCTGTTGCACTTGATAAATTTGGAAATCCAACATTGGTAGGTAGGTATCTAACTCAAACTCTTAAAAACGAGATTATAACCAAAGTAAGGACCGTTTATGCATTTGGAAATTGTAATGTAATTGAGTAAGTAGGTACCTACCTACCTAATAAATGAATAGGTACCTACCTAAGCAAAACTTACAGACCAATCTCACGCAAGGTAGCAATTTACTAGGAGGTTTAAGTACCTACCTAATTATTAGTAGGTAGGGTCGAGTGTTCAACAATGAAACACCAAAAATTCTGAGTCTCATATTTCTCTCATTTTTATAGGTATGGATTCCATTTTTTACAGAAAGAGAGTCTTCTTCATTAGGTATAATATGGCATATATAGTTTCATTAATAATTGGATACATATAGAATACGAGGTTTTTTTTAAAAAAATGGGATTTGTTTCATTGTGTCCACCTAGGTGTACACAATGAAACACCCTGTGTTCAACAATGAAACACCGTTATTAAAACTGCTTTTATCATGACTTCGTTTTAATTTAGTGTGGTTATTGGAAGGAGTAAATATATAGAATGTTTAATTTAAATCACCTACACTATATTCAGACTTAGGAAGTTAACTTTAGGTTTATTTAGTCACTTAAAGATTAATCTGAAAATTATAAAAATCACAAATATAGGTATTGTTTCCTGTAACAGGCAATAACGACACTATAAAATTAACAGTTAGGTACCTACTCATAATAGAGTAACAGAACCATATAATATGGACCATGGTCGTAATATCCATATTACGACCATGGTCCATATTATATGGTTTATAAACTCCGATTTACAGTTAGGTACCTACTCATAATAGAGTAAAATAACCTTATATGGATCATGGTGGTAATACGAACCACCAAAATTTGGGAGTTTTATATATTAAACAAAGTAGTAAATACACAATAAAACGTTTCATTGTGTCCACCCTTGCGCTGTTTCATTGTTGGACACCTGGGATATTTTACAATAACCTCAAAAAATAACCTGACAAAATAGAACAATTTAATAAGTTATCTAGTCCACGTGAATGTTTGATACATGTACAAAACAACGTAATACTGAGGAAAACCGAATTGTCTATAGTATTTAACTGAAAAATCAAAGAAAACCAAAAAAAATACTTCGTTTTTTGCCATAAAATCGAAAATCGCTCCGTAGACACGTCCTTTCACAACCGGCGCGAACGCAAACTGGAGGGGTACGGGGTATGAACGAGGCCGTCAGGACTAGGCATACTGCACAATCTGACAATGTCGCATTTCCGAAATATAGGGATGTTTCATTGTGTACGCCTGTTTCACTGTTCAACACTCAACCCTACTTAGTTGTTTACAAACAAAACATTACCTAATTAAAAGTAGCTAACTGACAAAACTCCGAGAATATTTTCTGAACCAATATTAAATGTTGACCGGGGCTATTAAACCGTTTTAGTGAAGCAAAAGGTCGCAGTTCCATGTTCAAAATACTTTGAAAATGCGTATCTCCCGCGCTATGGACAACGCGTTTGCTTCGCCGCTTCTTGTTTGTTGACATTTCAACGTTATGTAGTTGTGTTCGGAGTGCGCCGTCTCTCCGTAATTCATCATCAGAATCGCAAAAATACTAAAATTATCCGAACAATCCATGCCACCTACACAGTGTATCTATGTTGTGAACTAATAAACATTACAAAACATGAATTGCGACTCTATCAATGTAAACGTGGGAGAAAAAGGCGGGCAAAATCAGTGAACAAGTGACAAATTGGTGTAATCTATTTTTAGCCGGACTGGTAGTGTGATAAACATGTTTAAGGTGATATAGGACCATTTTGTGCGTGTTGCATCAACATTCCAATAGACAAAGTGTAAATAGAGCATCATTTGATTCCAATTGGACATTATTTGTGGTAAAATAAGACGAAAAGGTAGAGCCGCGAAACTAGTTTGACAGCTCATGTACGGCACACATCGAGCGAGCCGTACTGCGCATGTGTGCGTGCCAGTGATGTGAATTCTTGCGCTTATCGATTGGCAAGATTAATTTTCAAGGACATTGTTGGACAACGGATGGATGAATTTACAATACAAATGAACTTGTTTATTGATTTTATTTGCTTATAAGGCTCATTTTGATTTTACCAACTAATTGAAACAAAAATGAATTCGTCAATGATGGAAAATAAAAATGCGGCTAAAGTCACGCCAAGCGCATCAACCACATCAACAAGCTCTAATCAGCTGTATATAGCTGAGAGTTTAGACTTAGAACTGCCTGAAGATACATTCCGTATGAACTTAGACAACTTTTCAGACATTGGTGAAAATGTCACCATAAGAGAAAGAGACAGCTCCATCGATACTATTAATTTAAGCACACCGATGGTAGAAAAACCCGCACCAGAGTTAATAACTCCAGTAGGAGAGCCCTCTTTAATCGACACTCCGAAATCATCAGAGAACAAGAATCTGGATATCAAGAAATCTTTGCTGAAGCTAACTCTAGCCAAAAACGATGACATATTCGTCAAGCCATCTCCAGTGTCGGAAATCATGTCTCCAGCTCGGATGCTACAGTACGAGCTAGGCTCCAAGACTCCACACACTCCTACTATGAAACGAGCGGCCATAGACTTTGATTTTTTCAACAAGAACAAATTTGAGAAGTATTTTGAGGATTTCCAGGAAAATAATCCTGATGTAGAAGCGACAGAAATAGCCGGGACCAACGATAATGAAGACAGTTATCAAGAGGCACCAGTTATTGTGAACCGGGACACCGTGCGGCACGAAATTGGCGATGGTAAGGAACTACATAAATATTTAAAAAAAACTTTATTACATTAAAGGTACATTACACAGTACACTTATTTATGGCTCTCATTACCAATATAAGTTATTTTGTAAATAACTTGTGGTTTGGTAGTGAGTGCTTCCCCTTACAGTAACTACATCATGGTACAATAAATACCACGTACCTAAACCTGTAAAAACGGTATATCTCAACAGCCTATATTAGTCCACTGCTGGACACAGGCCTACGATAAATAGGTGAACGATACCTCAGTATTATTCTGTTGCGTCAGGAACTGCTCTACTAGCACAGCAAAATAGATGTGTAATCTGTTAAGTACCTATTTGATTATCTCAGATCCTGCGAGTTAAGTCATGCCATATCTTTTTTTTGTACGACTTCAGTCTTTTCTTGGGTAGAATGAGGCGATTTATTATATATTATTAACCCTTAATAAACCCTATTTACAATTATCTCAATAGATGGCGTGGATCGTTCGCGCAACAATAGAGCTTGTCACTGGGATGACATATCCAACAATGCACGTATACCGTGTATGTGTGCCATTCCAATTTGAATTGTCTTAAAAGCAGAAGTAAAGTTTTTGAAATCTTAAATCAATTTTACGGATCCAAAATCATCGTCCTCTTTTCAGCCTTTTCGAAATATGTTGACCAATATTTTTTTTACAGAAAACGTCATCAAATTCCTTAACTTCGCCGAATGTGGCATCACAATAACACAAATAATGAGGTTGATAGCAATATTCGACGTATTAGGCGTCTTTTAAAACTAAGCCAAGGTCATTTTTCATATGCTTAAGTAGATAACTGTACATGGAGGCCCAATGTAAAGGATTAAGTATAAAATGGATAGATTATTGAAGGTTTTTCGAATTCTATCGAATTTTCGAATCTTTCGATTCTAGGGTTCAAAACATCCATGATTCAAACGGCGAAGTACCTATATTATTATTAAGTATTATCAAATTATTTTTATCATAAAAAAAACTATTAAAACGTGACATACTAATAAAGATGGACGTGATTAAATTTTACACAGACTGTTAAAACGTTTAGGTACCTTACTTACTCACTGGTTATACTAAAATATCAAAAGAGAAGTAGATCTGAATGTAGACAATTTGACCTTGACCTATTCTGCACTAGCGTCAGTTTGGCCACGCGGCGGCTCAGCGGAGAATTTTTTGGTACAAAAGATATTAATGATGATGAAAATTGTATTTTTTTTAAATAATGTAGCTCAAAACACTTTAATATAGGTGATACGTGTAGGTTACTCACTTATGTTCAGTCTTAATTTTACTATTCTGATAACTACCCGTGAAAACCTTCCTTACTGGTAATTATCAATTGGTCACTCTGTGTATAAGCCTTTGGTTTTCCATCAAATAAATAAACAAATCCGTTATACTGACCTAAAACGGGCCTTTGAGCGCAAAATAGTTAATTATTTTCATAAGTGGTTGCATAATTTGGCTGTGGTTCAAGGGAATTACGATAGACGCATTTCCGTAATAATGTTTCTGACATAATACGCTATTTGTAAAATTACACAACATTATATTGAGGCATATCAGCATGCAAATGCTGTTATCCCTCAATATATTATGTTACTATAGATTAAATAAGAACCTGTGTTGTGTTGTGACAATTGTGTCCCACCCAACCCAAAACATCAATGCATGGCAATATGATATCCTTTTCACCTTTATTTGTTTAACAATAAATAAAACCGGTCAAGTGCTATGTAAAAACGGCAAAAAAACGCGTTTATTCTATGGGAGCCCCCTTAAATATTTATTTTATTCTGTTTTTTAGTATTTGTGGTTATAGCGGCAACAGAAATACATCATCTGTGAAAATTTCAATTGTCTAACTATCACGGTTCATGAGATACAGCCTGGTGACAGACGGACAGCGAAGTCTTAGTAATAGGGTCCCGTTTTTACCCTTTGGTACGGAACGTGTTTGTGATGATGGGCAGAACCTGCAGTTCACGTAGTGTTACTAATTTATCAATAACCCTGTATAGATAAAGTATCAACAAGAATGCTAGACCATATCCACAAAGTGTTGTGTGGATTGTCTAATCCGGTTCCGGTTGTTGAAGTCAGTTAATACCTCAGTAGATAGACATCAAACATCATCAACATCAAATATCAAAGTGCTTTATTTTATACGTAATAATGGAAAAAAATTGGGAAACATTTATAACTTTTTAAGAAACCTACTGTACGAGACGAAACAGGATAAAAAAACAAAAATGGCAAATGCTAACATTAGCGAGTCCAAAAAAAAGTGCTTTATTTCCTTTAGACCATACAGGTTACAGGACTCACAAAAATTTAAATTACGTAAGTAAAACTAGAAAATCTATCACGAAAGTGATCACTTTAATTTTTCGTTCACTTCAATCTTTTTGAGGTAAGTAAAGAAGCGAACAAGAAAGCCAGGTTATACCTTAATATAAGATAATATTAATAATATTATACATAGGCTTGGATTCCCTCTAGCAAGTTGCAGATGCTAAAGATATTGCTTGATAAAGTTAAAGATTTAGATTTTAGATTTTTTAGCTTTTTATTTATGCACCAGTCCAGTCTTATAACATATTATATGTGTTATACTAGGTAAGTCATTCACTTTACACATTTTCATTTATCATCATTCCATTACTTGGTTGGTAGGTTTACATGAACAATAGCTTGCAAAAAAATGAATAAATTATTATAAGCTACTGTAAGCAAATATGGGACTCTGCTACACTTTATCTTTTAATTACTTAAATAATTTTTACTGTAGAAACTGCAAAAAAGTACCTTACAAAAAGATCATACAACTAAATAAAAACAACAGTTTGTCCACAATATTTTAACTTTAACAACTAGGTATAGGTACCTAATTGAAAAAAAATCTTTAATTTCATAAAAAAAACCTCTAATAGGGAGTTTTTCCTCAAATATATTAAATGAAATTAAATCCTCTAGGATTTTTTTGATAAATCTTATAGTCTTGAACTGAGCAACATATTTTTTTCCAAGAAATGTAGTTTTACTGGTGGGGCAATTATAAGCCCAGCAAAATCTCTATATTTTGTAACTGAGTTATATTTATTATCTTTGTACTGGTCGAAAAATTATGCATGCTCTGAACAAAACAGCTAATTTGGGAAATGTTTACTTAAATCAGTCGCCTGAAAAAATAGCTCATAGCGATAAGGCCGCCTTTGTACTTCTTCTCGTAGCTTTTATTTCTGTACTGTTTTCTGGGTTTGTGTGGTACAATAAAGTATTATCTATCTATCAGTTAGTGTTTTTTTAGTTTGAGTATGTTTTTCTTGTGTTCGTTTTTATGTAATCCTCAATAGATTATGCGTCAATTAAGTAAATACTCAAGTTAGTTTAGAATCGAGAAGATACCTAACTATACAATGTCATGCATATCGTAATTGAGTAAGTACCTACCTATTAACTGTGCTGTCATACATAAACTGCAATCGAATCAGTTACCTTCTTGTATAGCTATCGCAAATGATATCAATACCTACTCACTTTATCGCGATGAGTGTTTCAAAACAAAAGTTAAATACGTGGTTTTCGTTCAATTCGTGCCTACGAAGGTCACGCTTCCGCATCTTTGTAGAATCTTCCTTGTACCTACTGGAATATTAACATCATCAAATTTTGAAAAAACTGCCTAAGCTTCATTCATCAGTCTTACAAAATATTAATTTAACTTTAACAGACTTCAAAAAACGACGATGTTCTAAGTTCGGCTGTATGAACGTTTTTTATGTACATATTTTCGTCAATTTATCTGTCACTGGTGTACTCATTTTAATAATTATTTTACTATTGTAAGGAGAATTGTCCTGAGGTAATCCCATATTTTTTTATTTCCGATGGATTAGTATTTGTCCCGTAAAACTAAAAATAACTCGGTTTTAAATTTTTTTGAAAAACTTGCATGTCCTCGTGTGTGTTAGTTTATATTAAATCCTTAAATTTCACCAATTTTGTAGCCAGACATATAGGTCATAAGTCATAAGGTCATAATCATAACTCACAACATTGAAACAGTAGGTACTAAAATATCTGTTAGTTTTTTTATGATATTGGAAAAAAACTGTATGAATGCTACCTGCTCTCCCCTACATACCAGGCATAAGTAACGATTTGGGGACATCTTTAATGTTACGGACTTGTGAAAATAAATGAATAAATAATGCTGGACAATCCACACAGCGTCATCTAGTCCCAAGCTAAGCAGAGCTTGTATTAAGGGTACTAGATAACTGATATACATAATACAATACATTACATAGATAGATATTTTTTTATCTCACTAATATTATAAACGTGAAAGTTTAGATGGATGGATGTTTGTTCCTTTATCACGCCAGAACGGCTGAACGGATCTGGTTGAAATTTGGCACAGAGATAGATTATAGTCTGGAATAGAACATAGGCTACTTTTTATCCCAGAATTCCCACGGGAACGGGAACTACGCGGGTGAAACCGCAAGGCGCTGCTAGTTATACATACATATAAAAACGACTAGAACACTCGGAACAAATACCTGCAGATTGTATAAATTTTTGTCCCAAGGCGGGAATCGAACCCGCAACCAGGAGGTTGCGTCGCAGGCCTTCGCCCACCGCGCCACAGAGGTCGTCAATTGCTAGGTAACTGCTAGCCAACTTAGACAACTTAGTTATGTTTGTTCTCTATAGCGCTAAAAGATAATGTTGAGCTCAATGAGAGAATTTTCAGAATCCGACAATTTTTTGAGGCCTGAAATAAATACCTATTTCAATTTGTGCATTTTTAATAAATCTTAGGAAAATATTTTCTGTTCAGGAACCTAAACCATTAGTAGTTTATGGATGTAAGGTGTAAAGGCCAAAAATTGATATTTTACATTTATTCTAATATAATCGTTTTAAAAATAATCGATTCGATACGACCGTCCGACTTAATCGATTAATCGAGTATCTGCAGTTGTTGGAAGCTCTACTGGCCTCGAATCACAACGGAAAGAGGGGAGGGGAAGCGAAGCATCATCATCGTTCGGTCTTTGTCGCACGGTTTCTATTTGCATTGCATTTTCTTTCCGAACCAAATAAATTCAGTTTATGACGCGCTAAGTGAGTGTAGAATCGTTTCGTACTCTCGCGCTTGCATTTTAATTTATTGGTAGTGTAATTAAGTGTTTATTTATAGTGTTAGTGAAAGTAAATTGGTAGATCAACTGTTACAAAACCAAATAACTGTCCTGTGGAATTTTGATTGTGAATTGGACATAACTAGATCTACCTGAATTTTTGTGAAATCGAAACCAAGCGCAGAAATCTTATACAGTGTTTGTGATAAAGCTATTAGGAATAAAATTATCAAACGGGAAGAGAAATAAAATCAACATCGTTTTGACTTGACTTTCATGCGGTGTGAAAGTAGCCGCAAGTTCCATTTCTCCGAATGACAGTTGACAACCGAAATCGGGCGGGTTATGTCACGACGGTGGCGCCGTCTGCCGCCAGTCGCGTGAGAGCGCACATCGCAAGTGGTCGCCAATTTTACGTGTCGTGTCGTTTACTTTCACTGAAAGTTGTTGAATAGTTGTAAAATAATTAGCCGCGTACGTGTCGGCCGCGCGAGTGACCTCGGTGCTTTTCTTGATGGTTCAGTGGTGGTAAAGATACAGTTTTTTTCATGGTTTACGTGGATGTCTGAACGATGGCTGCTGAAATGAGCGTGCCTGACAAAAAGCCTGAGCACGAATCAGGGTACTACGAAGGGAGTGAGGAGGAAGAAGGAGACTGCAATTGCGGTTCTCCCGCCAGCTCCAGGCACTCTCGCCACTCCATCATGCTCAAGCGGAGGCACCACAGCCACACCAAACCGAAGAAACTCCCTCCAAAGAAACCTAGACTGGAACCGCTCATGGATGAGCATCTGTCTACAGTGACGAGGGATAAAAGTGTGGAGATAGTTGAGATGCCTGTTGACTTCAGTTACAGGAAGCCAGAGCCTCAGGAGGCCGGCCCGAGCAGTACTGCAGACAGGGAGCGCTCTGTGGAAATGATTGGGATACCTCCTTCCCCCATGCCTTTTCCAATTATAGATTCTATTGATTGGAATCTGGTTGAAGCTAGTAAAATTAAGAAGAAAAAAGGTTGGTACATTTTGATTGCTGTAGTTTTCTGTTATCTGAACACACAATCCGAAGCTGAATAAATGATTTTGGTGTACGAAAAGTCCTTGGACCCTACTTGATATTAGATGAATCATCATGGTTACTTTTTCTGGTGGTACTGTGTTAACTATTTCAGCTTCGACAAAATAGAATGCTAAAGTTTCATGACTGGTATGAAACATCAGTATATTAACACAAACTAACTCCTAGGCAAGTTATAAGTAGATACGAGAAAAAGTTTTCTTTATGAACACGATCTTCATTGAACCAGATACAACTAGAAACTTTTACAATGATCAGATTATTCATCCAAATAGACACTGGACTGTGACACAGTTTTACATACATAACAATAAACAATTGGGTCATATTTTGTTCTATAATATAAAGAAAGATTATTTAGTTTTCCCAAACCAACACTGGAGTGCAAGGGCCTTGCTTTTGCCCAGTTTTCAATGTTCCTTGATGTTGGTTATAATTATAAATAATACAGGACTACACAAAAGCTGCTGCCTTATCAACACAAAACTGTTCAATAAAAAAAACTCTGAATTACCTGTATATTGTTTGCAACAGTCTGCAGTTAGCTCAATTGTTTCAATTGTAAATACTAGTTTTAATTTAATACAGGACATATTTCATACAGCATCATATGGCCTCGAAGTAAGTAGAACTTGATATTATAGGTCCTTGATGACTATTATACTTTCTCACCCAGACCCAAAATGAATGCTTGCAGATCATACAAACATAATCTCACTAATATTATAAACGTGAAAGTTTAGATGGATGGATAGATGGATGGATGTTTGTTCCTTTATCACGCCAGAACGGATCTGAATGAAATTTGGCACAGAGATAGATTATAGTCTGGAATAGGACATAGGCTACTTTTTATCCCGGAATTCCCACGGGAACGGAAACTACGCGGGTGAAACCGCGAGGCGCTGCTAGTAAGTTTATATGTATGATGAAAATACAAATGGACTGATTGAATCCTAAATAAATCACAAATCATTATGCAATTTCAATCAAAATGCCATCATAAGTGCATTATGGCATTGCATCACTGTAAAATTTTATTATTATATCTGCTCCTTTACATTTCACTTTGCTTGTTACATCATATTTTCAGTATTAGTATTGATTCAATGAGAAATAAAGAACTTTTTATGACTATTGCCAAGACCCTACATGCTAAAAAGCTGGAAAAAATCACACACACATCATCTTGCCCCAAGCTAAGCTAATAAATACGTACACCTTCTTGATTAAGGCTAACTACGCACTGGCGACCATGGCCATGGCGGCGGCTAGTGAGTTCTAGATGATTTTGTCGCTGGCCGCTAAGTGCTAGAGGCTCAAAACTATTGCTTATAAAATCCAGAACTCAATGGCTGCCGCGGCCATGGTCGCTAGTGCGTAGTTAGCCTTATTCACAAGACAATGCTTTCTTGCATGCTGTAAGTAAATCCAGACAGAAAAATCACAACCTCTTAAACTAAAAGTCACACTATGACGTCACTCTATAGTAATACAAATGAGAAAGTTTGGATGGATGGATCGTTTTTGTCTTACTTCGACTGGATTGGTTTGAAATGTTGCCATAATCCCCATGCTTTGCAGTGGAATAAGTAGAGATCTTAGAAATACACAAAAGCTGCTGCCTTATCAACACAAAACTGTTCAATAAAAAAAAAACGCTGAGTTACCTAAACTAGATAAATAGGTATATAATACTTTTGTACCACACAAACACAGAAAACAATACAGAAATAAATGCTACAAGAAGATGAAGTAGAAAGGTGGCCTTATCGCTATGAGCGATCTCTTCCAGGCGACCTTGGAATGGAATGGACTGGACATGACTTTTTTATAGTCAATAGGCCTATGTTTGACCACAATGTCACCTGATGGAAAGTGAAGATGTGGCCGACGGTGTATCACGAAGGTCTAGAAGATACCTATTCACTCTTGACTTGAAGAGATCCAGATTGTAATTAACCGGAAAAGCAGCAACTATGTTTTACCCAGCGACCATATGAGCTAAGCCACTGGCAGAAGCCAGTATCAGCATAAATTATAGTACAACTATTTTAAATTATTTTAATTAACAAATTTTTATCTAAAATATCTTCTATTACCTCTGCGTGTAGTAACCAAACCAACCTACTTAGTTGTATCAGTGGAAATAATGATGGTTTCCTTATCAGCATGGTCCTTGTACTGATAACCTTATCAATGGTGCAGGTTTTTATTTGCGGTTATTTCTAACATTCTGTGGTTATAAGAACAGATTTATAATCACTTGTGACAAGGTGAAGTTACCATTTAGTTAATATATTTATGAAACAAAATTCACAGCTCCTTTAAAATACATAAAACTGAATATTGTTGGCATCCAACAAACTTGACAATTATTATCTATGGATATTTGAGGTTTATGCCTCCTCTACTTATTGATGGAAATGAGTAAGTTCCGCTTCCGTTATAAATCTATTATGGGCTTCTGATTGCTACTCGATGCTTGTAACATGTGCTCTGGAGAAATAAACGTTTGTACTACATAAACTCAGTGTTTTCCAATTCTACTACTCCCAAACAGGCCACCGCAACAAATATTATTATAATATACTTTCACTTTCACATTGACTTTTATTAAATCACCTTAAAAACAAGGTGTACTTTGTTGTAAACAGTTAACTTGTTTGTTGTTGTTTTGATGATCCTAATGATAAGTACTCAAATAAGATTAGGTATACATTATATTACTTACACACGTAAAATATAAGTACCTCTTATGATTTATACAAATACAATTAAATACTTAATTCTAGTTAAAGTAACAGCCTAAAATATATTTTTTTATATTGTCTGCATACTACAAGGATTGACACTAGCAGAAAATTACCATTTCTATGAATTCATATTCGAACAAACTAAGTACAATTAAAAACAGATTAAACAAATGTTGCTAAAAACTCTTAAACAAATTAATCTTTTAGTAGGTTCATCCTTTTTAAAAATCTTTATGTTCACATACCAAAGTCCAAAATGTATTGTTTCCATTTTTGTCCAAGGGGATAAAAATTTATTAAAATGTAAGCAAAAGGATAAACACTCATTTGTATCCAAAATATTGACTAAATGATAACAGCTTCTTTGTCATATAAAACATTATATCTTAAAAGTCATAAAGATCAGTATATTCTAAGGTTATTTTCGCGAGAACTCATAATAAAACACTGTTTTTACCGGATTGATCGCGTATATTTTATATTTGTTTATAACCTGACGTTTCGGAGGCTTTTCAGCTTCCATGGTCACAGGCAGACTGAGGTGACATTTGTCTTTACAAGTAATTTGAATTTTACATATCTACCGTCAATTATACAAATTTAATTATAACGTTCCGTATGTACGCAGTAATCACTAACAGTGTCTTGATGGGTTGTAGCTATGGATTGCTGGGTGTGGGACCTGACTCGATGTAGGACTGGATCCCAAGCGGCAGGTACTCTCCAACCATCTTCTCTATTGAAATTATTCGGATGTTTTTGAATTTCAATTGCTTCTCGGAGCATTCTAGGAATGAAACGGTTTTCTCTAGCTAGTATTTGAGCTTTGTCGAAGCGAAGAAAATGACCGGCGTCCAGTGTTTGACGTCAGCTATGTGACATAGCTGACGTCAAACACAAACGGTCGTCAAAGTCTGTAGTCTATGAACATTCACTGGACGCCGGTCATTTTCTTCGCTTCGACAAAGCTCAAATACTAGCTAGAGAAAACCGTTTCATTCCTAGAATGCTCCGAGAAGCAATTGAAATTCAAAAACATCCGAATAATTTCAATAGAGAAGATGGTTGGAGAGTACCTGCCGCTTGGGATCCAGTCCTACATCGAGTCAGGTCCCACACCCAGCAATCCATAGCTACAACCCATCAAGACACTGTTAGTGATTACTGCGTACATACGGAACGTTATAATTAAATTTGTATAATTGACGGTAGATATGTAAAATTCAAATTACTTGTAAAGACAAATGTCACCTCAGTCTGCCTGTGACCATGGAAGCTGAAAAGCCTCCGAAACGTCAGGTTATAAACAAATATAAAATATACGCGATCAATCCGGTAAAAACAGTGTTTTATCATAAAGATCAGTTAAACATTAGAGACCAAAGGGCACTATGAACTTTATGCATCATTTGTAGTAACTAAAGTACATTGTGTATTAAGTAAATTTGTTAAAGGGCTGTCTGGTAGGGTGGGTCATATATTTTTTTTTTGTATTTTTTTATTCTAATAGTGATAAAAGAGTGCTAAATAGAGAATAAATGAAATATGCAAAATATTATAAGTATCCAATTTGATTAACTGCCTCCGGATTATCTTTAAAGTTTTGAAATATTTAGTTTTTAGGGGTAATTGAAACAACCAATAAAAATAATTGATATTGAGATTTACAACACGCTTTTCGTCTTATTTACATGCAAATATAGTCAGTTACTTAAAAACAATCTATAAACGCTATTGTTTTGATTATTAACGGAAAAAAGTGGGGGGGCGGAAGTACTCGATTACACTTAGCGCGGCATTTTTTACGCATGAGTGACGCTGCGGCTACGTTAGTAAATATTTCAATGAAACCTTTGCTGGCAATTGGATGCGATGGAACGAATGTCAACGTTGGAAAACATGGAGGTATCATACGTTTACTAGGGAAAAGATTAAATAAACCATTACAATGGATTATTTGCTTGCTTCATATGAATGAGTTACCATTTCGACATTTGTTCACACTTATTGATGGCACTACATCGGGACCTCAAACATTTATGGGAACGATTGGAAAACAACTGGAAAACGGTGAAGATAAACCTGTTGTCCAGTTTCAACCGATTCCTTCGGAGTTACCGGAACCTATCAACCCAAGATCTTAGTACCGATCAATTATATTTGTATAGAATTGTCTCTGCTGTCATAAGCGGTGTTTTCCCTGGAGACTTAGCGAATAAATCACCAGGCAAGATGTCTCATGCCCGATGGCTCACACGTGCTAATCGAATTGTCCGTCTTTATGTGGGGACAGAAACTCCTTCCGAACAGCTAGTAATTTTAACAACCTATGTTGTGAAAGTTTACGCCCCGACTTGGTTCGCCGTTAAGACTCACCCTACTTGTAAAGATGGAACACGACACTTGTGGAAGTTGATTTCTGCGTCGCGTTACCTATCAGATGATCTCAAAACCATAATAGATCCTGTCATCAGAAGAAATAGCTATTTTGCTCACCCTGAGAATGCATTATTAGCAATGTTGACCGACCCACAAAAACAAATTCGGGAGTTAGCTGCACGTCGGATTCTAAAAGCCCGTGTCATTACACAAAGAAAAGTCAGACTTTTTCAAGTTCCCGACCTAAACCTTGACGCTTCTTCTTACGTCGATATTATTGATTGGCCGCATAATGTCACCGAAACTCCAATTCTTAATAGTGTAAGCGACGAAGATTTACAATTATTTGTAGCACAAGGAGGTGAGGGTGAATTGCGTTTACTACGCTTGCCATGTCATACGCAAGCAGTTGAAAGGGCCGTCAAGACTGTTACTGAAGCATCAAATACTTTGTGCAGCAAATCTGCAAGAGAAGGCTTCATTAAGGCTCAGATTGAATCTCGCAAAGATATACCAAAATTTGACAGCAAGAAGGATTTTGTAGTAAAATAGAATTAATAATTATCATTTACTGCGTTTAAAGGCTAAATTTTTCTTTATTAAACAAAAATGTTCTATTCACTTGCGTTTTATTACAAAATAAAACATTATATTAAGTTGTATTTTATAGTTCATAATAAGATTTTCACAGAACCATTTTTTTTCATAAATTATAATTTTCAAGATCAATCCGGAAGCAGAAGATGATATCTAATCTTTACTATTTATTGCATATGAATTATAGACGTACCATAACACCCTTTAATCGCTATTACATAATAAAATAAGACACTTTTTTTTTTTTCATACATTCGTGGCCCACCCTACTGTCTGGGCTCTTTGTTTATCGTAATTTTTTTTCATTTGCATTTATTTACACATTGGTCGAGGTATTATAAAATATACATGAATAGTTGGAGTAATTATCTTATTTCTTTTAATGGGAACTGCTTTTATAGGATATGTTTTACCTTGAGGACAAATATCATTTTGAGGTGCTACAGTAATTACTAATTTACTATCCGCAATTCCTTATTTAGGAACTCTATTAGTAAATTGAATTTGAGGGGGATTTGCTATTGATAATCTACTTAAAAAACTATTTGATTGAAAGTTATCTGGTTACCATAACACAAGCTTAGCTGTGTGGAAGGGAAATGATTATCTATTTAAGTAAGATTTATTATTTGTAATTAAATTATTATTACTTGTACATTAGAGAAGAATGGAAGGTGGAAAGGGAAGCCTTGGCCCTGCAGTGGGATAGTACAGGCTCTTAATAAAATTCATTACGTATGTAAGCGAGTTAACTACGAACCTTATTTGTGTTGGAAGAACACCAAAGTTTCATCCCTTCTCCTTCAGGGTGAGTGCGGTTCTAGGCGCACGCGTTCCGCGTCCCTTCGAGCACTTAATAATAATAATAAAAATAATTACTTGTACATGCATATCCTTGTAACCCTCTTTCATTCAATATTTTAGTACATAAATTGTCCACAAAACCAAAGAAATATTGACGGAAAACATGCTATGGTATCATGTAATTTTTTTTAATGTGACAGCTGTTGACAGCTATCATTCATCCATTTATTTGCCTCTCGTCTGCTCGCAAACTCGTATTTGCACCTTTTCGCTTTTTTGTAGTTTTTTTTGGGTTGTTGTTTGTTACAAATATCTGATTAAAGTCAATGGACTTAAAGCATTCACTGCCCAGCCTTGGCGGTGCGATAAGCAGGGGCGCGCCCCGCGCCGCTGCACAGGGCGGGAGTTGGAAATCTGAGACTTATGCAGTTTTATTTAACTGGTGCAGTTCTACTTTAATTTCAACAAATATAAAAATACCATAACTTCTTTTTATAAGAAAAAAGTACTTAGTGTAGTGTTTCCACCAGATGGATAGATAATGAACAATTCGACCTTTCTAGTAAATATTAGGTCATTGTACCAATGACTTTGTGTGTCAGAGTTGTAAGTCTGGGCTTCGTGTTGTATGCTGTGAAGGCTATGAAATTTTGTAGTGCTGGGCTATCCACGCAGCATCATCTAACCCCAAACTAAGCAGAACTCGTGTTATGGGCTCTAGATAACTGATATACTTTATATTAGAAATTCATCCACTCGATGAACCGGCGTCATCGTAGACTATTTGATCAACAAGTGGGCAAATTGAATTTTTGTTGAATGTGCGCTGATATTAAGAGCGCTCTCATGGTAGTATGAGAGCGCTCTTAATATCAGCGCACATTACGCGGTACCATAGGTGCGGTGCCATAGTTTCGCAATGACGTTGTCCGTTGTAGGAGATGCGCAACTGCCGCAGACGCGCTGCGGACCTCGAGAACAGTTGCGACTCCGCAAATTCGATTCCGCGCGGTAATGTAGGGCAGGCGTAAATCCCGAGCTAGTGAAGCAATCTAGCTAAAGTAGATTCATGAGCACAGCATCATTTAGCCCCAAGCTGTTATATCCATAAAATAAATAAACATCAATAATTTTGTAGTAGGTAGTGGTTTAAAATTATTTTGATAGTTATTAATTTATTTTTGGTTAACCACAGCGTTACGATTTTCATTAAAATACTGTTTTTAGGGTTCCGTATCCAAAGGGTAAACCGGGACCCTATTACTAAAACTCCTCTGTCCGTCTGTCCGGCTGTATCTCATGAACATTAATAATAAGAGAGTTCATTTCTGTTGCTGCTATAACAATAAATACTAAAAAACAGAAAAAAAATATTTAAGGGAGCTCCCATACAACAAACGTGATTTTTTTTGCCGTTTTTATAGATAATGGTACGGAACCCTTCGTGCGCGAGTCCGACTCGCACTTGGCCGGTTTTATTTTATATTCACAAACTTCGCGTCACATACAATTTTTTCAATAAGATAATGCAAATTGCAACGTTATTTCCAAGTAGACGTGTCAATGAACTTCTGACTTTGCGGTGTTGGAAAAACATTTCTGTTTCCACTACTTATTTATATAAATTAATTATTATCTGCTAAATGTTATTGGTTGTTTTTGATTATTTCTGTCGCGTGGCGTGATGTTATTATGTATTGCTGTACCTACCTTTGTTTACCTTAAAAGTTTATGATAGGTTGTAAAGAATATTTATTTCTCAAAAGAAATAACATTTCGCGTAACAGAGAAAACATTTTAAAGTTAAGTAAACTAAGTAATTAAAACTTCGAGCAATTAACTTTTTTTTTATAAATTGCTTCTTTGGTTTAAATCATTACGAAACTTGCAGTTGTATCTACGCGTTTAGTTTTTTTTGAAATAATTGGTTTTAAAAACCTGTTTGAGGATGTAGTTGAATTCTATGTCCTATTTTATGTTTAAGTCTTTTTGTATGCTAAGTTAAACTTTATTAGAGACTATGCATTAGGTACTTAGTTTTACTTTGAGATTTTATTCATAGTTATAAGAACTGTCTATTGTATATCAAATAGCTCATAATAAATAAATAAAAAATGCTGGAAAATTTGCACAGCATTATGTTGCCCCAAGCTAAGCTTAGCAAGTTCTGCTACTTTAAGGCTAGATGATGCTGTGTATAGGGTATTTTACTACTATTTTTCTAAAAAAATCTAATTAGTCCGTCAGTTAGATTAACAGAAGATATTGAAAACTTTTTTTAATTTACAACAATTATACGAAAAATTATGAAGTCATAGCCAGATAAAGTTCCGCGTGACGTCACACCGGGCGACGGGGCGTACTTTTCAGCGACTTGCGACTAGTTGTGACGTCACGAGTCACGAGCCCCCCACTCCCAAACTTTGACGCGCTGGATGTTTGTCATTTTTTGTTTGATAGTGAAAAGAAAAAATACGTGTCCAATATCTTCTGAAAATCTCACTGACGAACAATTTTTTAGGGTTCCGTACCAAAAGGGTAAAAACGGGACCCTATTACTAAGACTTCGCTGTCCGTCTGTCACCAGGCTGTATCTCATGAACCGCGATAGTTAGTCAGTTGAAATTTTCACAGATGATGTATTTCTGTTGCCGCTATAACAACAAATACAAAATAAAATAAATATTTAAGGGGGCTCCCATACAACAAACGTGATTTTTTTGCCGTTTTTATAGATAATGTTACGGAACCCTTCGTGAGCGAGTACGACTCGCACTTGGCCGGTTTTATTTTTTCGTAAAATAGCCTTTGTAAGTTTCGCTAGCTCCGTTCATTCTTGTTTCCATATTCATATTTACCTTTTCTTTTCCAGTGAACCTCAATGGTGCGTCAAAGGTGGACATATCACATTTTGACCTGCTCAAAGTTCTCGGCACTGGTGGTGAGTTTTACCTGTTATTTTTTTCCTTATTTTAAATATCAAATATCAATAACGGTTATTTCTGTAGGCTTACAAAATCACTTAGACCCGTCATATTTTATACTGAACAGGTTTCTGAATAGAAATAATTATCAGATAAGAAACAAGGTGTTATTGATTTTGTCCACTTCAATTTTTTGTCCACTTGTGGTACAAGTGGAAAATTACCACTAGTAAGTTCACTTATAAATTAATAATTATTTGCCTATTTAAGTCTAAATATAATGCGATTTAGATACAGGTCAAAATAATATAATAAATAAATAAATAATACTGGACTATTCACACAGCATTCTCTAGCCCCAAGCCAAGCAGAGCTTGTGTTATGGGACTAGAAAACTGTAATACATAATACATTACATAGATGGATATTTTTTATTATACATAGAAAACGACCAGAACACCCGGGACAAATACCTGCAGATCTTACAAATATTTTTCCCAAGGCGGAAATCGAACCCGCGACCTCCTGCGTCGCAGGCGGACCTTCGCCCACCGCGCCTCAGAGGTCGTCGTAATATAATTTAATGCAGATAGGACCTAGTCGAACCCGATTTTCGACTACTCGGAGAGCGTCACTTGAGCTGGTAGCGCATTCCCGTATTGAGTGGAAGGTTGTCGATGTAAGTCCCGTCTAAGGTCTTTCATTTTTGGGACATACTCGCATACCTACATGGAAATTCTAAGAATGTATCTTTGTATTTTGTAGTGGGTCGAGCATTACGGCATATGCGTAAACTCTACGTAAAACTAATAATATTACACATACATAATTAGGTTATTTTTAAAAAACGAATAACTGACTTCAAATCGTTCCATAATTAACGGAAAAATCTCTTTTGTTTTTCGGTTCGTCGGTAAAAAATTACCCCCTGCCCAGCATGAAAGTAAAACGTTTGCAGAAGAGATTCTTCTCATCCTGTCTTTTTCCTCAAATGTTGAAAGTCGAGATAGGTGAGAAGAGTGAAACCGATTATTTTGTCGATCTGTTCGCTCTCTCGACGTAGAACATTACGTTGAGGTTATAGATTACTAAATGAAGTCGCACACTTCAGTTATTAATTGAAAACTAATAAAAATAACCAAAGATAGAAACATAGGTAAACGTCCAAAAACCGACCGGGTTCTCGCTTGTTTACTTTTTAGGGTTCCTCACCCAAAGGGTAAAAACGGGACCCTATTACTAAGACTCCGCTATCCGTCTTGTCACCAGTCTGTATCTCATGAACCGTGATAGTTAGACAGTTGAAATTTTCACAAATAATGTACTTCTGTTGCCGCTATAACAACAAATACTAAAAAACATAAATATTTAAGGGGGCTCTCATACAACAAACGTATATTTTTTTGCCGTTTTTGTAGATAATGGTACGGAATCCTTCGTGTTCGAGTCCGACTCCGACTCGCCCTTGGCCGGTTTTATTTTAGCCAATTGAGCCATCGCTACAAAATATAAATAAGAATCTTATCAAAGTCGAGACGAGGATTTTGATATTCATGTATCAAAACCGCTGTAGGTTGCTTGAGGCTCAGACTCCGCCGCAGCGGTGATGGACGGACTACAGCGGGCTACGGAGATGTCCGCAAGGGTTGGGTCACTTGAGTTGAGACGCGACGCTGCGCGCACTTCGATTCACAATATAACTTTATTTGACCAAGGTCCGCCTGCGACGCAGGAGGTTGCGGGTTCGATTTCCGCCTTGGGACAAATGTTTGTACGCTCTGCAAATACTTGTTAAAATAAAAAATATCTATCTATGTAAGTAAATAGATACGAGATGTGTGAACGTACTTCTATTGGTTGTTTAAAATAGATCTCTTCTTCAATCAGTTCAGCTTTGGTGGAGTCTACCTCTGCTTGGAGGTAATAAATAATATCTGCCAACCACAAAGAAACCCTCAAAAATCATAACCTAGCGGTAAAATACAATCTACCACCCGACTGTACTCGCTTTAAAACTTGTACAATAAAACCATCCGAAACGCCAGCACCCCCTTGCATTATGCATTTCTTCGCCATGCAACACACGCCTCGATATGAGGTCATTGACTCCGTCAGCTGGTGTACACAGATCAAATGATAATTAGTAAGGGTGACTGTTGAATGCAACTGCTGGTATTTATAACAAGCTTATGCACGTGGCTTTGTATATCAGAAGTAAGCTATTTGTCTATCCTTACTCAGATCTAATGCAAAACTTCTGCTTGCGTCACTGAGTAGTTTTGATTTGACGTAAAAAAGAAACAAATAAAATACCTAGTTGTTACCGGTACTCGAGATAGATACAAAGGCGGCCTTATCGCTATGAACGATCTCTTCCAGGCGACATTGGAATGGACTGGACTTTTAAGGACAACAAAAACGGTGGCACTTGAAAAAAAAACAATAATAACTACATACATACCTACATAACCTATAAAATGTGCTATTTCAGACTATAATATATCTCTGTGCCAAATTTCATCCAGATCCGTTCAGACGTTCTGGCGTGATTGAGTAACAAACATCCATCTATCCAAACTTTCACATTTATAATATTATTGGGATTAACGAATAGGTGTTTAAGTTTAGATACCTTATTTATAGCAATAAGTAACATAATATGTTACTTATACAATAAGTAACATTATTATGTTACTTATTATGTAGTTACAATTTATTTTCCTCACTTTTCAATATAAAGCACATAAATAAATAAACAAGTATATTATGTTACTTCCTGGTTCAATTACTCCCGTTACACTAGGGGTTATTGTCCAATGTAGATTATTAAACAGTTAATAAAAACCAGTGGTTCGATATGAACTGCGATCTCGCGATCCCCTGCGTCAAACCGTTTCTGTTAGAGCTACCGGGAATGGGAAATAATAACTCTACAACATATTTATTAGATTTAAGTAAACATGAAAATTTTATGCGGAAAACAAAAATCACGTATTTCAAGCAGATATAACTAAGCTATTTTAATGTAGAAAATTAGATGATTTAACACGTATAGTTTTTTGACGAAACTAAATGTAATTTAAATTTGACCTAAATAAACTGCTAAAATACTTTGATAATAAGAATGTGTCCATTAACACTTTTCTTAATGTCTCTATTTAAGGCGAAGACACTTTTCATGTGTTCTTTATAACACGTACAGCCTGAATGACACATTGTACTTTGTAAATCTTGGGAACTAGAAAAAAGGAAAACAATGTCATGTGCCTCAGGAGCAGATAGTTAACACGACACACAAACATACACACACACATTTACACACACCAACACTGAAACATACGTTGCAAAGTCACTAGAATGAATTTCTCACCTTACTGTCCATTTTATTGTTAAATTGGTTCAGCTTATTTGATTTCATATTTTCTTTTCTTTTATTAAGTTTTCTGTCAAATATTTTCGCTTTCTCTGTGTAATCCTTTATTTGGTTTTATTTTTTAATAGTAATAATCGTTTATTCTGCAGGAATGTAGGTACATGAGGTCTTATGATTTATGTAGCTTACCCTACATTCTGCCTCGTCAAGGCGTGCAAAATTAAATCTAAAACTAGGTGCTAGAAAACACAATAATACAATGACATCAAGGAAAAACAAAGTTCACAAAACCACAACAAACATACACATTTCTTTGAGAACAAACAAGTGGATGGATATTTCACAGTTCAACTTCAACTTCTTTCTTATTGGTGCCACCAATAGATCAATCGAGATCAATGGAGAAACTCAAAATCGGTAAGATGTCAAAATTACATGCAAAGGGATTTAACATAAGTATAATACAGTTTTATGTAAAATGTACCGCTGTTTGCCAACTGAATAGCCAAAACCATGGTTTTAATCGATTATCATACTTATTCACCTAAAAAAAATTCCCCGGTTTAGATTTAACATAAGCTTCACCCAGGAGAATTCAAAGATAACAGATTTATTTTCATTAAAATCCTTCAGTATATCTTCACAAGAGAACACTAGATCCCGGTTCGGTCGATCGTCGTTGCCTTCACACCACGCTGGTCACCCCAAGGATTCCCGTCTTTATTTTTGCGTGTTTTACCAACCGCTGGATATCGCACTTCGATGAATTGTTATGCCGGGTACAGACCAAGCGAACAAAAGCGAGCGAAGGCTAACCACCGAACGCGATTGAACCAGTGTGGACGTCATTGCGAAAGCAAGCGATCCCAAATGAGGGCCTTCGTTCGCCTTCGGCTGTGCTCCGCCGACTGTTTCACATGTGTTCGTGTGGTGTGGATACAACAGCGAAAGCGAGTGAACGTTCGTCATCGATCGTCGAATCCCACTCGTTAGCCTTCGCTCGCTTTTGTTCGCTTGGTCTGTACCCGGCATTAGTAATGTCGGTACTCATTTACCAATAATATGTATAGAGCTATTTGTCGTCTCACTCCACCACCAGTTGTGGTGTTTTTTTCATAGTCAATAGACCTTTTGACCACAATCTCCCTTGATGGAAAGTGAAGATGTGGCCAACGATGTATCACGAAGGTCTAGACTAGAAGATACCTATTCACTCTTGCCTTGAAGAGACCCAGGTGTTTCTCGCTTGGTAGTTCAAGACACCACGATGGCGCGACCGGTGGCGCCACCATGGTGTCCAAGAATAGAATAGAATATAGAATAGAAAAACATTTTTTTGGACACAGGTACACACAAATCTCACTAATATTATAAACGTGAAAGTTTAGATGGATGGATGGATAGATAGATGGATGGATGTTTGTTCCTTTATCACGCCAGAACGGCAAAACGGATCTGGATGAAATTTGGCACAGAGATAGATTATAGTCTGGAATAGGACATAGGCTACTTTTTATCCCGAAATTCTTACGGGAACGGGAACTACGCGGGTGAAACCGCGAGGCGCTGCTAGTATAAAATAAAGCGGAAAACAAATGATCCAAATGAGATAGAGCCCATTAAGTAACTGTATCACCGGTACTTTACCTACATTTGAAGGATTAACATTCAAACCTTAAATATTCCCAAACTTCAACTCGGCGAAAACTTCAGTTCAGCGCTTGAATCATAATAAAATAACCCACACGAATTCAATGGATATAGAACTCAGCTTGAGTAAATGACGTCTAGACAAAGTCGTGATACAAAGATTCGGTTTGCACCAATATCCTTTTGGTTATGTAACGGAGTATGTATGAGAACATACTGCATTAGTGCGCTCCGGCGACTTGCATGTTACATGCACTGTAAATCTAAATGTAGTCCTGCAATTTTTTATTACCTCTGCTAAACATAAATAGTATTTTAACGTGTTTTAATCTATACTATATGACGACCGATGTGCCGCGGTGGGCGAAGGTCTGCCTGCGACGCAGGAGGTTGCGGGTTCGATTCCCGCCTCGGGACAAATGTGTGTACGATCTGCAGACATTTGTTCAGGGTGTTCTGGTCGTTTTCTATGTGTAATAAAAAATATCTATCTATGTATTGTATCATATTATGTACATCAGTTATCTAGTACCCTATTACAATATCTGCTTACATTGGGGCTAGATAATGCTGTGTGAATTGTCCAGCATTATTATTATTTTACTAATGTTATAAAGAGGTAAAGTTTGCGAGGTTGTAGGGGGTAATCTCTGGATCTACTGAACCGATTTTGAAAGTTCTTTTGCCAATAGTAGTAGTATATATGATAGTAGTAGTATGATTTGACGCAGCTTATTATTTATTTAGATTTGGACTAATATTATTTAATTTTAATTCTTTGATTTATTGACATTTAGTACAATTTTTTCTTTTTATTATGTATTATTTTTAATTAGACGATAAGTATTTGATTTGTATTAAAAAATTGCATGCCTAAGCAGAGGCAGAAAACAATGATCCAAATGTGTACTTTAAGATCTTTAAAACATTGTATTTTCAAGCAATAACCGAACTTTGACTTTATAGTATAGTCACGTTATTTGTGAGTGTCATAGGCTATTTAGTAACCCGAAAAATGGACTAGTAAATTACAAAACGACCTAAAATTTCTGAATAGTAAAAATGGTTTTGGATATGGTTTGACTTCGATAGCGCGATCTAATTTTGGCCTCCGGCCTCCTAAGAGTGGGTCTAATGCAAAAATTTGTGAAAAGTATAGGCATAGGATTTCGCGTTCATAGGAGCGGGACAGAGCAAAGCAACGTCAGTGCAAAAATCAAGTTTTTGCTTATTATCTATTAATTATTTAAAATATAAGCATTAAATAGAAAAACTAAACGATTACTTAAATAAAACATTAGTCTGGCTATGTAATTCGTAAAAATTAATGTGGTGTTGTCGCTGATAATTTGAAACAGTTTTTTATGCAAATTTTGTATGTTCTTTAATAAAGAAACCAGTTTATTTTCATGAATTCTATTCGATTACTCAATTTCTAAAGGTTTTTCCTTACCTATCGTATTTTTTAAATCTGAACATTTACTTTCGTTACCCTAAATAAAAAAATACACCCATTTTCCTTGATTTTTAGGGTTCCGTACCCAAAGGGTAAAAACGGGACCCTATTACTAAGACTTCGCTGTCCGTCTGTCACCAGGCTGTATCTCATGAACCGTGATAGTTAGACAGTTGAAATTTTCACAGATTATGTATTTCTGTTGCCGCTATAACAACAAAATACTAAAAAACAGAATAAAATAAATATTTAAGGGGGCTCCCATACAACAAACGTGATTTTTTTGCCGTTTTTATAGATAATGAGAAGAGTACGGAACCCTTCGTGTGCGAGTCCGACTCGCACTTGGCTGGTTTTTAATTTTATTGCATTAGGCGCACTCTTAAGTTAATAATTCCTGCACCTTGCTCAGCGCTAAAGTTTAATCAAGGATTTTTGTAAAATTAACATTTCAACTCACAAAGTTGCTTTTCTGTTGAAAGTGGCACACCACAACCTGCGTGATAGCGGTCACGTTGGCACCAGCCTGTACAGTCAGCGATACGAGTTGGTGAACACTTACGATAGAACTAAAACGGAATATATACGTATGTCCTTACCTGAGATTGGTTGAGGTGGTACAGCAAATTGTTTCCCATGTATGTATTGTGTTAACATGTATGGTATGTACTTCCAAAAAAATAAAACAGTAATTGACGTTTGTAAAGTGTGGATTAAGCTCGTTATAAGTAGGTAGGCGCTTTGATTTTTTGTAGGTGTTTTGGATTTGTTAGGGTTCCATACCCAAAGGGTAAAAACGGGACCCTATTACTAATACCGTCTATCCGTCTGTCACCAGGCTGTATCTCATGAACTGTGATAGTTAGACAGTTGAAATTTTCACAGATGATGTATTTCTGTTACCGCTATAACAGCAAATACAAAAAAAAAGAATATAATAAATATTTAAGGGGGCTCCCATACAAAAAACGTGATTTTATTGCCGTTTTTATAGATAACTAGCAGCGCCTCACGGTTTCACCCGCGTAGTTCCCGTTCCCGTAGGAATTTCGGGATAAAAAGTAGCCTATGTCCTATTCCAGACTATAATCTATCTCTGTGCCAAATTTCATCCAGATCCGTTTTGCCATTCTGGCGTGATAAAGGAACAAACATCCATCCATCTATCTATCCATCCATCCATCCATCTAAACTTTCACGTTTATAATATTAGTGAGATGGTACGGAACCCTTCGTGCGAGGAAAGAATTGTAGTTTTGTATGTAACGAATAAACTTAAAAACTACTGAACCGATTTCCAAAAATCTTTTGCCGTTAGAAAGCTACATTACCACGCTGAGTAACATAAGCTATAGAATATACCCGTGCGAAGCCGGGGCAGACCGCTAGTAATATGTAAACAGTTACAATCTTGACAGTTTTTAGACAAAGTAATGTTTGTAGCAAATATTCGTTCCGGGTCTTGCTGTTTTCAATGTTAAATGAAACGTACCCTGATAACAAAAGCTTTATTTGGAGCTAGCTTCCTATATGAGATGCTGTGTAAATGGGAAGCGAAATGTCTAGAGCCCTGATTTCGGTCTGACGATAGTATTCGGACGTGACGTGTAATTTTTGTATGGGATTTGCGTATTTCTATGTCTGCGATATAGAATCGCTGTACCAAATCCCATAGAAAAACAAGACGTCACGATAACTTCTCGATATTATCGACTATCGTCAAACCAATCTCAGGGCTAAACTCATATTTTTTATTATGTAATATAATATTAAATTTAAAATAAACTTTATTGACAAAGAAAATTACTATCAAATAATAGAATTAAATTAAAACTAGTATTTACAATTGAAACAATTGAGCTAACTGCAGACTGTTGCAAATTTAATAAAATTTAACTTTGACCAATGAACAAAAATTGGTTCAAAAGCTCAAACCAGACGTTACGAAGAAGTCATGTTTTATTTACACGAAAATGTTATAATTAATAGCAACCAAGATGATGCGAAATTATATCAACAGGTCAATTGTTGATAATTGACGAGCAGAAGCGCGAATGTGACGCAAACATTACGTCGTTTTGTCACAATGACGCAGTGTAGGTACTATCGAAGAATGCGACCGAGTCTGTAGGTATATAGACTTGGGACAACCTTTACTCATGTCATGACGGAGACGTTGCATCACTTTTTATCATCAGAAGCTGATGTTAAGGTTTTTCGACGCGGGTTGACAAGAGATATTTTTTTTGTGGTTTTAAACTGGTTTACTTCTGCATTCCTCAATCAATAAAACTAGCAAAAAAGTAATTTGCCGCAAATCCGCCGATAAAACCAACTTCGATTCACTGGTATTTTTGGAGCATTTGGGAAACTACGAAATTTTGTGCGAAAAAATCTACGTTCTAATGTCATTTCAAATGAAAATTTACGTCGGGGGCTTTCGAATCTTCAAGCTTGCTGATGAGTAATAGGGCTCGTCCGGAATACAAGTGCCACTATGCTATGACTCGTGTACGAAGGGTTCCGTACCATTTTCTAGAAAAACGGCAAAAAAAAACACGTTCGTTGTGTGGGAGTCCCCCGTAAATATTTGTTTTATGTTAATTTAATTATTAGTTTTTAAAGTGAATATGTAACTATATATTCTGTGAATATTTCAAGCGTCTACCTGTTGCCGTTATCAATATCGAGCAAGAAAATAAGTTTGTTGTATGGGAGCCCCTTAAATATTTATTTTATTCTGTTTTTTAGTATTTGTTGTTATAGCGGCAACAGAAAATACATCATCTGTGAAAATTTCAACTGTCTAACTATCACGGTTCGATACAGCCTGGTGACAGACGGACAGCGGAGTCTTAGTAATAGGGTCCCGTTTTACCCTTTGGGTACGGAACCCTAAAATGATTCGCCAAAATGTAGGCTACCTTGAAAAGTGCGTGCGAAGCCACGGTCAGTAGCTAGTAAGTAAATAATAATATCCTAGGTCCTATAATAAGTAAAATAACAAAGTAGTACTTATTATTTTCTTAAGCCAGGACTTATTTAAGGATCAATTAACGTACTGTACTGATTTATTATCTGCGATTCTCTACGTAAAGTGTGAAGGTCAGTTCTGTTTTTAGCTCAACATCGCTCAATGACGTACATGCGACATTATCTGATATTGTTAACGCGCTCGTAGATACGAGTATTATTCATTACTTGTGTATTTGTTTCGCCAATCTTGATTGTTTTAATGGTTCCGTACACAAAGAGTGAAAACGGGACCCTATTACTGAGCGTCCGCTGTCTCTGTGACTCGAAAAAGGTAGACAGTTGAAATTTTCACGGAATATATATATTTCTCTTGCTGCTGTATGCCGCACAATTGGCCGCTTGGTTTACGTGGGTGAAAGCGAAGAGGAGACGTGTAATATAACAAACAACCAATATAATCTAGAATACATGTCATTCATGTGATGTTACGTTGATATCGTGCTATTGGCTATTTCTTATCGTCCATCGCTTGGTAGAATCCAGCCCTGAGACACTACTTTGACTTCCAAGTTAAAAATGCAATTTATGCGAGGACAATGCTCTCAGGAAGTCACCGTAGCCAAATAATGCGATTTTTACAACTCCACCCTTTAGGGCGCGGATAAAAATGCCATTAAATATGGTTATAAATTCATTCTTAACTGTAATGTGGTCTAGACGAGGTGGGTTTTAAATTTATAATACGTGTTATTTAGCTTTAAAAGGGTCAGTGTTTTTAGTCTGTAGGACGTTTTTAGAGTTTCGTAGCCAAATCACAGGTAATGTTACTTCGTAACCCAAATTATTAAAAGCCCTTATAATTTTGATCTGTCTGGCAGTTACTCGAAATCCTACGTACTAGCGGTTCATGACTCAGAAGAGATACTAGCTCGCCTTACGTACAAAACACTTTCTTGTCTCTTGTTACTCATGCAAAACTGAAATCAAACCTCAAGTCGCACAGCTCAATTTCAAATTTGCACTTAAAGAATCATCAACAGAAATCACCGTTTTGAATCTAATGTCATCGTCATAAAGCTTAGCTCGCTGAGGCCGAGCCAGGACGTTCGGTCGTCGACCCCCGAAACGCGGCGCCCGGTCGTTCGCCCGTCCTTACACTGCCCGACCTTTATGTGAGCCTGGTACTTTTGATTGTTTTCTTATGTTGGATTGAGGGGAAAAACGTGATTTAGGTTGTTTATCTAATATTTTTAAACAATCTACCAAAAAGGTTGCCTACAGGTTGATGATAATAATGTGAAACTAGCTTCAGCCCGCGGTTTCACGCGTGGTTCCTACCGAAACTTTGCCTATAATCATCACTTAGGCCTAGGAGTAATGTTGACTATTTGGTGTGTTTTTAGATCTATTAGTGAAATATTTGTAACAATCGGATTAGTAACTACATAATTACAAAATGTTATCTCTTTATACATTAGAGCGAGTAACTTACCTAGTTAGAGGGAGTAGCTAGATAAACATTTTTGGTTAAAATGTTAATAACCTTAGCAAGGTTAGGCACCGCCACGCCTCCTAAGCGCCAAATGAAATACTAAACACAATTTCAAAATTATTTCATTTATTGCAAGAAATATGGTTTAAATCTCTTCTTCTTCATCGTGTTCTTCATGACTGAAGGTCGTGCCCACTTTGGAAAGCCTTAGTTGAGGAGTTGACTGGCTGCTTCCACACCACCCTATCTTCACCTTATGGTTTAAATACAAGGTCTTAAACATTAGAATAGTGTCACATACTTCACCAAAACACATTGGCTGGCATGCTAAGTTTCTTAAAAGTAGGTTCCTTTTATAATGATTTTCATTGAATATAATAAAAAATAATTAAACAAAAATATGTCAATAATGTAGTGTTGATTACCCACTAATTTCTCAGTTTTAGGTCCATAAGTTCTATAACACTATAAAAACTTACCAGTACAAATAGTAATTATTATCAAATAAGAAACGACAATGTTTTTGATTTTGTTCGCTTCAATTTTTTGGCCACTAGTGGAAGAAGCGAAAAATAAACCACTAGTAAGTTTGTATAATGCAACATTATGATCTTCGAGCAATGAAACGGTGTAACGTACACCGTGTGCTAAAATTCGTTTCATTGCTCGTTGCGAGCGCTTCCTTTCCCCGCACTGACTGCACGAACGTGAGCTGTGTAACACGTTACTATACGACTTGTAATGACTGTCAGTACCCATCACCTTTATGGTAAAGCGCTGTTCAAAAAGGATGAGAAAGTCGAAACAGATTTCGAAATAGATTTATTAAGTTTTATGGGTGCTAAAATATGATGGCCCTTTCACTGAAAACGATGAGCAGAAGAATTGAAGTGTGAAGTAATCCAATTCAATTGGATATTCATTACTTCACGTCCAGTAAAGTGAATGGTGAGTGTTACCACAAAACGGATTGATCTTAATGAAATTTATCCACCGGTGCTATAGTCAGTAAGAGGTCCCATAGATTTTCGGTTGAACCGACTAAGGTTTCGTGGCTTAGTTTGTTAGAGCACACCCGTACCCGTAACGTGAGGGTGGGGCGCAGGTTCGAGTCCCGCGAATATCGAAAATTTTTGGCAACTTATTTCAGTTCTTAATGAAATTGTTGAAAGATTGCTGTAAAACTTTTCTCGGATGAACAAATACACCAACTGAACCAAACATCAGCTGTTCTCTAATTTGAGCCAAGAAATTAGGAGAGCTAGGATGTCCTTACAGCGAAGGTGCGGACGCGTATTGGCTAAACTAGAGCGGAGATGTGTGCTGGTAGAGCAGACGGAACTGACTTGCGCGCGGCGAGCGTTGGATGTTTGTAAGGCCCGTATTATGAAAGCTTCCCCAAGCATTACTTAAGCAGTCATTACGTGATCTCTACTCAAGCGTTAATTACTCAAGTAATTCTTGGTAACCGTTCAATAATATGTCTAAGCAGTTACTCGAAGGCGTGGACGGAGGAAATCCGCTCTTGACGGCTACTTGAGTGAGTGTAGATTTTGACATGAGCTCCCAAGCATTGTTTGAAAATTAGTCTTCACTCAAAACTAGACATAAGCAGAGCTCGATGACTGAGCATGCTTTCATTATACGGGCCTTAAACTCCTCAACTGGTAGGCGCCGCAGTGCTTACTCCGTTGACTGGCAGTGCGCGGCGCGCACTATCTCCATCGGCTGGCAGAGCTTGCGAGCGGCCCGCGCGGGAGTGGGATTTGATGCATTGTTTCGCTGATTTCTCGATGTTATTGTAGGATAACCTACTCAAATGTATATAGGTATATATTTGGATTCTCCATAAAATTTCGAGATGTGAGGACGCCGCTCACTTCTCTTCTCCGCTGCGTCACATGGCCAGCTTGCGAACCACAACTCAAATCTCCGCTTCGATCATGCCATTCAAATATGATACTTCGCTCGTTGTTCTCCACTGAAACGGTAAGCGGAGACGAAATGTGCCTATAACGACGATCTATTGGTTATTTAAAACACATCTTCTTTCGTCTTCGCTTTGTTGGAGTCCGGCCTTCAGCTTGGTTTTATCAACACAAGGCCGCAAATGAACAAAATTAGAGACCAAATAGTCTAAAATCCACATAAATTGTTAATTACTAGTTACGTGAAGGCATCTACAAATATTTGGTAAACTGGCTATGGCTTCTTGGCTCGGCTACTAAATACCGTTCGAGCGTGGTCGAGCGAGGCCTAATTAGTTAGAGGAATTCTCTGCCAGCTACACAAAGTGAACACCAGTTGTGCAGACGACCTCTGTGGCGCAATGGGGTACGTCTGAGAAGGGGTTCGATTTCGCAGGATGTTATAATGCTGGAATTGAGCTCTTGTACACATATCAATTTGAAAAATTCTTGGAAAAAACTATATTTACTTATAAAATGACGGTAAATTTTGCTACACTTGACGTCATTCATACCTCTCATATGTTATTTAATTGATTACCATTGATTACGTAACGAAACGTCACAATACATGTTAGAACGCTTGTAGGTGTTCCATGCTAACTCGTTGAATCATACATAACTTTGCCTGGCTACATAAATCATAAGGCGTGGATGTATGTGAATTGGGTTACGTTAAAGCCTTTTTTCTCCGATAACTATATCGAAAAAGTTTCGAAAAACTTAATAATCTATGGCATTCAAGGCAAGATACCCGTTCGTTTCAAAATTAAAAACTATTTGATGTATCAGAAATATTTGTGCAACGTAAGTACCACCTGTTTTCTTAGTTAATACCGTTTTTCTCCTAAACTATCAATCACAAGATTTTTTAATTGTCATTACCGTATTAAATAATATAATACCAAGGGAACCTTCGGCTTATTTTTATAAATAAATGTCCTAATTAATAGATAATCAGCAAAAACTAGATATTTACGCTGCTCTGCCCTGCTCTGTCCCGCTCCTATAAACGCGAAATCCTATGCGTATCCTTTTCACAAAATGGCGTCATATATCGCACAATAAAAAAGACCACAACACAATGAAGTAGGTACTAGTTAATAAGCACAGTATTATTTTATATTCTCTGCTAAGGATATGGCTGAATGGTTTTCTTTTCGGGAGTTCCCCGAATTCTTATACTGTTTGTTGATACGGTACTTCGTGGAAGTGGATCTAATATTTTTATTGGTGTCTATTTATCGTGTGAAGAGGAAGGCGACAATGTTGCGCTGGTTTCTCTGTGATAAGCACTTATCTACCTTAATTAGTATGCATACGAAATACCAGAAGAAATAATTAATAAATAATGCTGGACAATCCATACAGCATCATTTACCCCCAAGCTAAGCAGAGCTTGTGTTATGGGATGACTGATATTCTTAATAGATACCAATATATAATAACCTTAAATAGTTTTTTTTATTTTGCATAGAAAATACCCAGAAGACACGGTTCTAGATGACTGATTTACTTATCAGAAAACTTTAAATAGATGTTTTTTTTATTTTGCATAGAAAATACCCAATAATGCTGGCAGATGCTGGATGCGGCAACCTGAAGACAGGGCGCTCATTAGGGGAGGCCTATGTCCAACTGTGGACTACTATAGGCTGATGATGATGATAGAAAATACCCAGAAGACCCGGCACAAATGTTTGTAAATCCTACAAATATTTGTCCCATGGCGGGAATCGATACCGCAACCTCCTGAGTCACAGGCAGACCTTCGCCTGCCGCGCCACATCGGTCGTCAAAAGAAATAAATAAAATACATCTTTTTAAACTTCCATGTTAAATTTAAAATGTCCCTTTAAAAGTGCATATGTATAATGCTTCGATCAAAAATAAGGAGTTCGCGGCCTCCCCCGTAGATACCTAGAGCCTTACAAAAATGTCACTCAAAATTGGGTTCGTTTTGTTTTGACGCAGACAGTTTGCGCAGAGCCTGACAAGTTTTTTCCATACGGAACAAGAGATTGGTGGAGTCGAATTCATTTTTTTTTATTTTGTAAGTAGGTAGGTACCTACCTGAGAATTATATACCTACCTACTCAGTTTATTTTCTATAAGGATTAATTAACAGAATTCAGGTAAAGATAACGAATCATTTATTGATGAAACTATAAATTGGTGTCCCAACAGTAGGTATTTATACAAAAGGGTCATTTCAGACATACAATAATTTAAACTTACAATACAATTTCAGGCAGGCACTCTAGATTAAAAAGAACTGGTTCCTGTCTGCGGCTTTGCACGAGTTTTTTTTACGGGAAAAAAATAAACGTTTTACAAATTCATACTTCTGGTAGGTAGGTAAGAACCTAGTCTTTCTTTTATTAGAGAGTCTACGCAAATGAAATTTTAGGGCGGGCCAACTAATTATTTTAAAAATCATCAACTAGTAATATTAAACTTATTTTTATGAAAAATATATTAATACATACTATAAATGAAAAAAAAATTTTAGAAGAAATAGCCTCTCCATTTATCAATTTAGAACAAAATTAATATTTTAACATAGGCAAACCAAACAACAATATTTTATGCTGATTTCACAAGTATATGACTCACATCTCAATATACGGGTAAAAAATATATATAAACTTACTGAAAATAAGAAATTCCATCCTTTTTCAGCACTTTGGACGAGTGATTCTTGCATTTTTTGTACGAGCACTTACCCATGCTTTTTGTCTGAACGCTAAAATGACACTAGTTGAAAAGCTTTCCTAACATGTCAAAATGTATCTCTTTTGCTACTGAAGGTTGTGGCGTGCGCATTGTGAATCTAAGGGGGGCCGGCAAAGCCGGACATTTTTGATCGAAGGTATAATGAAATGAAAATATTTATTAAAAGATAAATACCTACACAATAACTAATAACAATGATTAACTGCATATTAATCTAAACTCAGGCGTTATCACGTTATCAGTTTCGTCATGTTATGAAATTCATAAAATTTGTTTTAGAAAAATCCCCAATAACAACATAAGCCGTTGGTCCTGCGCCTGACCTCTGTCCGGTCGTGTAGGTCTGCTGTGCTAAAGGATTATAAAAGTGAAGGAATAAAGAGTGCAACTGTGTTTGCGCACACACTTGTGCACTTTGTAAGTCCTGCGCACCTAGTCTCCGTTAAGGCGCATACCCGACCGAAACTAGCGCCGCCATCTACTTTTTCGTATTCCATTTAGCAAAGGAAAATTCAAAAATCCATCGCTCAGTTTGTGATACCTATTAAAAGATTTTTTTTATGCCTCTTTAATAGTCTTATTCTATTTAGTTTTGGTAGTCGAAAATAGATTTTAATATAATTTAATAAATAAATTAAAATAATATATGTAGGTAGCCATTCTGTGCATCCAGAAGCAGTTCATTGACGACCTCTGTGGCGCGATGGGCGAAGGTCCGCCTGCGACGCAGGAAGGGGTTCGATGCCCGCCTTGGGACAATTATTTGTACGATCTGCAGATATTGGTGCCGGGTCTTCTGGGTATTTTCTATCATCATCATCCGGATGCAGTTCCGGGTGTTCTGGTCGTTTTCTATGTATAATAAAAAATATCTATCGACGTAGGTATTGTATTATATTATGTATATCAGTTATCTAGTACCCATAACACAAGCTCTGCTTAGCTTGGGGCTAGATAATGCGGTGTGAATTGTCCAGTATTATTTATTTATTTAATTGCTGCTAGTAGACATTTAAGCAGTTGTTATTATTGGTCCTCTTTAAAGCGGCCCTACTATAAATAACCCATAGATAATTCACTCCGTTGATTCCGTAAAACCCTAACGAGGCCAAAAGCAGATGGTCTAGCTACGGTAAAGCTATGGGGTTTGTTATCTCTCCATACGGGTGGCCTGTGATAGAAGTGTCAACGCACTACGCCCTCTTCTCGGAAAAAAGTAATTCAAACCATGTGTAAAAACATTGTAAGCTGTCTGACGTTGGTGGGATAACTTATCTAAAACTTTTGAAACCATTCCGTCATTTAGAAGTGTCTATAGTAAAGTATCTAAGTTCTATAGGCCAGTTTAAAAAAAAAACTAATTAGTCCGTTAGTTAGATACGTAGTTTTTAGGGTTCCGTACCCAAAGGGTAAAAACGGGACCCTATTACTAAGACTTCGCTGTCCGTCTGTCACCAGGCTGTATCTCATGAACCGTGATAGTTAGAGAGTTGAAATTTTCACAGATGGTGTATTTCAGTTGCCGCTATAACAACAAATACTAAAAAACAGAAGAAAATGAATATTTAAGGGGGCTCCCATACAACAAACGTGATTATTTTGCCGTTTTTATAGATAATGGTACGGAACCCTTCGTGCGCGAGGCCGAGTCGCCCTTGGCCGGTTTTATTCTTTTGTCAATCAAACAAAAAATTACAAAGATACAGCGCGATAAAGTTTGGAAGTGGTGGCTCGTGACGTCGCAAAGTCGCTAAAAAGTGTACCCCGGCGTGACGTCACGTGGAACTTAAACAAGCTATAGGAATCTGCATGATTTTTTGTTTAATTGTCAAAAGAAAAAATATGTGTCCAATATCTTCTGATAATCTACCGGACGGATTAATTAGATGTTTTTAGGAGACCGGCCAATTATAAAAAGAAACAGCACATAATGTAACACTTACAGTGTGTCAAAAGTGTCAATTATATAATTTACTACATTTAGTATAAGTAAAAGTAACCCGGTAACCCACCCAACTCTCAGTTCTATTCTGATATTCGTCTGATCTCTTGTCTAACTGTACAATCTGTATTTTCAAACAAAATTTCGTATGACATCCCTAATTTCCTGTAAGTGAATTTCAAGATCACGCTATTTCAAAGTAAATAGGATCTCGGTAAACCAAAAAGTCATCGACATATCCCAAGGAGACGAGGTAAACGGCCTAAACATCTGTCAGTATTCGATGAAAAAACGCAACACCTGGCCTAAGGGTGGACGAGTTTACGAGTCTCATGTATTCATAATGTTTACAGGTATGGTTTTTAAAAGCTTTCGTTGAACACTTAAAAAAGTTAAAGAAACTTTTCGTTTGTCTTTGGTTTGATTGAAACGCTAACCACGCCTATAAAGTTTGCACAAGAAACCATAACAAAAAAAAACCATTGCAGTTTTTTTAAATTCTAAAACCTTGAAGTCTAGTTTTGCGGTCAAAAGACAGATCAAATAAATACCAAACTTGACCGACCATTTACTACCTTTCAAGCAGTTTAATAAACCCTGATTGCGGAAAGGATGATTAAATTATCAAGCCCGCAATTAACTTTGAAGGTTTTGTCATTTTTGCAGTGGTGCTCGAGATAAGAAGGATCTGAAGGTATTTAAGAATTCCTTGGAAAGCGTTGTACTGGTCCGAGTTTGATGAATCCTCAGAATTAATTGGTTTCAATTCAATTTCATAGGCTACACTATCGCAATTAGCTGTCTGATAGATCTAAGTTAATATATTTCAAATCAAACACTTCCCTTTGGCTTGGCTTCTAGTTTACTTTTTGCGCGTTCAACATTCGTCTTCGCTAATGTCCAACCCTCTGCTAATAATACCCGTTCTTCGCGCCCAGTACGACATCTATGCGTGCAATCAACACTAGCCACAGGATCCCCATCTGGGTGCAACGCAGTCGCCACCTGTGCGGTGCGTTGCATGACCTACCGCAACGTCTCGCACATTGTCCCTGGCGATTGGGGTTGAACAATGAACTCTGAGATGACCTTTAATGTGCTGAGGCTGACTTCCTTTCCGTTTTTGTAATCTGTCACTTGATTATCTGGCTCAAAAGGTTATGCTTGATAAACTTTTCCGTCAAATTCCAAGCACATTTTTATTTTTATTTTCTTTAGTTGGCCTGGGTGTAAGGTTGACTTAGCACTCAGAATAATGTAGCTGTGTAAGTGGAATACTTTCAAAATACCTTAATACAATAACAATCGCGACGATTGCTTGAGATCCTTTCAATTAGTATGTATCAAGGAAGTGCGAGCTTTGAAAATCAAAAGATCCTTGTGACGGAAGTCACTTTACGTTCTTGCATATCTTCGGAGTTGGCTTTAACTTCAAGGATCGGTTCAAGACTAAATAACTGATGGTCTAACTTTCAATCTGTCATCCGGTATTAAAAAGGGTCAAGTTCACGGCAGTTGCAAATTTACAACCTGTTATGCTAGTATTACGATCAATTTAACAGTTTATGACCTCTCAACCTTTCCATAACGTACGGCCTCAATATTTCAGTCTACAATACGTCTGGACTACAAGTTCACTTTAAAAATACAATTACAAATTCTTTTAAATTTCAATAACTATTAATTTTTTGTGCACACTTCCAAAATTAGTATCATTTATACCGTCTGGGTGATTGTCTCGTCTGGGGTATCCAGGGCATGCCCTACTAGGATAGGATCAAAGGTTCAAGGACACTACTAACCGAGTGACCTAGTCTTATGCCCTTTGGCATTTGATTCAGACAGGCTTTATACGTTACTAATCTGACTGCTCTTTTCGTTCTTTCGGGCTTTCAGATTAAAGGGTCTTATTTGTACATTGGATAGATTTTTGTAGAATTTTGCATTGAGAAGCTAAGCGAAGCTAAGTAAAAATGTTTGAGTCTGATCACAGTCAAAGTAAAAAAAATGCAAAGCCAAAATCAGTCACGACCTAGGTAGCCTATGGCAAAGCAGATATTGTCATTGCGTTTGCTTCCAGCAGAGCTAAGCTATGGCAGCTAAGCGTTTTTTATTGCTTTGGGTTACATCCGCATTTCTTAGAAGATATCTATGCTCGTTGAGGGTTGATAGGTAGCCTGTGAGCACGTGGTCGCGGTGTAAGAATCGAGCCCTGAGTGTCGTGAGATTCGTCCAACATAGGGAACCTATCAGAGCAAGGCCGGCAGCTTCATTCAGTTTTTTAACACCTTTACCGCGATGTTTGCTGATGAGGAGAACCAAATGTGGGCTGTGTAGATATATTGAATACTCTGAATAGTTCGATACCGTCAATATTCGATACCCTCCATTGTTTAACGTTTACGGCAGGTCAATACCCCGCTGTTTGTATATGAATTTGCATGTTATCACTAGCAAGTTTGAATGGTCGCGTTTCGTTTCTTATAAAGTATACTTTGGTTTTTATCGTCTTAAGCTCTTTACTTTTCGTTCTTTTCTTTTGTTTGTTGTTAAGTAGTTTCTTATTTTTTTGGTTTCTATCTTATATTTAAGATGTGTTTTGTTTGATACTCGTGTACGACGGTGTATGTGACAACCTCTATCGCTCCTGTGTCCACTTGACAAAGGAGTTGCTCGTTGGATTCCCACCTGGGGACAAATGTTTCTCCGTTCTGTAGATATTACTTCTGAGTGATTCTACGTATAATAATATGAATGTGATGGGTTATGTATATATATATATATATCAATTATCTATAGTACCTACTTTTGAGACATTGTCGTTTGCATACTTTATACATTTTTGCATTATAGTTCCTACTTTTGAGACATTGTCGTTAGCATACTTTATACATTTTTGTATGATAATACCTACTTTTGAGACATTGTCGTTTGCATACTTTATACATTTTTGCATTATAGTACCTACTTTTGAGACATTGTCGTTTGCATACTTTATACATTTTTGCATTATAATACCTACTTTTGAGACATTGTCGTTTGCATACTTTATACATTTTTGCATTATAGTACCTACTTTTGAGACATTGTCGTTTGCATACTTTATACATTTTTGCATTATAATACCTACTTTTGAGACATTGTCGTTTGCATACTTTATACATTTTTGCATTATAATACCTACTTTTGAGACATTGTCGTTTGCATACTTTATACATTTTTGCATTATAGTACCTACTTTTGAGACATTGTCGTTTGCATACTTTATACATTTTTGCATTATAATATCTACTTTTGAGACATTGTCGTTTGCATACTTTATACATTTTTGCATTATAGTACCTACTTTTGAGACATTGTCGTTTGCATACTTTATACATTTTTGCATTATAATACCTACTTTTGAGACATTGTCGTTTGCATACTTTATACATTTTTGCATTATAGTACCTACTTTTGAGACATTGTCGTTTGCATACTTTATACATTTTTGCATTATAATACCTACTTTTGAGACATTGTCGTTTGCATACTTTATACATTTTTGCATTATAATACCTACTTTTGAGACATTGTCGTTTGCATACTTTATACATTTTTGCATTATAGTTCCTACTTTTGAGACATTGTCGTTAGCATACTTTATACATTTTTGTATGATAATACCTACTTTTGAGACATTGTCGTTTGCATACTTTATACATTTTTGTATTATAGTACCTACTTTTGAGACATTGTCGTTTGCATACTTTATACATTTTTGCATTATAGTACCTACTTTTGAGACATTGTCGTTAGCATACTTTATACATTTTTGTATGATAATACCTACTTTTGAGACATTGTCGTTTGCATACTTTATACATTTTTGTATTATAGTACCTACTTTTGAGACATTGTCGTTTGCATACTTTATACATTTTTGCATTATAATACCTACTTTTGAGACATTGTCGTTTGCATACTTTATACATTTTTGCATTATAATACCTACTTTTGAGACATTGTCGTTTGCATACTTTATACATTTTTGCATTATAGTACCTACTTTTGAGACATTGTCGTTTGCATACTTTATACATTTTTGCATTATAATACCTACTTTTGAGACATTGTCGTTTGCATACTTTATACATTTTTGCATTATAGTACCTACTTTTGAGACATTGTCGTTTGCATACTTTATACATTTTTGCATTATAATACCTACTTTTGAGACATTGTCGTTTGCATACTTTATACATTTTTGCATTATAGTTCCTACTTTTGAGACATTGTCGTTTGCATACTTTATACATTTTTGCATTATAGTTCCTACTTTTGAGACATTGTCGTTAGCATACTTTATACATTTTTGTATGATAATACCTACTTTTGAGACATTGTCGTTTGCATACTTTATACATTTTTGTATTATAGTACCTACTTTTGAGACATTGTCGTTTGCATACTTTATACATTTTTGCATTATAATACCTACTTTTGAGACATTGTCGTTTGCATACTTTATACATTTTTGCATTATAGTACCTACTTTTGAGACATTGTCGTTTGCATACTTTATACATTTTTGCATTATAATACCTACTTTTGAGACATTGTCGTTTGCATACTTTATACATTTTTGCATTATAATACCTACTTTTGAGACATTGTCGTTTGCATACTTTATACATTTTTGCATTATAGTACCTACTTTTGAGACATTGTCGTTTGCATACTTTATACATTTTTGCATTATAATACCTACTTTTGAGACATTGTCGTTTGCATACTTTATACATTTTTGCATTATAATACCTACTTTTGAGATATTATCGTTTGCATACTTTATACATTTTTGCATTATAATACCTACTTCTGAGACATTGTCGTTTGCATACTTTATACATTTTTGCATTATAATACCTACTTTTGAGACATTGTCGTTAGCATACTTTATACATTTTTGCATTATAATACCTACTTTTGAGATATTATCGTTTGCATACTTTATACATTTTTGCATTATAGTTCCTACTTTTGAGACATTGTCGTTTGCATACTTTATACATTTTTGCATTATAGTTCCTACTTTTGAGACATTGTCGTTAGCATACTTTATACATTTTTGTATGATAATACCTACTTTTGAGACATTGTCGTTTGCATACTTTATACATTTTTGTATTATAGTACCTACTTTTGAGACATTGTCGTTTGCATACTTTATACATTTTTGCATTATAATACCTACTTTTGAGACATTGTCGTTTGCATACTTTATACATTTTTGCATTATAGTACCTACTTTTGAGACATTGTCGTTTGCATACTTTATACATTTTTGCATTATAATACCTACTTTTGAGACATTGTCGTTTGCATACTTTATACATTTTTGCATTATAATACCTACTTTTGAGACATTGTCGTTTGCATACTTTATACATTTTTGCATTATAGTACCTACTTTTGAGACATTGTCGTTTGCATACTTTATACATTTTTGCATTATAATACCTACTTTTGAGACATTGTCGTTTGCATACTTTATACATTTTTGCATTATAATACCTACTTTTGAGATATTATCGTTTGCATACTTTATACATTTTTGCATTATAATACCTACTTCTGAGACATTGTCGTTTGCATACTTTATACATTTTTGCATTATAATACCTACTTTTGAGACATTGTCGTTAGCATACTTTATACATTTTTGCATTATAATACCTACTTTTGAGATATTATCGTTTGCATACTTTATACATTTTTGCATTATAGTACCTACTTTTGAGACATTGTCGTTTGCATACTTTATACATTTTTGCATTATAATACCTACTTTTGAGACATTGTCGTTTGCATACTTTATACATTTTTGCACTATAATACCTACTTTTGAGACATTGTCGTTTGCATACTTTATACATTTTTTTTCAAAGGCCACAAGTTTTCTAAGAATGGATTCTAGTTTCTGACAATTTAGATACTTCATCATTAACCGGTATTGATAAACCTGATCTGTCTTCCATTACTTCATTTTGGTCTATTACGATTGCATTTGATTTCTTTCAAACAGAAATTAGACCATCTCAACAAACAAGTGTACTTATTCCGGTTGTTTTAATTTAAATTGTTCTTTTATCACTTCCCGATCCGTTATTTATTGATTTGTAACACTTTCTACTTTCACTCCTTTCAAGTCTGTCCATTAGATCACATCTTGTCTGAGAATAATCTTGCTGGATGATTTGCAACAGAGGCTCGGTCGAGGGATATACAACCTTAATGGTTTGAGAAGAAGACCTTTGCAACAAAGACTTCATTTGATTTCCTTCACGCTTTGTTGCTTGTAGTACCAGAATGACTACAGACCTGACTAATGCTTGGCTATAACCTTATGCCATTTTCTCTCACCATATTCAGCTGTAGTGTTTTTTTTATATATATAAAAAGGCTTACAAAAAAGGCATTATTTGTAGGCATATTTGGCAAATCATATTTAAAACCATTAATTATTATCAAATGAGAAATAAAGTGTTACTATTCCACTATAAAAGCAATGATTACTGGACATTTTATCCAGCATCACATGCTCTCAAAGGATAAAACTTATTAATGATTACTAGCTTCTGCCCTAGGTTTCGCTCGTGCTTTTCCGCGATAAAAAGTTGCCTATAATCTGTCCCGGGGATACCCTCTGCTATCCTCCCTGCCTGATTTCATAAAGATCCGCTCAGGTTCAGCTGTGAAGGCATGAATTAGTAACAGACAGACACAATGACTTGCTCTTCAGACTAATATTATAAATGCGAAAGTTCGGATGTTTAGATGTATGCATGTTTGTTACCTCTTCACGTAAAAACTACTAAACGGATCGGGCTACAATTTGCCCATACCTATAAATTAGTTCCCGTGGGATAGAATAGAAATAACGTTAAAAACCGTTTCCATAGAAACCGCGTGCGAAGTCGCGGGCAGAAACTATTTTATAACAAAACTGGATTATGGATACAATAAGACCCCTGCCTTTCTCAAATTCACATAATTCTTTCCATCCAAAAGTTGCCTGGAAGAGATCACTTCTTAGCGATAAGGCCGCCCATTGTACTTGTCTCATGTATTGTCTTTTTCTCATGTTCTTTTTCTGGTGTACAATAAAGTGTTTTTGTATTGTATTTTAAGACCCGGAACAAATGCAGATCTCGCAAACATTTGACCCGCGACGAGAATCTCCTCAAATTTCTGCGAACGGTATTTCGATGAACACTTGATTTACACAAACTGAAGCCAGTTAAAGTTTATTGACTCCTTTGACAGCAAAAAAAATCCCACAGGTATGGGAAGTGAAAACAAAAGGCACAGGAAGCTAATCCCTAGACCAGAGCTACTCAGTGGCTTTGTCAGGCCAGCTGTGTGACGACAGTAACACTATACGTCCGGTAGCGTGCGCGGTAGTAGCGTGAGACACGAAAAGATGACATGAGACAAAAGAAAGTATCAAGTTGGTTTTGTCCTGTGAATTTGAGGTTTTGTTTAAAAAAACAAAAATTTCATTAGTGTACCTACTAAAATTCTTAAATTCTTTATTGCATACACAAGATAAATCATAAATAAAAGTTAACAACTAATGGGCATGTACAAACGCCAGCTTAACCCTAATAAAGTTTTCTTACAGCAAACTTGAGGGTACAAAGAAAAATTATGAAATGCGTATGGATAGATGACGACCTCTGTGGCGCGGTGGGCGAAGGCTTGCCTGCGACGCAGGAGGTTGCGGGTTCGATTCCTGCCTCGGGACAAATGTGTGTACGATCTGCAAACATTTGTTCAGGGTTTTCTGGTCGTTTTCTATGTATTGTATTATATTATGTATATCAGTTATCTAGTACCCATAACACAAGCTTTGCTTATTATTATTAACTCGTTTATTTCGGATTTACAATCCATAAAACATACAAAATAGGTACTTCATAGAAATGTCACACTAAATCATATTAAATAAATAATAGATTATAATTATAAAACACTAAATTAATTAAAGATAACTCACTTACCCAACGAGAATACAAAACAATTAAAAAAAAATGAATAAAAGATAACATGACAAAACTGGCCCTAGCGTAGCTTGGGGTTAGATAATGCTGTGTGAATTGTCCAGCATTATTTGTTAAAATCATTAATTATTTATAACAACCTTTTAACGGATTTTTTAATCTCGTTTGACGTCTGAGATTGCTAAACACATTCATTTTATACGAAAGCGCATGTTATTCCTTGTTATAATAAAATAAATCACAACTACAAAAGTGTGCTTAAAAGAATATATTTTAACGTTGAAAACGATGGCCGGTCTTATTTTCGTCAACATAAGAGAGTAATTTCCACCAAATAGGGATGAGAAAAATCACGTATGCCACCCAACTACCAATAGCATCTCCTGTTTTAGATAGTTTTATTATTAGTCGAAAGAAGTTCACGTCTGGACATAGGCCTCCAGTAATAAGCGCCCCGTCTTCATCTTGACGCATCCACATCCAACATCTGTCAGCAGTCGTCTGCAGGATCGTCATCTCACCTCGTCGGACGTCCTACACTACGTTTGCTGAGTCACGGGTTCCACTCAAAAGCGCGGTTCTGTCGTTTGTGTCAAGTAATTCGCGAGAGACTTATTTCAGAAAGCTCAGTTTTAATGAATGTTACTGAGCCAAAACATCGTACGTACAAGGTTACGTTTATTTTCATCAACGTTTCCGTGATTGTCTCGACTGTAAGGTTATATATCTATGTATGCGTTGTATTATGTATTATAACAATCTTGTATGTAATGTATTTAGTATAGTTTCTGCCGAGCTTGTGTTTTGGATACTAGATAACGTTGTTATAATAAAGAAAATTACAATCAAATAATAGAATTAAATTAAAATTAGTATTTACAATTGAAACTATTGAGCTAACTGCAGACTGTTACAAACAATCTACAGGTAGCTCAGCAGATCCATATCAATACCAGTCGATAGCGTGCCCAAGACGCTAGCTGCATTGCCTCGCTGTATAGCAATGCTGATGCGCTGTGCCAGATACTCACCAGCTCTCGGGTCATGCGATAACTAGATAAGTGATATAATACAATACAAAGTTAGATAGATATTCTTTTTATACATAGAAAACGATCAGAACACTGATCAAATGTCTCCAGATCGTACAAACATTTGTCCCGAGGCGGGAATCTAACCCGTTACTTAACGTAACTACATAGTAAGTTTGTATAATACTTAAAATGTAATACAATGTTATTTGCCTATCTAACTCTAAATATAATGTGATTTAGATACAGGTCAATATTTATATAAAAGCTTAGCTAAGCTTAACATTGTTCTCCTATAATACTATTGTCGGTGCGGAACTGGGCGACATCTGGCCAAGCATTAACATTTATTTATTATTTATTTATTTTCAAATTTTAGAAAAACTTACAGCTAGAAAAATTACAAAACTAAGAAACATAAATCTAAGTACATGACAATTACATGCACTTAAGCTGAGGGCTATTTATGAAGTTTCCACTTATAGCAAAATACATTATAGTTATTTATGATTCAGTGGTAATAGAAGACTATAAAAAAAAACATAATATAACAAACTTAATACACAAAAATAAAACAAAAATATGAAAACACTGCACACACTTCACAAAACTGAAAAACAAAAAAAAAGTACTTAGACTTGAGCTAACTTTGAGTTATCATCATTATCATCATTGATATAATCATCTATCGAGTAAAAGGCTTTCTTGATAAGATTTCGTTTTATGTACTGTTTAAATTTACGAATAGGAAGTTCAGTTGAGATGGAAGCTTGTTATAGAAGCGTACGCAATTTCCCATAAATGATTTGCCTACCTTTCGTAATCTATATGATGAAATGTGTAGTTTGTTCTTGTCGCTAAATCCGGATACGAATTTTCAGGCCATCTTAAAACCTTAAGCTTTGCCAGGAGGTTAATATCAGTAACAAAATGTGTTATTTTCATAAAGAAAATTCTAGAATTCCTAGCAAGTCTATGCGTCTTTTGTAGAGGACATTATGTTGATTCGGTCGTGTCGTCTAAACTAATAATAGAAAGAGATAAAATTTGTTAGTTTGCAATGGGTAATAAATATGTATGTATATGTATGTGTAATACTGGTGTGATTCAGAAAATTATTTTGTTTATAGGATAATCCAACGCCGCTACCGTACAGCACAAAAAATGTAGATTCAAATATGGGACTCGTTATCTTTAGTTACATTTTACAAGGACAAAATGGCTTCCAACAAACTTGAAACGATCGGCCCGCGAGCTGTCTGTCACCTGACGCCAATAAAAAAAAACATCTTAATGTAACGAGATAAACCTCATATTTTAATGCAGAGTTATGTGCTGTGTGGTAGCGGTACACCGCCCCTGATCTGCGATAACCCATACACGCTAACTACGTTATTTCTAAGTTCATGAGCTAAGTTGCGGACCAGAATCTAGTATAATTTAGCGGGTGCTCATATTACGTCCTTGATCTCTAATAATATCAAGTACCTTAACGACAGATTCGGTAATATTACTTTGTAATCTTAAGGATCATATGACGCCATTTTGTGAAAAGGATAGGCATAGGATTTCGCGTTCATAAAAGCGGGACAGGGAAGAGCGACGTAAGCTTAATTAGGACATTAATAACAAAAAAACGCAGCGTATAAAATGTTCTATTCATAGATCAATTACAATGCTTATTCTCAAGATCTTAACTTCTGTATTTATTGAGAAATTAGGATATTAGTAATATTTTAAGTAAAAACTTTGCGTTATTTTTTTCTTTCAATATAGTTTTATGGAATCGTATTTTCGATTTATATAACAGATAGAGTCCTGAACTTTACCATTTATACATTTCAACGTTAAATATTCAGTAGTTTGGAAGATATAGACGTCCGGTGGAGTTGATTTGAGGTAGTATAGACTTTTAATTCTTCCCTTTGATTTGAAGTATATGTACCACTGCAGGGTAATAACAAACATACATTAATAGAATTCCTGTGGAATTACATACATCGTCGACATATCCTTTATAGTCCACCTAATCGAGTATTGTTATGACCACCATTGTTATCCTATACCTGGCCATTTCCCATAACACTGTAAACGGAAAGTAGTTGGTCGTTATTCGTCTGCAGATTAAGCATAATTTCCGCTTTATTTTCATTGGAATACGGTCTGATATTTAATATTTCTGCTTTGTGATTTTCTGTTTTGGTTGTTGCGGATATAGGTTTTGCCACTTTTCAGTTTATTGTACCGTGTTTTAATGCCACTGTGCTACCCACTGCATTACAATATAAAGGTCTTGGACAAATAGTTTCATTTTCCTCCTTAACTTTCGTTCAGGTATTTTTTTTTTATTTAAAATAAGAGACTAAGGGACTTTGTCGCTTAGCGACTACATCGCCCTATAGAGAAAATTAACTTATATCTACATAAACAACAATTAACTAAACAACAGGATGAAAAAAATCTAATTAGGAACTAAAACACCTCAATGTATATGTAATACCCAAAATTAATTTATGATGTGCCAAGGAGGCGGGCGATGAGGCAGCTCCACAGTTTTCAACTTTTGCTGTCTCATCTTTCAATTTGTAACTTATTCAGTAAGTCCCTTGTTCGAAATAAATTATTTTGTATTTTTGAAAAAAAAAAAAAAATTAAACAAAAATTAACTTCTTAACTTAAAACAGCATTCAGCCAGATCATACAACTGTGCTGCTTGTCCGACAAAGGTGACGCTAATATAGCGTTGCATTGTCCGACATTGAGCACCTTAGAAGAACCGAGAATGAACTTTATTTTGATGACTTTTGCAAAACCTTGATTTTCGATAGAATGCACTATGTTCATATTTTATATTATACATGTATTGCAATCATAATTAATATAATTATACATAGGTAGATAATGAATATTTTACTATTCAAAGTTTTTCTGAGTTGGTAGTTTATAATTATTTACCCGGTCAGCATGTAGCAAAGGTAAAAGTTGGGTAGTTTACATTATATCACATAAATTAGTCTTATCGTCAAAAATTCGTAAAGCGTATAATACATTTGATACATTTGATTTTTTACTGTTTTCTGTGTTTGTGTGACACTATTCTATCTCTTCTCAACTACATAATGTGGTTTATATTTTTTGAACAAACAGCTTTAATTTTTTAATGTATAAAAGTAAAAAGTAAAAGTAAAAGTCATTTATTTGCAAAAACACGTGTAAAAAGGTGATAAATCATTATTTTAGAGTCAACATGTTTGATCAACATACATTGGTGTGCAAAAATAATTAGAAATAAATACTAGAAATAAACATAAACTCGCTGTGCCCACAACCAGGCTTCACAAGATTAATGTATCTTTTAAAGGGCAATGTATACGCTCCTACAACAAAACTCCTAGTGAGTTGCAAAATCTAACAATAAATAAATTCAAACAAATTGTCAAAACCTTTCTGTGTAAAAAGGCTTACTACAAAATATCAGATTATTTAGAAGATAAAAAAGCTTGGGACGGGTTTTGCTCCAACTCGAAAAATAACAACTAACAGGCTAAAGGTTTCTTAGTCGCTTCTTTACTTTAGTCTACATACCGAAGCGACAGAAATCAAAAGTACCCCACTTTATTTCCGTGTCAGTGTTTTATTTTAAGAATTTGACCTTTTCTAAGTGTACATTTTTGTATTTATGGAAATAAAGAATTTGATTTGATTACAGAGTAAGGCATGCAGGTTTTAATTTAATTGTACATAGCAACAGCAGATTTATAAGCATATTAATTAATCGATTTGATTTTAGTATATCTAGCATAAAATTAGAATACATCATTTAGAAATTCATCAATATTATAGTAGCATTTTTCTCATAAAAGTTTTTTAAATTTAGTCTTATATAAGTTTACATTTAACTCTTTGTAGCTGTTAGGTATTTTATTATAGATAATAGGTGCCATGCACACTACACTCTTTCTCTATATATCTATAGACTATAATATTGTTTATAAGTTTTAAATACTCGGAAGATATACTCGTTTATCTGAATAAATATAATAACTTTATTATTGTTCTTTGTTTGCGCCACTTGCCCTACTTTTGTGAGAGTAACCTACATCATAACGCCATTTTCATGTTCTCTTGTATTGTATGTACACTTGTCCCTAATACGACTATAATGTACGAGGTTATTGGTATTGCGTAGAAATAGAAGTAACTATGTTATATCGGCGCGAAAATAGGACCCCAGTTGAGTGTGGGCTCGAATAAGGCAACTAATGTAGGCTTTCCATTGCTGGAGTGGACCCCCTACGGACTCGAAAGTTTTCTATAGAAAAGTGGGCGAAAGTTAACCTACTTAATGACGACTCCTTTTTTTGACGACCTCTGTGGCGCGGTGGGTGACGGTCCGCATGCGATGCAGGAGGTTTGCGGGTTCAATTCCCGCCTCAGTGCAAATGTTAGTACGATCAGCAAATATTTGTTCCAGGGTGTTCTGGTTGTTATGTATAAAAAATATCGATCTATGTATTGTATTCTAATATGTATATCAGTTATCTAGTACCCATAACACAAGCTCTGCTTAGCTTGGGGCTAGGTAATGCTGTGTTAATTGTCCACTATTATTTATTTATCTCATAATAACTTAATATCGTTTAAAGTAAAATGAAATGGGATAAATGACGTTTTTGGTTACTTGTGTGATTTGGAGTTCGAATTCGAACTTTTACAGAATGAGTCTGCTACAGTAGAAACCTGCCCTCAGTTACTTGCTAACCTTTAGTTTACTTCATTATGGCTTCTGTGTTTAGCTTCACAAAACCACTTCCATAACCGATCCGGGTTTCACCGAGCTCTTACTAACTCGATACCTAGTTTATATTCTACTGTTTTTGAATTGGAGCTTTTCATTTTGGATCTTTATTGTCATTGTATCTTGTACCTGATATTGTTGGTAATTTTGCTGTAGGTAGATGAAAGAATGAAAATCTTTATTATTACAAAAAAAAACAGATTCCTTTCCGAGGCGTCACAGACAAGCGCGTCAATCGCAGTTCCCCTTCAACATATTATAATACGATGATCGCTAACAACATTTTTCTATTTGTTACAGCTTACGGCAAAGTGTTCCTAGTTAGAAAAAAGTTCGGAGTTGACGAGGGTAAATTATATGCAATGAAAGTATTGAAAAAGGCATCTATTGTGCAGAAATTAAAGACTGCTGAACACACGAGAACGGAAAGACAGGTGAGTTCATAAATTAAGTAATCGGTAAAAATATACCTCTTATCAGCTCTAAAGTCGGTTACTGGCCGGTGTTACACAGAGTAACGTACCATTCGCAGCGAGTACGATACGTTATACCATGTGCTATAATCTGTGTTGTTGCTCCTTGCTGCCTTGTTGCTCGTCGCGAGCGCCTTCTTTCCCAGTAATGGCTGCACAATTGCTGTGTAACACGTTACGCTGTGTAACACGTTACGCTCCGTAAGGCTGGTCACTACCTATCTTAATGTAAGCATTTATCGTCCAGCGCATATTGCATAACATCCCCGATGGATAGCAAGGTCTGTTTCGGCGCAGGATCACGGGGCCAGCTTATATTTGACTGACCACCTATTTAATTGTTTAAATAGTTAACAACTCCATGTTTTTGTTGGCTCTTGCACCTTTGTTGTGTCCGCTTGTGTCGAATAAATATTTTCTTGATCTATGCCAGCAAAACAAAAACACAACTATCAATAACTTCTACAGCTTCGTTGAATCACTTAAATCTAACGTTCAGTGCGCCACTTTTTGTCTAGATTCTCATAATCAATTCATGAATAAAAACACTAATGGATAACACTTCGCACTCATTCTGTCATTGAACTGACATGTGCAGGAGTTTATAGACTTAGATGAAGCTTCGGACGCTGTTAATCAACTTCTACTCCAATTACTTTTGATACATTTAACATTGTGTCTAATTAACTAATGGCGCTTTTAACTTTGGCGCATTTATGTGATGTGATGAGTTGATGACAGAATAATAAGGTGGTTAGGTGTGAGAGTTTAAATCATGTAACCGCCGCAATGGTGTGGCTCAGGGGTGTAGTTGTGGACCCTATGTTTTATCTTCTATTTTCTGTTCATATCGAACTAACTATTGCCCGTGGCTTCGCTCCTGGATGTTGCTAAATACGCCTATCAGATCTATCAGTGACTAATAAATCAATAAATAATGCTGGACAATTCACACAGCATTATCTAGACCCAAGATAGCAGAGCTTGTCTTATGGGTACTAGATAACTGATATACATAATAGAATACCAGAACACCCGGAACAAACATCTGCAGATCGTACAAATGTTTGTCCCAAGGCGGTAATCGAACCCTGCGTCGCGGGCGGACCTTCGCCCACCGCGCCACAGAGGTCGTCAACTAACTGATAGATAAACCAAACAGCCAGGATTTGTTTGGTACTCATAACGCAATCACTTTGGGGATAGATGACGCTTTGTGAAACGTCCATCATTGATTTACTTTAATTTCCCTAACAGGTCCTGGAGGCTGTTCGGGCGTGTCCATTCCTGGTCACACTACACTACGCATTCCAGACGGACGCGAAACTGCATCTTATACTCGGTGAGTAGGGTTATTATTTGTTTTTTCAGAACAGGTTATAATTGAGTTTTTCTGCTATCAATCAACGACTACGCCTTTACGTATGTAAGTAATTTTTCATTGTGAATTCTAAAAATACCTCGGCAATTATTATTGTGCTAGTTTTTGTACTAAAATAATATTTATTTATTTTTGTTGTTTCGATTAAAAACAAGACGAAAATGAACTACTGCATTTTAAAGACTGGCATCGTAACTACACGATATGTTTGGTTAGCATAATTTCCGATTTGACGTTTGCGTTTAAGTAAAACATATCCTTGTAAACGCCGAAAATAGAACTCACCGGTGATAGTGAAATAATGTTTCTGCTTAACAGTAAATAACGACTGAGAATGATAGTTAATGTAATTTCAAAACTAAAAACGTAAAACCTTAACAGCCTTTAATGGTCCACTGCTGGACGCAGGCCTCCCCTGATTATAATCGTCTTATTGAATTTAATCTCATGGGGGGTAAAGGCCATAATCCCCACGCTCGGAATGCGGGTGGGGACTGGGGATCGCAGTTTGGTGGTATAGATGTATTCGCTGGTAATAAAAAAAGGTAAAACTTTAATTCCACATGCACTCACACCATCTTGTTTGAACATTGCATTGTACTATGCGCTACTTGACGTTGACAATAGGCTACTTGACTACTACTGGGAAATAATACTAACGTATTGTCTGATAAAAATATATTTCTTCAAGGCCGTATTAGTTTAAAAAACTTATTTTAAACTTATTTTATATTTTAAAAATTTGAATAAAATAATGGTGCGCCAAAACTAATCTAATAATCGCTGTCCGGTGTCATGACTCGATGACGTCACACCTCTCACATTACAATACTAGAACAACAACACGCACTGTAATCTGTGACAGGTGTGACGTCACCAACGATGCATCCAAACGCAGAGCGTTTTCGGTCATGTAATGATATATAAAAAAATGTGTAATGTTAATCCCGTTAAATAGGCATATTTTTTAATAAAAAACACCTGATTAGTGATTACGCTTTGTGAGGTTGTCACTGACTAAAATGAAAACAATTTGCAATTTATTTTCAATGTAGTCAAATAGCCTATTGACGCAGATGATAGAAAAATCAGAAATCTAAAAACCTTATCCTCTACTTGTTACTAGCTTCTTAGGTACTTTCCGACGCTACGAGGTCGTTGGTTTCATTCACGAACATGGTCAGGTCACTGTACTTTCCGATATCGAACATTCGCGAATCCATTCGAATTTCCAGAAAAATTGCACGAAAGCCCCGCTGTCACTTGTAAGGGTTTTCATTTTAGGTGGGAAGCGGAAGCGTACTTCTGACGAATTTCACGATATTACTATCGTGACAGTTTTCAGTGATCTAATTTACATTAGACCACTGAAGACTGTCCTGAGAAAATCGCTCCCGAGATCGCTCTCAAAAGACGCCATTCCGATTCGGAAGTTAACCCAAATCGCTATACTCCTTGTTGTGCCGACCCAATGCGTGTTAAAAGGTCCAGAAGAGAATAATGACAAACAAGATCGCTTACTTAACTAGTTTATGCCCGCGGCTTCGCACGCTTTGTATCTATGAAAAAAATTAAGGTGGGTGCGAACCCCTCCGTCCCCATACAATTTTATTGTACTTTCCCATTCAGAAACCTACGTCTCCGATTTTAATGAAATTTTGCATACATAATCGGATAAGAAATAGATTCATTATGTAATGACCATTAATAATTTTTTAATCAATTTTATTACATTCGCTCTCATTTAATGATGATTTTGTCTTTTGAAAAACTAAAATGCTGCAAACGTAGCTACTTCTTATCCGATTATTTATGTTTGCAAAATTTTATTGCAATAAAGGGCGTAGTTTTTCCAAATGAATCGGAAAGGCGGACGTTTGTATGTTAGCTTAGGGGTTTCCAGTCATTGCTACTCCACGGGGATTTTTTGATTATTGCAGCCCGATCCGTTTTGTAGTTTTGATGTGAAGAAGTTGCATACATCCATCACATCATTCGCATTGATAATATATCAGTGTGAAGTGTAGCAGCAAATCTCTAGAAAAAAACACCCTAATTCGAATCGATAGCGTACACAATGTGACCCGTCTAGGCCCCCGTCCTTTGGGTGTCAAAGAACTTCAGGTCTTCAAACTGTTGCGCAATGCCCTTGCCCTGTAGGGACTTCCAGAACTTGCTAGGGTTTTGGGTATTTCAAGTGTTTGTGTATGATTTGCCCGAATTTCAATGCTAAGGTCGAGAGTTCATTTAACTTTCAGAGCCGGACTTCTTTTTTTTTCCTGGAGTATGTGTTGGGAGTATTTATTTGTAATCATCACAGTCACGAACAGGATCATGCGCCTATGTTTTATTGTATGACTTCTGTTAAAGCATTCAACAACTCCAAATATTTAAATCGATCGACCCTTTTGTGTCAAAGCAGCGTCGGCAATTGGAATTTAACTCAAACACACGCCCTTATATCAAATAGTTCAAACCCAAAAATAGTACCCTTGTCCGCAATCAGCCATGTCTTTTTTCTTGATGATGCCGGCCTAGGTCTCCATAGAAATTATTTAATCGCAAACCTGTTTCTGTTTTTTGATTCTTGCAAGTCGTCAGGGCGACCTTGATGGAAATTTCTGTTATGCCAAGGAACTCCAAGGTTGTTGACGTAGGGTTCCCTCACCTGTTGCGTAATACCCGCTTGCTCTCGTGGTTTTGGTTTGAATTTGTTTTCCTATTCATTTATTTAAATAGTTAAGTAAAAGAATCTTATCTGTATTTATCATCGTTATCAGTATTTATCTTGCTACTGCTGGGTGTGCACTATTATTTGTTTAAGCGGTCAATGCATTGTACCATTATTTTTACCCATACCACTGCGAAAATTTCTAGTGTCTATTAAAACACAGTTTATAGTAAAGAGTACAGCTTTGTGAGAGACAGACAGCGGAGCCTTAGTAATAAAGTCCCGTTGATACCAATTGGGTACAGAATTTTACTAGAAATATTTCAAAAAGATCATTGCTTCATTAAGTCTTCTCAAAACTGATTAATCTTTCCTTAAGTGGCACTTAATTATTTCAAAATCTTGTTACCACTTATGATGTTAATTATCAATCTAATTCAATCGCATCAAAATCCTACCAATGACTAATCGACAACACAACCCAATTCGGAACTCAATTCTAGTTCAAACGCAAGCGGGTCAAGGGAACGACGCATGTCTTGCGCAAATATCGCGTCGATTTCAATTCCTACCGTATTGCTTACTTTGCTAGACTCAAATTGACTTGCCCCTTCAGAATGGTATGAGGGATATTGCACGGTTTACCTTTTTGCTCGACTATAGCCATATAGTTGGTATAAAGTTTTAGTAGTCTTTGTATTTTTATGAATGTTTGTATTTAAGCTACGCTCTGCTCTAAAAAAAGTAAACAATTTTTACGATTTCAAGGAAGAGGATCTATATTCGACTGAATTTTATTTTTTGTATGTTCTTCGATTTCTCTGTCACTTATAGACTCATTGTAATAATTCTCTATTGCATAGAGAATAATCTCGTATTGGTCCCATAAAAATTATATGCCCGAGGGATTAGTATGTATCCCGTGAAGCTTAAAAAACAACATAATACTTTTAAAAAATCACAACGTGCTACGACAATTTTGTTGTTAACTTCGCCTAATTTCTGAATAGATTTTGATGATTCTTTCGTTGCTGTGTAATGGTTGATTTTGAGGTGGTCTCATAAAAGTTTGACCCTCGAGGAAAACATCATCACATGGTAATTTTAACAATCACCATTTCCACCAATGGTTTCAATGGCAACGGCAAGAGGTTGACGGATGGCGGATCGCCTAAAACAAAGGACGATCGATTCTAGACTGATGATTTCGTTAGGGTTTCGTTCGCAAAGGGTCCCATCATAAATTTATTACTAAGCCTCCTGTCTGTCTGTTGCCTGTCCGTCCGTCTGTCAGCGGGCTGTATTTTATCAGTATTCAGGAATTCCAAGTCGGTTTATAGTTTTTAAACACGCCAAATAATTTTATATTTTAAAAAAGTATAAAAGCTGCCAGCAGCAAAGCCTATAATTTCCAAGAAAAATCGTCTCCTTCTTTTGATGTCATTAGTTGTGAAACGATTATCAATAATATTGATTGGAAATCCCACGTAATCATAAATCTTTACGCCAAAGGTCACTCTAGAAGTGATAAGTATCTTCTTTGTTTATTTCCGTTATCACTACTTCACTAGTCTCCTCATTGTCCCCGGTTTTGCTTCTTCTTATTTTCTTATTTATTTCTTATCTACGATACCTTTATTCATTTCCATGTCACCAAATGTCACGATCATAATGATTTTGGTGTCTTGGAACCTTCCAATTTATCTTTTTTCATTGTTTAGACATTTATAAGTTTTCTCTATTTCTTGTCTCGTCATCGTCTCCATTCCTTACGTCGTCATCATCGTCTATCTGCGCCATATCAAATGTCATGATCACAATTATTTTCGTGACTTGATTCCTTCATTATTTTCCATCATTCAGTTTCCCTTAGTCACCACTAATGCCAACGTTATTGAGGTCCTGACTAGAAAGCATAAAGATACGGGCTTTCCAAAACCAATTCGTTTTCGGCGAGTGAAAGTATCATTACATCTTGTTAATCGATAACAAAAAGTACTTGTTTTTATATAGCAACTGTACTTTGTTTTGTTCCTGAGTTTTTCCCACGTTGTCTGATACACCTTTGATGTTTTGTCTCTTTCTTCTTGAGATCTCCATTCAATCTTCGGTGTAGTATTATAAACTAATTATTCGTCGCGAAGGAACTCTCGGAATGGATAATAGGCATTTTAAGACATTTCCATTGAAGAATTTAAAAAGTATTTGTTATCATTAATAGAGCTTCCCGCTTTGCTAGCCGACGATGCACCACGAAGATCAAGAAGACACCTAACCAGTCTTGTCTTTAAAAGTAAAGTAGTGCTTTGCAAAAAAAATTATAATGTTTCACCAGCAGAGGAGTCCACCCAACAGCCTTATTATTTTAGATTACAACTTAATGTTTAGGTGTATTTCCTAAACATTAAGTTGTAATCTAAAATAAAGGTTTTAAATTTCGTTATCGTAGAGTTTTTGTCAAATGGTCGTTGAGGTGCAATACTTATGGTCAAAAGGTTTGACTGAATGAAGTATTATTGTTACTGGTTTTTCTACACTACGTTAATACCTGCCAAAAATCCTTCCTTGAGAAAGGACGGTTGTAGTCTTGACTAGCTTTGTAGGGGTTTCTCAAGTTTGCTCTTGGATTTTACGCTTACTTATAAAGAATTTTAACACAGACAGTTTTAACTTTTTCGGTAGTCAGCCCACAATTCTGCCCTATACAATTATGTTCTGTTCAATAAAGATTTTTATATTTTTAGGGTTCCGTACCTCAAAATGAAAAAAGGAACCCTATAGGATCACTTTGTTGTCCGTCTGTCAACCCTCTTTTCTCAGAAACACGTGGAGATATCGAGTTGAAATTCACATCATATACTCAGGTTCGTAACCTCTTGGAGCCGCTATGTAAATGAAACTTCTAAGTCAACGCAATCAAAAGTTACAGCCGTTTATGCCCACTTTTATTGAATTTTCCAATCATTCGTCATATACAATGCACACAAAACCTGTAGGCTACTTCCCGTTGACCTAGAAACATGAAATTTGGCAAGAAGCAAGGAGTTATAGGACAAGTAAAAGAAAAAATCTAACAACCTTTATTAAATTTGTTGTTAATTCACAAAAAAAAAAGTTTCATTACTTACGAGTACATACAAGTTTGTACAGAAACCCTTGATGCGCGAATCCAACTCGCACTTGACGTTTTATTTTATTTGTTTCTATTTCAATTAATCAACGGTCAGTAACAATCAACTACGACAACGGTTATCGGCTTGCATCACTCACGATCTGTGCTATCCGATTATGTATTCGAATGCTGACAGCTTCAATTATCGATACCGTTTCGGATACGACAGTCGGGTTTTATTCGTTAGTCTCAATTTTACTGGAAATAACGATTCGTTTTGTATGTTTGTGTTTATCAGCCAATTTGTATTTGCGTTATTATTATAGAAATCTGTCTGTTGTTTTTGAAGGTTTTAATTGTCCTTGGGGTGCTCTAGGTACATTTTTTATTTAACCCTGGTCACAAAGGCTTTTATCAATTTGAGTTTTGTATCGGTTTGTCTGTCTGTGGTTTGTTGTAGTTTGTTCGAAGGTGACTTTTTCGAGTATGTCCGTCATTTTAAGTTGAAATGTTTGAGATTTTATTTTCATTTGTTTGTTTTGCATGAATTTTTGTAAAATTAGCTTATTCACGTCACATCCATATAGATTTTCTTATTCTCAAGTGTAATCTCCTATCGTATTTTTTCTATTTATTTATAAAGCAATACCAACAATACCTTCATTGAAACATTAGCAATGAACACAATTATAAACTTTCTTAGTATAGAATGTGTGCTTCTACATGTGTGGCAACTCACTGTAACCGTAGACGCTAGACAAACCTGGTTATAGTGTTCTCTGGTTTATAGTGTCTTTTAAATAAGAATAGTATTATAAGTTTTTGATAAATAAAGAAATACAATACAATACATTCTACATTTTCACACAAACTCTTTGGTGAATCTTGGCTCTCCGAAGTTCCTATCAAGAACAGAAGGTTCTGAATGTATCTGAGGTTCTTAAATTCTGCTCAGTCATTTAAGTTTCTCTATGTTAATAAAGCTCTGCGTATCTGATTTGTGAATCGAGCGCTTGAGAATCGTGCCGTGCTCCAGTTTTGTAGAGAACTCTGACTTTAAGCGTAAAAAATGTATAATCTTGAAATATAAATAGCTTTTCTTGTAATATTTAGTCACTGCGTTTTGCTACCAGTTTTCTTCTCGATTTGTAGGTCAGAATGTATCTTTATCTTGTTGCTGAAATCATAAAGATTTGCGCGTATTAAATCTCTATTTTTTTTTCTATTTTCTAAGGAACTGCCTCATAGAAAAAAAATCTTGTTTTGATTCTGTCATGGGGCTGAGCTGTAAAATTTAGCTTCTTATTTTTATAATAGCACAAATTACTTGCAGCTGCTATTCACCTTTCTTGCTTCATCATCAGATTCTTCACCTTACATTAAACGAGGTCCAAAATGCACGGGAAAATGAGGACCTTCAAATTGAATGAAGTTCTCCGAGTTGTTTCAGTTTCTTACCTTGAGAAGCTTAGCCAAGCAGTAGATTATCTCAATTGTTTTCATGCAATGTTTTTTCAAAAGATATTCTTCTCAAGGTTCGAAATTAGCATCTTGACTTTTATTATTACACAGTCTTTACCAGTCCACAGATGGACATAGGCCGTCACTGATAAGCACCGTATTGGCCCTTGTCTTAGTGAGTTACCTACTTTACAATACATTTATTATTCGTGGGTGTGGTCGCGACGAAAGTATCAACACCTCCAACTCAAACCGTGGATGTCATAAGAGTCGACTAGGGAACCTACCAGAGGAAGGGAAGGGCAGCACCTTCTTTATTTATGTTTTTAACACTTCAACTGCAATAACCCACTGCCTCTGCTAAACAATGCGATTGTTTTGGGGACGGTGGACTGTCTGAGGAGTCATTATTAGTAAGTCTGGTTAATGGCTGCAACTTCAACAGCCTATATTGGTCCAATACTGGACGCAAGCCTCCCCTGATAATTGGCTTTTGTCTCTTAGAGGTTAGTGCCCATAATCACCACGCTGGGCATGCGAGTTGAGGATCGCAGTTCGGTGGTAGATCTATTCTGCACGAGGCGCTGCTGCCCGCCCCCCGGTGTATGTCCCTTAATCGCCTCTTACGACACCCACGAGAAAAGTTAGGGTGGTGCTAATTGTAAGCCGGCACCACACGGCTATTATGACTGCAACAAATACTGAGAATCCGCCCTCGCTGGTTCACCGGAAACGTAGCCTAAGTCGGCTCATAATGCATGATCAATGATTCCGCCTAGCTACAATGTTGTTTGTTCGATATTGCCGCAGAGAACATAATGTTACTACTCTTTTATTAGTGATTATCGCAATATAATAATTTAAAGATTAATAAATTCAAGATCTCTGATTAGGATTACTGTACTATCAAATGCTAACCGCCATTATGTGCCAAAGGAAAAGTTTTTTTTAAATGAGTCCAGAGTAGCTTTCGCATTTTTAATAATTATTATGGATACAATTTCATTTCAATTGAAACAATTGCACCATTCAACAATATTCCGTGTCAAAACTTCAATAACCATGTACAAAACCGAAGGATTGCCACACAAAATGGCGAGGCCTACTTCGCGTTACCTTGACACACTGCCGTATTCTAATTCATGATTTTCGCATGGCTGGTGAACTTGATACTAGGGCATGTTGCTGGGCAGCCTCGTCGACCATGATATCCACTGTTGGGTGTAGACCTATCTGTTTACGTCGATTTACTCCTGAGTTTTATACACCTTTATGTCTAATGTTAAACTTATGGTATCGTCCCAGTATCGCCACAAAAACACTTATTCACAGGAATAACGTAGGCAAAGGTCTATCTGACTGTCTTCAATCAAATAGCTTTCTTTGTTTCTTGTCAATCCTAGTTAATTTGTTATTTGATTTTAACTTTCTTTGAAGAAATTCTATTGAACAAAAAATATTAAGATGATTCTGTATCATCGGATATACATGTGTTCGTGAATCGCATCGGTGACGTCATACACAGACGCCACTAGTATTGTAGCGTTATAAATTAAAATTGCAATTTTAAAAGCTCATTTTTTCCTTCAAAATCCATTTTGACGACCTCTGTGGCGTGGTGAGCGTAGGTCCGCCTGCGACGCAGGAGGTTACGGGTGATTCCCGCCTTGGTACAAATATTTGTAAGATCTGCAGGTAATTGTTCCGGGTGTTCTGGTCGTTTTCTATGTATAATAAAAAATATCTAGTAATGTATTGTATTATGTGTATCAGTTGTCTAGTACCCATAACACAAGCTCTGCTTATCTTGGGGCTAGATAATACTGTGTGAATAGTCCAGCATTATTTATTTATTCATTTTTGCAGAAATATGATTTATTTTGTATTCAGTAGATGTCTAAAAACATCTCGGAGAAGTTTCTCAAATTCAGTCATCATGCCTATTGCCTGCTACTTTTATTATATCTGACTGAGCCTATTGTCATCGGCCGACCCATCGTGCGTTTGGAAGACCTCGACCTTTTTGTTCCTGTCATAAAAATTTGCACACGTGGGTATGGGTGCGTCGAAACGTGGGCATCATCAGACACCGCAGCCTTAATTTACCCTCTTTTAGTCTCTGCAACTTCCCTAGGGGCGCTAATTCATTTCGAACCTTTGCTTCTGTTGTTTGTACTCAACCAATAGACCTAGCTGTCGCCTTGACCGACTCTGCGTGAACCACCATTATCTTTCAGTTTCACCATTTACCTGACTGGTAATTTTTAAGGTTTTTTTCAACCACGACCATCTAATCAACTTATAAATAACAGTAGCGGTTTTGCGAATTTGACTTATTACCCGACTACCGACAGGGGAGGGTTATGTTATTTGAGGACACCGTAGACCCAGATGAACGAAAGAGGGTTATAAATAAACAAATAAAGCATTCACACAGGATTATCTAGCCCCAAGCTAAGCGGGTAGTTCCATTGTGCTCCAAAACCCATCAGTGTGTTATGGGTACTAAATAACTGATTATACATAATATAAACAATACATAGATAGATATTTTTTATTATACATAGAGAACACCCTGAACAAATATCTGCAGATCGTACAAACATTTGTCCCAAGGCGGGAATTAAACCCGCAGCCTCCTGCGTCGCAGGCGGACCTTGCTTATCATTACAACCCAGTAGACTAATTCTATTAGTTAGAATTTCGTACTTTTAACAGGATAAAGACGACACTGTAGCAAAAATTGCTTGAAGACGTCACATTGTCCTGGTGGATTGAAGGAAGATTATGAATGAACATAGATAGAGAATATCATGCCGTAGCGATGTTTTCTGTAAAAATTAGCATCAAAGCTCCCCAAATTATATAAACTAACTGGTACATTTCAATTCGCACTGCTAATTACCACTTAAAATGTTTTTAAATGAGTCCCTTTGTCCGAATCCAAGCCGTGAAAGACTAATGGAGTACGCTAGGGACTGTTTTTGGCACCTCTCCTTTACCCGTTATGCAGTAAAGACATTTATCTTTGTTTTCGCGTTACACCTGCCACGCTGCCACGTAAATCACGAGGTAAATAAAATTTTAATAGCCATATTAAAAGTGTAATTGTAGAAGACAATGACCTGTCTTTTATATGTACGAGTGATATTCTTCTGGTCGCACAACTCAAAATATCAATCAATATCACCTATGAATTGGGAAATATAATCCTATTAATATTACAAAATCGTTCGAATGTTTTGTTTTTTTAAAGGAGGAAGCTTGAGTAGATAGGAATAATGACGTGTATTTGTCAGGACCAAGCGCCAATAACTACTGAACGGATTAGGCTGAAGTTTTGCATGAAATAGTTCTAACCTGGAATAACTAACTATAGGCTACTTTTTATCCCAGAAATACACGAGTGAAGCCGCATGCAGAAGCTTGTATGATTTATTTGGAAGGTTGATTTGCAAAAAAATATTGTTATAGAATTGTGAAATAACCTTAATACCTGCTCGCCTTGACCCAACGGATGCATTTTGCTTGTTTTCCCCCTTTGTAGTTTGTAATCCATTGTTAGTGGGACACGTGCGATCGTTGGTCGAGTACAATTGTTGGGATGATAGCGGAATTTCAAACATTGGTGTTCGGGTCTTTTTGCTCCCCGAGAAAAGATTCTTCATGGTCATTTATTACTTCAATTACAGCTTCGCCTATTAATGATTTAGATTTGTCTCCTTGTTTGATATTGTTACCTTGTTTTTGTCTGTTATTGTTATCAGTTTTTGCTAAGTTTTCATGCATCAAATTAATTGTTGACAATTAATGTCTTGATTCTACAACCCAGTATAGAAGTATCTATGTTTATGTTTTCTGTTTTTGCAGTGGTTGACTATGGATAACAAAACTGAGACGATTGTTTTGACATACGTTTCCATAAAGTCCTGTCTAACCCAAGCACTATGGAGTTCCACAGAAATTGACACGAGCAACTGTCATTGTGGGCAACATTGTGTCAGGTTCGCTAGGTTCTTTTTGTCTGTGTCCATAAAAACTTCCATTGATTATTATGAATTCCAGCATAAAGCATGTTTTGAGTTTTCACGTTTTTATTCTTGCTATTTATATAATGCTATTAACAATTCAATAGCCAGATTATCATCATCTTTATCAAAATCTGCGTAAATATTAGTTCTCGTCTACTTCCACTCTCTTGTATTTCATTGCACTCACGTTTTTCTACTTTGCTAGCAATCCATTGTTCGATATTTGCACGTGTAGCTTTAACCTGATACTGATTAGGCTTAAATTGTGGAATAAAAGCGGATTCACTTTTACCCTCAGGCCGATATCGGGTTAAGTTTAGCTTAATGCATATCACTTCTCGTGTCCTACCATTTAGTAGTTACCTTCCGTTCCTTTTCCGCATTTGAACTTAAAAATGTTTGATTATCACCTTATTGGGATAAGTGCGAGCATTAACTATATAAGTAAAGCTTTATATCGTAAATTTATGCAATTTTTAAGGTATATATTACTATGGTCTGTAGAATAAGTTTACTAAGATCTGTATGTAACTTATCTTTAGTCTGAAATAAATGAATTATTATAATTAACTTCGATTGCTTCATCATCTATTCAAATCTATCAACAGGTTTCTACATGTACATGCAGGGTCCCAGTTATATGGGAAACTGGCTCTCTGTTAAACATTCTCTTCTTCACTATTCTACTTGAGGAATACGAATGCCTTTTGCAAATATATTCCGGGATAGAAAACAGCATTTTCCTTCCTCGGGATATAATCTATCAGTAGACTGAACAGGTGTATCCGTCAACTACTGAAAATACCTAGGGCTCCTCAAACGACGTCGCGAACAGATCACATTCATTTATAGGTACAATAAAAATGTAGGTATATATTTCAATCATTTCACAGCGGTCCTGATCCTCCTCCATCTATCGCTTTGCTAAATTTTATAGAGATGCATTCAGCCTTAAAAGCTTTATAAGGTAACAGAGTTTCTTTCGCACTCTACTAATATTATTTAGCCGAAAATTTATGAGTTGTGCCGTTGTAAAGATGTTTGGCCAAACTAAACGTCAAAACTACTAAAATTATTCACACATTAAGATTTGACCCTGCAATAACATATAAGCCATTTTATTCCAAAATGCATGCGAAGCTGCGGGTACAAGCTAGTTTATTATATGCTTAGTCTTAGCTACAGATTTATATGCTTGGAGATTATGTTAGTATCAAACACGGAAGAATCAATTCAGTACACAGTCGTCGCGTGCAAGGCAACTGCAGTGGGTATTACATTGCAAAATAATGAGTCGCTTAAGCTAGTAAGGTAATCTATGTTATCTTATTTGTAAGTTGCGTCAAGGTCGTTGCGGATGTTGTTTATATTGTGCTTGTTGGTAAAAATATTCAGAAAATAAAACCGAAATATGCTATCCTTTATATTTATCCTATGCTATCCTAAGGGTTCCGGACTTCAAATGGAAAAAAGGAACCCTTATAGGATCACTTTGTTGTCCGTCTGTCAAACCTCTTTTCTCAGGAACGCGTGGAGGAGTTGACTTGAAATTAACATCAAATACTCAGGTCCGTAACCTCTTGGAGCCGTGATATACATAAATAAAACTTTTAAGTCAACCCAATCAAAAGTTACAGCCGTTTATGCCCAACTTTTTGGAATTTCCAATCACTTGCACACAAAACCTAGAGTACTTCCCGTCGACCTAGAATTTTAAAATTTGCAAGAAGCAAAGTTTTGTACAAGTTAAGGGAAAAACCCGAAAACCGTAAATATTTAGTATATTCACAAAAATTATATTTGTTTATCTCGCCATGGACCAAAAACCTATAGGGTACTTCCCCTTGACCTAGAATCATAAAATTTGGCAAGTAGCAAGGTCTTACGCTTATACGGAACCTTCGTTACGCGAGTCTGACACGCACTTGACGTTTTATTTCACACAGATCTAGCCTCAAAGAAGCAATGCTTTTGTACATTTGTTTAAACCAATGAGGTCAACAATAAAAAGTTTATTACCTTAGAAACTAAAATACTTCATTGGTATGAAATCAACCCAGAAACAGGCTGTGAAAATCGAAACTACAGCAATACCCTTATTTCAGATGAAAATTTGACCTTTGCTGCCCTTAAGTATTCAAACTTTTTTAAACTTTCGTGATTTGGTAACATATTAAAGATCAGGGACCTCTAACGACTTAAGCGTCGTTTTAAGAGCTCCCAGATATTTTCGACAAGGCACATGTCGATCTCGTTGGTTAGTTGGTTAGAGCGCACCTGTACTGAAGGTGAGGCGCGGGTTCGAATCCTGCCGAAATCGATTTTTTTTTGGATATATTAAAAAGTTTTCGTAGAAGATTTACCCCAGTGCGAGTAACGCACTATATAGCAAAATAGCTAATAATATTAAAGATCAATTCGCGGCTGTGACTCCGAGTACATCCAGTCGCCCCGTGACCACGATCGCTGTAACACAGTTGAAACGTTGGGGAAAACAAAACAAAAGGTACGCGTTAAATAACCGATAAATAATCTTTAATACATAAGTATTCGTTAGGATTAAAATTTATCTCAAAATGTATTCCTTGCTGAATGAAACCCTGAACTGGTTTACGGCGTTATGATTCCAAATCAAAACCAACTCAACGAATCATTATGTTCCGGAGAGAAGAAGAGTCTTTTCATTATCTCGGCACGTGTCCATAATGGCAATAATCATCCTTATAACATTAAACGCTTTAGGTGGGCAGATCTAGGTTAAACAGTTTGTTTTGACCTAGATCTAGTTGAACAGCACCTAGGCCGCGAGTTATGGATCCAATTGTTTGGTTTGTATGATTAATTGCAAGCAGTAGCCGCGCCGCCACGATCGTGTGAGTGTAACAGCCGGTTTTTCATCCGCTTGTCAACAATTTGTCATTTGCTAACAAATTGTCTACCCGGCCGGTCAAAGATGTGTTTAAACTATTGTCAAAAATAACTAACGGATGAAAAACCTGCTGCACATATTATTATGTCTCCCGGCTGATAGAAATTGACGTCGTGTCAAATCACATCAATAAAGCCGGCTAAGTGCGAGTCGACTTGCACACGAAGGGTTCCGTACCATCGTACATAATTATTTCGTAAAACGAAAAGTCAAAAAATTATGAATAAAGAATTGCAAAATCCATCCTGACTGCGCGCGACGTTGCAGTCAGTACGGGGAAAGACGGACGAGCAACGAGATGTATTTTAGCACACGGCGTAACGTATTATGCTCGTTAATAAGTAACTAATAATAATGCTGGACAATTCACACAGTATTACCTAGCCCCAAGCTAAGCAGAGCTTGTGTTATGGGTACTAGGTAACTGATATACATAATATAATACGATACATAGATGCATATTTTTATTATGCAGAGACAACGACCTGAATACCCTGAATCTGCAGATCATACAAACATTTGTCCCGAGGCGGGAATCGAACCCGCAACCTCCTGCATCGCAGGCGGACCTTCGCCTGCCGCGCAACGGCCGTCAAATGTAACATTACTCCCCGTAACACCCGTCAGTCCCCCCTGCCTCAGAAAATGTCGGTGAAGTTAGCAGAGCATCTTCCAGCAGAGCATAAATAAATGAGAGTTCTGTTGGCGTGCAGGTGAGTTCTATAGTTCCTGATACTTTTCAGGAATAGTTCTGGCGTTTTTACACAAAAAAAATGAAGTTGAATTATGCTCTGCTAACTTCGCGTAGCAGAGCATTTTTCAAAATTCGAAAAAAAAAATAGGTAGCAATAAGCCTTTTCATAATATAAACAGTTCCTGATTGTTTTTAGAAATAGTTCCGGTGTTTTTCATACACTAATTTCAATTTAAAGATTTCATCAAGTACATTTTTGTTCGAGTTGGAGTCATGCCACAATATTCCTTACATCAGCGCAAACGACTGTTTAAATAGACTGCAACGAAAAACAACACGAACAAAGATCTGCTATTAGGGTTTTGACAAGTTCTAATAACTAAACTCCTGAAACTTTAATTGAAAACGGTCTTTAAAACTAAAAAAATCGAGTAATTTCTCGTCCAAATAAAAAAGTTTCAAAAACCATACTAATAAGTTTAGTCAGAGTTCTAATAGCATGCCTGAAGTTTGAGAGATAAAATAAATGTGCTTTTGTTTGTAATACATATAAGCAGCAAACACTTTAAAACTTTCATGAAATCGATCTTTGAAAAAATTTCAAATCTGAGTTATGTGCCTTGAATTTGTACGAATTCAATGGACAGTAAAGCTTATTTTATGAGAGTTCTGTTAGCGTGCATTGAATAAAAGCTTAACAAGGGTCTGTTCTTATAATTCAGCAACATAACAGAAGCAGCACACCTGAAATTTTCATGAAATCGAACGTTGAAAATTGACTAAATCTGAGTTATGTGCTTCGAACTTGTACTGATTTAGGGAGCTTATTTTATGAGAGTTCTGTTAGCGTGCATTGAGAAGAAGCTAAGTAAGGAACAGTTCTTGTAGCTCAGATACATAACTGAAGCAGCACACCTGAAATTTTCATGAAATCAATCGTTGAAAATTGACAAATCAGAGTTATGGGCTACGAATTTGTACTGATTCAAAAGACTCTAGAGCCTTTTCAATAAGAGTTCCAATAGCGTGCATTGAATTTAAGCTTAACAAAAGTCTGTTCTTAAAATTCAGATACAAAACTGACACAGCACACCTGAAATTTTTATGAAATCGATCTTTGAATATTGACAAAATCTGAGTAATGTGCTTCGAATTTGTATTAATTCAAAGGGCTCTAGAGCCTTTTCAATAAGAGTTCCAATAGCGTGCATTGAGATTAAGCTTGACAATAGTCTGTTCTTATAATTCAGACACGTAATGGAGGCAGCACTCCCGAAGTTTTCATGAAATCGATCGTTGAAAATTGACAAAATCTGAGTAATGTGCTTCAAATTTGTACTAGTTCAAAGGACTCTAGAACCTTTTCAATAAAAGTTCCAATAGCGTGCATTAGGCATGAGCTTAACAATAATTTGTTCTTATAATAAAGATACATAACTGAAATAGCACTCCTGAAATTTTCATGAAATCGATCGTTGAATGTTGACAAAATCTGAGAATTGTGCTTCGAATTTGTACTTATTCAAAGGACTCTAGAGCCTTTTCAATTAGAGTTCCAATAGCGTGCATTGAATTGAAGCTTAACAAAAGTCTGTTCTTAAAAATCAGATACAAAACTGACACAGCACACCTGAAATTTTTATGAAATCGATCGTTGAATATTGACAAAATCTCAGTTATTTGCTTCGAATTTGTACTAATTCAAAGGACTCTAGAGCCTTTTCAATAAGAGTTCCAATAGCGTGCATTGAGTTTAAGCTTGTCAATAGTCTGTTCTTAATATTCAGACACGTAATGGAGGCAGCACTCCTGAAACTTTCATGAAATCGATCGTTGAATGTTCACAAAATCTGAGTAATGCGCTTCGCATTTGTACAAATTCAGAGGGCTCTAGAGCCTTTTCAATAAGAGTTCCAATAGCGTGCATTGAGTTTAAGCTTGAAAATAGTCTGTTCTTATAATTCAGATACGTAATGGAGGCAGCACTCCCGACGTTTTCATGAAATCGATCGTTGAAAATTACCAAAATCTGAGTAATGTGCTTCAAATTTGTACTAGTTCAAAGGACTCTAGAACCTTTTCAATAAGAGTTCCAATAGCGTGCATTAGGCATGAGCTTAGCAATAGTTTGTTCTTATAACAAAGATACATAACTGAAATAGCACTCCTGAAATATTCATGAAATCGATCGTTGAATATTGACAAAATCTGAGTAATGTGCTTCGAATTTGTAATAATTCAAAGGGCTCTAGAGCCTTTTCAATAAGAGTTCCAATAGCGTGCATTGAGTTTAAGCTTGACAATAGTCTGTTCTTAATATTCAGACATGTAATGGAGGCAACACTCCTGAAATTTTCATGAAATCGATCGTTGAAAATTGACAAAATCTGAGTAATGTCCTTCGAATTTGTACAAATTCAAAGGGCTCTAGAGCCTTTTTTATACGAGCTCTAATAACGTGCATTGAGCACAAGCCTAATTATAGATAGATAGAAAATGCTTTATTGCACACATTACTTAAAAATAACAGACAAAGATAAAATGGAGTAAATAAGAAAAATGTGACAATTGGCACAATTGTGAAAAATATGAAAATGTTTTGTGATCATGTCTCTGAAACCAGATCTATTTTCGTTGACAACTGTATAAATGTGTTTGGGCGTGATGAATGATGATTTAACAGCTATTTCTTTTGAAATGGATGTAAAAACTTGATGAGAAGGTGCAAGGTGCTCAATGCACGCTATTGGAACTCTTATTGAAAAGGCTCTAGAGCCCTTTGAATTAATACAAATTCGAAGCACATTACTCAGATTTTGTCAATATTCAAAGATCGATTTCATAAAAATTTCAGGTGTGCTGTGTCAGTTTTGTATCTGAATTTTAAGAACAGACTTTTGTTAAGCTTAAACTCAATGCACGCTATTGGAACTCTAATTGAAAAGGCTCTAGAGTCCTTTGAATTAGTACAAATTCGAAGCACAATTCTCAGATTTTGTCAACATTCAACGATCGATTTCATGAAAACTTCGGGAGTGCTGCCTCCATTTCGTATCTGAATTATAAGAACAGACTATTGTCAAGCTTAATCTCAATGCACGCTATTAGAACTCTTATTGAAAAGGCTCTAGAGCCCTTTGAATTATTACAAATTCGAAGCACATTACTCAGATTTTGTCAACATTCAACGATCGATTTCATGAAAACTTCGGGAGTGCTGCCTCCATTTTGTATCTGAATTATAAGAACAGACTATTGTCAAGCTTAATCTCAATGCACGCTATTAGAACTCTTATTGAAAAGGCTCTAGAGCCCTTTGAATTATTACAAATTCGAAGCACATTACTCAGATTTTGTCAACATTCAACGATCGATTTCATGAAAACTTCGGTAGTGCTGCCTCCATTTCGTATCTGAATTATAAGAACAGACTATTGTCAAGCTTAATCTCAATGCACGCTATTAGAACTCTTATTGAAAAGGCTCTAGAGCCCTTTGAATTATTACAAATTCGAAGCACATTACTCAGATTTTGTCAATATTCAACGATCGATTTCATGAATATTTCAGGAGTGCTATTTCAGTTATGTATCTTTGTTATAAGAACAAACTATTGTTAAGCTCATGCCTAATGCACGCTATTGGAACTCTTATTGAAAAGGTTCTAGAGTCCTTTGAACTAGTACAAATTTGAAGCACATTACTCAGATTTTGGTAATTTTCAACGATCGATTTCATGAAAACGTCGGGAGTGCTGCCTCCATTACGTATCTGAATTATAAGAACAGACTATTTTCAAGCTTAAACTCAATGCACGCTATTGGAACTCTTATTGAAAAGGCTCTAGAGCCCTCTGAATTTGTACAAATGCGAAGCGCATTACTCAGATTTTGTGAACATTCAACGATCGATTTCATGAAAGTTTCAGGAGTGCTGCCTCCATTACGTGTCTGAATATTAAGAACAGACTATTGACAAGCTTAAACTCAATGCACGCTATTGGAACTCTTATTGAAAAGGCTCTAGAGTCCTTTGAATTAGTACAAATTCGAAGCAAATAACTGAGATTTTGTCAATATTCAACGATCGATTTCATAAAAATTTCAGGTGTGCTGTGTCAGTTTTGTATCTGATTTTTAAGAACAGACTTTTGTTAAGCTTCAATTCAATGCACGCTATTGGAACTCTAATTGAAAAGGCTCTAGAGTCCTTTGAATAAGTACAAATTCGAAGCACAATTCTCAGATTTTGTCAACATTCAACGATCGATTTCATGAAAACTTCGGGAGTGCTGCCTCCATTTCGTATCTGAATTATAAGAACAGACTATTGTCAAGCTTAATCTCAATGCACGCTATTAGAACTCTTATTGAAAAGGCTCTAGAGCCCTTTGAATTATTACAAATTCGAAGCACATTACTCAGATTTTGTCAACATTCAACGATCGATTTCATGAAAACTTCGGTAGTGCTGCCTCCATTTTGTATCTGAATTATAAGAACAGACTATTGTCAAGCTTAATCTCAATGCACGCTATTAGAACTCTTATTGAAAAGGCTCTAGAGCCCTTTGAATTATTACAAATTCGAAGCACATTACTCAGATTTTGTCAACATTCAACGATCGATTTCATGAAAACTTCGGTAGTGCTGCCTCCATTTCGTATCTGAATTATAAGAACAGACTATTGTCAAGCTTAATCTCAATGCACGCTATTAGAACTCTTATTGAAAAGGCTCTAGAGCCCTTTGAATTATTACAAATTCGAAGCACATTACTCAGATTTTGTCAACATTCAACGATCGATTTCATGAAAACTTCGGTAGTGCTGCCTCCATTTCGTATCTGAATTATAAGAACAGACTATTGTCAAGCTTAATCTCAATGCACGCTATTAGAACTCTTATTGAAAAGGCTCTAGAGCCCTTTGAATTATTACAAATTCGAAGCACATTACTCAGATTTTGTCAATATTCAACGATCGATTTCATGAATATTTCAGGAGTGCTATTTCAGTTATGTATCTTTGTTATAAGAACAAACTATTGTTAAGCTCATGCCTAATGCACGCTATTGGAACTCTTATTGAAAAGGTTCTAGAGTCCTTTGAACTAGTACAAATTTGAAGCACATTACTCAGATTTTGGTAATTTTCAACGATCGATTTCATGAAAACGTCGGGAGTGCTGCCTCCATTACGTATCTGAATTATAAGAACAGACTATTTTCAAGCTTAAACTCAATGCACGCTATTGGAACTCTTATTGAAAAGGCTCTAGAGCCCTCTGAATTTGTACAAATGCGAAGCGCATTACTCAGATTTTGTGAACATTCAACGATCGATTTCATGAAAGTTTCAGGAGTGCTGCCTCCATTACGTGTCTGAATATTAAGAACAGACTATTGACAAGCTTAAACTCAATGCACGCTATTGGAACTCTTATTGAAAAGGCTCTAGAGTCCTTTGAATTAGTACAAATTCGAAGCAAATAACTGAGATTTTGTCAATATTCAACGATCGATTTCATAAAAATTTCAGGTGTGCTGTGTCAGTTTTGTATCTGATTTTTAAGAACAGACTTTTGTTAAGCTTCAATTCAATGCACGCTATTGGAACTCTAATTGAAAAGGCTCTAGAGTCCTTTGAATAAGTACAAATTCGAAGCACAATTCTCAGATTTTGTCAACATTCAACGATCGATTTCATGAAAACTTCGGGAGTGCTGCCTCCATTTCGTATCTGAATTATAAGAACAGACTATTGTCAAGCTTAATCTCAATGCACGCTATTAGAACTCTTATTGAAAAGGCTCTAGAGCCCTTTGAATTATTACAAATTCGAAGCACATTACTCAGATTTTGTCAACATTCAACGATCGATTTCATGAAAACTTCGGTAGTGCTGCCTCCATTTCGTATCTGAATTATAAGAACAGACTATTGTCAAGCTTAATCTCAATGCACGCTATTAGAACTCTTATTGAAAAGGCTCTAGAGCCCTTTGAATTATTACAAATTCGAAGCACATTACTCAGATTTTGTCAACATTCAACGATCGATTTCATGAAAACTTCGGTAGTGCTGCCTCCATTTCGTATCTGAATTATAAGAACAGACTATTGTCAAGCTTAATCTCAATGCACGCTATTAGAACTCTTATTGAAAAGGCTCTAGAGCCCTTTGAATTATTACAAATTCGAAGCACATTACTCAGATTTTGTCAACATTCAACGATCGATTTCATGAAAACTTCGGTAGTGCTGCCTCCATTTCGTATCTGAATTATAAGAACAGACTATTGTCAAGCTTAATCTCAATGCACGCTATTAGAACTCTTATTGAAAAGGCTCTAGAGCCCTTTGAATTATTACAAATTCGAAGCACATTACTCAGATTTTGTCAATATTCAACGATCGATTTCATGAATATTTCAGGAGTGCTATTTCAGTTATGTATCTTTATTATAAGAACAAACTATTGTTAAGCTCATGCCTAATGCACGCTATTGGAACTCTTATTGAAAAGGTTCTAGAGTCCTTTGAACTAGTACAAATTTGAAGCACATTACTCAGATTTTGGTAATTTTCAACGATCGATTTCATGAAAACGTCGGGAGTGCTGCCTCCATTACGTATCTGAATTATAAGAACAGACTATTTTCAAGCTTAAACTCAATGCACGCTATTGGAACTCTTATTGAAAAGGCTCTAGAGCCCTCTGAATTTGTACAAATGCGAAGCGCATTACTCAGATTTTGTGAACATTCAACGATCGATTTCATGAAAGTTTCAGGAGTGCTGCCTCCATTACGTGTCTGAATATTAAGAACAAACTATTGACAAGCTTAAACTCAATGCACGCTATTGGAACTCTTATTGAAAAGGCTCTAGAGTCCTTTGAATTAGTACAAATTCGAAGCAAATAACTGAGATTTTGTCAATATTCAACGATCGATTTCATAAAAATTTCAGGTGTGCTGTGTCAGTTTTGTATCTGATTTTTAAGAACAGACTTTTGTTAAGCTTCAATTCAATGCACGCTATTGGAACTCTAATTGAAAAGGCTCTAGAGTCCTTTGAATAAGTACAAATTCGAAGCACAATTCTCAGATTTTGTCAACATTCAACGATCGATTTCATGAAAACTTCGGGAGTGCTGCCTCCATTTCGTATCTGAATTATAAGAACAGACTATTGTCAAGCTTAATCTCAATGCACGCTATTAGAACTCTTATTGAAAAGGCTCTAGAGCCCTTTGAATTATTACAAATTCGAAGCACATTACTCAGATTTTGTCAACATTCAACGATCGATTTCATGAAAACTTCGGTAGTGCTGCCTCCATTTTGTATCTGAATTATAAGAACAGACTATTGTCAAGCTTAATCTCAATGCACGCTATTAGAACTCTTATTGAAAAGGCTCTAGAGCCCTTTGAATTATTACAAATTCGAAGCACATTACTCAGATTTTGTCAACATTCAACGATCGATTTCATGAAAACTTCGGTAGTGCTGCCTCCATTTCGTATCTGAATTATAAGAACAGACTATTGTCAAGCTTAATCTCAATGCACGCTATTAGAACTCTTATTGAAAAGGCTCTAGAGCCCTTTGAATTATTACAAATTCGAAGCACATTACTCAGATTTTGTCAATATTCAACGATCGATTTCATGAATATTTCAGGAGTGCTATTTCAGTTATGTATCTTTATTATAAGAACAAACTATTGTTAAGCTCATGCCTAATGCACGCTATTGGAACTCTTATTGAAAAGGTTCTAGAGTCCTTTGAACTAGTACAAATTTGAAGCACATTACTCAGATTTTGTCAATTTTCAACGATCGATTTCATGAAAACGTCGGGAGTGCTGCCTCCATTACGTGTCTGAATTATAAGAACAGACTATTTTCAAGCTTAAACTCAATGCACGCTATTGGAACTCTTATTGAAAAGGCTCTAGAGCCCTCTGAATTTGTACAAATGCGAAGCGCATTACTCAGATTTTGTGAACATTCAACGATCGATTTCATGAAAGTTTCAGGAGTGCTGCCTCCATTACGTGTCTGAATATTAAGAACAGACTATTGACAAGCTTAAACTCAATGCACGCTATTGGAACTCTTATTGAAAAGGCTCTAGAGTCCTTTGAATTAGTACAAATTCGAAGCAAATAACTGAGATTTTGTCAATATTCAACGATCGATTTCATAAAAATTTCAGGTGTGCTGTGTCAGTTTTGTATCTGATTTTTAAGAACAGACTTTTGTTAAGCTTCAATTCAATGCACGCTATTGGAACTCTAATTGAAAAGGCTCTAGAGTCCTTTGAATAAGTACAAATTCGAAGCACAATTCTCAGATTTTGTCAACATTCAACGATCGATTTCATGAAAACTTCGGGAGTGCTGCCTCCATTTCGTATCTGAATTATAAGAACAGACTATTGTCAAGCTTAATCTCAATGCACGCTATTAGAACTCTTATTGAAAAGGCTCTAGAGCCCTTTGAATTATTACAAATTCGAAGCACATTACTCAGATTTTGTCAACATTCAACGATCGATTTCATGAAAACTTCGGGAGTGCTGCCTCCATTTTGTATCTGAATTATAAGAACAGACTATTGTCAAGCTTAATCTCAATGCACGCTATTAGAACTCTTATTGAAAAGGCTCTAGAGCCCTTTGAATTATTACAAATTCGAAGCACATTACTCAGATTTTGTCAACATTCAACGATCGATTTCATGAAAACTTCGGTAGTGCTGCCTCCATTTCGTATCTGAATTATAAGAACAGACTATTGTCAAGCTTAATCTCAATGCACGCTATTAGAACTCTTATTGAAAAGGCTCTAGAGCCCTTTGAATTATTACAAATTCGAAGCACATTACTCAGATTTTGTCAATATTCAACGATCGATTTCATGAATATTTCAGGAGTGCTATTTCAGTTATGTATCTTTGTTATAAGAACAAACTATTGTTAAGCTCATGCCTAATGCACGCTATTGGAACTCTTATTGAAAAGGTTCTAGAGTCCTTTGAACTAGTACAAATTTGAAGCACATTACTCAGATTTTGGTAATTTTCAACGATCGATTTCATGAAAACGTCGGGAGTGCTGCCTCCATTACGTATCTGAATTATAAGAACAGACTATTTTCAAGCTTAAACTCAATGCACGCTATTGGAACTCTTATTGAAAAGGCTCTAGAGCCCTCTGAATTTGTACAAATGCGAAGCGCATTACTCAGATTTTGTGAACATTCAACGATCGATTTCATGAAAGTTTCAGGAGTGCTGCCTCCATTACGTGTCTGAATATTAAGAACAGACTATTGACAAGCTTAAACTCAATGCACGCTATTGGAACTCTTATTGAAAAGGCTCTAGAGTCCTTTGAATTAGTACAAATTCGAAGCAAATAACTGAGATTTTGTCAATATTCAACGATCGATTTCATAAAAATTTCAGGTGTGCTGTGTCAGTTTTGTATCTGATTTTTAAGAACAGACTTTTGTTAAGCTTCAATTCAATGCACGCTATTGGAACTCTAATTGAAAAGGCTCTAGAGTCCTTTGAATAAGTACAAATTCGAAGCACAATTCTCAGATTTTGTCAACATTCAACGATCGATTTCATGAAAACTTCGGGAGTGCTGCCTCCATTTCGTATCTGAATTATAAGAACAGACTATTGTCAAGCTTAATCTCAATGCACGCTATTAGAACTCTTATTGAAAAGGCTCTAGAGCCCTTTGAATTATTACAAATTCGAAGCACATTACTCAGATTTTGTCAACATTCAACGATCGATTTCATGAAAACTTCGGTAGTGCTGCCTCCATTTTGTATCTGAATTATAAGAACAGACTATTGTCAAGCTTAATCTCAATGCACGCTATTAGAACTCTTATTGAAAAGGCTCTAGAGCCCTTTGAATTATTACAAATTCGAAGCACATTACTCAGATTTTGTCAACATTCAACGATCGATTTCATGAAAACTTCGGTAGTGCTGCCTCCATTTCGTATCTGAATTATAAGAACAGACTATTGTCAAGCTTAATCTCAATGCACGCTATTAGAACTCTTATTGAAAAGGCTCTAGAGCCCTTTGAATTATTACAAATTCGAAGCACATTACTCAGATTTTGTCAACATTCAACGATCGATTTCATGAAAACTTCGGTAGTGCTGCCTCCATTTCGTATCTGAATTATAAGAACAGACTATTGTCAAGCTTAATCTCAATGCACGCTATTAGAACTCTTATTGAAAAGGCTCTAGAGCCCTTTGAATTATTACAAATTCGAAGCACATTACTCAGATTTTGTCAATATTCAACGATCGATTTCATGAATATTTCAGGAGTGCTATTTCAGTTATGTATCTTTGTTATAAGAACAAACTATTGTTAAGCTCATGCCTAATGCACGCTATTGGAACTCTTATTGAAAAGGTTCTAGAGTCCTTTGAACTAGTACAAATTTGAAGCACATTACTCAGATTTTGGTAATTTTCAACGATCGATTTCATGAAAACGTCGGGAGTGCTGCCTCCATTACGTATCTGAATTATAAGAACAGACTATTTTCAAGCTTAAACTCAATGCACGCTATTGGAACTCTTATTGAAAAGGCTCTAGAGCCCTCTGAATTTGTACAAATGCGAAGCGCATTACTCAGATTTTGTGAACATTCAACGATCGATTTCATGAAAGTTTCAGGAGTGCTGCCTCCATTACGTGTCTGAATATTAAGAACAGACTATTGACAAGCTTAAACTCAATGCACGCTATTGGAACTCTTATTGAAAAGGCTCTAGAGTCCTTTGAATTAGTACAAATTCGAAGCAAATAACTGAGATTTTGTCAATATTCAACGATCGATTTCATAAAAATTTCAGGTGTGCTGTGTCAGTTTTGTATCTGATTTTTAAGAACAGACTTTTGTTAAGCTTCAATTCAATGCACGCTATTGGAACTCTAATTGAAAAGGCTCTAGAGTCCTTTGAATAAGTACAAATTCGAAGCACAATTCTCAGATTTTGTCAACATTCAACGATCGATTTCATGAAAACTTCGGGAGTGCTGCCTCCATTTCGTATCTGAATTATAAGAACAGACTATTGTCAAGCTTAATCTCAATGCACGCTATTAGAACTCTTATTGAAAAGGCTCTAGAGCCCTTTGAATTATTACAAATTCGAAGCACATTACTCAGATTTTGTCAACATTCAACGATCGATTTCATGAAAACTTCGGTAGTGCTGCCTCCATTTCGTATCTGAATTATAAGAACAGACTATTGTCAAGCTTAATCTCAATGCACGCTATTAGAACTCTTATTGAAAAGGCTCTAGAGCCCTTTGAATTATTACAAATTCGAAGCACATTACTCAGATTTTGTCAACATTCAACGATCGATTTCATGAAAACTTCGGTAGTGCTGCCTCCATTTCGTATCTGAATTATAAGAACAGACTATTGTCAAGCTTAATCTCAATGCACGCTATTAGAACTCTTATTGAAAAGGCTCTAGAGCCCTTTGAATTATTACAAATTCGAAGCACATTACTCAGATTTTGTCAATATTCAACGATCGATTTCATGAATATTTCAGGAGTGCTATTTCAGTTATGTATCTTTATTATAAGAACAAACTATTGTTAAGCTCATGCCTAATGCACGCTATTGGAACTCTTATTGAAAAGGTTCTAGAGTCCTTTGAACTAGTACAAATTTGAAGCACATTACTCAGATTTTGGTAATTTTCAACGATCGATTTCATGAAAACGTCGGGAGTGCTGCCTCCATTACGTATCTGAATTATAAGAACAGACTATTTTCAAGCTTAAACTCAATGCACGCTATTGGAACTCTTATTGAAAAGGCTCTAGAGCCCTCTGAATTTGTACAAATGCGAAGCGCATTACTCAGATTTTGTGAACATTCAACGATCGATTTCATGAAAGTTTCAGGAGTGCTGCCTCCATTACGTGTCTGAATATTAAGAACAAACTATTGACAAGCTTAAACTCAATGCACGCTATTGGAACTCTTATTGAAAAGGCTCTAGAGTCCTTTGAATTAGTACAAATTCGAAGCAAATAACTGAGATTTTGTCAATATTCAACGATCGATTTCATAAAAATTTCAGGTGTGCTGTGTCAGTTTTGTATCTGATTTTTAAGAACAGACTTTTGTTAAGCTTCAATTCAATGCACGCTATTGGAACTCTAATTGAAAAGGCTCTAGAGTCCTTTGAATAAGTACAAATTCGAAGCACAATTCTCAGATTTTGTCAACATTCAACGATCGATTTCATGAAAACTTCGGGAGTGCTGCCTCCATTTCGTATCTGAATTATAAGAACAGACTATTGTCAAGCTTAATCTCAATGCACGCTATTAGAACTCTTATTGAAAAGGCTCTAGAGCCCTTTGAATTATTACAAATTCGAAGCACATTACTCAGATTTTGTCAACATTCAACGATCGATTTCATGAAAACTTCGGTAGTGCTGCCTCCATTTTGTATCTGAATTATAAGAACAGACTATTGTCAAGCTTAATCTCAATGCACGCTATTAGAACTCTTATTGAAAAGGCTCTAGAGCCCTTTGAATTATTACAAATTCGAAGCACATTACTCAGATTTTGTCAACATTCAACGATCGATTTCATGAAAACTTCGGTAGTGCTGCCTCCATTTCGTATCTGAATTATAAGAACAGACTATTGTCAAGCTTAATCTCAATGCACGCTATTAGAACTCTTATTGAAAAGGCTCTAGAGCCCTTTGAATTATTACAAATTCGAAGCACATTACTCAGATTTTGTCAATATTCAACGATCGATTTCATGAATATTTCAGGAGTGCTATTTCAGTTATGTATCTTTATTATAAGAACAAACTATTGTTAAGCTCATGCCTAATGCACGCTATTGGAACTCTTATTGAAAAGGTTCTAGAGTCCTTTGAACTAGTACAAATTTGAAGCACATTACTCAGATTTTGTCAATTTTCAACGATCGATTTCATGAAAACGTCGGGAGTGCTGCCTCCATTACGTGTCTGAATTATAAGAACAGACTATTTTCAAGCTTAAACTCAATGCACGCTATTGGAACTCTTATTGAAAAGGCTCTAGAGCCCTCTGAATTTGTACAAATGCGAAGCGCATTACTCAGATTTTGTGAACATTCAACGATCGATTTCATGAAAGTTTCAGGAGTGCTGCCTCCATTACGTGTCTGAATATTAAGAACAGACTATTGACAAGCTTAAACTCAATGCACGCTATTGGAACTCTTATTGAAAAGGCTCTAGAGTCCTTTGAATTAGTACAAATTCGAAGCAAATAACTGAGATTTTGTCAATATTCAACGATCGATTTCATAAAAATTTCAGGTGTGCTGTGTCAGTTTTGTATCTGATTTTTAAGAACAGACTTTTGTTAAGCTTCAATTCAATGCACGCTATTGGAACTCTAATTGAAAAGGCTCTAGAGTCCTTTGAATAAGTACAAATTCGAAGCACAATTCTCAGATTTTGTCAACATTCAACGATCGATTTCATGAAAATTTCAGGAGTGCTATTTCAGTTATGTATCTTTATTATAAGAACAAATTATTGTTAAGCTCATGCCTAATGCACGCTATTGGAACTTTTATTGAAAAGGTTCTAGAGTCCTTTGAACTAGTACAAATTTGAAGCACATTACTCAGATTTTGTCAATTTTCAACGATCGATTTCATGAAAACTTCGGGAGTGCTGCCTCCATTACGTGTCTGAATTATAAGAACAGACTATTGTCAAGCTTAATCTCAATGCACGCTATTGGAACTCTTATTGAAAAGGCTCTAGAGCCCTTTGAATTAATACAAATTCGAAGCACATTACTCAGATTTTGTCAATATTCAAAGATCGATTTCATAAAAATTTCAGGTGTGCTGTGTCAGTTTTGTATCTGAATTTTAAGAACAGACTTTTGTTAAGCTTAAATTCAATGCACGCTATTGGAACTCTTATTGAAAAGGCTCTAGAGTCTTTTGAATCAGTACAAATTCGTAGCCCATAACTCTGATTTGTCAATTTTCAACGATTGATTTCATGAAATTTTAAGGGGTGCTGCTTCAGTTATGTATCTGAGCTACAAGAACTGTTCCTTACTTAGCTTCTTCTCAATGCACGCTAACAGAACTCTCATAAAATAAGCTCCCTAAATCAGTACAAGTTCGAAGCACATAACTCAGATTTAGTCAATTTTCAACGTTCGATTTCATGAAAATTTCAGGTGTGCTGCTTCTGTTATGTTGCTGAATTATAAGAACAGACCCTTGTTAAGCTTTTATTCAATGCACGCTAACAGAACTCTCATAAAATAAGCTTTACTGTCCATTGAATTCGTACAAATTCAAGGCACATAACTCAGATTTGAAATTTTTTCAAAGATCGATTTCATGAAAGTTTTAAAGTGTTTGCTGCTTATATGTATTACAAACAAAAGCACATTTATTTTATCTCTCAAACTTCAGGCATGCTATTAGAACTCTGACTAAACTTATTAGTATGGTTTTTGAAACTTTTTTATTTGGACGAGAAATTACTCGATTTTTTTAGTTTTAAAGACCGTTTTCAATTAAAGTTTCAGGAGTTTAGTTATTAGAACTTGTCAAAACCCTAATAGCAGATCTTTGTTCGTGTTGTTTTTCGTTGCAGTCTATTTAAACAGTCGTTTGCGCTGATGTAAGGAATATTGTGGCATGACTCCAACTCGAACAAAAATGTACTTGATGAAATCTTTAAATTGAAATTAGTGTATGAAAAACACCGGAACTATTTCTAAAAACAATCAGGAACTGTTTATATTATGAAAAGGCTTATTGCTACCTATTTTTTTTTTCGAATTTTGAAAAATGCTCTGCTACGCGAAGTTAGCAGAGCATAATTCAACTTCATTTTTTTTGTGTAAAAACGCCAGAACTATTCCTGAAAAGTATCAGGAACTATAGAACTCACCTGCACGCCAACAGAACTCTCATTTATTTATGCTCTGCTGGAAGATGCTCTGCTAACTTCACATACACCCTCAGAAACTGGCTGCTAGTGCCGTCAAATCAAGTACAAAACAACGTGTTGTCCTTAATATTAATTAGAAGCAAAAAAAAAACTTCAGTTTATGTAATGGGATATTCTATAAAAATAGTTCCATAATCCTCCCAAACCTTAAAGTTACGGCACGTGGTAGGCTACGTGACATGGAAGCGGAAAATTACAACATTGCGAAAATATCATTGTTTGATTTTTGAATTGGTTGTTGTTTTTACTGTCCCTGCTAAAGGTTAACGGCTATTTTAAGGCGTGTTGTAAAATTGTAATTTTTAAATGAAGGACAGTATCTGTTAGCAATGCAGCCAGCATCCTGGACACCGCCGTTCGGTGACGGCGGCGGTGCAGGTGGTTTTATTGTAAATCCTTTGACCACCACTTAAGAAAGTGAATATGTGATTCGTATATCACCAAGGCGGCAATATGTCAAAATTGACTGCTATAGCCGTTTGGGAATTTTAAAATGATGTAACATAATTTTCTCAATCTAGTTAGGTACATCAAAATGCGGCAATATGGCGTTCAAAATTGACTTAAAAAATCAGCATTTGTTTCTAAGCTCCTATCTTTTTGGTAGTTTAATATCAAACCCCACCTTTTGGCTCCGTCAACGAATCACTGGCGTCCGTGCGGTAGCGTGGTCTGATGAAAGTTTCTCTACAGATTGTCGCCTTTGATTCTAAACGACTCATCTGGCTTAAACGAAGCACATATTTCCAGAAGGAACTTATTGACACTGTATTTGCTGGATCTTATTGTTTCCGTTTGTCAACAGATTACGTTGCTGGCGGCGAGCTCTTCACGCATCTTTACCAGAGAGAGCACTTCAACGAGCACGAAGTTAGACTGTATATAGCGGAAATCATACTGGCACTGGAGCAGTTACATATGGTAATATCACATTACATACATAAACGCTTTCACTGCCAGGAGACAGCGGTGCTACTTACAAGGGTGTGCCGCGCGCCGCTGCCTTACAAGCTGTCTTACATGGCCGTGCATCGTCCGCAGTGGCACTCACAGTCTTAAATTATGATTTAAGGTCACCTGACCTGATTAAGGTCACCTGACAGACTGATATACCAAGGCAGTAACAGAGGATACGATTGAGCTTGTAATTTAAAGAGGGATGCAATATCCCAGCAATGTATATCAACTTCGAAGGTATCAACAGGATAAGATGATAATCGTAATGATGATAATGTTAAATGAAAAACTTTGTGTCAGTGAGCAAAGTCTGCCTGTGAAGCAGAAGGTTATAGGTTCGATTCCCTCCCAATCTCTGCGTACCAGTCTCACTTTTCTGTTCTTTTTTTCTATTACTACACGAGTGTGAGATCTGCTTTTATACCAAGTAAAATGCTTGTTCTAAATTGTTTGTTTTTTATTTTTCTTTCTTATCTTACTTCACCTGTGGTTTGGTCCTTTCGTCTGTATCGATTAAAGATTCACGCATCGATTAAAGATGACACTCAGGAATGTTTAGCGTAATCATTTTCACACGTGCTAGTATTTCAATTAATTTTATTGTAAAGTTTGCAATTTGCAAGGGAATGTCATTTACGATTTGCATTTAAATTAGAATAGTGTTATCTGGTATTGCTTAAGTACATTAAAGTTTAGTTAAATAGGTTTAATGTGATCACCTGTGTAATCTAAAACTGACGTTGATCTCAAACTAGGACTAGATCGCCAAACGCCAGAACTACCTTCAAAGCAGGAAAAACAACCAGAAGTGTATTTATTTTCAATCTAGATTATGCTATCTAGGGGCTATCATTTTTTTGTTAGACTTTGCTCATAGTAGAGACGCGGCCTTTACACAGCAGGTTCCGAGCTGTATAGATATACTTTTCTGGAGTCAACGATATTATATCAAAATCTTCTCTTGCTTCTCGCCTGTTACTCCACCCCTGAGGTCCCGAAATCCTGTCTTTCTCATAATATACCCACCACACACATTTTTCGAAGCAGCGACTGGCTGACTAAGCATCTAAAAAACTAAATAACTTTATTAGCTTTTAATTATTGTTTGAAATTTGATTAATTTCTTGTAACTTTTCTTAAAACTAAATTATAATCTTTATTATTCAGTAACTGTCACGTACTTATATTTTGTAATTTTTATTATGCAAATTGTTGTCAAAAAATATTGTTTGATGTATCTTTTGTTTATCTTCCAGCTCGGCATCATCTACCGCGACATAAAGCTCGAGAACATTCTCCTAGACGGAGAAGGCCATATTGTCCTCACAGACTTTGGTCTCTCGAAGGAGTTCTGTAGCGGCGAGCAGAGAGCTTACAGCTTCTGTGGGACCATTGAGTATATGGCACCTGAGGTCGTTAGAAGCGGCAGCCAGGGGCATGATATTGTGAGTACTTATTAGCTTTATATCGCTTCTAATATCTGGATCATCGAAATCTATAGGAATGTCAGGATTGGACTCGGTACATATGGTCGTAGAATCATCTATCTATAGTATATTTGTGTCGTCTCGTACGGATACTTTGACCTCTCCAAAGAGTTCTGTACCATCGAACACAGTTTGACTATTGAGTATGTACATATATATGTAGTAGCTCTTGAGATCGTTAGAAGCGGCAGTCAGAGGCATGATATTGTCAGCAATTATTTTAGGGTCTATAGGATTGTCAAGATTTTTCTCAGTATTTATGGTCATAGAATTAACTATACCACTGCTCTCGACCTCAACCACCTAAAACTCTTCAACTCTCCGTCAAACAAAAAGCCTTAATTTCTAAATAACCAATGCAATAAATAAAAAAAAATCCATTATTGACAAAAACTAATAATGTAAATAACAGCGAAAAACATATCACAGAATTGCACAAGCGACGCCAGTCTTAATTTTTATCGACTACTTATCTATTGCATAATTTTTTGCAAATGAACGACACTAATAGTGCTTCCATTGAGTGATTTTGCAAAAATCGAAGAAAATGCTATCCGCGAATCATTCGATTAATCTTTCTGTACTGTAATGATGTGTCACTATTACCACGAGATCAATATTGAGATTATGCTGTGTGACCATTCACACAGCATTATCTCCAGCATTATTATTATTATTAAACATTTCATTTATTTCAAATCTCGTAAAAAATATTTTTTTACTACAGAAAATAAACTAATACTATTGTACAGTAAAAAATATATCAAAACGTTAGATCACCGGCCGCAAAGCTAGGCTCAAGCAGCCGGTGACTAGGGCTGCAAAGAAAGGAACTTCCTGACGATATGCGAGTCCAGGAGTACCGCCTTTTGGATCTGGCCCTTGATCCAACTTCCAAGCGAGTCTCATAAGAATCCGGCGACAGCTGTTCGCAACTTCAATTCGTGAATTATTATGTTCCGTAATACCAAAAATGATGACTGAAAAGTTGTTGAATCTTCGACATTGTGTTGTTATTCTGCAGAATACAACACAAGCACAATACAAGCTATGTTCACAAGGAACATAGCTTATATTGTCTAGTTACAGAATTCTGTAACTAGACAATATAAGCTATGTTCCTTAACAAACAAAACTTACGATTTTGTTGTTTTTAATACAAAACAAATAGGACGAAAACATGTTATTTTTGACGTAAAACTATGTTAAATTCGATTTTGCATATTTTTGCTTACAATTCATTATAGGTGTGAATTATTTAGAAAAAAACCAACCAGGGACCTAGATGAATACTATTCGAAAACAAAAAACGACATGATATGGTGGAAATATGCTCGAATTACAAATCATTTTGGTATTACGTTTGTATGGGCAAATCGTCATCCGCAGGCTCTTCGCTATTATTATTATGTCCATAAAATTGGCTTCGCCTTTATGTTTATACTAAGACACGTGCTATTATAAATTTTACAGCCTCTATAACATACTCTATTTACTAGAGTTCGTTATGCTATAGTTCAATTGTGTATGATTCATTTGTTTATCATATCTGTTTATCAGAACGTTCAACCGTTGTCTATTGATCAATGTTTTTATACCATTGTATGAGGACTGAGAAGTTCTACGACCTACCGATTTCTTGTTTTAATTATCAGTTTATTAAACTTGGGTAGTTTGAGGTTATGAAACTTAAAATGAAACACTGTTTTAACCGGATTGATCGCGTATATTTTATATTTTGTTTATAACCTGACGTTTCGGAGGTTTTTCAGCTTCCATGGTCACAGGCAGAACACACACACACAAATCCCAGGAAGCTCCGAATCGTCAGGTTATAAACAAAATATAAAATATACGCGATCAATCCGGTTAAAACAGTTTTTTATTATGAGTTCTCGCGAAAATAACCTTAGAATATGTTATGAAACTTATTTGTTAAGTGTGTTTTTTTTAGACTTACAATCAAAAGACTGGGATCTCATAACAACAACAATCTAGAACGACGGATAAGCAATGTCCTAAAATAAAACACATTCAACTGCAGCACAAAAATAGTTCCTTTCGATTTTCAAAACTAAAACATAAAAAATCTTGTCAAACCTATGCAATCTTTTGGATCCCTATTTTACCGAAAACTTATCAATATATTGATAAATTTTCGGTAAGTTTGGGACATCCTAAAACACATAGCAATGTATTCAGTCAACTTCAAGACCTGCGTATCATCATCATCAGCCTATATCAGTCCACAGCTGGACATAGGCCTCCCCTAATGAGCGCCATAGCGCCCTGCCTTCAGCTTGCCGCATCCAGCATCTGCCAGCTGTCTTTCGCAAATCGTCATCCCACCCGGTCGGAGGGCGTCCTACACTACGTTTAGACCTGCGAACCATAAAACTGTCCTGCAGCGGGAACGATCCCACAACTTTATGACTTATTCACTTCGCCAAGCAGGTATATAAAAAGCAACTGTACAAAACTACGCGCTAATGAATGAAGTAAGTGAAAGTATTCATGCAAAGATTCATATCGTAAAAGTTACGAGCGTTTCTTTTATAATATGCTTGTTAGCTACCTAATTTGAGTACATAATAGTTTATAGTCTAAATTGTTTCTGCTCGACTGACGAAATATATATACATATATTTTTTTATAGATTTAAATTATATAATAAATAAATAATGCTGGACAATTCACACAGCATTATCTAGCGCCAAGCTAAGCAGAGCTTGTGTTATGTGGACCAGATGATATACATAATACAATACATAGATATATATATATATTTATTATTATATAGAAAACGACCAGAACACCCTAAACAAATGTCTGCAGATCGTACACACATTTTTCCGGAGGCGGGAATCGAACCCGCAACCTCCTGCGTCGTAGGCAGGCCTTCGCCCACCGTGCCATATCGGTCGTCAAATGAAGTCGCATATTTACGCGGTCTCGGATAATATTAATAATGTTTGACAAAACACACAGCATCATCTAGCCCCAAGCTAAGCAAAGCTTGTGTTATGGGTACCTACACATCCAACTAGATAACTGATATATTTACTTAATACATTACAAAGATAAATATTTCTATATAATAGTTATAATACTCAGAACACCCTGAATAAATCTTTGCGGATCGTACAAGCATTTATCCCTACGCGGGAATCGAACCCGCAACTTCCTGGGCAGGTGGACTTTCGTCCGCCACGCCATATCGGTCGTCAATGCTCTACATCTATGCAAAATTTCAGTTAGACAAACAGTACTTTGACATTTTTTTTATATGTTTTTTTATTGTCTAATTTTTTTTATCAGCCTTTTCCGTCCCACTGCTGGGCAAAGGCCTCCCCCAAATCTTTCCACTCCGTGCGATCGTGTGCGATTTCCCACCAATCATTTAGGAAGGCGTTGTCTAATATACACATTTTAAATTAATGTTAGGTCAGTTTGACGTGAAGAGATAAAAACACCCATGTAACCTTTCGCATTTATAATTTAGTATGAAATATGATTTTTGGGTGATTTATATTCTTTCTTCTTGTGTTTCGCTTTACGTGACTTGATTTTCACAAAGCACATACATATTTGGCAACTACGTGTATCAGATTTAAGCAAGTATTCGAAACCTGCTGCTGATCTTTCTATCCTTCTCTCTCTTTTTACGTCGTGTATTATCCGTCTCTTTTACACTTCAGACCGTGACCTACATGCTTACGGCAATGTTGTGCTAATTTGAGCACTATCTCTGTGTGTATTTGTTTATATTCGTATGCTATATGATTTTTATAGAATGTCACCTCGCTTCCATATTTGGAAACAAATTGTTAGAGAAATTCAGTGTTTATAATTTATATAAAATTAAATTTCGAATTTATTTTTTAAACGACCTCTGTGGTGCGGTGGGCGAAGGTCAACCTGCGACGCAGCAGGTTGCGGGTTCGATTCCCGCCTTGGGACAAATATTTGTACGATCTGTTGTCAGTTATCTAGTATCCATAACACAAGCTCTTCTTAGCTTGGGGCTAGATAATGCTGTGTGAATTGTCCAGCATTATTTATTTATTAAAAAAAAACATGTTATGTCAGTTTACATTTCATTTCAACTATAACCGAGCAGCTAGCTTCTAGACCTATACTTTAGTCTCTATAGCTGAACTAGAGGACTTCCGGCTTAGACAGCGCGTAATAGTGTGTCAAAGCACGCTCCAGCTTAATCTTAGGCCACATCTTCACTTATAAAAGAAGGTTCGTCTTCCCCCAAAAATTTATTGAAAGCGCCAGTGCCTAATTTTTTACCCGACTACCAACAGGGGAGGGTTATGAGGTTAGCACCCTATGTTTGTATGTGGCCGATTTCTTTGTTCCCACGTAGCGCTGAAACTACTGGTTCGATTTCAACAAATTATGTATCGATTGATTCGTCTCAATACCCCGATGGTTATAGGCTATAGGATTTAGGGCTCCGACCCCGAATAAGCCTTCAAAACGCGTATTAAAGTTTAGGTAGCCGCAGGCTGCAGGACCCATAGAGAAAAATTACAATACCTACGACCTATTTTCATTTTCAACTCTATGCCTATCAAATATGACCGATACGTCATTCTATTTTGTCAATGTAAATGTTTCAAACTTTTATAACTTTCACGTAGTCGGGTTGTAGTGTTTAACTTTATCATGTTTATATATCAAATTAAATATTACTATCGTACAGACCTACCTCACTTCAACTATTCAAAGAACCGTCAATTTTGTTACATCTAAATTGAACATTGAACTCAAGGTAGATGTCACTGTATATTCATGTTTCCGTGACCTTCCTTCGTTTTTCCTTCCTAGTGTTTTTAGCATTCATGATTTGTATGAATATTTTTCCGATTTATTCTGTTTTTTGTATGGCAAGTTATTTGAATAATTGTGTTTTACTTACACACTTGGTATTAGTCCTTGTTTCACGTATTCTTGGACAAAGATTCTTGTTCTGATACTTAAGTATTCATTAATTCTACCGTGTAGGTAATGAATCAAATAAAAGAATTAAAATAAAACTAGTAGTTATAATTGAAACAATCGAGCTAACTGCAGACTGTTGAAATCCACAGGTAACTCAACTTATCCATATCAAATATGCAGGTCTCGATAGAGCCTGCGCATTTGCTCCCCCCGTAGCGTAGGTCCGTGGGGTACCGAGGCTCTTCGGGAATTTTTTTTAAATATCTTGAGCGTCTGGTCGAAGCGACGCTTGACCCAAGAGTTGGTGAGTATCTCTTTGTATACAATTAATTCAGTTTAGCACTAACATTAGATGACCTTGCCAAATAAAAAAGTATAAAAGTTGATAAAATTGATACAAATAAAACGTCTTACGAAGTTAAGAATCATAATTTTACTGACTTACTTTCTAGTAACCACCTTTAGTTCTCTAAAGGTTCAGATAAAGATTATAATAACAGCAGCTAAATAAAAGAAGGTAAATAAAGATTATTTTACGATCCATCAAGGACTTTGGCCTTGGCTCGGATTCTCCAAGCAAACCTTAACAAGTGGAGATATGAGTTGATAAAGATTCTAAAGCTAATAATCCAAGTTCAACCATAAAGTCAAATCTAGGATCGATCTAACCTCGACTTCGACTCAGCATACCAACAGTTAAGAATCCGGCGACAGCTGCTCGCAGCTTCAATTCGTGAATTATTATGTTCCGTAATATCAAAAATGATGACTGAAAAGTTGTTGAATCTTGGACATTGTGTTGTTATTCTGTAACTAGACAATATAAACTATAAACAAACAAACCGTTAAAAATGTTGTTGTTTTTAATACAAAACAGATAGGACGAAAACATGTCATTTTAGACGTAAAAATATGGTAAATTCGATTTTGCATATTTTTGCTTACATTTCATTATAGGTGTGTATTATTAAGAAAAAACCAACCAGGGACCTAGATATATACTATTCGAATACAAAAAACAACATGATATAGTGGAAATATGCTCCAATTACAAATCATTTTGGTAGTACGTTTGTATGGGCAAATCATCATCCGCAGGCCAAACTTCAATTCAATACAGGAAGTTTATCGCTAGTCATAACCATGTTTAAAGGTACGAGTATTGTTGTTTTCTTGGAGTAATTAAAAACAAAGATTTACGTAACTGTACATGAACGGCATTGTTAAATATTTCTGTTGAGTTGATATTTATAAAATCCATTAACAAGCTAGAGGTAATCATCGAGACGACAAAGAAATCTCAGTCGAATAAGTCAAAACCCGTACACACATAAAACTTTTGAAACTATCATGTTTTTTTTTAGTTTTCCAATATTTCGGCACAGTTTCATGTGCCATGATCACGGAAGAACCGAATGAAACTGTGCCGAAATATTGGAAAACTCAAAAATCGAATCATAGTAAATATCCCGTTCTAAATGATTTCTATCTTAATAACATGATAGTTTCAAAAGTTTATGTGTGTAAGGGTTTTCACTTTGAGCATCTATTCGATTTTTGAGTTTTTAAATGTTTCGGCACAGTTTTATGCGCCATGATCACGGAAGAACCGAATGAAACTGTGCCTAAATATTGGAAAACTCAAAAATCGAATCATAGTAAATATCCCGTTCTAAATTATTTCTACGTACACACATAAGTATAGGTCATGCATGACACCCGGTACCAAGATAACTGGAGAGTTGCCCTGAGATCCAAAAGTCGTTGCAATCCTGGTATTCCTATGCAATGGAATTTTGAATCTATTTAAATCAGGTCAGCTATGCTACAAGTTGACAGGCTTGGGGACTGACTCGTGCTCCCATGCAGTGGCATAGTAGAGCTCACTCTGGCTTGTGTAACCTGCGAGGTATTGCTCTGTTAAAGGCTGGTTATAGTTATTCCATTTAACGTCAGACGATCTCCTTATTCCGTCTTCTACTGTATATAAACTCTATCCTACTAATAGTAAAGTCGAGGGTACAAGAAGATGTGATGTTTGGTGGACAACGCCAAAACTTCTAATCAGATTAAGCAGAAGTTTTACAGTGATAACATTATAGGCTAGGTACTTTTTAACCTATTAAAAAGCACGAAGCGGCACCCAGATGCTAGTGTAGTTTTAAAAATCAATCTTATTATTATTAAATAGATTAAAATTCCCAAGTTAATGTAGAAGGGAAGCTATGAAGATAATCCGATGTGAAATGTGCCTCCAAAAGCGGCGCGCGCTGAATATACAAAATGGCGTCGATGTAGGTCACGGCGAGCTGCCGTGGCGCCCGCGCTGGCAAAGAAAAACTTTTATAATTGCACTTGTGATTGTGACATTTGTGAAATATTTTCGGGTTTGTTCATGATCCTAGTTCAGATTGGGGGAACAGCGATCTGCACTGATATCTCGCATGGCAAATGGCAATGCATTGTGTATAGAGAGCAAGACTTCTAACCGTAATACAGTATGGACAGTCACTCGACCACGGGTAGCAAAATAACTAACAACTCCTAGACAGAAACTAGTTAGCCCGCGGCTTCGCACGCTTTTTTCCGGGATGAAATGTAGCCTATGTCCTTCTCCGGGATATTATTAATCTCTCTGCGAAATTTCATTGAGATCCGCTAAGCCGTTTCGTCGTCAGACAGAAGGGATCAGATACAGATTTACTTTCGAAATTATAAATCTGGGTAATGCCTAACCTGGCCCACTGTTTGAAGGACTTTGATTGAAGTCAGCATCTCAGTACTTCTGTGAAGACTGAGTTGTGTCAAATAATCCTATAGAGCCAGGATGGAATTGTCTTAGAAAAAAAAAACATTACTAAATCCATTGCCGTGATCCAGCCACAGACACATTTGTTTCGAAATTCTTTACTGTATCCGTTCCGTTCCCGTTAAGGATGATTTACTCTTGTTGAACGCACCCAACCTTTTATGTCGATGTGGTGAATTGTGGTGTCACATCATATGCGGTATAATAATATTTTCATCGACATTTTATACCTATAACAATAATACTGATAAATATTGCTGGAATCCACACAGCATTATCTTACCCCAAGCTAAGCAGAGCTTGTGTTATGGGTACTAGATAACTGATATACATAATACAATACGTTACATATTTGATATTTTATACACATTGATATTTTTTAGTATACATAGAAAACAACCAGAACACCCGATACAAATACCTGCAGATCATAAATGTATGATAGGTACGTTATTGAATGATTTCGTGTTATTCAGGAACAGGAAGTGAACAATTTAAATTTAGGTCACGGGGAATAGAAAATTCTAGTTCCATCAAATTAGTGCTGTGACTTATTATATTATTTTGATCCTCATTACCACTGTGGAAAGTCTATATTTCAACGGAAACGTGATGGATCGCCGACGTAGGAATGTTGATGTGGCTCGGCTAATTCACTATCATGGCCAATCAAACTGAAACTTGAGGTTACAACTAGATTTCTTATCAACTCAATGTCGTTTGGACTCCAGATAGTCATCAAATCTGAGTTTAATTAGGTTATATTAATAAAATCTATGTCGTTGAAGATAATAAACGTTTTGGGTGTAGTTAAGGGGCTACCATACGACACCATTTCGTGAAAAGGATAGGCATAGGATTTCGTGTTCATAGAAGCGAGACAGAGCAGAGTGCAAATGTAAAGATTTCTTCTAATTAAGAGAGTTCTGTTCAAGTTATCAAATATTTATTCTGGTGAATCTGTTACCTTGCTTTTGCTTTATTTTTCAATATTAAAAACAAGTCAGTAAGTCATATTGGTTCGGAGAAGATGGCAAATATGTATAAAAATTTAGATAGTTTTGTTTTTCATCAATCATGTAGCTAATCATAAAACTATCCTGGCGATTTCGTACAGAATGAAATGAAATATTAGGTATAGGAGTATAAGGATCCTAGATTTCAAATTGTTACAGCCAGTAGGATCTCAAAGATCATGGAAATGTTGATTTTTTCGAAATACCAGCCTTAAAATGAAAATTTCCTTGAAGGGTGGCCTATGTCTAGTCTGGACTAATGATGATTGGATTTTGATTTTGCGGATGACATTGGTGTATAATAGTAGAACTAATAAAGGTATTCATTAAAATCGAGATAGTTTGGCGAATCAAAGAAAAAGAGATAGCAGGTACCTATTTGTATAATTTATTTCCTTGTTTTCTGTTTTCTTGACTTAGTAATCTACGCGCAGAAAATAATAAACATTTTCAATTACATTGCATGTTGTAATTTGCGCCTTATTATTTGTTTAACAGTGTCACAGTACAAAATATTTGCTATCTACAGTTACAAAAACATGTTTATTAGGTACCATTACCGATTCAACACAACGGTTCGCGAATTCCTTTCCATAAGAAGTGAAAGCATAATGATAATATTTTTCAGAGCGGAACCACTCAGCCTATTGACAAAACGTTCGCATAAGACGCCATTGTGAACCAGAACGAAATTGCATGAATGAATATTGCTAAAACTGTCAGGTTCTAATTTTAAATTACTTATTTTTACGCTACCACCAAGAGCGCGTCCGCTCTCTCGCAAAGACTCCTGTGGAATGAGGTCAGAGTGTTCCAATTTTAAATTTCGATGTCGTTCACTTTCACTTACTTATTTCTATGATCTAAACATAAGCTAGGCTATTGTACATTTACTTCCGGTTCAGATCTGGCTCAACAAAACCTGTTGATAGCAACATCAATATCTGGTATTACTGTTATTTTATAATTGACAAGCATCTATCAATGCTTTATGGTCTAATTTTAATGTTTATGATGTCTCTATCAGACCGGTTTAAAACTAACTTCATTCGTTATAAATTTATGTTAATTTCCTGTCATATTATTGTTGGTTGTACTGTAATGTTACTTAATATTATGAACGAATAGTTTATAATATAAAGTACTCATACATAATCATCATCATGGTCAACTGTTTTGTAACAAACATGTTACAAAACATAACATAACACATCTCAAATTTGTTTACATATACATATTTGAACTGGGAATCGCTCGTTTATTTAATGGTTTTGTTTTGATCAATATATGTAATCAAATCACAATTAACGGCATGGGTCTTTTGGTGACCTTGTGTTGTGCACAAGTAAATTTTAACCTGTAATGGTTATAAGATAATTTAAGTCTATTTTGGGAACAGTATAATATTATATAATATAAGTCTATTGTGGGAACAAAATACTTAAATAAACTGCTGACGAAACTGTAACCAAGGCTCAAAATGAAAGCTTTTCGAAACAGAGTAGTGAATTATTCGTTGAAGTAAATGTCAAGCTTTTAGATGTAGCAGCTCAGAAAAATCATTGAAACAAGTGACAAAACAACAATCCTGTTATTAATTATTATATTACACTAGTATCGCTTGGAGCAGTAATTATAATAGAGACTGATAAGTTCCTTCAATCGCAATATTTCCATCCTTATCCTCCCAACACAAGAATATGTTACAGAAGACAGAGACGGCTATATAAACTAACCTGTCTCGTGCCGTGGCTCGGGTTTCCCCACGAGGCCACTTTCGTTCATCGCGTCTGTTTCAATTTTAACATCTATCACGACATAATAGAGTACAATATATGTTTATTTATCAGTTTTGGGTTGAACAAGTAGAACTACTGGTATCTTGACATTGCCAATTCTGAGATCTTTGCCCTTTTTGAGTAATGTTTGGTTGGATTGGAATTACTTCCGGGCAGGTGTGTGCTGTGTGCTAATTAATATAAATAAATGGTTACTGCCTTTTGTAGTAGATTGTAAGACTTTAATTGCTTTGCTAACCTATCTTTGTTAAAGTAAAGATTAGCTTGAGTAGAATTTAACTACCTAGATGAACAGGATTCGAGTATTCAGAATGAGCTGCACAAAAACTGGAGGCCTGTACCTGCAGTTGATTCAAACAGCTGTAAATTATGACGATGATAGATTTAGAATTCAGACTGTTGAGCTGTCTCTGTTTTGGTTACCTGAATATCTTTTTCTCACTCCATGAATGAAAGCCAGCGGTTCTCTTCTTAGACGTCTCTTAACCTAAATAACCTTCTCCATACGAGTCCATTCCCTTATATTGCGTAGCCTGGAAGTCTTTCTCCTTCAACAGCTCAGTTACCCTAAATGGCAACTTTCAAATATTTCCTGCACTTGAGATTCCGTAAATAACTCCAAAGGACTCGAAAACTAGATCTAGTTCAATGAATGAACCGACAGGAATAACTTGCATTCCCGTTTTAAGTGCGTATGAAACGGCGTGGGTCATTAATGCGACTGTGTTCAATGCGGGATTGGGGACGTGGGATGTAATCAGTTCTGAAATATCTTAACTTGACCTTGATATTTGTATATTGAGGTGTTAGTCAGCATTGTCTCGACTTGATGACACAGACGTTATACGATCTAAATCTTAATCTTCCAAGCTGACATGGGTCTGTTCTGGTTGTGACAGTTAAATATAGATTTTTAGTGCTTCAAATTGTCTATTTTGGGTGTGTGTTTGTTTCTTACTCAGTAGAAATCTTTGTCAGGTTTGTTCATCTCAGTCTCTTTCTATATCTTCCGATATATTTTTTGTTTCTTTAGTACTCTGCCATTTTCAATTGTTTAATTTCAAATACATGGTGTCAGTATCACGGAAACAAACATTTAAAGAGTGTATAAAACTTTATGATTTTTATATATCAGAATAGATGATAATTATGTATTGTGCAAAACGAAGGTGACATTGGAATCCGTGGAAACGCATCGCGTGATGATAATCATTCTACGATGAATGTAGTCACTAGTCAGCCTTGCTTCGGCGAACTTGAAATATATGGAATGGACGAAGCCATAATTTCACGGAAACTATATTAAATCCGTTACTTAGTTAAACGTTATAAATTCTTCTTCGCCAGGTGTTAGTATTTATTGTATTAGTGTTATTTTAACGAGGTTGTTAATGATGAGAAAGTTTATTGAACCTATTTTATTTCTTTTAAATCGTTGCAATAATAGACCAAATAACTATTTATATGCTTAAAATGTTCTTTATTTTCACGTTTTATCCAAAAATAATCAGTCTAAAAGCCTCTTCAATAGAATAGTAGAATTCTAAGAAGTAAATACTCCAAGGCTACAACAAGTTTGTCTGTACTGTATGTTCTTCGTGGAAGCTATGCCTGCGCTGCTTCGCGCTCGTTTTTCCGGGACTAGGTATAAGTGACATTTATTTTTCCATTCCATGGCTTTTCCAGGTCTTGAATATCAGTGCAATATCTTTGTTCGATCAATTCAATGTAACTTAACTTGGGTCTAGATAATGCTGTGTGAATTGTCCAGCAATTATTATAATGTTATGGTTTGATAATTTAACTTAGGTATTCAATTCTCCACAATTGCGCTTATTTCAATATCCGTGTAATTAATAAATAAAAAAGTGACACAATTACATTTTTATCTAGTACAATCAATACTATTTATAGCAATTAAATTGTATGTTTAAGACAAAGGTTTCCGCGCTCAGTTGATTTGAATTCAATACTTGGCTCTTGTTTGTGTTCTGTATAATCTTGACCTTTGTTACTACTTCAATTATAGTATAGCCAATCGCTTCTTCAGCCGTTATTATGATCACTTTATTATTTTTATCACAATTACTATTGTCTGTACTCAGAAGTGGGACGAATCAGGCTAATATAAAATATATATCTTTGATGTTTTGTAAATCTATCTTGTTACCTGACTGGCGTACAAGTAATTATTATTTTTTACTTCTAAGTAAGGACTGTATATCATACGGACAAAAAAGAAAATTCAATGAAATCATAAGACCAAATTCCAGGGCATTTCTGTTCAAGAATCCATAAACAAACCCAGGCCAAACAGCCCGCCCGTTTTAACCCACCAAATATTTGTTTTGAATGCTGAAGCGACATTGATACACTAAGGCCACCCGAAAAGGGTCACTCATTCATAAATTATGCTCCGGATTCTGTACATCTTCGCCGGGAGGCGTAACATAGCGGTCTCACTACGTAACAACGGTTTCACTGTAGCGGATGACACAAGCGGTTACGGTACCCTGGCCTGCAGAGGGGGGAGACTTTCAAACTTACGCGCAATCTCTTTTAGACCTTATTTTAACGTTGCTCAGGTATAATCTAGCGTGTATGGAGATTTACTACCGGTTGATGAGACTCGCGGACTTGTTATCCAGTTCCGTTTATGCATTTTGAGCTGTAAGCAGAGGCGTTAAAGTTCGAATGAAGTTTTAATGACTGTCGCAGATTATGGCATAGTAGTCGTGACGTAGAAGTAACTGTTGTTTCGTCTGTCGCTCACGCGCACGTAAGCCGATGCTAGTGCTCGGGCTTGATCGGGATTCACTCGGCAACGTTCGGCTGCCAACGCCGAAATAATACCTTACTCCTTTTTCTAGAAGCCAGCTTTTCCATCCCGTTGCGCTACGTGATCGCAATGCGAATCGAAACGTATATCTTGAATGGTAAGGTGTTTATTCGCTTGTGATTCACACCACCGTTAGCAGTGAAAGTGAAAAAGTGAAACGGATGATTTTGTGGCGCAACTTGCTTGAGATTGGCGGAAAAAATCGCGGAAAGGTTAATGGTGGCGTGCCGTTTTTTGGCACCGATTTTTTGCGACGGAGTTTTCCTTTTTGTAGTTTGTAAAAGTCATTGGGAGAATTAGGAAATCTCGGAAGTATATTTACAGAGAATACAACACAACACGAAACAAAACGAAATGTTCCCTATAGCACATGCACACCTAGTTAAAAAAAAAATGTTACCCTCTTAGCAATTTTTTTCTTCGTATGACTTATTATAGGCATATTTAGCTATTTATATCCCGTTTATAACATATTTAGCGTGAAAGTTGATTCATTACATTACCGACTTAAATGTTTTGTAACCGGATGTTGCCTTGAATTGAGTTGTGCTGAGTAAAAAATAAATTTGTGTTTATATTTTATGCGATAATAACGAAGAATATTTGGCTAAAGATGGCGGATCCAAGTTCTTTTAGGGTTCCGTACCCAAATGGTAGGTAAAACGGGACCCTGCTACTAAGACTCCGCTGTCCGTCTGTCACCAGGCTGTATCTCATGAACCGTGATAGTTAGGCAGTTGAAATTTTCACACATGATGTATTTCTGTTGCCGTTATAACAACAAATACTAAAAAACAGAATAAGATAAATATTTATGGGGGTTCCCATACAACAAACGTATTTTTTTGCCGGTTTTATAGATTATGGTACTTAACCCTTTGTGCGCGAGTTCGACTGGCACTTGGCCGGTTTCATTTACTAATTGACTTTATATTTATATAGGTATCTATTTAAGTGTACTAGTAAGTAAGCTTTCACGAATTACGAAATAAATATGGCGAAAATGTGTGTATTTCGACAGCTAAAAACTTACTTATAACAGACAACCGCAACGTTCAAGGAACTTCTTCATCATCATCTTAGCGTCATCATCAATCACCCACCTCTTTTTGATTAGATCTCTTTTTGCCAGCCTATGTCCAGGGCCCCTATTCTACTAAACCTAGAAAATCGTAAAAATCATTTACTATGACAGTGGTATCTTGGCAGAATAGAATAGAATTACTTATTGTCCAATGCAAAGAGCTACAGTAAAATTGTTCTTAAAACCTAGTGAGCGGCACAATACAATGGAGTCGTCAGATGAGTTTACACATAAGTACACAACTCTAAAAAATAAAGTGTTAAGTAGAAAAAAGTAATGCCTTTCTTGTAAAAACCATCATTCAATTTTATTAATTATCATTTTTTTTTATCAATTTTTTATAGCCACCATGGACACGATTTGGTATTCTACCACTACTTTGGCGATTTTGTGACGATACTATTGTCATAGTAAAGCAGTCGGTTTAGCAGAATTGGGCCCCGCGGTTCTGTCAATTCAATCCCTGCGTACCTTAGCTACTTATAGTTATTAATAAACCCATTATATGTATAGTAACTTAGATGTCTAGTTACTCTAAGTATAGTAATTAAATGCTTTTAATACCAACAAAAAAGTTATGTCAGGCACTTATGTCCTACCTTTAATATTCCCACCCCACTGACCCCAATATCTAGCAAAATTATAGAACTATTACTGTATTGGCTTGTCGTGAGTGACATTGAAAAAATACCGGTCAAGTGCGAGTGGAACACGCGCGCCTGGGTTCTGTATCTTGCGTTATACAATATCAGGCGTTTGAGGTGAGGGGAACTTGCTTCTTCCGGTTTAAAGTTCAAACAAAATGCAATGAATTACTTATACTTAACCTTAAATTAAAATTAATCTCACGAAAGACAAGTAGATTTGACGGTTTTATCGCTGAGAAGCCTTGTCTGCTAGGCAACTTTTGTAGACCTAAATAAGGGAAAGTAGGAAAGGAAGGCGTACAGGTGGGCACAACAAAAACATTTTTTTTAATCCAAAACTCACTATAATACATTAATGTAGGGTATTTTATTGAGCTTTTGGCGTGGAATCTTTATATCCATGGAGACGAGGTTTTATTTCACCAGTATCAAACTCAATGCTAAGGTCCATGTCAGGGCTATACATCCAACAAGGTTTCACGAGAACTTTGACCTTACTTATCAGTGTCGCGATAAATGACTTTGATATAAGAGTTTCTAAAACCTCTCTAGCGATAAGTTCCTGTGGGACTCCTAGAGCTTCCCAACGTTCTCTACCAAGGCTATCGTATGTAGCTTGGAGCAATAACACAAGACTCGAGAGAAGCTTCTTCTTGGCGTTGAAGCCAGAAAAAAGGGCTCTAAATGTTGGAGGCTACGTGAATTTCACTCAATGGACCGACGACACTGTAGGGGTCGCAGGGAGTCGATGGATGGCGATGACTCAGGGCCGCTATTTGTGCCGTTGTACGGGGAAGTCCAGCCCAGCAGGGTAAGCTTGTAGGCTGTGGATGACTTGATTGATACTCGCGTTTCCGCTACGGAACCCTAAATTTCATTGCGCTGCGGCTGTGTGGCAATGCTGCCAACCTAATTTCACCTATCGATTGTGAATTGTGCCGCGGATGTGAACTGCTACTTGCCAGTTTCTTTGCGTTCACCTTTTAGTGGATTTATTTCATCTTTTTTAGTTGTTGCTAGTTTCGAGTTTAATCTTTTAGCATGTAGTTTAATAATAGAGATAGTAAATCGTTTGTTTGTCCGCCATCTTACTGTCTCTACGGAGACTGAGACAACGCACCACTACACCAAAAAGGAGATATGTAAAAGCAACCAAACTACAGACCTACTACAATAGGACTAGATAATGCTGTGTGAATTGTCCAGTATTATTTATTAATAAGAAGCAACGCAAAACAGAAGGCCGAAGTAGCTACAAAGTAGACAAAATATTACGTTTGCTCCACTTCTGCCCCATAATTTTGCACTTCACAGAGCAAATTGAGCGTAGTAATTATTATCATTCGCTTGCTTCATGCTTTAGTGTGTCGTTGCTTGTGCCTTGTGCGTCAGACCTTAAGGCCTAGGCCACGACATAAAGCGATGCGTCTTGCGGCGCGTCTTGCGACGGGGGTCGTTATGTCACTTTTCCGCAAGTCGCACCGTGGCGACTCATGGACATACTCAAACAACTTCTTTGATTTGTTCTCGTCGCGGACGCAGACGCAAGACGCGCGGGCGGGCATGTCGTGGCCCGGGGGTAAGAGTCTATACTAACCTCAAGTTGCTTATTTTCAACTCCGCCGGATGTCCATAACTTTCAAACTACTGAATATTTAACTTTGAAATTTATATAATGGTATAGTTCAGGACATAATCTATCCGTCATAATTATGTTTCGAAAACAGGATTCCATAAAATTTTATTGATAGAAAAAAATCGTAAAGTTACTTCTAAATTTTTACTAAAACTTAAATTTCTAATACAAAAGTTACGATCTTGAGAATAAGCATGGTAATTATTGAACTAAGTATAAAGAACATTTGTATGTTCCTTTTTTTTCTTCCAATAATGTCCTTATTAATCTCACTATCTCACTAATATTATAAACGTGAAAGTTTAGATGGATGGATGGATAGATAGATGGATGGATGTTTATTCCTTTATCACACCAGAACGGCAAAACGGATCTGGATGAAATTTGGCACAGAGATAGATAATAGTCTGGAATAGGACATAGGCTACTTTTTATCCCGCAATTCCTACGGGAACGGGAACTACGCGGGTGAAACCGCGAGGCGCTGCTAGTAGATAATAAGCAAGAAGTTCTTTTTGGGCTTGCGTTGCTCTGCTCTGTCCCGCTCCTATGAACGCGAAATTCTATGCCTATCCTTTTCACAAAATGGCGTCGTAGTATGCCCCCTTAATGTCTATGCTCCACTTACAAGTTATGATATGACCTTCATTTTTCGGTCAATATTAACCCCTAGTTTGTAGGTGAAGGTTTCCTTTTGAATTGTTTGTTTTGTTGGAGAAACTGGCTTCGTTAGATTCATCATCATCAGCCCACGTTCACTCCTGGACATAGGCCTCCCCCATCATCGACACGAATAGACGGCCGTTTCCATCCACCGGATCTCTGCGATAGCTACAATGTCGTCGGTCCATCATCATTTGGAAAACTCTTTCGCTATTGTATGGGTTAAGTATTTATACCGAAAAACTTTAAAAAACTGTGAATAAAAAACAATTACAAGTCAGTTTTTAGGGTTCCATACTCAAAGGGTGAAAACGAGACCCTATTATTAAGTCTCCGCTGTCTGTTCGTCTGCGGCTGTATCTCATGAACCTTCAAAGCTAGACAGTTGAAATTTTCACAGGATATGTATTTCTCGTGCCGCTATAACAACAAATAATGATAATGTTATAGTGACAAGAGAAATACATACAAAAAAAGTCATCAAGGAGTCTAATGTCTATAATAAGATGAGTACTGATCACTGAACTTGAAGTTGTTTTACAAGCAACTTCGGGCGGGGTCAGTACTTCGATGAGTGACCGCGTCGTAATAGCTTTTGGACATTATCAAATAAATAAAATACTGTTTTTAGGGTTATTTTGCGAAATAGTTATGTACGGTGGTACGGAACCCTCCGTGTGCAAGTCGACTCGCACTTGGCCGGTTTTTTTTTTTTTTTTTTTCAAAATAATCTAAAGGTGGTGAAATATGTTTACAACCATATATTTCACCACTTTTTTTTTCCGTGAGGAAATCCTTCGTGGATAATCTTCCGTCCCCAGGTGTGGAAAATTATGTCAGACTCCTACTGACTAAACCGCACGGGGTCCTCCGGGCACATGTGCTAGGGAATGCGGGGACTTTCGAGAGTGCTAATAATCTAAAGTTGGTGAAATATGTTTCCAACCATATAATTCACCACTTAAGTTAACCTGAAGAAACTCACCTTTGTACATCCTTAAAATTACAAAGGATAACCGATAACTAGGTCAGTTGGCCACGTTCCGACCTCGACGCCTCTTCAATACCATTATCTTGATCGCTTTCCGAAGAAGATTAAACAGTGTAGAATGTTTTTCTAAAGGTTTTTGTTTATTTATGGCTTAAAAAACCTAGTCTAGACTAAAGATATATTTGATTGTTTAGAAAAAAAATAAAATCTAATCTTATACTAGTTCAGGAGCCTATGGACTCAATTTTGTCTGTAAAACTTTATATTATGTCAATAAAACAATTTTTACTTTACTATTCGAATCCAACCAAAATAAAAACCTTAGTAATCCCTCTGGAATAATATTTTTATGGGACCACCTCGGGATCCTTATCTGTACAATAGCAAAGAATTTTTAAAATCGGTCCATTATTACCGGGAGAAAACGACGAGCATACATAAAAAAAACGTACATTAAGCCGAACATAGAACCTTCTCTATTTTTAAAAGACTTAGAAAAATAAATATTGCCCCGTTTATCATACATTTTTTTAAAAGTACCTTCGTTTAATATGCTATTACAGTCCCTTGAGTACTGAGATCTAGTCAACGTCAGTTTGACAAGCAAACACGCTAAGTTCACCTCTTAAACACTTTCATATTAAATTAACGGTAATTTCAATAATGGTCCCGGTTTGATAAAGCTAAACAAAATTTTCCAAGAAGGAGAGATTCATCGTTACTAAAGTATCTGGAAAAGTTTCCTGGAATCCGTTGTTGTGATCTAATTGTATTTCATGGATCCTTGAAGCTTTTGGTAAAGTTTGTTGATTTTGATGTCCATTATAGCCACTAGCATCTGGCTTCACTAGCATTTTCCTAGATTAAAGATATTCTACGCACACAATTCAAATCTAAGAAAAGCAACGGGAGGCATATCATTCATCATCATCATCCTATGTTAGTCCTTAGCTACTGCAGGCAGATGCTGGATGCAAGCTCAAGCTGAAGACAGGGCGCTATGGCGCTCATTAGGGGAGGCCTATGTCCAGCTGCTGGACATAGGCCTCGGCCTAGTCGTCTTCCCACGGGAAGGATATAATAAATAGTAAATAAATAATCCACACCGCACCATCTAGCCCTAAGCTAAGCAGTAAATCATTAATTATATGATATATTCCTTTCCTTTATACCATTTATCTGCCTGCCAACTTTTATTTAGATAGGTAAAGCTGTTTAGGCGTGGAAAGATTTTGATGACATCAGTGAGGATTCTCGACTGTGGGTTTTTAAGTTTATGACACTTTCAAAGTCTTGAAGAACTGACAGAATCATACAATACAATACAATACAAAAACACTTTATTGTACACCAGAAAAAGACATTACATGAGACAAGTACAATGGGCGGCCTTATCGCTTAGAAGCGATATCTTCCAGGCAACCTTTGGATGGAAAGAATTATGTGAATTTAAGAAAGGCAGGAATCATTTACAATAAAAGGAGAATCATTTACAATTTTACATCTTAAAGAGCACTTGAAAATGGCGTCCTGTATAATGTCAATCAAATTTGATGGATTTAAGGTGGGTGCGAACACCTAAGCTCCCATACAAACGTACTTTCCGATTCATTTGGAAACTACACCCTATATTGCAATGAAATTTTGCATACATAATCAAATAAGAAATTGTCAGCTATATCTTGTACCGTTAGTAAGTATTTTAAAATACATAATCATCGTTAAGTGAGAGCGAAAATTCATTTCAATTAATTTTCAAATGATTTTATTACTTTCTCTCTCAAAAAACCAAATAGATTTTAAAAACTAAAACGTTGCAAAATTATAAATTTATTTCTTATCCCATTATGTATTCAAAAATTCATTGAAATAAACGGTCCAAATGAATCGGAAAGTATCAAATATCAAAGTGCTTTATTTCCTTTAGACCTTACAGGACCCTTGGACACGTCACAAAATACAAATTACATATGTAAAACTAGGAAATAAAGTGACCACTTTGATTTATTGTTCACTTACGTACGTTTGGGTGTTCGGCACCTTAACGGCTTTTACCATCAAAAACACAACCAATGCTGGAAAATCCACATAGCATCATCAAGTCCAAACTAAGCAGAGCTTTTGTAACGTGTAAGAAATTACTGATACATTAAACTACCTACCTATCCTATATTTACATACGCATCGAACGGTTAAAGGTAAAGTAACCCAACAACGGCTGGCTAAAAATAAACTCATTTGGAGTATCTTTCGCCCACGCTCGACGCGACACACAGTAACTACTTTTAGATCCGAAGTTTTTTGTCTCCTACGTTCGTTTAGAAATAGCTGAATCGGAACGATACTGAATATCGTTAAAATTCATTTTGATGGGTGTCAGAATGCTTGATTTATTGCGGCTGTCGTCGGTTAGTTTCTACGAAAAATGATTTTGGAACGTTTTATTATTTTGAAAAACAAGTATTCAGGTAATCAGCTTCATCAATGCGTCGAGACAAGCCATCTCCTCGACAACACGGACATAGTGCGAAGGTTCAAAAGTCAAAACCTTTTGAGTTAGTGTAGTGATAATTATGGGCACATCCGATTTTAGTTTAAAAAAATAAAGGTTTGGAAAAAAATTTAAGCCATTTTGTTTGATACCTCACTGTAAACAAATGCCTCTCCGGCTATTTCCGTCTTAGCTTATTAACAGTACCTTCACAACGATTACAATGTAAAAAGGTATTTTAATTTGAAATTCCGACTTGCTAAAATGCCTGAAATTAATAATACGTTTATACGTACCTAACATTTGTTTCTTTTACTTGACTGTGTCGACGACCGATATCGCACAGCGGGCGTAGGTCCGCCAGCGATGCAGGAGGTTGCGGATTTGATTCCCGCTTTGGAGCAAATGTTTGTACGCTCCGCAAATATTTGTTCCAGGTGGTCAGTTGACACAAAAACCTTTCCTCAATGTCCAAGTTCAAAACTTCAAGTAAAAATAAACCCAGTTCATTTAGTTTGAAGTTTGCCTGTAGCTATTACGGTTAAAAAACCAGTGTAGTTTTTTAATGGAATGACCTATTAGATAACCTATCTATGGGTACTTTACCTACCTGCTTAACCTTTAAGGAGGTTATACGACCTCCATAAGCAGGTATTTGTGACCACAGAGGAAAGAAATGCGTGGAATTGGTATGTGTAAATAAACACGATACGTTCTACTACATGCCGCCCGAGTTGTACGCGATTTTATTGATGAAATTCGGTTGTTGTATTGTATCGAAGGAAAATTATAGAAAGAATTAATGTTAGTAACTCTCACGGATTCGCCAAATTGCGCTAAATAACGAACATTAATCATAACATAATGCGAAGGAATAAGATTCAAAATAGAATTGAACACCTCCTGAATACATTTCGCAAACTCTAAATTTAAAAACGACTTAAGTCCTATAAAGCCAACCAATCTCGATCTTTTTGCGCAAGTTTTACGACTCTAATTTCTCCACCACCCAACTGTTCCACATTCGAAAATTCAAATTCCTCCGTAATGCCATAACATCCGCAGTTGCGGCGCTCCATTTGATACCGTATTTCAATTGAATAGGCTTTAAAACCATCTGGTAGTGCATAAAGGGGTTAGTAGGTCAGCCGACCGGTCCGCTCTGACATGACACTGACAGAACCGTGAACTTGCTTTGACGTTTGATTATGACATATGCGTGATTGATGTGTGTTTGGTTGATTCCTGGTGGAATGTGGGCAACTTTTGACAAACTTGCATACATATTTTCTATCTAGGTTTAGTTGCTAGGCCTCGAATCTCAAGGAAGATTAACGACGTCACCCAAATCGAATATCAATAGGCTATTTGACTAAATTTGAAAAATAGTTTTAAATTATTCTTTATTACATAATTAGCATACTTACTATATTTATATTTTCGGGATATCTACGGTATTTTCGTTATAAATCAATTTTAAAGCTTAAATATCCAAAACCCCGCCAAAAACGCTGATTCTGTAATGGCGCATAACACGTGTGACGTCACACGCAAGTAAACAAGTCAATAATCCGCCCGATTTCGTGACCTAGGCCTAAAGTTGGCAGGACCATGGGAAAGACGGACTTCAATCGCCTTAGGTACCTAATAGAGCAAGCCTTTTGGTCAGTAAAATGTCTAAGTCGACATATTAAATAATATACGTGACTAAACACTAAAAGGTAAATGTCAGCACGAGCTGTCGTAAGCGATAGCCAATCAGTGAGTTTACAATTCATCTACACATTTGCAATAGCGAAAGTTTGATGTTTGATAGATTATGTGGCACGAATGTACCTACTACGTGACTTTTGGTCTCTGGATTAACGTTGTAGGAATGGATGGATTCTTATATCTACAAGTAGGTACTTTTCCACACTAATATTTATAGAGGAAAGATTTGTATTGAACGAATAATTTAAAAACTACTGGACCGTTTTTAAAAATTCTTTTGCCGTTAAAGAGCTACATTATCACTGAGTAACATAGGCTATAGAATATACCCGAAGCCGGGGCGGACCGCTACTTCATGTTACTTATGTTAGTTTAGAGTCAATCCTTCGTGGATGTTAAAATTAATTCCTTCCACTCCGATATTTTCGGGTTCATTTTTAGGGTTCCATACCACAAAAGGAAAAAACGGAACCCTTATTAGATCAATTTGCTGTCTTTCTTTTGTCACGTAGTTCGTCTCGCGAACTCGTTCGTCAACGCGTTCCTGGCAAAAGCGACAAAAAGTCACTTTTGTCAGGAACGCGTTGAATCAGGATTGAGTTGAAATTAACATCAAATTATAAAGTCCGTAACCTCTTAGAGCCGATATAAATCAAACTTCTAAGTCAACGCAATCAAAAGTTACAGCAGGTTTATTATGCACGAATGTTTTGAAATTTCCAAGGGAGTCACATGCAGACAAAACAAAACCTTTAGAGGTAGGTACTTTCCGTTGACCTAGAATCATAAAATTTGCCAAGAAGCAAGGCCTTATAGCACAAGTAAAGGAAAAGAATCTAAAAATTTAAAATGTGTAATTTATTCACAGAAAAGATCCACTTTAAAAATAAATAATTAAATTAAAATAAAACAAATATTTAACGGGGGGCTCCCATACACAAACGTGATTTTTTTGCCGTTTTCATAGATAATTGTGCGAAACCCTTCGTGGGCCAGTCTTACTCGCACTTGGTCGGTTTTATTTCTTTTGTCAATCAAACAATAAATAAAGATACAGCGCATCAAAGTCTAGGAGTGGGGGCTCGTGACGTCTCAAAGTCACTTAAATGTGCCGCCCGGCGTGACGTCACGCAGAACTTTAACTGGCTATTATGTATCTTCATATTTTTTTCTTTAATTGACAAAAGAAAAAATACCTGTCGAATATCTTCTGATAATCTAACGGACTAATTTATTTATTTTAGGATACTAGCCTATTTTAATGCCTCATCTATGTGAAATTACAACATTTAGGCGATCAAATAAACGTGCTCTAACTACTGCGCAGATTTGACACGTGTACCCGGAATGTGACATGAGAGTAGAATTCTTAGACATACATAGTTGGGAAACGCATTGTTTGGCGATAAACTTCGAATTATTAATACTGTACACGCTTTATTGTATTCCCGAGGAACTGATGTTTGTCCGGAAAAATTAAAAAACTGTGTAAGTAAAAATATTATGGAATTTTAGGGAGTTCTAAAAAAATTATTAGCAGAGAAAATTATAATCAAATATTAAAATTCAATTTAAACTAGTACATACAATTGAAACAATTGAGCTAACTGCAGACTGTTCCAAACAATCTACAGGTAATTCAACTGATCAATATCAATTCAATACCAGTCGCGCGCGTCCCTATGCTGATGCGCTGTGCCAGATACTCACCAGCTCACGGGTTAACCATTATTCTATTAATATCCAATTTACAGTTATTACACTGATTAGATGACCAATAAGTTGAAAAGCAAGTGCTATTGAAAATGCATAAGTGTTTTTGGAAATCCAAAATGTTGATTCACGATAATTTCCTACTCAATAAAAACTCGATAGTCTGGCAACTTTGTAGCCGTTGCAGGAAGTCTATGAACGGAGGCGGCTCTGGACCGCTTTTTGTGGCTCGTAAGGCCTATGTGTAGGTAAGGTAATCAATGAATGGTCAAATAATTAATCAAGATTAATTATTTGACCATTCATTGATGACATATTTATAGAATTTTAAAAATCTCATCATTTATATATTTATCAAACGCTTTATCGTTACCAATAAAAAAGTAAAAGAAACAAATACTCCCTCTAGCGCAGTCGTGTAAAAAGAAACCTCAAATGTTGTTATTCAAGTACGGCTTAATTCATCTCATGAGAAAACTCCAATGGTTGCAATCACAGATATCAGAGGTTTCAATGATTTAGCGATAACAACTACGCTCCACTCTCTGTAACCCACGTGATGCTGGCACGTGGCTTGCTCACTACAAAACACGCATGTTTGAAACTAAAACCTTAAACTAGCTATGAACTACATTTGAGTTAGCCCTTGCAATGGCGGATTTTGTTGCGTTGGTTTTGTTTACATGCCAGAGAGTGGAGCACGCTCCACACTCCAAAGTATCTAGTAGCATCAGTGTCCAAAGTATCCATCGAGGTTCGTTAGCTTCGATGGATACTTTGGACATTCTTAATTTTACCCTAAGACCACACCAACAGGACCAGCAGACGCACAGAAAATACCACCCGTACCTGGTCGATATACCTCAATGTTCATCCAAAAAATTCTGCTCTGCATTCTAATAAGCACGACCAAAGAGTGGAATGAGCTTCCAGCGTCTGTTTTCCCGCCCGAATACAATCTTGGAGTCAGTTCAAATCCAGGGTGAATGAGTTCCTTCTGGGAAAGCGTGCTCCATCTTAGGCCACATCATCACTTATTCAAGTAAGATGGCGGCCAAACGCGTGTCCATCATCAATAAAAAAAAAGTGTTTGCTTACGGTTGCATAGTCCTGTGGCGGTCGCAGCATAATAATCGACCCCCTCGGCCCGTGGGTGTTTTTAGAACTGATTAAGGGAACCTACTTCAGGGAAGGCAGCAGCTTCTGTGTATTTTTAACGCCTTTACTGCGATCACTAATCAACCTGCCATGCGTGGTGGTCTTCGCAAAACTCACATTGTTTGTTTGGAGGAGTTACATTCAGCACTGGACGCAATTGTGTTGATTGGGATTTGGACATTCTACTATTGCTTTGCTTAGCGACCAAATGTGGATCTTGGCCTCCGATACAAGACTTCTTGAGGTATCTCGGTTCTGATCTGTCACTTGCTTGTAGAGTCGAGTTTACGGAGATCAGCATTCACTTCGCCAATGTAGCGTTACCTGGACATTCATGTTCCACGCAATGAGATCGGCTTCCTCTTCGCCAATGTAGCCACCTGGACAGCGATAACATAAAGTACTACACAATTTTATATCAGTCAAGGTCTCGCTGCATTGGGACTTGGGACAAAGCAGACTAAAAATAGATAAAGGTCGAAAGGGTAGGTAGGTGCCTTTGTCGTTCGCAAGCGCTGTTTCTCTAGGATAAACAAATAAATAAATTAAAAAGAATAATCTTTACTTCTATACAAACGGACAGAATGTATATGTTAAGTAGAGCTTATAGATTGTATTATATTATGTATATCAGTTATCTAGTAGGTACCCACAACACAAGCTCTGCTTAGCTTAGGGCTAGATAATGCTGTGTGAATTGTCCAGCATTATTATTATTTATTATCTATCAATTTCTGTATCATCTTTTAACAGAAAGATTTAATATTTCCAGATTAACTCTAAAAATCATATTTCAACACCTTATGACCGTCTATTCTTAAAATCTTGTATTCACGCCGACGCCCTTTCAAACGACAATGTCATGTAAATTTTTCTCATCTTTCCACGATATTTCGCTTAAATATCTGAGTTGGCAGGAGAACGTCTTGGACTGCCAAAATGGCCGACATAAATTTTTGTTATGCATTTGTCCGAGTTTTGCTGCTATTTCATTTGATTTGTTGGCTACTTACTTGGCCTTTATATGCTGTACTCAAAAGGGCTTTAGTTGTTATATAGGGTGTTTCTAAATTACACAATACTGAAGGAAGTTATTCATCTGCTTACCACTGATAATAAAATAAATTCTTTATGCAGTATTATGCCGTATTATATGGCTGTACGATTTGCGAAAGACTGCTGGCAGATGCTGGATGCGTCAAGCTGAAGACAGGGCGCTATGGCGCTCTATATCATTAGGGGAGGCCTATGTCCAGCAGTGGACTAATATAGGCTGATGATGATAGCTGCACGGTCATTGACTGCAGCCGCCTCGTGTCACCTTCTGGTGGGGCGTGAAGAAAAGGATCGCATCAAAGGGGTCGGTGTATTATATAATATACCTACTTTTGTTGCACACGTATAACTAAAAAATAATTTACAAATGAATCGATTATAACATAAGTGGCAATTGGCGGTCATAGCGCTCAAGAGCTATCTCTGGTATGAATATGATCATCGTATATACATGGGATGCGTTATATGCATCTAATGATACAACTAAAGGGATGGCTTACTACAAAAAGGCATTGTTTCTAACATTGTTTTTACGTTGTCACTGACTAGGGTGAAAACAATTTGGAACTTAATTTTAATGTAGTCATATAGCCTATTTAGCATTGCTCCCTGGATGAGTATCAGTGTGGTATTCCTCGAACCACTTATCTTATGATCAGGACTTGACCCTATTGGTACAATCTGGAAATTGCTAAACCAATACCCATTCGTCCCATTTTCCTTATATTCATTACAACTAGGCTCTGCCCGCGGCTTCGCGCGCGTCGTTTCTATTGAAACGCTTATGGCGCAATGAGTCTTAAGAATCCGGCGACAGCTGCTCGCTACTTCAATTCGTGAATTATTATGTTCTGTAATACCAAAAATGATGACTGAAAAGTAGTTGAATCTTCGACATTGTTTTGTTATTCTGTAACTAGAAAATGTAAGCTATGTCCCTAAACAAACTAAACGTACGATATTGTTGTTTTTAATACAAAACAAATAGGACGAAAACATGTCATTTTAGACGTAAAAATATGTTAAATTCGATTTTGCATATTTTTGCTTCCATTTTATTATAGGTGTGTATTATTGAGAAAAAAACCAACCAGGGACCTAGATATTTACTATTCGAATACAAAAAACAACATGATATGGTGGAAATATGCTCGAATTACAAATCATTTTGGTAGTACGTTTGTATGGGCAAATCATCATCCGCAGGCCTCTTAAGACCTACGTTTTGACTGTAAGGATAATCAATTTTAAGGCAATAAAACAGTATTTTTTTAAATATTTTTTATGAACATCAAAGTTTAGTATTCTAGCTAGTAAGTTATGGGAGTCGAAGCAAGATTGACTCAACTTGACTCGATACAAAAAAATAGCATAGTTTCCTCTTAAAATTCATTTTTGCAGATACTTTTACGGTTTGCTGGTTTTAAAAACCAGTTTCATTTGCTAGTTATTTAACATAATTATCAAAATTTCGTCTACGAACACCTTCCTCCTCCTTCCTCCTCGTTCCTAGATGAACACTTTAGACGATGATACAGTACGATACACTTTATTGCACACTAAAAAATACAAAAGAAAAAAAGAATACAGGAAAAGATAGATAACAGAGTGGCACAATGGGCGGCCTTATCGCTAAGAGAGATCTCTTCCAGACAACCTTGGAATGGACACGAAGCAGTTGTACTTGTATAGACAGCGGCGTATTACTTAAATATACAATACATACATACTATACATAATACTAAAATACATTATGGTTTTTTTTTATTGCGAAAGAGTTTAATTTGGGCAAAAAAAAAAATGAAGAATATATAAAGATCAGTGAAATTGCGCACGGGTCGGCCATTCCGCGACTCTTGCCTTCTTGCCGCTCGCCGCGGCTAATGTCTCACAAAACCGAGCCCTCTTCGTCTTAAAGGTTATGGCTATCTTATTGGAACTGATGTATGGGATAAATAGTAGTATTTTTTTATTCCAAGTTCAAAGCTATACCTATGCAAAATTTCAGCTTAATCCGTTCAGTAGTTTTGGCTTGAAGAAGTAACAACCTCCAACTATACGGATGGTCATCCAAACTTTCGCATTTATAATATTGTTTATAGTATATTTGCTATCAACAATTATTTATTTTCGCTCAAGTAGCAAGTCTGACCTGGCCTGTATTATTAATTGTACCTACAGTAACCGGGTTATTAACCACAGTGCTCTGTTTACGTTTTTGAGGACGCAATTAGTATGGATTACTTATATATTCTGTGAAATTAAAGTACCTAGTCAATACCTTTTGGAGTTTTGAGGTATTTGTTTACAGGCTTTGAACTCTGCGTATTTTATGCGCGGAGACAACGCGCATAAAATTTTTTGATGAGGCCGTGATCAAAACGTTTTAGCAGATTTTACACGTTATTATCGATACAAATGCAAATAAGACGCGCGTTTGTATCGATGCAAACGCGCGGGGAAGGCGGTGCGTACACGGTGCGCTGCGCTTCTCACACCTTTTTTCAAAGCTTTCTGCGCGATATTTTCGCTCAAAATTCACATTACATCGCTACAAACGCGTGTTTGTAGCGATACAAACAAGATCGGGTGTGTGAATTGTCCAGCTTTATTTATTACTAGCAGCCCGCACAGGCTTCGCACGGGTATATTCTATTTAGTAATTTTGGAGCCTATTCAATACTAACGAACAAATGTTTCTTCTTTATAATTTTAGTAGTAGTATTTTGTACCTATGTATGTTGTAAATCTAGATATGCAATATACTATGTATATTGTTTATCGAGATATGCAATAAACATACAAAATAAAGAATTATCACGTGTATTGTGTACCTATCAGTCTCCCAAGACAGCTTGAAGCCACAACAACTACAGAAAAAGCTGTTGCCATGCAGCCCTTGCCAAAAATCTACACGACTGACCTACATTCTTTACTCACTGCACCAATTTAAACTCTAACCTACCCACTATAAAGTTCAAATCATCTCAACACGACAAAACTCAAATAAAACAGCATTTTGAACTTTACAGCGAAGTTATTAAAGATTATTTGCTTATGATCGTCGTCAATTACATGTAACCTTCTGCTAACCTCGGCTCTGCCACGTTCAAGGTTCGGTTGGCACATCAACTTTGTACAAAATGAACTCTAGGTACGATGATAATAAGGCTGTGAATAAAAAGTTAGGATAGAGAAATTTGGGATCTATTGTTACTATAACGGCATTGCGGAATACCATCTGCCAGAAAAACGCTAAATTGTGATTCTATTGAATGGATTTTTATGAGTTTTATTTTTTACAAGGGTTCCGTATTGTGCAGTGCGAACGTTTTTTCCTGCGGTCGATCGTCCATTCTTCAGTAGACTAAATTAGGGTGTTAATTCAAGCTTATTCCAGAAAACTTATAAACGAGTGTTCTGGTTGGTTTTCTATGTACAATAAAAAAATATTTATCTATGTATAATGTATTGTATCATGTTTATCAGTTATCTAGTACCCATAACACAAACTCTGCTTAGCTTGGGGTTAGATAGATAGTGCCGTGTTAAGAAATATAATAATTTCTCAAAAATAAATCGATTTCGGCAGGACTCGAACCTGCGCCTCACCCTAGTTTGAGTCCTGCCGACATCGAAAATGTCCACCCAAAGTGCGAGGGCGCACTTTGGTTAATCTCTAAGAAATTAAATACGCACTATTGTACAAAAACCTTAAATGCCGTGTTAATTCTCCAGCATTATTTATTTTTATTTATTTAAACCTTCGACCATGATTATAGAGTTCATACGTACATGTCAAATTTATAACAAGTTTTTTTGTAGGGGTTAAAAACGGACAATCAGATTTCAGATTAAGTAAAATTTTATACCACAATTTTTTTTATCAAACAAGAAACAGTGTATTTGAATTTCTCATTAACTCAATTTATTTTTTCAATCGAGAAAGGCATCGATTTCTGATGATATCATAATGACAAAAAGTACGTTACGGAACCTTAAAGTTAAAACTAAAACTTGATAAAAAAAAGTGGCAATTGTTCATCTTTTGCCGTGACATTCACACCTGCCTTGCTAACTTCCGGTGAATTTATATGGATGAGATTTGCGAAGCTTAACAGCATAAATTATATCTAAGTACCATCCCAGGCCAATAATTTGAAAATCCTGTTGGGTACTAGAAGGAACCTTGTTTTTTTTAAACTCTTTGTTTACATCAGTTATTTCATGTCAAGCCATCGAGCGAGACTCCACCAAAGCTGAGCTGGACGGAGAAGAGTGATGTGTTTTAAACAACCGATAGAAATATGTCACGTGAGAATATTACCGACATCTCCGCTTTGGTGGAGTCTGGACCACAGCGATGGTCTTCCGTGATGAGCATGAGTAGATTTTACAGAAGATTGAATTAAAATCATCAGAAGCCTTAAGTCCACTACTGGGAGTCTTCCAAAACGCCACTTTACCGTTCTTGCCATAGATTTTTTTACATCGTGAATTGACTTAAGTTTTACCACAATCTCACCTGATGGTAAGTGACGGTGTATAAAGAAGTCATTTGTATATTAAATTGTTTTACTTAAATAACTAAACTTCTCAAAATTAGATCTCCTTAGTCCTAATTTCAGAAAGTTAAGGCTTTTCGAACAAAATAAGAATAATTTAATTAAATTATAAAACAAAATAAATTAAGACATCTCGAATTCATTGAATCGCCATCTTGATTAACCTAAAACTTGTTAATCAAGATGGCGACTAATTTATATAGAGAGCTGTTTTCGGAGATATATGATGATGGAGAATTAGATGATTTATGGTTTTGATGGAATAACGGTTTTCAGTTCAATCAATTTAAGAAATGTGATTTTTATTTCATCATGGTATCTTGAAACTGGTGAGAAATAATAAAATTTTGCTAAGATCGCACGGAGTGGAAAGATTTGGGGGAGGCCTTTGCCCAGCAGTGGGACGGAATAGGATGAGGAAAAAAAATATCTTGGATCACGTCCTGGTTTTAGAATTCCAGATTACAAATAGGCGAAATTTCAGTCTGATCCGTTTTTGGCGTGAAGGAATAACAAACAATCATCTAAATCTTAGCATATAATAAAAAAATAATAATAACTAATAAATAAAAAAATACGCTTGAAAATTCGCACAGCATTATCTAGCCCCAAGCTAAGCAGAGCGTGTGTTATGGGTAGTACCCATAACACACGCTCTGCTATGTACATAATAACTTCAAAGATCGCGACTTTGCGCGCGCGTACTTTTCCGGGATAAAAAGATCTTATGTCCGTATACCATCTACCTCCCTGCTAATTTCATGGAGATCCGTTCAGCCGTATAGGCGTGAAAAATTACCAGACAGACAGAAAGAGTTACTTTCGAAATTATAATTATAATCGTCGATCAAGGTAACACCCTTCCCCCCCTGATCGGAGTTTAATAAAGACATATCAATAGAGAACAGTGAGATTCTTTGCAACATTACTATTAGGTAAATCATTCAGAAATGCCCTTTGCGATCGGAACAGTTCGTTTATAAAAAAAGTTGTTTACAAAGTACATAGGTAGGTAATAACAACGCCAAGTGCTATATCACCGCCAAGGCTCCTAGCACGGAAGCAATCCTCGGGTGTGCTCGTAACTCTTCGGCAATCATCGGGGATACTCGGCAACGTTCGGGTGTCTTCGGTGTGCGATGAGGAAATCGAGAAAACCGGGTTTTGTTTTTCTTTAGCAACTGTTAGATATAGGCTAGGTTTTAGATTTTTAGGTTATTAGGTTTTAGGCTTCGATCAAAAATAAGGAGTTCGCGGCCTCCCCCGTAGATACCTAGAGCCTTACAAAAATGTCACTCAAAATTGGGTTCGTTTTGTTTTGACGCAGACAGTTTGCGCAGAGCCTGACAAGTTTTTTCCATACGGAACAAGAGATTGGTGGAGTCGAATTCATTTTATTTTATTTTGTAAGTAGGTAGGTACCTACCTGAGAATTATATACCTACCTACTCAGTTTATTTTCTATAATGATTAATTAACAGAATTCAGGTAAAGATAACGAATCATTTATTGATGAAACTATAAATTGGTGTCTCAACAGTAGGTATTTATACAAAAGGGTCATTTCAGACATACAATAATTTAAACTTACAATACAATTTCAGGCAGGCACTCTAGATTAAAAAGAACTGGTTCCTGTCTGCGGCTTTGCACGAGTTTTTTTTACGGGAAAAAAATAAACGTTTTATAAATTCATACTTCTGGTAGGTAGGTAAGAACCTAGTCTTTCTTTTATTAGAGAGTCTACGCAAATGAAAATTTAGGGCGGGCCAACTAATTATTTTAAAAATCATCAACTAGTAATATTAAACTTATTTTTATGAAAAATATATTAATACATACTATAAATGAAAAAAAAAATTTAGAAGAAATAGCCTCTCCATTTATCAATTTAGAACAAAATTAATATTTTAACATAGGCAAACCAAACAACAATATTTTATGCTGATTTCACAAGTATATGACTCACATCTCAATATACGGGTAAAAAGTATATATAAACTTACAGAAAATAAGAAATTCCATCCTTTTTCAGCACTTTGGACGAGTGATTCTTGCATTTTTTGTACCCATGCTTTTTGTCTGAACGCTAAAATGACACTAGTTGAAAAGCTTCCCTAACATGTCAAATGGTCTCTCTTTTGCTACTGAAGGTTGTGGCGTGCGCATTGTGAATCTAAGGGGGGCCGGCAAAGCCGGACATTTTTGATCGATGGTTTTAGGATACCTATTGTATTTTTGAACCTAGACTGACTATGTTAAGACATTTGAACTTTACTTATAATTGGAATGTAACATTCGGGTCAAACCCCTACGGGTTTAAAGAGTGTTATAAATTAAGTCCTATGTATATTCTTTTTAAATAAAATTAATAAATAGGTAATTTAATTGAAGTACAGTCGGCGACATTGGAAATGATGTGCCTTGTCAGTACTCATGCTGTAGGACTCTGACCCTTAAGATGGAAGAGACCCTGGTTTGAATGTTCAGCTGTCTGTGAATGGTCTGGTCTCTGTATAAACCACTCAAAGAAGATTCAAGTACCAGGAACTCAATACCCCAGTACCCCTTGATACTTCAATATGCTTGTGCAATGAAATCGTGCAGTGAACATTCAACTAGGCCAAGTTCGAAGTGACCTACTGCGGGTAGTGCCAGAACACTACTTTATATCTAAGCATAAGCGAACTAAATACCAGCAGGGTTTTACTCAGCTATCATGGTAAAAGGTGGTTGGAAATAGCTGTAAGAAGTCTGTTGATAAAACTGGTCAAGTGCGAGTCAACTCGCACACGGAGGGTTCCGTTCTAGTACATAACTATTACACAAAAGGAACCCTTAAAAAGTGATGAAAAAAACATTAAAATAGCAAAAAGCCATCGTGACGCGGTCACCCATCCATACATACAACAGCAATGTAATTTCATTTATTTAGCGGCCAAGTATGGAAGTGCTCCCCTCTTTTGGTGGTACATGCCCTTCTCATCATCATCATCATGATGATGATGAGACGGTGATGATGCCCTTCTCTACCTTCTAAGAAAATAAGGAGCAAGGTCTTCTGCCCTGAATTTTGAATTAAGGCAGTACAGGCTCCTAAAAAAACTACCCTGGTCTTTTACTAATTTTCTGGTGACACCAGCAATGATCTCCGGAATGATCTCCCTGCGGTTTTCCCTCAGGACTCCAACATGAAGTTCTTCAAAAAGAGTCTTCTAAGACATTTACAGGAGTACGCAACGCGCGTTTAATATCCCTGATGTTGCAGACGTCCATAGGCTGCGGTAACCGCTTTCCATCAGGTTGGCCGCACGTTAGTTTTCCACCTTGGTTGTAAAAAAAACCCAGTCTGAACCAGTAAAGCTAAAGATATAATACCAAAGATAGTCAGGGTAGGTACCCACTCAATCGCCCTCGAACACAATTGTATAGTTAATCGATCGTACAAGACCTTCGACAGCGAATGAGCACGCTTCGATAACAGCAATAAGCATCGACCGTGAAACTCTTTGTTCTGTAGAGGTGAAATCCTAATCCTAGAATAACCCCCGGGGATTCTCTGGCCGTTAGCTCAGCCTGTACAACCACTGCTTGGTGGCCTCGGGTCGTCTATTGCGTTTGCGTCACTGTACCTGGGCCTGTGCCTCTCTCATCCACTTCATCATCATCCCGTATACGTCCACTGCTGAACAAAGGTCTTCCTCAAACATCATCATCTCATCCACTTTCCTGCGTATAATTAAAAGCAAATCAGAGGGTCGTCGTCGGATTCGATCGTGGAGACGTCGTCGTCGATAGTCGCGAATTTTTGACAGAGATGCTCAATGCTAAAATTTCATTTGCTTGACCATTCGATTTTTGTGAAAGCAATCAAATCAAATAGATTTGTGCTGATAAACAGAATAACTGAATAAAATTTGAACAGCCCAACCCAACGCCTTTAACTTCCGCATACTCAAACACAACTCAGATTCTCAATTTTTGACAGTTTTCAATGGGAATCTGTCAAATATTCGTTTAAATCTGAGTAGCATTTGAGTATTTGGAAGTTACGTTGGCTATATTTTTCTTCTTCTTTTTCTTCTTTTCTTTCATAATTATCACGGCAACTTTTCGTTTTTTTTTTCCCTAAAACCTAATTCGTCAAGAAAAGTTCTTGTCAGATTATTAAAATTATTTCGCGAATAGAAAACTTAAATTTTTTTCAAGTGCTCTATATTTATAGGCTGTATTGTATTGTAATATATCTGTCGCCTCCGCGCTGAATCGTAGAATCAGCCCGTTTGTAGAATGGCTGGGCCGATTGCAAACCGAACGCTGCATTTTTGCAAAGACCTTATTATTTACAGTCGATGGCTATGTAAGTTAGTCATAAAGTTGAACGTTGATCGTTTAACAAACGTCATAGGCAATTAATTTAATTGCGCCGTTTTGCTATCAGCCTAGCCATTCTACAAACGGGCTGATTCTACGATCCGGCGGCGACATATCCAAAATAGAAGCAAGTTATGCAACAGAGGTTATTTAGTTCTTAGGAATAATGAAACGGTAACTTTCGACACAGTATACCGTTCTACATAGCATGACGAAGCCCTATAATAAGCTTTGCATACAGGGAACCTAATCAATAAGCGTACTAATGTATGTTTCTGGGTATTTAAAATATTGAACTTGGCGCGTGGAGCTCGGAGTGGCAACATCTCTGGTGCTTTGCCGTTGTTACTTGGCGCTCTCAGTGTCAGGGTCGAGTATTGTGATATTCTGATGATGTCTCGTGGAGAGACGAAACTAGTTGACGTCTTGCTTTGATAGATTTTTTCATTTGTGTTTTTTTCTGCTACAACGCGGAGTACATTTTGTTAGATCTCAGAGAAGGTTTTGAGAGAAGGAATTGTTATTATTAAATATTTTCTTCCTTATATATTTGCAATGGATTTCCGCAAAGTAACGCCTGAATCTGTCTATACTAATATTAGAAAGAGGAAATATTTGTTTGTTAGTTTATTTGAATTGAATAATAGGCTCCGAAACTACTGGACCGATTGTTTCACAGTTTGGCAGAAATTATATAAAAAATGTACTTTAAGCTGATAATAAATAAATAAAAAAAAACAACTCGCCTTTATAAAAAAAACCTGCATACCGCCGATTATTTTCGGAAGTCGGATAAAAACAGGGGCGTCTTGCATTACCATCTACTGGGACGCACTTACATTAATCTACATAATGTAGGTCTTACAAGCCCTCTGCGTAAATGCCGCGAAACGAATACGGAATTTGAAAACGAAAGTTTTCAATCACTGCGTCCTACCCGTCATGACCTACGAAGCTGAGACGTGGACACTCACGGTAGGGCTGGTCCACCGGTAAAAGGTCGCTCAGCGAGCTATGGAAAGTTCGGTCAATCCTCCTTATGACGATGAAAAATGAAATTAGAGGCGTCGACCAAGGCTCTTGAACAATGCTAGTTTTTCGCCTTTTATAGGCTTTTATTTAATATTACTGTCGCTAATCAGTCAATTTCTTTGTCCCCAGGCCGTAGACTGGTGGTCAGTAGGCGTTCTCACCTACGAGCTGCTAACAGGAGCTTCTCCGTTCACGGTAGAAGGAGAGAAGAACACGCAGCAAGAGATCACCAAACGCATAGTGCGGTGCAGCTATCCAGTGCCGCCTGATGTCAGTCCGGAGGTGCAGGACTTTATTAGGAAGTGAGTATGTCTTCTGATACCAAATCAATGTTTATCTTTTGACCTTAGATCGACTCTAGCTAATGAGCCAGGTTCGCTCTCTCACTAGATCGTTGGACATCATCAAAATTCTTAGCAGCGGCTTCTCCCACAATTGATCAAACAGAGACAGAGGAGATCGATATGGAATTAGGGATATAAAAGTGACTGAGTGACCTTGACAATGAGTTTTTGGGGTATAAGACCGTCTAAGAGGACTATCTAAATTATTAGTAGCTGATGGGAGCATCTGATGATGATGAAGTATGTCTTCTACGACCAAACTAATGTGAACAAATCTAAGAGGATAGGAGTCTCACTCAGAGATACAGCCGAAAGACCAAAAGACGTAGTGTACTTCGTGGTTATTCTCTAACTAAATGGTGGAACCTCATCACAGAAGTAAGAAGGGTTATGATTACCCGCGACCATTCTGCCCAAAACAAAAGACTAACGAGAAAATAAGGTAGGTATTAAAAGTTTTTAAACTTTCGTGATTTGTTAACATATTAACCGATAAATAATCTTTAATAAGATAGGTATTTTTGTAATATTAGTACGTATGTAAGATTTGATGAATGATTTGCATTTTGTAATTTGTATTAGCTACATAATAATGAACACAGATCCCCATGTTCAATCTATCGATCCTATCCATCCACGGTTGTCTGGTAGAGATTGCTCTTGAGCGATAAGACCCCCAATCGTCACATATTTTGTATTTTTTTATTTAGATAATTGTTGGGTAAAGTGCAATAAAGAATTTCTGTCTATCTAAAATAGGCCATCAACACTTTGGAACATCAAAAGGGCCAATAAAACCACATTAAATAATAAGTTATCTAGCTAAACTACCTTCTCAAATCGTAATTATTCGAAGAACCAACATGGCCAGATGAAACCTTTAATTTGATTACGATTTTTATTGCAAGTACATAAGCTCGAGCAAAGCAGGTTTTTGACATAAGACCGAAGTGATAACATACAATATTTAACTAAAAGCTCTCGTCTTTTGCAGACTTCTGGTGAAAGATCCGAGGAAACGACTAGGCGGCGGCGCGGGGGATGCCACAGAACTGAAAAAGCATTCATTCTTCCAGGTAATAAACATCGATAAATAATTTGGTTACTTCATCTTCTCATTAGTAAGAAGTACATCTGAGACCATAGACAAGCAGAGGAGCTCGGAGTGGCAACATCTCTGGTGGGACTCTGCCAGAGTTTCTCTGAAGTATAAGATTCGTAACGAAAACATCCGACAGAGAACCAAACTCATCGACATACTTCTTAAGAATAAGCATGCTGAATCGGCTTCTCTTCTCTAATCGGCTGGCCCTATCTCGCGAAGAACCGACTACCGCTGGATTAAATATGTTCTTGAGTGGAGACCACGACTGGGTAAATGTAGTGTAGGACGCTCTCCAGCCAGGTAGGATGACGACCTTCGAAAGACTGCAGGCAGATGCTGGAGGCGTCAAGCTGAAGACAGGGCGCGATGGCGCTCATTAGGGGAGGCATATGTCCAGCTGTGGACTAACAGGCTGATAATGACATAATATGTATATGCCATATGTGTGAACTATGTATCAGTAACAGGTTGTAACAGGTACACAACCTGTTGTGACAGGTAACCGATAATTGAAACGTATAAAAGTCTAAAAGACAACATAATTTAATATAATTTATTTCCAAACCAAATTGACATAATATTCCCTCCCAGACCCTAGACTGGGAAGCGGTAGCACGCCGAGAGATTCCGGCTCCCTTCGTGCCCGGACTTGCGCACGCGGCTGACACGTGCAACTTTGCAGACGAGTTCACTAGGATGCCGCCCACGGACTCGCCTGCCCAGGCGCCCATCCACCATGACAAATTGTTCCTAGGTACGTGACAAAATGTAATATTCCTAGGTACTTTTAGCCCACCGGCTGCGCCAGGTGATACGTTCATCTACGACTGCGCCAAGCGCTAACACATTCTGTTTAAGTGGCGGACCCCTCGTGCGTCTCATCGTTGAAGCGTGACATTGAACGCGTCAGTCATAGATACAGACATACAGACAGCGCCAGCAGGCCTTTTGCCTATAACTTCAAGTACTAACATATGCAAACAACTGAATGTTTGTAAAACATTGCAATTATAATAGGCCTGGTGTGTCCCATGGCTGGGCGAAGGCCTCCCCCTGGTCCCTCACGCACGCATCTCATTCTTGAGCCAGCTGGACCCAAAGTTGAAACCAAAGTCCAAGCAATATATCATGTGAAATTCTGCAATTTGGCACCTCCTGACTATTATTATTATTAACTCATTTATTTCAGATCACAATCGAATCCATAACACAATTAAATACAAATTTATAAAAAGTCACTTAAAATTACACAATAAAACCAAACAAAATAGAAATTAATTTAACTAGAAATAAGATACTATGAGGTGCCACAAGATAGCGGCGCTGCTAAAACTCCTGCTGACATCCCAAAAGCAAAAGCTTAATGAAAGTCTTTTATTAGGTACCTTCTAACTTATATTTGTCTACAGGTTATTCGTACGTCGCGCCAAGTATACTCTTCTCCGAAAACGCGATATCAGACGAGATATGGAGACAGAACAGTTTACTTCGAGACAACAAGATGAAGGGATGGATCGCTAAGGTAAATTGAACTTTATCATAGCTGGTATGAAGTGGGTTTTTCTGGAGACAGAATAGTTTACATCGAGACGACATGATGAAGGGATGGATGGCGGATGGGTAAGCTGAATTGAACTTTATCTTCTTCTAGATATAGTATATACTATATCTCACTGCCGACATGTGTCTCTGCCACAGGACATCTAAAGTATTGCGCCGTGTGGTCAGAAAGTGCTAGCTCGACCAACCCACATTCAGACCCTCTTACGAATATATTATTGTGTAGAATATTGTCAATGCATGTCATACTGATTAGTTTTAGTAAGTAAGGACCATACTCCTAAAATATTGACGTGCCTGTACTCGGGCGCGATATGCAGCTCTACTGTATTATTCCACCAATGTTTATTGTACCATGTCTTGTGTGAATTAATATTACTGAATTACTGAATAGTCTAGTTGGTTCATTAATCGAGATTTTAAAATTGTATGTCCTAACAGCGTCTATGAATTTTTGAGATAGTTTGGTATCTTTGAGAATATCTATGTTAAAATCTCCACCCAAAACATACTTTTTCTTACCCATTATCCCTTTTAACAACAATTCAAATATAAAAAAATATGTCAACTTATACCCTGTCACATTTAATGGTGGTCTATATATACAATTAACGATACTTTTATGATCCACGATTATTATAGCACTACATTCAATGACGTTCGTGACGCTGTATTCTTTGGTTGTTATATTGAGGAACTTGTGTCTATTTCCTACTAAAAAAATTAATTATTAATTTAAATAAATTAATTTAACTATTGCTTAATAAGTAGCAGTCAATAAGCAATTGATCTTATTTTCACGTATTTAAAGTCCACTTTCCCTTTATTACAGGATTCGCCGTTCTTCCAAAAGTACTCAGTCGAGATTAATCAGTCTGTTCTTGGGGACGGATCTTACTCCGTCTGCCAGAAGTGTATACACAAGCAGACCGGCAAGGAATATGCTGTGAAGGTGAGAATACCGTTATTATTGTCCAGCTTTTTGCGGGTTATTGTGGGTTTTGGTACTTGCATCTCGATTTAATGAAGATATTTGTAGAAGGATGCAAAATATCAATAATTATGCTTTCTGTCTATAACTATCCCACTTTTGAAGTATATTTTCCGATATCAGAGGGGATTGCGTACTTTCTTTGATCGACACTAATATTATAAAGAGGACAGATACGGATTTTTGTATATAACGAATAAACTTAAAAACTACTCGACCGATTTTAAAAATTCTTTTGCCGTTAGGAAGCTACATTATCACTGAGTAACATAGGCTATAGATAGAATATGCGAAGCTGGGGCGGACCGCTAGTAATTTCTAATATTCTGTCAACTGAGTGATTATGGTTATTACTATAATTTTTATTATTTCCTATACGTGACCGACACGTTCCGTAAATTGAATCCGAACCCTTATGGATCAGTTCACAACGAGACTTGACGAGACGCTGCGCTGTTGATTCAAAGTGTAACTTATTTTACTACGCCAAAAGATACAAATTGGCGACAGCGCGGTGCCGCCGCCGCAGGGAGTTTTCGTGTGTCAATAAAATTTGTACCTTTTTGCGTAGTAAATTAAGTTATATTTTGAATCAAAGTAACCCTATCGATCAAGAAATAAATCGCGTACAAAAGATTATGTAAACTAATTATTCGAATAAAAAATGGTTAAAGTAAAGTAAAAAATTGTTTTGTTCACAGATAATCTCAGCTCAGAAGAAAGACATCAGACAAGAAATAGAAACGCTCAAGGCTTGCCAAGGGAGTCCTTACATTATCGCGCTACAAGAAGTTTTCCATGATTCGGTAAGAATTTAATCCATGCATTTTGAATTTTTAATACAATAAATTTAAAAGGAACTCTGACTGTCTATCTGTCTGACTGTTAACTTTTGACGCCTAAACGGCTGAACGGATCTCAACGAAATTTGGAAGGGAGGTAAATTAGTATTCCGGGGACGGACATAGCCAACTTAAAAACGCCTGCGAAGCCGCAGGCAGCTAATGTTATTTGTGTGGCAATGGCACTTAAAATACATTTTTTTGGTATTGGCCGAGCCCACAACCATACCCCGGACACTTGTTCAAAACTTCATACATGAGCAACTGTCTGTGTGCGTGTGTTGCATTATGGTCACTTCTGATATAAATATGCAAATGTGGCATGCCAGTAACGAAATAACTTTGTGAAAATTACCAAACCAAACACAACCCCGACTCTGTCAAAATCACATTGCCATCTGACTGCATTGCGCATCCTTCTTTTTTCTTGCCCTTCCATTAAACCACAAATTGATCTCGGTATTCGTAATAGAGATAGAATGAGATATAGGGATGCGGAAGCATCTACTGGTAAATGTGGAGGGGGGCGCGAAGAAAGGCCATTCTATACATATGATATGACATTTTCTAGCATAACTTAACCTGATTTGTATTCTCTTGTCCCCAGGCATTCACCTACATAGTCTTAGAGCTGGCAAACGGCGGCGAGCTTATGCGGGGGGGCCGCGCCTTTACAGAGGGGGCCGCGCGTCGACTACTAGCGCAGTTAGCACGCGCCGTCACACATATGCACGCTAAAGGCATCGTGCACAGGGACCTCAAGCCTGAGGTAACTGCATTCATAGCGCTGGGAGGTAATGCAGGGGGGGCGCGGGTTGACCAGCCCCCCTGCTTAAGCTAGGCATAGAGTTGGGGGTAATGCAGGGGGGTCGCTTGTTGGCTAGTTCTCCTGCATAAGCTAGAGACAGCGTTGGAGGGTCATGCAGGGGACGCGTGTTGGCCAGTCCCCTTGCATAAGCTAAAGAGGTCTCGACGCTAGTCGACAGTTCGGTTTGAAGCTAAAGAGGTCTCGACGCTAGTCGATAGTTCGGTTTGAGGCGAAGCGGTGTGAGGTATTGCTACAACCTTTATTCACTACGGCTTAAGTTTCTATCGATTTTGCTTGTAAAAATTAACGTCACTTCACACGAGTTTTTATTTTTAGGCAACAAGTACCTAATTAATTAGAAACTATATTAATTCATTTTAATATTATTATATTTTAATTTTACTCGAATATGTTCACTAACTTATTTTTTGTATTATTATTTATTGTTGTCTTAACCACTACTCTCGTTTGGACCCAAATTAGGTGTCGGGATAACATGCTTCAGCCTTTTGAATGGTTCGAGGTAATAAAAAGGACAGTAAAACCACAAAGAAACACTCGAAAACATTATCCTAGCAGGCAGTGAAAAAAGAGGTGTTTTCTGTCTCATGCCGGGTACAGACCAAGCGAGCGAGAGCGAGCGAATGCTAACGATTGGAATTTGACAATGGGTACGTTCGTTCCATATTGCTTTGATGTAGCGACAGTCGCCGGAGCACGGCCGAAGACGAACGAAGGCCCTTGTTTGGACTCGCTTGCTTTCGCAATGACTTTCATACTGGTACTTTTGCGTTCGTTCGTTAGCCTTCGCTCGCTCTCGCTCGCTTGGTCTGTACCCGGCATCATTATTGGCTTCAAAACCGATGCGAGGATTTTGATATTCTAATATTTATGATTGGTATTAATCTCTGTACCCGAGTAACAAACCAAACTTGGTTTTACGGATAGATTTTAAGCAGAATTACAATTTGCTTCCATGCTTACACTTGTCTAAAAGTAGACTATATTAATTCCAGAACATTCTGCTAACAAGTCACAGAGTGAACGAGGCTCGAGTGAAAGTCGTGGACTTTGGGTTCGCGAGGCGCGCGCCCGAGTGCAACGACCGACAGCGGATGATGACGCCTTGCTTCAGGTAATATAACACTAATTAAGTATCTATTTATACTCAAAAACTAACATCATCATCAGCCTATTATATTAGCCTATGATGATGGTCAGTAGACATAGGTCTCCCCTAATGCGCCATAGCGCCCTGTCTTCAGCTTGACGCATCCAGCATCTGCCAGCAGTCTTGTGCAAATCGTCATCTCATCTGGTCGGAGGGCGTCCTACACTACGTATGCCGAGTCGCGATCTCCACACAAGAACACGTTTACGCCAACGGTTATTGGTTCTTCGCGAGATATGGCCGGCCCACTGCCACTTCAGCTTGCTAATTCTTAGAGCTATGTCGATGACTTTGGTTCTCTGTATGATGTAATCGTTACGAATCCTATCCTTCAGAGAAAATCCGATCATAGCTCTCTCCATAGCTCGCTGGGCGATCATAGTCATCTAGTACCCATAACACAAGCTCTGTTTAGCTTGAGACTAGATGCTGTGGATTATCCAATGTGATACAACCTTTATGCACTATACACTCCCATGCAAGATGTCGATCAGTGCATATCTCAGTTTATACGATTTCACTGTGCTTGGTTCCGAGCGCCCTGGCTGCTACTTACATTCCCGGCGCATCGACCCCGAAGTGGGTCTTGGCCTCCGACACAATAGATCGCCACCGGTTTCTGTCCAGCGCCGCCTCCATCCAGTCCGGTGCGAAGATTTGAAGTGAGCGAAGGTCCTTCTCCACTTCGTCCTTCCACCTGTATCCAACCGACTGGTCATCGGCCAAACGGCGCTCCAAGCTAGCTGATATTGTTATTAAAATTCGATTTATTTATGTCGTAAAAGGTCCCAGATATTTTCGACGAGGCACATGTCGATCTCGTTGCTTAGTTGGTTAGAGCGCACCTGTACTGAAGGTGAGGCGCGGGTTCGAATCCTGACATTATCCCTGTCATTATTAAATTTTCGTAGAAGATTACCTCAGTGTGAGTTACGCACTATAAAGCAAAAAGCTAAAAATTCGATTTGTTTACAGTTTACCGTACGCTGCGCCCGAGGTAGTTTCCCGTGCGAGAAACACCTCGTCACCTGGTTACGGACCACAGTGCGATCTGTGGAGCCTTGGAGTTATCTTTGTAAGTATTATCAACACATACTAACTATAGTATTTACTGTGCCATTATTCTAGACAGCGATTTGCCTAGGGTAGAATCATAAATGCGTAAAGTATTTGAAATAAATACCTTCGATATCAATAATTACGCATTTTTCATGCTATTGCAGTAGGCAAAGTACGGGGATCGTTCTCTAGGATAGACAATAATGACATCGCATCATCATACATTGCGTAAATTATTGAAGTTGAAGGAATGAGTTTCAAATAATTTACGCATTCGATGAAAAAGTGACGTATTTTCTCTCTATTCTACCCTAGACAACAATGCCCGTGCTTACCCTAGGTCTCAAACAAAGGTAAGCTTTTAAAAGGTACCATGGTTGTGATTATCGACACTTAATACACATACTTTCATGTTTCAACAAATCATTATAAATATCCCGACAGGCAAAGATTCACCAGAGTCACAGATTTATGCGGGTTTGACTACTGCCGCGGGACAAATGTTTTTTAATCGGCTTATGTTTGTTTCTAGTCTAGGTCTAGTGCTTTCTGTGTATAAAAATGTATGTGTCTAATTAGTACCTATTATCATCATATCAGCCCGTACACGTCCACTGCTGGACATAGGCCTTCCCCATACGACACCACTAATAGCGGTCCTGAGCCGTCTCCATCCATCGACTCCCTGCGACCGCTACGATGTCGTTGGTCCATCGAGTTGATGGTCTCCCATCACTAAGTTTCGCGTTGCATTGCGGCCGCCACTTGAGAACCTTTATTCCCAGCGGTTACCAGTTCTGCAAGCTTTATTTATGACCTGCCCACTGCCACTTCAGCTTACTAATTCTGAGAGCTATATCGACTTTAGTTCTTCTACGGATTTCCGTATTCCGGACTTTATTACGTAAAGAAACCAGTACCACAATGTACAGAAGTAGTACCTATAGAAGCTGTCAATCACCAGGAGTTCTGCTCCTGCCTGGGCCTGATTAGGCAGGGGGAATATGCACAATAAGCTCCCAAGCGAGATGTCAGTGCAGATCCCAGTTCTCCAATTTAGCATAGTACCTATATCAGTCATGTAGTACATATAACACAAGCTCTGGTTACTTTGGGGCTAAATGATGCCGTTTGGCGTGATTAATAGTCCAGCATTATATTTATTTATTTTATTTATTTATTTTAGGGGATCTTTCAGCACTTAAATACATATTAGAAATGAGTAAAGGTAACAGGTGGCTATTAATAAGTTCCCACTTATAGAAACAAATTACAATTGCAAGTAACACAAGTAATAATAACAAGCTAAATATTCGCATTTACCAAACATAAATTCACTATACATTACTGTATCTTATTTTTTAGAGTAGGTGGTAGTATGTACATATGTAAATATAGGTAAGTATTCATTCACTTATTGTTGGTCCAACTGATATGTATATTGATTTACTTAATATTTCAGTACTGCATGCTGTGCGGTCGTGCTCCTTTCGAGCCTGGCTCCAAGTCGGAGCCCGTCACAGCCTACATGGACAGGATCCGAGCGGGGCTCTTCACCATGGAAGGTAAATATAACAACATTTACTTGAACTGAGAGTGCACAAGAAGGAGTCAAAAGCCAACATAAACCCGAAGAATGTAACATTCGGGTCAAAACCCTACAGGTTTAAAGAGTGTTATACATTTAAGTCCTATGTATATTCTTTTTAAATTAATACAATAGCCAAAAGATCAGAGCTCTGAGTTCGGTCTGACGCACTGAAGTGTATAATAATTATCATCACTAGCCCGTGTACGTGCACGGCTGGACATAGGCCAAACGACGAGCCGCCTGCATCCATCGACTGTGTGATGTAAACGATGGAATATTCTCTACGCAATGACAGTTATTTATATATCCCTTTCAAAGCGCCTCTGTCAACCGTGTCTGGTACAAAATTGACATTTGTTGAGCCGTACCAAAATAACATGACAACCGTTAGTTTGTTTTTTGTTTGTAAAAATTTTTTATTAACAAAGAAAATTACAATCAAATAATAGAATTAAATTAAAACTAATGTTTATAATTGAAACAATTGAGCTAACTGCAGACTGTTGCAAACAATCTACAGGTAGCTCCACTGATATATCAATACCAATCGGAAGTGTGCCCAAGACGCTAGCTACATACCGTTAAACTAGTTCCATTGGCGGTCACGACGCCCACGCAAACGATCAGCACCAAAATGGTAAAAATCAAATGTCCTAAAGTTATCATCGATAATTATGATCTCCAGCGTACTTGTATAATGGTGATCTATGGTCTGACAATAGCATCGAAACGTCATTGTGACGTCATAATTATGTTTGGGATTTATTATAAACCTAAATTAATTTGTTTCTCATGTATCTCATTATAAGTGAACCACGGGTTTGTATGAGAATAAAGTTCTTTATACCTATTTGCGTAGTACGTAGTTCCCTTTACGCACGATAGAGGCGCTGTACCAAATCCCATAGAAAAATTAGACATCATGATAACGTCTCGATACAGTTTTCAAACCAAACTCCGGGCTCGCGCATGGTTGAGCCAAACCTGATCGCTGATAAAATCAGGACAAGAAACTTAAACTGGATTAGCAGTTTAGATGAGAGATTATTTTTCGCTTCATCCACTAGTGGACAAAAAATTGAAGCGAACAAAATCAATAACATTTTGTTTCTTACATGATAATAATTACTATTTATTAAGCTGTTTATGTATAAAATTTGACTATTTTAAGTGCTTATTTTTTAAGCCTAAAGAAATAAAGTTATTGACTTTTGACTTTTAGAGAAGTTGGTTTTTGATGCTGATAGAAAGGCTGTAAGACTAGTTGGAGGATATCAAGGGACAGAGAAAACTGGAAGAAAGAGGACCTCAGTGGCACAATGGAAACTGCACCGCAACGCTGAAGGATGCGGGTTCGATTCCCGCGCGGCACAAATATTTGTGTTTCTGTTTTGTTTGTGTAATTCAATTTGTTGTTTAATGAAACGCTTTCACCACCAGGTATCCCATGGAACAACATATCATCATCCAGCAAAAGCATAATATCCGGTCTGCTAGCTGTGGAAGAAGACGAGCGGATGACTGTCGGCGAGCTGCTGGACGCGCTTCATGAAGTCGATGATGACGACGATGATGACAGCAGCTTTAGACTGGCTGTAAGTAGATTTATCACTAAAGCATCCGTCCGAAGTAGCCATGGCGGTCGCAACGCAAGAATCGACCTCCAACTCAATCCGTGGATGTTGTATGAGCCGACTAAGGGAACCTACCAGAGGAAGGACAGCAGCTTGCTTCTGTGTATAACACCTCTGAAAGAATCAAAAAATCGAAATCTGAAAAAAAAACTAATCAATAAAAAGAAAAAAAACATTTTATTATAAAACATTTTTTTTATTAACTTTAGTTATTCCTCATAACAATTTTAATATACATAGTAGTATATCAGGGATTTTATTTGCATTCATTCCCTGCTTATTTTGGGGACAGATGCTGGCCTGGTGGATGCTAGCGTTCGAAAATGTCTAGCATAAATTATTTTTAGACTAACCACAAATCTTCTCCACAGGACATGACCAAAGCGGACCTCTACAAACGCCGCAACAAGAACAAACACACCGATTCAGACCCCAGCACCTCCGAGAATACCTTCATAGACAACCTTAACCTCAAACACGACTCCATCGAAAACGACGTTGAACTGATCCGAGCAAACACTAAAATAACACCCACCACAGAAGAAAACCAACCTACTTTTGAAATAGACGACATACAACCCGTCAAACACGTAGAAAAAACATACGGCAAGAACAGATCTAAGCTAGACGACTATATGTTTGTTGAAAGCGAAAGTTTAGATGATGAGGTAGTAGATAAGGGCTTAGAATCACCAGCGGCAAAGAAACGGAAAGTTATCAAACGTGGAACTCCGAAGAAAGCTGGAAGAATGCTTAGGAGCAAGGAAAAGAAAGATGAGGAAGCAAATGTAACAATCAAAGGAAATGTGCAGAAAGAAACGAAACGCGGTCTAAGGAACACAGATAAGAGAAAAAAAGAGTCGATTGAGAATGAGATTAAGATAACGCGTACGAGGAAACGCAAATTCGAAGAAGTTAACAAACCGGTTTTGAGAGAAAAAGGACAGACTGGGAGAAGCTCAGCAAAAAGTTTAGAAGCGGAAAGAAAAATAGTACGTGCTAAAAAGAACGCTAAAGCTGTGACTACTAAGGTTGAAGATGCAATTCGAACTGAGGCAATTCCACGTATGACACGCTCGCTCCGTCGTCGCATGGAAATTAGCTTGTCTGTATCCGAAGTTAAGGCTATAATTCCGCAAATGTCTTTCGAGTCTGATGTACGCGTCAATTCTATAGAATCAGGAAGGTCTATTAAATCCAACAAGAGTACCAAAGGTACGAAAGCTAAAACCCATACCAAAAACACTAAGAAAGGTAAAGTCACTGTGAAAGAGAATAAAGGTAAAATTAGCAAGGACAAGAGCGCTAGCAAAGTCAAGGTTCAAGCTAGCAAAGGTAAAGCCAAGGGCGCAAGCAAAGCCAAGAAAATGCCTGTTAGAGCTACACGCTCCCGCAGATGAATCATCAGAAACGGCTTATTAGCTAATAGTTGTTATCTAGGGAAATTAAAAATTTATCATTAATTTAAAAATAGACTGCTAAAGCCGTTGGGCATCTATTTAATTCCATTTTACCCTCATGTTCTGGCTCGGACGCTTGAACAGGCTATTTATTATCCTTCCCTATAACACCCCAACCCCCCTTTCAAATGGGGTACATTTGCATATATCCCTTGATTTTACGTTACTATTAATTTTTAAGATTCTTTTCCCTTATTTACCATTAGGTTTAACATTGACGTTGGTTAATATTATATTTTAAATTAAGTAATTGAATGAAATAATAATAGGACATTTAGATGTGAATGAATACACCTAGTTGAAATAGAGCTTTTATGAAATCCAGAGTTAAGATGTTTATGATACGTTGTTGTATCAATATAAGAGTTATTTCTCCTCTGATAAAGATACATCAATGTTTTTTCGCAAGAATAAATAAATTTACTTGTTGAGAAAAACAATCAAACCATAAAATATAGATCTCTTTCCATCAAATATGGTCGTTTGTGTGTGTATATTTGTTTGTCTAGTTTATTAGGTTAAATTTGTAAATGATTAATGAAAAGAGGCGGTTTATATTATATTATCTTCCACAGTAAATTAAATTCTATGGTGAAAGTGCCAAAGTTTCTTTAATTTGTCCGCAATTTTAAATTAATTTTACTGTCTTTTTAAAACAATTCTGTCTAACAAAATTTGTCGTGACCTAATTTTAACTTGAGGCTGTCATTTTTAATCTGTTTTTCTTTGTATGAATATTTGTTTTGTGTTTTTATTTTAATGTTTCTCTTTTCCTTAGCGCTTTTACCAAATAAAAAGTTTCGATTTCTTTGTAAATAAAAAAAATATAGCATTTAGTACAAAAAATTGGTGGAAGTTGTTAAATTAATATTTATGATTAAATTAAATTTGAAAAAATCTCAAAAAATTCCCCAAAAAATGATACGATAGGCGTCTTACGTGAGCAATAAATAGTTTTTCGTTGTGTTAAATGAACTTACAAACATGTGCTGTTTAGGTGTGCTTGCCTCTTTATTGTCTACATTTAATCACAAATTTATATAGATCAAAGTTGATATTGACTTAAAGGTGGTGTTCTTCTAAAGGATAGTTTTCTAAATTCTATTACAACTCTAAAACCATACTAGATCTGATAGCAATTTCAATGTTTAATGTGTGAAAAAAATCTGTTATGTCAATTAACATTTTAAATCAGCATTATCTTTTAGAATAAAAATTAGGTACCCTTAATTCCTTATTATAGCATCAAAAAATGTTAAAATGAATTCCACAGAAAAACGTGATCAAAAATGCGATTGTGTAACGTAGCAATTTACTTAGTACAAATTAATGTTTTTGAGTGTTGTTCTATGATTTTTTTCATATAGGTAGTCAGTTTTGTCATACCTATTGTATTGTACTTGAAATATCATGTCTTTTAATTTAATTAATGTTAACTTCACCTAATTCTTTATGTATCAGGTCTATTTTCGCGTCATGCCGATTACCGCCTACGGGCCTATGATTTCATGTATGGTTTTCCTATCACCCGGCCCGCGGGCGGAAATTTGCTTGACAGTAAAAGAGCCCTAAATATTTGAATCGAAGATAAAAGACAAAAATTGGACACAATTTTGTAAATCATTAGTATGATAAATTATCACTATGTATTGTTTGATGAAATAGGTTAAAATATCACAAAATCCTTATGTAAATAGTTAGAGAACGCTTTTTTCTTAGCATGGTTTGATAATATACGTGTTTGCTTCTTTTACAATAATTATTTGGGCGCGTCTTCATCGAAAACGCAGCCTAAGCAGAAGCGAAGCGAACTTGTAAAAGTTAAAAGTTTGGTTAAACTGTCAGACAGTCCGCTGCTATCTAAAACGCGTCCAAAAGGAGAAATCAAAGCTTATATGAGCGTGCTAGGGGTGACGATCTTTACGAGATTCTACGTTCGTGTATTTGCTCCTTATTTAAGGAAAAGAACTGCAATTCGATAGGCGAATATCACGCGTCGAATCTATGTAGTTTGTCGTCGCCGCGATATCGCCGTGCAGTTTCAATAACTAGGTACCTATATTATTAAGACAATTTTGAAATAAATCGCATTGTGATTCATTCGCCTAAATGTGGTACCTCAGGCCGCAAGCCCTGATAGAGAATCAGGGCTTATTACTGTAACCTATTTATTGTTTGAAACCTATTTAAGTGCCGCATCGTATCAAATAGGAAGTTTTGAATTTCCTCCATCGCTTGTTAGCCTTACGTCGCTAAGACGTAAACATTTGTAAGTGCACTTAAGTTTAGCGGATTGTACCAAAAGAATGTATAATTTTATAAAGTAAAGTGTTAGATATGGAGTGAAAGGGAAACAAAATTTTGTAAGACGCGATGAAGATGGACGGGAGATATTGGATTGTAATAAATATACCATTTTAACATTTATACTTGTTTTATTGGTTTGCTTTTTATTAAAAATGGCTCGCAGTTGCAGCGTTTCGTCATTTTTTGGCTACTTTACATTATTTATTCGTAGCTATCTTAAAGAAAGTAACTTCAATAGGTACAGTCAACGCTGCTTTGTGGACGCTGCTAAGAAAATTTTAGAAGTTATGTTAAGTTATTATATTATGTTCGACATTTTTTGGCGTAGACTTGATAGGACCCAATATCCAAATAAGTACCTACCTACCAAATTGTTATCATCCTAGTCAGTGACAACGTAACAAACCGTAATCAGTTGATTTTTATTAAAAATATGCCTTTTTTTATGTAAAAAAATGGGATTCAAATTACACAATTTTTGATACATGATCACGTGACCGAAAACGCTATGTGTTTGGTTGGATCGCAACTGACGTCACACATCCTCAGATTACAGTGTCAATGAGTTCTTCTTGTTATGTGTGGTGTGGTGGGGTGACGTCATAGCTTGGAACACGGTAGCCATGACAGACATTATCGTTTTGGCGCGGCATTATTTAATTCAAACTTTAAAATTAGTTTTCATAACTAATACGACTGGCCTTGAAGAAATATTGATTACACTTTGCATTATTTTTATCAGACAATACGTTAGAATTATTTCCCAGTAGTAGTCAAGTAACACACAGCATGTGTAAGTAGTACCTAGTGAAGTGGCAGTGGACTGATATAGGCTGATGATGATGATGATGAGTAGTCAAGTAGCCTAAATAAAGTAAAAAAGTAAGTAGTCTAAGTAGAGCCAAATTGGACTAAGAATTATGGGTACGTTTAGAGATCCCCTTCGGTATAGACTTTAGATCAATGCTCTAACTTTGCGCTTCGGCTTATCCAGGCATAGACAGACAAGAACATTAGTTAGTTCATCTGTGCTTCAAGGTCAGGCTATAAGGCTTAGAGTATCGGTATACTCTTAAGCTATAAGGTAACTTTTCCAAGGTACAAACCAAATCTGATGACTGCTAGCGGCATCTAGTGTTGGAGACCAAAGTTGTAGTGCTTTTCATGTTTGGGAATGCTTGCAATAAGGGTGATTTCCTCCGTCCACGGAAGCCAAATTGACCGTTGACACAGCTTGTCATGAATGAAATGACAGTTGTAAAAGGGTTGCCCTTGTGGGAATTGAGTACATTTTGGTAACTTTTAGATTTGTTTTCATCATCATCATCAGCCGATATATCGCACCTTCGGTAGAACAAGGGCATAACTACCCAATTTTCGAAAAATGACTTAAGTATGCCAAAGTGCTTTAAAAACGTGTTTATACCCGGAGAAACAAAGACACTCGTTCAATTCCATCCAATTTCACCAGAGAGCGACAGTGCCTTTGTCACATTAAAGCGTTTTTTCAAAGGTCTTGGAACGACAAAATCCTATTGGTCAGTTGCGGCGCAGCCGGCGCGCGGATTGGTTATCGTTTGGAGCGAATAAGTCGTTAATGTAAATATGCCCTATTAATTTTTCATTTTTGGAGGAACAAAGTCTCACTTTCGTTACATATGCCCATTTCTTAGAAAATAATTTGGAGGTACAAAATCGTTCGATCAGTTGTGCCTTTGTATGTCCAAAATGCACTAAAAGTTTAGAGACATACCCATACAGATATAGCAATCAATCAGATACCTGGACAGAAGCTAATGTGAAAATAAGCCGGTAATAAGCACCGGTAACAAAAAACAAATTAAAGATATAAGGCTAAGTAATACTAAATAATAATAATAATTTCATTTGTTTTACCAAAACAAAAAAAAGCAAGAACAAAAGAAAAACAAGTAGGTACTTAGACTATAAAAAAAGTGAACACAATAACAATAGGCTAAAACTAACTTGAATAATATATTATACTAGCAGCGCCTCGTGGTTTCACCCGCGTAGTTCCCGTTCCCGTAGGAATTTCGGGATAAAAAGTAGCCTATGTCCTATTCCAGACTATAATCTATCTCTGTGCCAAATTTCATCTAGATCCGTTTTGCCGTTCTGGCGTGATAAAGGAACAAACATCCATCCATCTATCTATCCATCCATCCATCTAAACTTTCACGTTTATAATATTAGTGACATAGTGACATTAGGCACTTAAAACTAACAACTTTTAAGAATAGTGTAAAATGGGTCCCTAACTCAGCATTTCGCAGTATTAGGCAAGTGTTCTGTACACCGAAAAGCTACCAATCCCCGATCGGAAGAGAGATGACATTCGGCAGTTAATTGCCTCGAACATTGTTCCGAAATTTTATGAACAGTATTATAATGGATTATTTTAATTGTAATTTGATGACAAACGTTAGTTGCTCAACTAGTTTAATAAATAAAGAACGATTTCACTATTTCAATGATTAAGTACAGTAAAGTAGGTACCACAATATAATATTTTTATTTTTAATTGATTATTCAAAGAACGATCTCAATTTTCTAATAAATAGGTACATTATTTAACATCCGCACTTAGAGATGTTAATGATGTTTAAACTATTACTAAGTAAAGATTTTAAAAAAATTAGCTTAGTGGTAGCTTTAGTAAACATTAACGTCTCCGAGTGTGGCTGTAGTATCTTTGTTTTGATTTTATAAACTTTTGTTTTTTAGAATTTTCCACTCAGATGCGTTCAATTGCCATTAAATCTGAATGAAAAAATACTATACTCCTCTTTTCGTTTCTATATTTTATATAATTTTAATAGTATTGATTATCTTAAAATATTTAAGATTGCAAAGACCGTAACATCTGTGTTAAGAACAAAGACTTTAAAGTTTGATGTTGTTTGTCATACTTCAGTGTTAAAATTTAAGATTTTTTGAAGTCGTACTACTAAGTGTTATTGTGTCTGTGGGTTTCTATTAAAACTTTAATAGATAAATATATTTTTTAAAGAATTACTGTTATTTTTGTTGAAAAACATCCCATAAAAATAAAAGTAAATTATGGTCATAATTAATTTTTTTTTAACAATTTTGGCGGAACAAAGGCTTAAGTGTAGGTAAGTTTTTATATTTATATGAAAATAATTTAAAACATAAATATTTAGGCATTCTAAAGAGCATGCCATTATTCACAAAACTATAAGGTATATTTCACACAAAGGAAATTACCTCAAGGTCAATAAAAGAAGCAGATAAAATGACTCTCAGCACAAAAAATATTTAAAATGGCTCTCCTGTAAAATCACAAACATGGCAGTTATGCCCTTGTTCTACCGAGGGTGCGATATGTCCACTGCTGAATATAGGCACAGATGACATAGGGCTCCACCCTTACCCCTCCACAAAACGCCACGAATAATGGTCCTGAGTCCTCAATCTGATGTAATCTCTCTATACAAAAACATTCGATAAACGTAATCCAGGACCATTGGTGTCTTCCACGAAAAAGGCTTAGAATAGTAGTAGACACAAACGAAGTGTAGCCAAAAAATGCGATAAATGAGTCTCATTTTCCTATTAGTATTATGCGTGAAAGCACTGAAGTTAATAAAAAACAAAGTTGATTGAGCGTGTTTTACCTTTATGATTGACGTTTTTGGATAAAACTTGGTACGCTCATAGGACGCAAAGGAAATACTTAGATTCGGTTCAAGTACCTACCCAGTGAAATGTTTTCCCGTGTGATCTTATTTTTTTTGAAGCACCAATTGAAGGCATTTCTGTGACTTTGCTAATATATATTTGAGATGTTCTATCTTACTGCCACTGTTATGTCAAAGTGCAACAAATCTCTCAAAATCATTCGAAAACTATCATCGAGCCAGTAAGAAACGATTTGATCGTTGTCAAACTACGATAAGTAGTTCCTCTCGATCCGGTTAGGGCCATACAAGGCGCTAAATATATAGGAAGGACTTGAATTCGATAGAAGCAATCGAGAATTAATGCATATCAGTCGTACTAGGGCCCCTGAGCTGCCACCATGCTGCCACGCCGCCGCGCGCCGCCTCCATCCATCGAATCGACCCCGTGTGATGAGACGCGGTCGCTGACTATTAGGCCTCGTGTGTTTTGCTTTTATTGCAGTAGCACTAGAAATACTTTTGGTAGAAATTTTCATGAATATTGTTACGCTGGCAAGCACTGTAAATGGCACTGTGGCAAACGTCAGACGATGTATTTGACGATGTCGAGTTTATTGTTGGAAAAATAATTATTTCTCGACTTTTTGTTTAAATAATTATGTGAATAATGAGATGAAAGTGTAGATAAATGTTAGTATAGTGTGTTACAGTGATTATGGCGCATAGTGGTGGTGTTTTGAGTTCTGATATATCTAGAAGAAACCCGCAAGATGAGTATGAACTCATTCAGAGGATTGGATCTGGCACCTATGGCGATGTGTACAAGGTAGGGGGTCTTCCAACGTTATAACCATACAATCCTCATACAAAAAGTTGCCTAACTGACACCTTACGTTCGTACAACGAAGCTAATCAAGTACCAATCAAAGTCGATTTCTCCTACGATTTTGTATTGAAAACTATTATAAAACCACTTGAAATCGTACGTACTCCGCCCTATAACCTTCGTAATGAGTTTTTCTATCCACCAAGGCGCATAGAAGTTGTCCTTTTGACACCTTAATACAGTGACCTTGAAACTGGGGACATGTATAAAGTGAACACACCCAGTGGAATTCAAATACAACCTCTTTGTTTTGAAGATTAACTCTATTGTTATTCAGCACTAGTGTAATGTTCACATAGTAGAGCATTGTTAGGTGATTAGATATTTGTATCATTTATATACCTATGTGAGCAAGCATGTATCATTTGATACATAAATAAGTTCCTTCTGATCACTACCACATTCTCTATTAACCACAACTTATCAGATGCTCTATTTCTATCGATTAATAATTGTTCACAATGACTTCAATATTCTATTCTATCTGCTTTGAGAAACGTCTTGTAATGAAAACAAACTATACAAAAAAATACTTAGAAACAAAGTACTTGCCAAGTCATCAACTATTTTAGGTAGATATAATTTTTAACACCCATAACATAACTACTATATTCAAGCATTTTTCCTCTTATGTGTAGTGTTGTTGTAAACAGAAAACATAGGTAAACCTATGACAGCATCTTAGATGACTCAAAATGACTCATATAATCAACTTTCCCAATTATACCGTATCATAAAAACAAGATTGGATACTCTTTTAAACATGCCTCATCATCATCATCAGCCTATAGTAGTCCACTGCTGGACATAGGCCTCCCCTAATGAGGCTAAACTATTATTTAACTATTTCATATAAAGATTTAAAATATGCGATGACAGAGGGGTGGACAGGTCCAGCTATATTGCTTGAAATGCAATGCTTTAGGGTTTATATAGAAAAATTTAGTGCAAAGTTCAGGCAAAGGCTATATAGCATCTATGAATAACCCACACAGTTGTGCAATTCATCTATTAAACACAAACGCATTGTGCCTATTAGAACTTACGAGTTGATTCATTATAACCTTGTAGTAGATGCTGTTTGTTGAAGATGTTCTCGTTATTTGGAAAGAAATGGTGTTACTAGGTTTTTATGACCACCTCAGTAGCGGAGCAGGTAAAGCTCCACCTGCCTGCAGAAGGTTGTGGGTTCGGTTTCAGCCTCGAGACAAATGGCTTTTATCATCATACTCGGTTCGAGTATTTTAATACACAATGCAGCATTTTAATGAACTTGCTCACGATATTGTGTTTAGACACGTGAAATGTGAAAAGGGTTTATTGTTTTTGTAAAATGTTTGGCTAAAATGCTGGACGTCTCATCTAGTGTTTATGAGCTAGAAATCCTGAATATACTATAATATAATATTTAATAACGATAGGCTAGTTTCCTAAAAAAATCGAATTGATAATTTAACTGACGGGCAGTTAAATTATCAGAAGATATTTGACATGTATTTTCTTTTGAAAATTAAACAAAAAATTATGAATATAAAGTTTCGCGTGACGTCACGCCTCCGACACCTTAGCGATGATGTGACGTCACAAGCCTCAATTACTTAAAAATCAAATTATATATTAAAAATGGTTCTACTTAACGAGACTTGAACCCGCAACCTTCCCTCTGTACGGGAATGCGCTACGAGATCAAGTGACGTAGGAGTCTGAGACTAGATACTTTTTATCCCGGAAAATTGCATGTTTGTTAAGCCGTGGGCTAGTATACTAATAACTTTTACTATTAGTTATTTATACACTAGCCATACTCGATGTAGAATATTCGTAAACAAACTACGACACAAATAACAAACTCACGTGCTTGGTGTCATATAACTGTACACAATATTTATTGAAGGAAGTAATAATAGGAAGTATCTCAAATGGACAATTAATGTAAATTGCGTAATACATGACTACAAAGGGAATTCTAGATTTAGTATGGGCGGTTTTACAATCATTCTATATCGAGTTTGGCTAGTGTATAGTTAATTTCTTCCTCCTTTTAAGAATTCATTGAATACTGTCATCTAAAAGACAATAAAACAATTCATATAACATCAGAACATGTGCGCCCCAGACATGTGTTATTAAGTTATTGTAATGTTGTGACGTCATTTATCGTATGTATTTATAGCAATTGGGGGAGAGTGTCTCGACGCTCGACTTAATCAGGTCCTGCCAGTTATGTTTCTACTTTTCTTATGTCTGGCAATTTTGAAAGTTTAGTTAAATCAAGATTTGATAGTCAGAACGCGTGGTGCAATGGAAAAATTGATACTTAATTTATGCTAGGTACCTATATTCAATTCAAATCGATTAATTAATACTCTTATAAATCTGCTGTTGCTATGTACAATTAAATTAAAACCTGCATGCCTTACTCTCTAATTATTTTTGCACACCAATGTATGTTGGTCAAACATGTTGACTCTAAAATAATTATTTGTCACCTTTTTACACGTGTTTTTGCAAATAAATGACTTTTACTTTACTTTATTTGGTTATTTTTTATTAAAATTATTCGCATTGTTTGAATAAACTACATCAGATAGAAGTCTGCAAGGACTGCCCTGCTGGACACGCTGTAATGGCATCAAGCTAAGCTTGCTATCAAAATCAAAAATTCTTTATTTCCATAAATACAAAAATGCATACTTGGAAAGGTCAAATTCTTAAAATAAAACACTGACACGGAAATAAAGTGGTACTTTTGATTTCTGTCGCTTCGGTATGTAGACTAAAGTAAAGAAGCGACTAAGAAACCTTTAGTCTGTTAGTTGTTATTTTTCGAGTTGGAGCAAAACCCGTCCCTAGCTTTTTTATCTTCTAAATAATCTGATATTTTGTAGTAAGCCTTTTTGCACAGAAAGGTTTTGACAATATGTTTGAATTTATTTATTGATAGATTTTGCAACTCACTAGGAGTTTTGTTGTAGAAGCGTATACATTGCCCTTTAAAAGATACATTAATCTTGTCTTATGGTCTCGGTCTTCAAGCTTGGTCATCATTGCAGCCCTTGCTGTCCGTGCCAAAAAGGCCTCGATCTACGGTCTCGACCTTCATTTCAGGTTGTCGATCAAGGGCTGCAATGCTGACCGCGCTGTGATGGCCTGGACCTGCGCTACACTTCGCTTTTATTACTGACCTCGTCGTTAAATGTACTATTGAGCAAGCAAAAACGAAAATTACCTATGAAAAAAAAATTAAGTCCGATTCAGTGTTCATTTTACATTGAACAGGAGATGAAATTTTTTGACGACTTATATTTTTTTGAGGGTTCTATCTACGTCTTCACGTAAATCGCAGAAAGAATTAAAAACTTGTACTTGATAAACTTGTTTTTTTTTTTGACAAATATCATTTTTTGGGCAAACCATACTGATTTATAAAAAACTAAAAATGACAATATTTTTTTCTTCAAAATGAAATAGAAGGTTCCTAAGAACAAAACCTTCTAACTACAAAAGAACCGGTAGCTACCCTTAAGGGGCCAAAAATTTGCCCCACCCTGTATATCCTGCGCAGTGTAACTCGATCCATTAAGTACGTAAGTTTAGTAGGTACTCTCCGGGTCTCGCGGGTCCTAACTAGGCAATAGGATTCTTTTAAAATAGCAATATACATATCTATACTAATCTCACTATCTCACTAATCTCACTATCTCACTAATATTATAAACGTGAAAGTTTAGATAGATGGATGGATGGATAGATAGATGGATGGATGTTTGTTCCTTTATCACGCCAGAACGCCAAAACGGATCTGGATGAAATTTGGCACAGAAATATATTATAGTCCGGAATAGGACATAGGCTACTTTTTATCCCGAAATTCCTACGGGAACGGGAACTACGCGGGTAAAACCGCGAGGCGCTGCTAGTAAATTATAAATGCGAAATGTGTTTGTTTATTCGTTTATTTGTCCTTCCTTCACGCCCTAACTAAGCAACCAATCAGCTTGATTTTTGGCTTGGAGTTAGTTGAAAGGATGGAGAGTAACAGGCTACTTTTTATCCCATAAATCAGTTCCCATGGGTTAGAAATAACCTTAAACAACGCGTGCGGAGCCGCGAGAAGCAGCTAGTATACATATATTTAAGTTGTAAACACGGTAGGCAGAAAGCGCCAGACAGATCTATTAACTCTCATCTTCGACGGGCTGCACTTTCACTGAGTTTTGTCACGCGTGGCGTACTCGACTGGCCGACGAACCGTCTAGCGAGGCCCTGATATAAGAAAACAATGGTGATAGGACAGGCTTGTGTTACGAGGATGTTATGATTCTCAAACAGAACTACCACAATCACCATCACTATCCTATGTTAGGGGCTATACATAAATGACGTCACACCTTGGGTTCGACGAAGTGTGACAAGAAGTGGGAGGCGTCATAACATTGGTGACGTCACATTTCAAAATGTAAGTTATGTCTAGGTATTAAATCAAAATTTTATCAAATAACGACAATAGGGGTGGTTTTATAAATGTGACCTAAAGAAGGACGGGGGATTGGTCAGAATATCCTCAAATTCGTGTGACGTAATATATAGATGTCTCCTTAGTCCACTGCTGGACTTAGGCCTCCCCTAATGAGCGCCATAGCGCCCTGTCTTCAGCTTGACGCATCCAGCATCTGCCTGCACTGTTTCGCAGGTTGTCATCCCACCTGACCGGAGGGTATCCTACACTACGTTTACCGAGTCGTTGTCTCCACTCAGAACCCTTTACCCCAACGGTTGTCGGTTCCTCGCGAGTTATGGCCGGTCCATACCACTTCAGCTTGCTAATTCTTAGATCTATGTCGATAACTTGGGTTCTCTGTCGAATGTTTTCGTTACGAATCCTATCCTTCAGAGAAACTCCGAGCATAGCTCTTTCCATAGCTCTCTGATCGACCTTGAACTGGTGGACCAGCCCTACCGTCAGTGCTGATCCAGTGAACGCATATATTACTTGTCTTTCCTTTGCCGCACAAAAGCTGTAGCTGTGTTTCAAATATAGCTCAACCCTACGGCAATGCCATGGCGCCCATTGTTTCCCGTCTGATGCCAAATGGTAGCCATTGCGTCGCTTATCTATACAGTGTTGCATAAGAACTACGGGTCATTGGAATATATAGGGCATCGTAACAGATTATAGATATTTGTACAATACAAAAACTATGCCCAGGGCTTCGCAAAGTGCGGATAACGGGGCTGGTTACACTTTTAGGATTAAAAGATGAAACTTTAGGAGGCCTGCGGATGATGATTTGACCATACAAACGTACTACCAAAATGATTTGTAATTCGAGCATATTTCCACTATACCTAATCATGTTGTTTTTTCTATTCGAAGAGTATACAGGGCGTCCCACGGACATGCCACATGGAGGGAAAGTACCTTGAATATTGTAGATGGAACATTTTACTGAAAGGAGACATTATTTGAATTTAAAAAACAATTTAAACTGCATTCATTGATATTTAAATAGGTACATGGTTGAACCGGGAATCGAACCAGTTACACGAGAAAAATAGTCACCTGTAGTTTTGTCGTAACGATCGAAAGGCTTCATCATAAGGATTATTTTTTGCTGAATAACATAGTATAAGAAATAAAAGGAAGACCATGAATTTGGATCATGGATGAAATCGCTGTTAGCGATAAGGCCGCCGATATGTGCCACTAGATAAAGTTAGTATTAAGTTTATGTTTAATTGTTTTCTGTACATATTGATGGTGCTATAAAGTAATAATCTATCTATTTATTTATCTTTATTATTTGTGTGGTTTACTTGTAATGACATTACACTTATATTATAAATGCTAAAGTTTGGATGTTTATTACTTCTTCATCTCAAAACTACTGAACAGATCGGGCTGATTTGCATACAGATAGTTCAAGACCTGGAATAAAACATAACCTAATTTTTATACCATAAATCAAATAACGTTAAACAACGCGTGCGGAGCCGCGGGCTGAAACGAGTCATAAATAAATAAAGTAAACAAACCTCGGCCATTGATTTACGTACCTACGCCTTATGACGTACTACATAGCACAGTCATTGCTCTGGTCACGCTCTGGTCATAAATCTAATTAGTGCTCGGGTCACGAACCTACTACCGTTAGTTCCAAATGCGAGTTTTACTACTTACTAGTAACTATTCGGTAACTGCCATAATATGCTTTCAAATAACATAACTCTTTGGTAACACGAGCAATCCAAAGTGCATAAATATACTAGATAATTCACGCGAAGAACACCCGCAAAAAATAACGCGATTTCATTCGCGTTGACTTTAGTAGTACCACATTATTTCATCAGTGGTAATACCCTTAGTGATTAGCTTTTTGCTTTATAGTGCGTTACTCGCACTGGGTAAATCTTCTACGAAAACTTTTTAATAATATCCCAAAAAAAATCGATTTCGGCAGGATTCGAACCCGCGCCTCACCTTCAGTACAGGTACGCTCTAACCAACTAAGCAACGAGATCGACACGTGCCTGGTCGAAAATATCTGGGACCTCTTACGACTTAAGCGTCGTATTAGCTCCACCTACAGGGGAAACCTTGAAAGATTATCCAAACGAAAGACTAAAGAAACGTTTAGTACGAATGACGAGAGGTGTCGCTTTTGCTATATTCTTAGCTTTTTGCTTTATAGTGCGTTACTCGCACTGGGTGACCCTAAGTGATGTTGGTGTCCATGTTGGTATCAACGCCAAAGTTTTAAAACCTTTACGATTTTAAAGTTGAATTTTTGCTAAGATATTTGTCGTAAAGGTTCACACACGTTTCTCCTTTTTCCAGGCGAAAAGGCTCAACGGTAACAACGAGCTCGCAGCCATCAAGGTGATAAAGCTGGAACCAGGCGATGACTTCGCTATCATCCAACAAGAGATCCTCATGATGAAGGACTGCAGGCATCCCAACATAGTCGCGTACTATGGATCCTACCTCAGGAGGGACAAGCTATGGATCTCTATGGAGTATTGCGGAGGAGGCAGCCTGCAGGTAATATCCTTTTCAGCGGACAGAAGAAAATACGTTTAGTTGACGACCTCCGTGGCGCGGTGGGCGAAGGTCTGCCTGCGACGCAGGAGGTTGCGGGTTCGATTCCCGCCTCGGGACAAATGTGTGTCGAAGATTCGCAAGTCGTATTTTGAGTGGGATACATATGAAAATATGTTGATCCTTTTTTGTTTTCCCGTGTACATATCATATGAGCGAGATAGCTTCAGCTCTGTTTTTGTGAGCGAGATAGCATGAGCCTCGTGTTTTTGTTGACTTAAAAGCTTAACGCATTTCAAAGGCGTTGACATTCGTATGATTGAATACGAATGTCAACGGTTACGGGTTGAAATGTTCTCTTCTGTGCAGACGAATTTTCGGATTGTCTTCCCAAGCAATTTGATAAGACTTGTTTTTTTGTTACAGGACATCTACCACGTGACCGGACCGCTGTCAGAACTCCAAATAGCGTACATGTGCCGAGAAACTCTTATGGGGCTGATGTATCTGCACAGCATGGGGAAAATGCATCGGTAAATATTGTTTGGATGTATTTTTATATTATTCATGGATGTTCTGTTTACCTTATACGGTTTAGTATCTTGTTATGCTAAAGGCACGCAACCACTGCGTTTTGACGGCAGGAAGTCGTGCACTGTGATGTCCCAAGACGCATGTGTCTTTCGGGTTCTGCAGGCGGGGCGCGCCCTTGCGCGGGTCGCACCGCCGCCGCCGATGCAGTGGGCAATGAATGCATGCATTAAAGAATCGTGGCTTTTATATTTGAATGAAGATGTTCACATAGAGGACGACATGGGAATTCCACTGGCAGGTGGTATCTGCCGTGACGGCCTCTGTGGCGCGGTGGGCGAATGTCCGCCCGTGACGCAGGAGGTTGCGGGCTCGATTCCCACCTTCGGACAAATGTTTGTACGATCTGCAGATATTTGTACCCGGAACAAATATCCGGTCGTTATCTATGTATAAAAAAACTATCTGTCTTTTGTATTGTATCATGTATGTACATACATCTGTTATTTAGTACCTACCCTTAACACAAGCTCTGCTAAGCTTGGGGCTAGGTAATGCTGTGCGAATTGTCCAGAATTATATATACATATATAGGTATATATATTTACATAGCTGATGTTACAACGGGTAAAATGTTGTCGCAAATTAGGGCCGCATAGCCTACCGCACACTACAATAATGTGCATTGAATCAAATATTAACTGGTAACATTTAAATGCATTTGAATGGGTGCACATGCACCCATGCCTATAGGCGTCAATATATTAGAAAACGTTTTAGGATTCCGTCCAAAAGAAATCAAACGTGAAATTGTGAATTCCACAGGCGAAGCTGCGGGCTCTTTTTTATAGTCTACAGACCTTTGTTTGACCACAATCTCACCTGATGGAAAGTGAAGATGTGGCCAACGATGTATCACGACTCTGCCACTAAATAAATAAACCTTCTCTTGCAGTGATATAAAAGGCGCGAACATCCTGCTAACGGACTGCGGCGATGTGAAGTTAGCCGACTTTGGAGTTTCGGCACAGATCACTGCTACCATCAATAAGAGGAAGTCCTTCATTGGCACGCCGTACTGGATGGCTCCGGAGGTAAGATTCAGTGAATCATCTTTGACAGCCGGACGTCCTTTGGTCATAAATTAAATTAATTTTATTTAAATTTGAAATTAACTTAAGGTTTTTTGTTATAGTGCTTACCCGCACTTTGGGTATCTCTAAGAAATGAAATTTCTTAGAGATACCAAATTTTACCATTATAATTTTTTTTTAATTAACTTAATTTACTACGAAAATTCAATATCGCGAGAAGAACCGACAACCGCCGGGGTAAACGTGTTCTTGAGTGGAGACCGCGACTCGGCAAAAGTAGTGTCTGACGTCTTCCGACGAGGTGGAATGACGATTTGCGAAAGACTGCTGGCAGATGCTGGATGCGGCAAGCTGAAGACAGGGCGCTATGGCGCTCATTAGGGGAGGCCTATGTATGTATGAAGCGAGTTAATCGCCTTCTTCCCTTTATGTTCGAAGCCACTCCTTCATCTGCTGACCACCAACTGCCGGGTTCTGACCTCCAAACTCTTGTGCCACTTCTCCAGGCTCAATTCAAACCGGAATGGCAGCGGCCTGTAGCAAATTCGCGAGCACTTTGTCTAGTATCAGATTATCTAGACGATAAAAATGCTTGGGACGACTTTTGCTCAACTACAAATAAGTGACCAACTTTTTAACCAACTGTTTTTCTTGTTTTTTTTAAGAGATTTTAATTTTCTGACGTATCCAAGAGCCCTGTAAGGTCTAAAGGAAATAAAGCACCGAGTTTAGAGTTTTTTTATATAGTATTATACTACTAATGTGTTTTTTATCCGTAGGTGGCAGCAGTGGAGAGAAAAGGTGGTTACAATCAACTCTGCGATATTTGGGCTTGCGGAATCACTGCTATAGGTACAACTGACATGATAAATGTTCTTTCAAGAACTTTTTATAATTAATTTAACTATTTTAAAATATACAAAACAATAATAATAATTACCACTAATATTTACACTTAAATCTATTTTCTAAAAATCTAAGCCGTCACCAGAAGGCAAAGTGCCCAGAATGCAGGCAGCATTGCCACGTTGAATGGCAATGGTAATTCGTTGACCGAAATAAAAGCCAGCATTCCGATCACCTGTGGACTCTATTAGGAGTTTTGTTAGATCTTTGTATATTCCATGTGCCCCAGGACCCCAACGACCTAGGGTTTCCACCCCAAACGGCTCGAATAGGTAACCTCGATCAAGATTGGAACTATTTGAATGTGTAGGGTTGGAAACTCGATGCAAGTTTATTATTGTGTAGTATAAAAAAAGGTAGTAAATCGCCAGGTTGATAACCTGTCGGTAGATCTTCGTTTGACCACAATTTCACCTGATGGAAAGTGAAGATGTGGCCGACGATGTATCACGAAGGTCTAGAAGATACCTATTCACTCTTCTCTTTAAGAGATCCAGGTTGTAATTAACCGGAGAAACAGCAGCAGGGAGCGTGTTCCAAACCTCAGCGGTACGAATGATGAAGGTGGAGGAGAACCGTTTATTGCGAGTGGACGGTATATCCACCAAGTAGGGGTGGTAATGCGCTATGCGTCTGCTTGTTCTGAAGTGGAAGGAGGATGGTGGAATTCTCCGAAATGTATCCCATATAAGATCGAGAGGCAAGCAACCTTGCGGCGTTGTTCAAAGCGATGCGATCGCGGCGTCGTCGTCGTCGCGGCATGATCAAAATTCAAAAAATTCAATAACTTTATTTCTTTAGGCTTACAAAATAAGCACTTAGACAAGTCAAATTTTATACATAAACAGTTTTATAGATTATCAAATAAGAAACAAAATGTCATTGATTTTGTTCGCTTCCATTTTTTGTCCACTAGTGGAAGAAGCGAAAAATAAACCACTAGTAAGTTTGTATAATGCTTAAAATGTAATACAATGTTATTCGCCTATATGTATAAGTCATAATATAATGTGATTTAGATACAGGTCAATATTTATATAAAACTAAGCTTAAGATTGTTCTCCTTAAATACTATTGTCGGTGCGGAACTGGGCGACATTTGGCCAAGCATTAACATCATTAATATAATCATCTATGGAGTAAAAGGCTTTCTTGATAAGATTTCGTTTTATGATCGCTGCGTCGTCGCGGCGTGCTCGATGCGTAATCGCTTTGAAATCGCCCACAAATCGCCAGTGTGATGTAAAAATAGTTATGGAAATAAAGGCTTTATTATTATTTTTGTATATTCTTTTTCGTTTCCAGAGCTAGCAGAACTACAACCGCCAATGTTCGAGCTCCACCCAATGCGGGTTCTATTCCTGATGTCCAAGTCGGGATTCAAACCCCCTGTGTTGCGGGACCGCGAGCGCTGGACGCCACTCTTCCACGCGTTTCTTAAGATAGCGCTCACTAAGAACCCTAAGAAACGACCCACGGCGTACAAACTACTGCAGGTAATAAGGATTATTTTTATCGGATAGGTATTTCAAGTATTTTTAAATACAATGTGAGAGATATTTAAATAAAACCGGCCAAGTGCGAGTCGGACTCGCGCACAAAGGGTTCCGTGCCATTATCTATAAAAACTGCAAAAAATCACGTTTGTTGTATGGGAGCCCCCTTAAATACTTATTTTATTCTGTTTTTTAGTATTATATCGGCAACAGAAATACATCATCTGTGAAAATTTCAACTGTCTAACTATCACGGTTCATGAGATACAGCCTGGTGACAGACGGACAGCGGAGCCTTAGTAATAGGGTCCCGTTTTTACCCTTTTGGTACGGAACCCTAAAAATTACTTATTTTAGGTATTAGAAGACTTTTACTTGAGATTGAGACTTGAGATGAGGGCGCAATGCAACTTGAGAGGTACTCGTAGCTATGCAGGTATTTGATAGTCTACATTTTTGAAACGAAGTTCCCCGCCGCACCTGTAATGTTTTTGTTTAGTGTCTCTACTTAGTTTGGGGCTAGATGATGCTGTGTGGATTATCCAGCATTATTTATTTATTTTTATTTATTTATGTAATAGCATTGACAGAGATAAATGAGAAATGTTAAGAAAATCTCAATACAATTCCACAGGATTTTTTAAAACAAATAATATAAAAATATCTTCCACTCCGTGCTATTGGAATCTATCTATAAGAAAACACGTCGTTCTCATACGATTTGGATTTTTTACATGTCGCTGTGAGCCTGTGACTAGTTCTATTTTATTTTATTGTAGCAATAATCAGAAAAATATTTAAAGCTGAAAATATCTATTTACAATTCCGCGCAAAATAACATTAAAATATTATTTAATGATATTTTTTTACTTTAAAGTATATTATTATTAATCAGGAAATTAATATTCTAGTTTAACAAATAGGTGCTGATACCTAATTACAAATTCCACTAAAAGAAGGTTCTGTCGAAAAAAAGATATAAACTGTGTGTATTTTATTTCAGCACCCATTCTTCCAACAAGACATGAGCAAGCGGCTGGCGATAGATCTCCTACACAAGTACTCCAACCCACCCACACACTGCACTCAGGAGTTGGATGACGAGGTAACAGACAGTTTCATGAAAAAAAAAAGCTAAAATCAATACCTAGCTAAAAACTAAGAGATTTCAAGTAGATAAAAAAGCTGCGAGAAACATCTTGTGCGTATGATATGCGACGAACAAGATGTTTCATGCAGCTTTTTTATCTACTTTAAATCTCTTAGTTTTTAGCTACAGAGCAGCACACAGCGCCACGCTTTGAATGCGGCTCACTTAGCTAGCCGCAATGACATGGCTGTCACACACAGCAAGGCTTGCTTCGATAATAATTAATTTCTTTATTCAGACTGAATTCGTCAATATACGATAGTTTTTACAATGATTTTGTTCTTTCCATAGGCGATATCCAACATGCCACAGCGGATAGCATCTAAACTCACGCAGGGCCGCGGCGGGCGGCGAGTAATGCCACGCTCCCGACCTCATTCGCTTATAGACGCGGACGATGCTGTCAGGTTTGTACATTTGATATCCAACATACCACAGCGGATAGCAAACCTGACATATTGGGGTTATAATGCTGTGTGAATTGTCCAGCATTATTTACTTATTTATTACAATTTTACATTATTCTATTACTAAGAAATGAAATAAGTTCCCAAAAATTATCGGTTTCGGCGGGACTCGAACCCGCGCTCCACCCTCAGTACGGGTGTGCTCTAACCAACTAAGCCACGAAACCCTTAGTCGGTTGAACCGAAAATCTTTGGGACCTCTTACGGACCATAGCGCCGGTGGTTTTTATTCTATTACTTACAGATTAACAACGGACTCCCGCGATTCCCGTAAATCCGGCGTCTACGACGACTCACCGATCGTGGATCTAGATGCGGATGACGATCTAAGCGTGCGGTCGATAGCTAAGAGCCATAATGTACTGCCGACTAGGTGTGATGGAGACACCATCAAGAGGAACAACGGTGAGACTATATCTGACCAGCACACATACTGCTGAACATGCCTGTCCAGATAAGCGGCTTTTGTAATAATGACCACGCTTGGCAGGCGGACTGGTGACTGCAGTGGTAAATAATAGATTCAAGCGTTACTTTGCGGAAATCCATTGCAAAATATGAGGATGAAAATATTAAGTAACAATTCCGCGCAAAACCGATTAGATCTAACAAAATGTAGTCCGCGTTGTAGAAGAAAAACGACACCAACTACAAATTGAAAAAATGTATCAAAGCAACACCCAACTAGTTTCGTCGCTCCACGAGACATCATCAGGACACCACAATACTCGATCCTGATACTGACAGCGCCAAGCAACAACGGTCCCGCTAAAGAGTGTTTTCACTTTCAAGGAACCAAAGAAAAAATGTTGAATTTTATGTCAATCTAGTTTTTAGCACCAGGATCCCGTAAGTAATGAGATCTAGGCCTAGTTTGAGAACCAAGACGTTAGGTTCGCCTCTTGATTAATATAATTATTAATATTAGTATTTAATGATAAATAAATAAATAAAAACTTTTATTTCTTGAAACTTAAATTTGGTACAAAATACTTAACAACAGTAACCTACTTATTCTAAGGTTTCCTAAAAATATAATCTATAATGAATAAATTCTATCAATTAGGTATAAGTACTTTTCAAGAACCCCTCTCGTCGAAGGTGAAGGCCGCAAGAGATTTCCAGGTGTCTCTGGAAAACATTTTTTTTTCTTAAAACTTAAATTTGGTACAAAAAACTTAAAAACACTAACCTACTTATTGTAAGGTTTCATAAATATAATCTTTATTAATAAATTTTATCACTTAGGTAGGCATAAGTACTTTTTCAAGAACCCCTCGTCGAAGCTGAAGGCCTCAAGAGATTTCCAGGTGTCTCCACCTCTTGTATTTCATCATCATCATCATCCACAACCTGACTTCACCCACTGCTGGGTATAGGCCTCCAAACTCTTGTGCCACTCCACACGGTCCTGTACCAATCTTATCCAGGTTCGCCCCACGACGTTTGTTATATCGTCCGCCGATCTTGCGGCTGGACCTCCGACGCTTCTGTACCCTGTTCTTGGACGCCATTCAGTTACCGTCTTACTCCACCTGTCGTCTTGTCTCCGTGCAAGGTGGGCCCACACGGTCCTGTACCAATCTTATCCAGGTTCGCCCCACGACGTTTGTTATATCGTCCGCCGATCTTGCGGCTGGACCTCCGACGCTTCTGTACCCTGTTCTTGGACGCCATTCAGTTACCGTCTTACTCCACCTGTCGTCTTGTCTCCGTGCAAGGTGGGCCCACACGGTCCTGTACCAATCTTATCCAGGTTCGCCCCACGACGTTTGTTATATCGTCCGCCGATCTTGCGGCTGGACCTCCGACGCTTCTGTACCCTGTTCTTGGACGCCATTCAGTTAGCGTCTTACTCCACCTGTCGTCTTGTCTCCGTGCAAGGTGGGCCCACACGGTCCTGTACCAATCTTATCCAGGTTCGCCCCACGACGTTTGTTATATCGTCCGCCGATCTTGCGGCTGGACCTCCGACGCTTCTGTACCCTGTTCTTGGACGCCATTCAGTTAGCGTCTTACTCCACCTGTCGTCTTGTCTCCGTGCAAGGTGGGCCCACACGGTCCTGTACCAATCTTATCCAGGTTCGCCCCACGACGTTTGTTATATCGTCTGCCCATCTTGCGGCTGGACCTCCGACGCTTCTGTACCCTGTTCTTGGACGCCATTCAGTTACCGTCTTACTCCACCTGTCGTCTTGTCTCCGTGCAAGGTGTCCTGCCCAGTTCTTCTTCAGTTCCGTGATCATTTTACTTTTATTATATTAACTGAGACTTTCAAAAATTAAAAAAAGCTTTATCATTATTAAATTTTATAATAAAATACCATTAGAATTAAGAAACAAATCTGACATTGAACTATTTGCATTCATTAAAACAATTCTATTGAATAAAAGTTATTATACTATTGACGAAGCTTTGGCTGATAGAAACATATTTTGTGATGAGGTAGGTACTGAAGCTAAGGTAGTTGTTAATTAACTATATAAGTTTAGAATGTAATCTGTGACTTATCTAAGAACATGTTTAATGTGTCAAAAGATAAATAAATGAACTGAACTGAACTATTCCAGCTTTCCACCGGCAAGCGAGCGAAGACTGGAGCGTATCATCACTAATGTCTTGTCCTAAACACAATCCTCTCACAGAACTTACAACGGACACGCTGCCCCAGAGCGAAAAGTGAGTTTTATTTCAATCATGTTTGCGTCTATATTACTTTGTTTTGTTCTTTATACTCTGCTTATTATTTGTTTTATGGTCACTTTGATATTCGAATTGAGTAGGATTTAAAAACTGCAGAGTTCAACAAAAAAAATACCTAAAAGCAAATTATAGCTTTTGCCCAGCAGTGGGCATAGGCCTCTCTATTCCCCTCCCACAATTTACGGTCTAAATCTAAATAGTACTTTGGATTTTTTTAATTTAAATTTTTGGTATTTAAAAGTTTTTATGCATGTGGTGTCAGATTAAAGTGCAAATTTAGTTTTTTTTTTTTAATCTTTCTATTCGTGTAATTAATTGAATAACTTCTCTTTTAATCCATATATTTTAAAGTAAACTTTACATAACAAAATAATTAAGATTAACTTAATTATATTGGGTTTTCTCGCATTGTGCTAACAAAATCTTGACTAAAGCCCGTAGCACACCTGCGCCTAACCCATAGCAGCGAAACCGCAACACAAGCTCCGCTGCGCGCAACATTAGATCCTACATTGATCTCCGTTTGAGTAGTGGAATATACATTTTCGACTGCACAAGATACATGCGAAACAAACGCGGTATTGCAGCGAAATGGCGGCGGTCCGAGTGCGGAGATGTAGCTGACGTCCAAGCCGATCGATGGAACCGCGCGGGAAAAGAGATCATAGAATCATAGTGAAATCTATGCGACAATTTTTGCCTCTGTACCATCACTGGTACATTTTTTTACCATGGTACTATCAGAATAGTAAAAAAAATGTATTTGCCGTGGTTCCATTGATGTAATGGGACGACAGCAAACAATTATTGCTTCTTTACCATTAATGTTACTGTCTGGAAGGTACCACGGTAAAGAAGGGGTAAGAACAGGCAGCTTCGCCTCTGTTCCGCTTGTAGTACAACGGACAGATCACGACGAAACTACAGCGGTTCTGCATTGGTATCGTGGCGGAGGTGTGCTACGGGACTAAAACACAATCGATATCAAAGTGACGAATCATCTTATTTATGTATTTTTTTATATTTATTTTATTTATATTTTGTAGCAAGTGGTGTCGGGTGGTGACTGGTGAAGATATATTTAATATGAGTTTAAGGTATTCGGACGGACACGATCAAAATTTATTATTATTATTATTTTAACTGTTTGGTTATTTGGTTCTAACCTTGACATATATATAACATTTGGTGGCAGATTGTAATTTTTATTCAAAATTTTGGTGTTTTTTGCGCACAGTTTAGTGTAATAGTGTTCACGGATTGCATGTTGGTTTTGGGACGCAAAGATGTTTGGCTTTAAATTTCTTGAGAGATGTGTTTGAGTTTTATTTAAGTTACATTTAAGTTTCGCGGCAAGAATTTGTTTCGCTGCCTTAAGTGTGAAGTATTTAATAGGGAAATGTGGTCTAAAGATTTATTTGATCTACCCTGTGTAAACATTGGTCGTTCTCGCGGTGTTGTTATATGTTAAAAAAGTTGTTAGTAAAAAACACAAATCCAAATTAAAGATATAATACGTGTTTTTAATCTATGGCTCAGGTATAATTCAGTAAATAAATAATTTTGTTGATTTTTAGTTACTGTCATCATCCTTGTTCACACAGCATCATCTAGCCCCAAGATAAACAGAGCTGTGTATTAAGAAACAAGAATTTATCGGAGGTAGCTGCATATGTACCTTCACGAAGATAATTATCTAATGAAACCTAAATACTTAATTAACAACGAAAATTACAATCAATTAGAATTAAATTAAAACTAGTACTTACAATTGAGCTAACTGCAGACTGTTGCAAACAATCTACAGGTAGCTCAACTGATCCATATAAATACCAGTCGCGCGCGTACCCAAGACACTGGCCGCATGTCCCCGCTGTATGGCAATGCTGATGCGCTGTGTCAGATACTCGCCAGCTCTCGGGTCAGACGTCGCTTCGATCAGACCCTCAGGTATATTTTTTAAAACCCGGAGAGCGTCGGTACCCCATGAACCTAGGGTAAAAAAAATAAAAAACTGAAAACTAATGTCAAAATACGTTACTCTATTGTTTTATAGACACGTAATTCGTCAGCTCAATAAACATGAAAAAATCACTCGATAGTTCCGATATTTTTCGAGCGGATAGATTCGCCTCACTATTTTTAAAAAGAAACAGAGTACGAATATTATGAGCATTTTTTTCATTCAGCCAAAGAAAATAATAGTTATTTGAGTGCAAAGTTGCTTTTTAACCGCGTGCTCAATTTTGATGACCGAGCAAGCGAAGGATTCTAAAATTCAAAAATTAGAATCCTGAGCGTTAGCGAGGAAATCAAAAGAGCACGAGGTAAAAAATCTTTGCACTCGAGTGCAACACGTGACTTTTCATCCCACCTCAGCGAGGAAAGAGTATTATTGAGAGAACATCGTGCACACGATGTTCTAAATTCAATTTACTTTATTCTCTACCTAGCGGATAAAAACAGCTTTTGCACTCGGATATCGAAGAGCAAACAGTATTTTCGAGATGAGGGGATGAATATAATATTTTGGCATGAATATATTGCCCTGTCCTGCGCAGTTTTCGCCAGTCTGTCGCTTGTTGCCCTGTCCTGCGCAGTTTTCGCCAGTCTGTCGCTTGTTGCCCTGTCCTGCGCAGTTTTCGCCAGTCTGTCGCTTGTTGCCCTGTCCTGCGCAGTTTTCCGCCAGTCTGTCGCTTGTGGCTCACGCCAGGTCCGCTTCCACCACATCTTTCCAGCGTTATCGCGGGCGTCCACGGGTCGACAGCCGCCGCCGGGTCGATTGATAGTTGTCACCAATAAATTTGAACAAATTTTTTTTTTTTTTTTTATTTTATTTATAAAAATTATGTTTTTTTTATAGTAAGTACAGTACATAAATAAAATACTGAGAAACCGAAGTATGAAACATTTTGATACAAATTTAGACCATAATAGCCACAATGAATTTTCATACAATTTTCGCAAGTCTTGATAACGATCAGTTGGTCTACCTGTAGATTGTTTGCAACAGTCTGCAGTTAGTTCAATAGGCTACTTAACTACATTGAAAATAAGTTCCAAAATGTTATCATCCTAGTCAGTGATAACGTAAAAAAGCGTATTATGATGGCTTTCTTTAAAAAATGTGTCTATTTTAGACAAAAAAGAGAATTTAAATTACATTTTTTTTATGTTCGAGCACGTGATCGAAAACGCTCTGCCGTTGCTGATGACGTAACAACTTCATCTTCAACTTCTTTACGACGCCGCTTGCCCTTCGCCGCGACTTCGCCAGTGTCTATTTCAGAGTGTCATACATAGAGTTTATATAAGTACTATATAAACTCTATGGTGTCTATCATACAATGTGGTGGGTGTGAAGCATACAGTTATTATATGGCTAGTACTATAATAACTCTATGGTGCGAAGTGTGTACCATCAAGGGAGGGGTGATTTCTTCCGTCCAAGGTTGACATGGTGTTGGTTGACGAAAGGAGTTGTGACGTCATCGAATCATGTCGCCGGAGCCATGAGCGTTTTAGGGCGCCATTATTTTATTCAAACTTTAAAATTAGTTTTCACAGCAAATACGACGGGTCTTGGAAGAAATATTAGTAACATTTGCATTATTTTTTATCAGACAATACGTAAGAACTAATTCCCGATAGTAGTCAAATAGCCTATTGTTGCAATTGTAAATACTACTTCTAATTTTTTTTCTATTATTTGATTGCAATTTTCTTTGTTATTACAAATTTTAGCCTAGCAGCTGATGAACTGTCATACAAATTTAGACCACATTTCCAAGCCACAGAGTTGAAAAAGCAAGCGCGTGGCACATGTTTGTAAGTCGTCTCTCTTGTTTTAGGAGCCTCTTACAATATATTGACGAAGAACTTATGCTCAGGTACTTGAATTGAGGTTTTTGCATGTACATTTTTGTATGTATATGTTCAGTAGAGCGCTTTGCGTGTGTGTATATACAAAACGTATATGCATGTTATGAATTATGTATATAAAACATTGTTATAAAACTTTCGTTGTGTTATTTGTTACAGGATAACATTACAGTTACCTCTTAGTATTGTTTTTTGTTACATTTATATATTTTAACTTCACTTTCTCACGAAATAAATAATAATAAATATGTATTTTTAAATCAATACAACAAAACCTCATTTTCGCTTTGGCATTAAGATTTTGTAATATTTAGTGTATTTTAGCATGTAGCATGTAGTTAGTGTAGATAAAGCCTTTAGATCTACCATTTTTAAAACCTAAAAAGAAAATCCCTTAAAAGCTAAATAAAAAGTTTTTGAATTTACACCAGCACCACTTGTTATAACAAAAATTTTAACCTCGCATAGGAACAAAATCGTGTCTAACAGTCGCTTCTAACAGCACTACCCCAAGCTTAATTAAAAACTCCCCAAAAATAGGGACTAACTCTTCCCTTTTTACAGGGCAACACTACCGCTAACCGCCGAAACAGCCGCGATGCAAGCTGGCAACACTGCCACGTCGCTGCACGACCAGCATTTGTCCCAGTGTATCCAGCTGAAGCAGAATTATTTGAATAATTCTAATACGAATATATATCAGAATATGGCGTCGAATCTCACGAGCGCGTCTTGTGTTTCGATAGACGACCCGCTTTGTAGGAAAATGGGAGACGACATACTTTATGTGGATCACGAGAATGAGGTAACATTTTTACTTTTATTTTTAGGGTTCCGTATCCAAAGGGTAAAACGGGACCCTATTACTAAGACTCCGCTGTCCGTCTGTCACCAGGCTGTATCTCATGAACCGTGATAGTTAGACAGCTGAAATTTTCATAGATGATGTATTAGTAACTAAAAAACAGAATCAAATTGATATTTAAGGGGGCTACCATTCAACTTCCAATCATACTCCCTCTTCTGTTTTGATCGGTGTTCTTCAAAAACCTTTTCTCCTCAACTCTTTTCTGCAGCTCCTCTTTAGTAACCTTCTCCGTCCAGCTAATCCTTTCCATCATCCTCCAGCACCACATTTCAAAAAAGATGACGTGTGTGATATAAGATAAATAATAGATTCAGGCGTTACTTTGCGGAAATCCATTGCAAAATATAAGGATGAAAATATTTAGTAACAATTCCGCGCAAAACCTTCTCCGATAAGTTCTAACAAAATGTAGTCCGCGTTGGCGTCGTTTTCCTTCTACAACGCGGACTACATTTTGTTAGAACTTAGTTATTATTATTATTAAAAATTAGTTACTTAGTTTGTTAGAACTTATCGGAGAAGGTTTTTTCGTGGAATTGTTACTAAACATTTTCATCCTTATATTTTGTGTGTGATATACGTAAATTGTATTATTTAATCTTGATTACAGGTCCTAGAACCTAGAAACGCGAACTGTGAATGCGGTCTCTGTCCTAAACCGGAACCGACTCAGAACCACACGCTTTCAGGTAAATAAAACCTGCATGCTTTAATTTAATACTTACTACACGTTTGTAGGTGATGGTTTGTTTGTGTTTGTAGTGTAGGACGCCCTCCGACCAGGTGGGATGACGATTTGCGAAAGACTGCTGGCAGATGCTGGATGCGGCAAGCTGAAGACAGGGCGCTATGGCGCTCATTAGGGGAGGCCTATGTCCAGCTGTAGACTGATATACGCTGATGATGATGATGATGACACGTTTGTCAGTAACACAAACTAGCTAAGCGCATTATAAAATAGTAATAAGTAAAACAATCAGTGAAAAACTAGTTATGTGAAGTTAATAAAGTAAACTAGATAAGTAACTCAAAAATCAATGTTAAGTACCTAGGTAATTAGTAGGAAATAAAAGGCTTTTTTATTTTTATTATACTTGCTACACGTTTTAATATGGGTATAAAATAGGTAATAATTTATTCATATCATTCCCCCTTTAAAAAGCTTATTTTATTCACTGTAAACAGTGAATAAAAAGCACTTTTAATCTCTATTTTGGTGTTTGAATTTAGCACACGCTAATATGTTCGACCTCCATCTCAATATACAACCTCTTTCGTAGTCATGACTTCTTCCGCTAGTGGAGAAAAAATTGAAGCGAACAAAATTAATAACAGTTTGTTTCTTATTTGATAATAATTACTATTTATTAAGCTGTTTATGTATAAAATTTGACTTGTCTAAGTGCTTATTTTATAAGCCTAGAGAACTGTAAGTTATTGACTTTAAGCTATTGGTCCAAATATTTTTTTTGGGATAGTGTTAATATACAAGCTTATTCTATAGTAATGTTCTATCTAACATTTAACAAAGTAGTAGCAAAGCAGTTAATAAAACTAAGAAAGTTATTTATGTATAAAATTTGACTTGTCTAAGTGCTTTTTTGTAAGCCTAAAGAAATAAAGTTATTGACTTTTGACTTTTTGAAAGAAAACAAAACTCAAGAGTACTACAGGGAAGCTAAAACTCCATTAATGTGAAGGTAGCTCCATTATAGTAAACAGTTTCTTTATGTTTGTACTACACACACGGTGGAGGAGTTCTTGGGTTTAAAGGTTAGCCCTACATCAATAAACCAATAATTTTTGATCTACAGTATGTATGTATGACACTGGCACCTACTTCAGTGTATGTTATGATGACTGTATTTAGGTAATCTTATTTATTCTCTTTAAATACGTTGTTTTTTATTAGAAATGGTTGACATGTATATATTTTGGACCAATAAATGAATCTAATCTAATCTAATCTTATATTTTCCAGACCTTCAAAGATCAGTAGCACCGAAATGCTCATGCGATTCCTGCAACTCAAACGGGGACATACTGAGCTACTACCGACATTGTTCCAATCACAACCAAGACTCGGGAATCGTGATCTGCGAGTCTTGTAGCAAACAGAAGATATCTGTATCTAATTTCAAGGTAATTACTAATAATACTTATAACTTATATTATAAAGGTTTAGTTGATTACGGATGTAAGCGGGTTAACTACGAACCTTATTTGTGTTGGAAGAACACCAACGTTTCATCCCTTAACGAGGGACTTCAGGGTGAGTGCGGTTCTAGGCGCGCGCGTTTAGTTGCTATACTGCGTAAGCCTTCGATCAAGTATCCGCCGCTTCCTCCGTAGATTCCTAGAACCTTACAAAAATTACACTCTAAATAGTTCATCACTTTTTTCGACGAAGACAGTTTGCGCAGAGCCTTGATAAGTTTAACTTTATTTCTTGTTTCGTTTTAAGTTCTAAGTACCTTTCTATGTACCTAAAACTAATATTTAAAAATAATTTTGATAAGATTATGAAATACCTCTGTAAATACTCGTTCTATTATTCAATTGTAGTTTCCTTAAAGTAAATATATTGTACAAAAAAATTGTTGAAACAATTAATAAAGCTCGTAGATCAATGTTTATTAACATTTTTTGTATTGTATTTTATACAAAATAATTTATCACAGTAAATAGCAAAGGAAATAAAAAATAAAATTTGAAACAATAGCCACACACACATGAATTCAGAACAAAGTTAAAGTGGTAGCAAAGAAAATAATATTTTTTAACGACGGGCTAATTTGCACATTAAAGTGGTAAAAAATGCATTAAACGTAAACAGAAAATACAAACTTTTGAAACTATCATGGTTATTAACATGGAAACATCGATCAAAAATGTCCGGCTTTGCCGGCCCCCCTTAGATTCACAATGCGCACGCCACAACCTTCAGTAGCAAAAGAGAAACATTTTGACATGTTAGGAAAGCTTTTCAACTAGTGTCATTTTAGCGTTCAGACAAAAAACATGGGTAAGTGCTCGTACAAAAAATGCAAGAATCACTCGTCCAAAGTGCTGAAAAAGGATGGAATTTCTTATTTTCAGTAAGTTTATATATATTTCTTACCCGTATATTGAGATGTGAGTCATATACTTGTGAAATCAGCATAAAATATTGTTGTTTGGTTTGCCTATGTTAAAATATTAATTTTGTTCTAAATTGATAAATGGAGAGGCTATTTCTTCTAATTTTTTTTTTTCATTTTTAGTATGTAGGTATTAATATATTTTTCATAAAAATAAGTTTAATATTACTAGTTGATGATTTTTAAAATAACTAGTTGGCCCGCCCTAAAATTTCATTTGCGTAGACTCTCTAATAAAAGAAAGACTAGGTTCTTACCTAGGTAGGTAAGAACCTAGTCTTTCTACCAGAAGTATGAATTTATAAAACGTTTATTTTTTGTCCCGTAAAAAAAACTCGTGCAAAGCCGCAGACAGGAACCAGATCTTTTTAAATTAGAGTGCCTGCCTGAAATTGTATTTTAAGTTTAAATTGTTGTATGTCTGAAATGACCCTTTTGTATAAATACCTACTGTTGAGACACCAATTTATAGTTTCATCAATAAATGATTCGTTATCTTTACCTGAATTCTGTTAATTAATCCTTATAGAAAATAAACTGAGTAGGTAGGTATATAATTCTCAGGAAGGTACCTACCTACTTACAAAATAAAATAAAATGAATTCGACTCCACCAATCTCTTGTTCCGTATGGAAAAAACTTGTCAGGCTCTGCGCAAACTGTCTGCGTCAAAACAAAACGTAGACAATTTTGATTGACATTTTTGTAAGGCTCTAGGAATCTACGGGGGAGGCCGCGAACTACTTATTTTTGATCGAAGCATGGAAACCATTAAGAACGGGATATTTATGAATGATTTATTTTAATAATTAATTGACATGTAATAAATAAGTTAATGGGCGGGGTAAAATTTTATGTTATGTGAATTTAAAATAGGCCTATGTCCAGCAGTGGACTGATATAGGCTGATGATGATGATGATGATGATGAATTTAAAATGTTAAGTCTAATTAAGTATGTACACTATTGAATTGGGTGCCCCTGTAAAAATAGTTGTATTTTTTATGAATAAATAAATATATAAAATAAAATTTACCATGATTAGATTTTTGAGAATTCCAATATTTCGGCACAGTTTCATGCGCCATGATCAAGGAAGAACTAAAGTCACTGAGAGTTGGTTTTTATTGGTAGACATATCGATCTACCCTCATTCTTTGTATTTGCTACGAACATGATTAATGATTTCTACAGAAAACAGAAAATCCAGTCCTTACACAATTATGGACTGGACCTCCTATTTTAAGACACAAGTCTTGGACGTGTGATTTTTACATGGTAGGCACGTTTCCTATCCGAATGTTAAATAAAAAACATTATCTTGAAGGTAATGTTGCGGGTTCAACTCCCGTCGAAGTCAAAAATATCACATAATCTACAAATGCTTATTTGATTGCAGGCGCTACAAATAGCAAACAGCCTTCGGATAGCAGACGAGAGAATGTCAAACGGGGTATCATCAGACGAAGAACTGTACCGGAAGATAGACATGAGCCTCAACATGGAAGACTCGGATAGAAACAAGCATAGTAGACATACCTCTGATACTGTCTCTGCTGGTAAGTAGCTTAACATAAATATATATACTATACATATAGTAGTCAATATATTTATGAAAACTTATTGTACACTCATAAAAATATCAAAAGCTTTCCTAAAAATAGCGATATACATTATATAAATACTAGAAATAAACATAAACTCGCTGTGCCCACAACCAGGCTTCAAAAGATTAATGTATCTTTTAAAGGGCAATGTATACGCTTCTACAACAAAACTCCTAGTGAGTTGCAAAATCTATCAATAAATAAATTCAAACAAATTGTCAAAACCTTTCTGTGCAAAAAGGCTTACTACAAAATATCAGATTATTTAGAAGATAAAAAAGCTTGGGACGGGTTTTGCTCCAACTCGAAAAATAACAACTAACAGACTAAAGGTTTCTTAGTCGCTTCTTTACTTTAGTCTACATACCGAAGCGACAGAAATCAAAAGTACCACTTTATTTCCGTGTCAGTGTTTTATTTTAAGAATTTGACCTTTCCAAGGATGCATTTTTGTATTTATGGAAATAAAGAATTTTTGATTTTGTGTTTGAGTACGGCAAGCTCAGTGGACACAGCTCTGATACTATATTTGGCTGGTAAGATGGCTGCTGACTTCAAAGTTCTGCTGCTAAAATGTAAAAAATAAAACCGGTCAAGTGCGAGTCAGACTCGCGCACGAAGGGTTCCGTACCATTAACTATAACTAAACGGCAAAAAAATCACGTCATTTGTTTTATGGGAGCGTCCTTAAGTATTTGTTTTAAGTTTTGGTTACGGAATCATAAAAATCACTCAAAATTATTATCCGTACTAATATTATAAATGTAACCCTGTTTGTCTGTCTGTTGCCGTTCACGCCTAAACGGCGGAACGGATCTTAATGAAATTTGGCATGGAGATAAACAATATCCAGGGGACTGTCATAGGCTACAAGAAAATCGCGTTCGAATGTATGTATAATCGAGTTCGGATGAAACTGTTATCGGTATATTTCGTTATAATGAAATTACTTCTCTTTTTCATTTATTAACAAACGTGATTTTTTGCCGTTTTTTTTTATAGATTATGGTACGGAACCTGTCGTGCGCGAGCCCGACTCGCACTTGACCCGTTTAATTTTTTAATTTTTGTAATTCGAGTTTAACAACCAAACCCAGATTCGCCTCTGAATTTCTATTTTTTTTTTCAGGTATAGATCTATCTCAATTCTGTCAATGCGATCTAGAAAAGGAAATCAAAAGGAAAACATCATCCGTGGATGAAATCTTCAATATGGTGGATGAAAATGGTAAAGAGGTAAGTAATACTCACACTTATCTATGTGTACTGATAGTGTAAGTTTAATAAACGTCCCTTGTTAGTAGCGTATTTAACTATATATAAAAAAATCAAAAAGTATGTTTTTGAGATAGCTTGGGCAAAAAGCAATCGGAAAATGTTCGTTTTAATTCATTAGTTCAAAATAAATTTTAAAATTCAATTCAAAGTTTTTAATATAGAAGGCGCAATGTTGTTATATTGTAATACGGCTGTGTAGGCAAACTAAAAAGTATCAACTGTCATCAGCAACATCAGCGCGTTTGGTTAGATACCACCAACCAACTGACATCATAACCACAGAGCAATATGGCGTTCACTGCGTCCAGCGATTTCGTCAAGTTACGCGCGCAACTTGAATATGTAAATTTTAAATGCGTTTTTAGTGCCTTAACCGCTGAGACACTTCAAAAATGGGTGTAATACCCTGCCAACTGCTTCGTGTCCATCCTAAGGTTGTTTGGAAGAGATCGCTTTTAGCGATAATGTTGCCTATTGTGCAACTCGATTTTCTATCTTTTCCTGTATATTTTTTTGTATTTTCTTGGTGTGCAGTAAAGTGTATGTATTGTATTGTACCCTTGTTTTATCTGTTTAACATATGAGTATTTATTTTGTTCAGGTTGCATCGGATAACGTCGAGGAGCGAGTGGGCAGGCAGAGAAGTCTGTCTGACAGTCAGCGGGACAAAGCAAAGGTGGAACACGATGGTGAGCATACTATAATAATTAATTGACTATGGTTATACCATTCTCTTAGTTCCGTACCCAAGGGGTAAAAACGGGACCCTATTACTAATACTTCGCTGTCAGTCTGTCCGTCTGTCACCAGGCTGTATCTCATGAACCGTGATAGTTAAACAGTTAAAATTTTTACAGATGATGTATTTCTGTTGCCGCTATAATAACAACTAAAAAAACAGAATAAAATAAATATTTAAGGGGGCTCCTATACAACAAACATGTTTTTTTTTTAAGAAACCAAATAAAATTGGGCCCAACTAAACCACCTCATGTGTTTATCTTCTAGCCTCCATGACCCCGGTGGTCCCGCCCAGGCGTGGGCGTGGGCGTCGCGTGCGCAGCCCGCCGCGCGCCGCGTCCAACGGTCTGCCGCCCACGCCCAAAGTGCACATGGGGGCTTGCTTCTCTAAGGTAAGATATATTTAACCACATACATTCGTCATACACACTAAGATGTGTCAGAGAGTGGGTAACTGGCTCACTTCAGTCACCTGGTTACTGGCGTAGCATTTTAAGTGACTCCATTTTGGGAAAAGTATAGGCATAGGATTTCACGTTCCTAGAAGCGGGACAGAGCAGAGCGGCGTGAGTGCAAAAATCGAGTTAAGCTTGTTATCTATTAATTATTCAAAATATAAGCATGAAAGAGAAAAAAACTAAACGATTACCTACTGTACTAAATGTACGGACGTGTCGTACATTTGAAGTAAAGTTAGTTAGTTAAGTAGTTAAGAGTGCAAAGTCAAATCACTGATCACTTTTCAAAAGTTTATTGAATGAATACACGTAAAAACACAGATAGCAAGTAAACGATCCGTCAGACGTTTTTATCGCGTCGCGGTCAGTAGAGCACTAGTTGTAAGGGCGTAAAATGCCGATTCAGTCAAATTAGATATATGGTACGTCTCCGTACACTAAAATATTGTTGTCTACATAAGTATCTATGTGATTCGTAAAAAATAATGTGGTGCTGTCACTGATAATTTAGAGAATTTCAATTAAAACCGTTTTTTATGCGAAATTTGTTTTTTTTTTACTAAAGAAACCAGTTTAGTTCATAAATTCTATTCGATTACTCGACTTCTACAAGTTTTTTCTCTACCTATCGTATTTTTTTAATCTGAACATTAACGTACGTTACCAAAAAGTGTTTCAAAATACACATTTTGCTTGTTTTTTTTTGCATTAATCACCCTGTAACACACGTGTAGAGCGAAGCTAGTCGCTCTGAGTTATGGGGCGAACCTAACGGGATTGTTTGTCAAACTAGGCCTAGATCTCTGTACTCACGGGATCCCCTGGCAAAAAACTCGAATTACATAAAATTCAATTTTTTTCATTGGTCCTTGAATGTGGGAACACAATAGAGACAAATTGCACTCACAGGAACTACATGACCTGTTTCCACCACCCCCCTTCCACTCCAGGACGTTAAACAGACGCACAGCGCTACTTAAGCGCAGAGTTTTGGCCGAAAGGTGTTAAGTTCCGACGGTTCACTGGCCGCCTGCAAGGAGACACCGCCGTGCACCGTCGCGTCGTCAGCTGACACCCTGATTGCGTCACGTCTCGCTGTCAAATACCGCGTCTTTAATTTTAGTTTTTAATATTGTATGTATGTTAGTTTTTAAGGTATATATTACTATGGACCGTAGAATAAGTTAAAATAAGATCTGTAACTGTTCTATAGTCTGAAATAAATGATTATTATTATTACCATCCCACCAATTTTGTATTCTTCCTATGATGGTTAGCAGAACAGGCTTTTTATGACTGACAGTTTCGTATGAATTAGCTTAGCTCAGACAATCCATGTTTTTCGTTGTAAATTGTTATACAAACATAATATGTTTCCACCAAAATCCTCATATAGCAAATCAGTAATTTGAAATGAAAAAATGTTTATTTCGACTCAAATCTGATGCAACTAAACAGTAGGTGTCTAAAAACTAAAGTTGTCATAATCTCACTATCTCACTAATATTATAAACGTGAAAGTTTAGATGGATGGATGGATAGATAGATGGATGGATGTTTGTTCCTTTATCACGCCAGAACTGCAAAACGAATCTGGATGAAATTTGGCACAGAGATAGATTATAGTCTGGAATAGGACATAGGCTACTTTTTATCCCGAAATTCCTACGGGAACGGGAACTACGCGGGTGAAACCGCGAGGCGCTGCTAGTATTTAAATATTGGAATATCTAACGATCCGCGTACTAGGCGTAGCCTGTATCGCGCGGATCTGAATACAGATTTCCGATAGAACAAATAAAAAAAAACATCAAATTGATGTACATATTTCTTTGTTATACAGGTATTCAACGGATGTCCTCTAAGGATAAATTGCACAGCATCTTGGATACATCCGGACACGAGGGACCAGCACATACTAATAGGTCAGTTAATTAAATAAATAATGCTATGTACTCGTCTAATATTACGCTAGATAATGGCATGTGAATTGTCCCGCATTATTTAATAATATTTATTTATTTATTTCAGGCGCAGAAGAAGGCATCTACACACTAAACCTGAACGAGCTACACGAGACTGCGATGGACCAGCTCTGTCCGCGCCGCACCATCTGGCTACACGTCATCAAAGATGTGCTCATGTCCTTATCCGGTACGTAGTCTAACGCAGTAATGCCAGTGCTCCGCCACTCGCACTCTGTTTTAACTTATCTACTATAGTTTTCTCACCCCCTCCGAGGCGGTGCTTTCTAGGGCAGCCACGAGCCGAATAAATGAACGATGCGTTTCATTTCGCTCGGAAATCGCTGAGAATATCTACGCGTGGGTCTGTTTTTTTTGGACTAGTAAAACTGAAAGAAGTTTAGAATTAGACCTTCTTAGGGAATTTTCTACTGACGTGTTTTTGAAAACACAATATATAATATTATTTCTGATACTTTTTTTGACCTGAGACCTTCTTAGTTATTAATTACTTATTATATTTAATTTAACGTATTGCATCGATTGACAGGTAAATAGGCCTACAATGGTTTCTAATATGTAGATATGATATTTCTACATTTGTTTTTATCCACTGACTTATTATTTTAAGTAGGTAGGTACGTATTAGATTGTATGAAAGAGGTAGGTATGTATAATATCCGAACTCCTCGAAAACCTGAGGGTCAACCAATTCGGTAGCATGAGCCAAGGGGACTGCGGAGGTAGGTGGGCGCGGGTGGCTTTGATTGAGCCGCTTCGCTTACAGCAAGCATTAGGAACTTTATTGAACCATAGAATCGGCCCTTTCTGTTGCCTTGAATATGTTTAACCTTCCCCAGGTAAAACCCCATCGCTGTACCGGCACGAGCTGCAAGCCCTGCTCAGCGCTCGCGGCAACAAGTCTCTGCGGGTCCTGCCTCCGAGATTACTTCCGAGGCGGTTCGCGCTCACCACACGCGTGCCTGATACCAGAGGTAAATAAAATACAACACATGCAGCTGTAACCCAATAGGCCGTTTTAACCCAAGAGGCCATTGTAACCTAAGAGACCATTGTAACCTAAGAGACCATTGTAACCTAAGAGACCATTGTAACCTTAGAGGCCATAGTAACCCAAGAGGCCACTGAATTTTCAAAATCGGTCTATAATTGTCGGTTGAACATCCATAAAAAACATATTACAGCCGAACATAGAACCAAAGTTAAAGAAGAAAAAGTTAAGAAAAGTGAACATCATATAGATTACGATTGCTGACGAGAGATAGATTATCTAGAAAAAGTTAAAATCTATATTAATATTATAAATTCGAAAGTAACTCTGTCTGTCCGTTACCTTTTTTATTATTATTATTATTTAATTCTTTATTGCACACAATTACACAAAAGTATACAAATGATGGGCATAATGCCGACGGCATTTTCTGCCTGCCAACCACATCTCAACATCAACAAAAGGCGTGCTTCAAACATAGTACCTGGGTATGATTAAAATTAAGTCTAAATTAACAGAAGAAAAAACAAAAATATAAAAAACTAACACTAAACTATAGCAACAGGTATACTTATAATATAAGTATAATATATAAATAGCTGGGGTAAACGTGTTCTTGAGTGGAGACCACGACTCGGCAAACGTAGTGTAGGACGCACTCCCACCAGGTTGGATGATTATTTGCGAAAGACTGCTGGCAGATGCTGGATGCGGCAAGCTGAAGACAGGGCGCGATGGCGCTCTTTAGGGGAGGCCTATGTTCAACAGTGGACTACTATAGGCTGATGATGATGATGATATAAATACATATGATACTATTATTATAATTTAAGTATAAATATAAGTTGTAATTATTATTGTATTGTATATTGTAATTTTCTGTAAATAAATAATATTATTATTATAATATACAATAATATAATATAATAATAGTATAATGTATAAATACCTTTTCACATCGCGAAGCCGCAGGCAACAGCTAGTTATATTACAAATTACAAGGTAACCGTTGGCCTATTCCCTTTTCACACCTAAACGGCTCAACGGATCTTAATGAAATTTGGCATAGAGATAGATGGTATCCCGGGGACGGTCATAGGCTACATTTTATCCCGGAAAACGCGAGCGAAACCGCGAGCAGAAGCTAATTAACCAAAACTTGTTGTTGTAGGTTGCACGGTGTGCGCGGTTGGTCGAAATCCCTACAACGGATACAAGTATCTATGCGGCGCGACGCCGGCTGGACTGTTCCTGATGCAGTGGTACGACCCACTCAGGAAATTTATGCTGTTAAAGGTAAACCACTCATTTTTCGTTTTATTCATTTATGTTAAAACTTTTGTGTCAAATCATTTGACTAAGGCTCTGTTAACTGTCACGGCACGGTCACTGTGCCGTGTAAAATATAAATAAATAAATAATACAACTGGACAAGCCTCATCTAGCCTCAAGCTAAGCAGTGCGTGATATACATAATGTATGTGTAATACATTATATTGTTGTTTTAGTTCATAAAATAACAATTAAATTTAAAATTCAATTCAAAGTTTCAGATTTTTTATATGTTTTTAATCGCCATGAAATTGTAGGCGCAATGTTGTTATGTCTATACGAAAAATATAATTATGTTGCTGATGACAGTTGATATAACTTATCAACTGTCATCAGCAACATCAGCGGATGTGTTGGCATCCGCTCAGTTTTCAAAATGTAAATTTTAACTGCATTTTAGGGCACTTATCGATTAAATAAAAAATTGATTTTTGTGGTTCATTTTAGAATTTATATAGAACCTAATTGAGACACTTATAAAAAACGGGTGTATTACTCTATTCGTCCCAGCATCGTTCGTCTCGGTGTGCCGCGTCGCCTTCTCGACTAGTCTGGTTAGTCTGGAAGTCTGGAATTCGACAGACTTGACCAGCCCAGTCCCACTTCAGCTGCAGTAATCTAATATAATAATTTTTTTGTCCACAGAACATAGAATGCGTGCTACCAACCCCACTACTAGTTTTCGAGCTAGTAATAACTCCTGAACTGGAGTACCCGTTACTTTGTGTGGGCGCTACTCGCAAGCCACTGCGGCTGCAACTTATTAACATCAACTCTGGCAATAGTGGTAAGATATACATCACTCATCATCATCATCAGCCTATATCAGTCCACTGCTGGACATAGGCCTCCCCTAATGAGCGCCATCGCGCCCTGTCTTCAGCTTGCCGCATCCAGCATCTGCTAGCAGTCTTTCGCAAATCGTCATCCCACCTGGCCGGAGGGCGTCCTACACTACGTTTGCCGAGTCGCGGTCGCCACTCAAGAACACGTCACTATTTACATACATCACTATTTAGTACGTAGTAATAAGCACAAGTAAACAATCATAACAAAACTTTTTCTAAAACAAAGCTTGGCGTTACGCAGCAACCGGCTTTGCACGCCGTGACGGTGTGGCACGCTAGCACGCTGTCTGTAGTATTGCCATACTGTCTGTTGGCTACAATACTAACATCATGCCATCAAAAAAAAAATTTGTAAATAAAAAAAAAACTTGCAACTCAGTTCTTCTACCGTAAAAAGTTGTGAGATTCATGTAATAAGTCTTGACTTGACCATGAATTATTGAATCAAATAATACGTTTTAAATATAGAAGTAGTTTATAAGTTTGTTTTTAAATGAAATGTCATTTTCGGATTGCTTTATTGTTAGTGGGATTTTATTATTTTATATCTTTCATTTAGTGTATTTTGTTCAGAAACAATGCATGAAAAAAGTCCAAGATTTGTTGTCGGCCTTTCAAAATTACTCTCGGTTTTCGCCTCATCCATCCAATATAACTCGCTGTACTTATTGTAATGTACTATTATTAATTTGTTGTAGGTACAACATGGTTCCACTCCGAGGAGCTAGACGCGAGTGTAGGAGGCTCCAACACTGTGCTCCCGCGGCCTGAGAGATTACACACGCTGAGGGCAGTGCATCAACTCAACAAAGATGCGGTAACTTATAAATTAAAACTGTTCGTTAGGACGTCTTTGCCTATACCATAGGGTTCCTCTTAGCGCAAAATTGATGAAGTAAAAAAAAATACAGCTCAATACTACCAATAGTCGCCCAGTTCCGCACCGACAATAGTATTATAGGAGAACAATCTTAAGCTTAGTTTTATATAAATATTGACCTGTATCTAAATCACATTATATTTAGACTTAGATAGGCGAATAACATTGTATTAAATTTTAAGCATTATACACTTACTAGTGGTTTATTTTTCGCTTCTTCCACTAGTGGACAAAAATTGAAGCGAACAAAGTCAATAACATTTTGTTTTTTATTTGATAATAATTACTATTTATTAAGCTGTTTATGTATAAAATTTGACTTGTCTAAGAGCTTATTTTGTAAGCCTAAAGAAACAATGAAGTTATCCAATTCTGCTCAAAGACCAAATTTACATGGTCTTTGAGCAGAATTGGATAACTTCATTGTTTCCTCTGTAGGTGGCGCTGACGGCGTAAGTGCCGAAAGAACTCCCAAAGATTTACGGGTCGACTAGATAAGATCACGTAGCTTAGTTGGAAAAAGAGCAACCCTGCGCTGAAGGGGAAGGTGCGGGTTCGAATCCCGTCGAGATCGTAAATTTTTGGGATTTATTAATTTCTTAGAAATTACCCAGAGTACTATAATAAATAAAAACCTTAGAATTATTTTATTATTTTAACTTTTTGACATAATTACAGCCTGCGTTCTTACGGTGCATTCCCAATTACGCTGATATCAATATCATCGCGCTCACAAGCGTTCGGTATTACTGTGAGCGCGACAAGCATGTCCTATGTGACGTCATAGATGGCCGCCATTTTGGGATATCACCGGCCAAGCAACAAACCGAAATCTCTGTGAGCTCCGTCAAAAGTGACATTTGGCTTTATTGATGACTGATAGAAGTCAAACGGGACGTTCGTTGTCGCGCTCTCACTTCAACTACTTAGCTAGTGGCTGGATAACATTCAGATTTTTGTTTGGAATGGCAGAAATAATATTCGTTTTATTTTTTATTTTAACTTATCTTATTATTTTAACTTTTTGACAGCATTGAAAGTCTTTGATGAAAAAAGATAATAGAAACTTCCAGCCTTTCTTTTTTGGGGGACTAGGTGGTATTTCCGCCAAATAGTTGCAGGCTGAGATCTCCTCTGGCCGGGCCGACCCAGCTGGTCCACATGCTCGGTGGTCTTTTCAACTGACAGCTGATATTAGCTTGTGGTTTAAGAGAATTCAGATGTTGCTAAATTCTCCGTTGGCCGTTGTCGTTATATGTTATTCGCCCATAGCGCTGGTTTTCTATGGAGGCCAGTTTTTTTATCGGTTTGTTTCATTTCTTCTATTCTTAGTTTCATGTAATATTGTTACAGGTGCTAGTCTGCCACGAAAACGTAGTAGACATAATCCCAGTGTTGCCACCGTCTTTTGACGGCCGCTACCGGACGGCGAGCGAGGAGGAAAGTCGGAGGGGGCGGCTAGTCTCGCATATACAGTTCAACTTCAATATCGATAGTATATGTGAGTAGATAACTAATCGAAAACGGGTGATAACTGTTTAGAGTTTTAGATCATCGCGTTTTAATTTTATTATAAATACATTCTTATCTATAGAAGATTTTACACACAACAATACATAGCTCAAAGAAAGCGTACTATAGAATAAAACATTATAAGTAGTGCTTAAACGCACCTGCACACATCCGCTTATGTTTACCTCGTGGACTACGCTGTGGGTCTGACTTTTATTAGCCTTAACATTAGTTGTTATTTCTGTAATCTTGTTTATACCATAATGTTAGTACTGTTTGTAGTTCCTTAATAAATAATAATAAAAAAAAGTAAAAAAATCAAGCGGAAAGTTAAGTGAATTTAATATGGAAAAGCGACACTTGAAGTGTTATTTAGATAACTGTAAAAGTTACACATAAAATAACAAAATTAAACTTTCTTTAGCCGCTTTGTGGCATATATTTCAGTCTGAAGGTAGCATGCCTGGGTGTAATAAGGTCATGACATGATTCTGACCATCATGACACTTGGAGTGCAAAGGCAAACTTTTAACGTGCATTATTATGTTGGCCCAGTGTAATGTATGTCTGTCTCAAATAGGTGATAGGTAAACGCGATAAATACCCGTTAAATAGTATTAATAATTATGTCTATTCCAGTATGTCTCCAAGACAGCGTGCTAGCGTTCCACCGTCACGGCGTGCAAGGCCGGTCGCTGCGTAACGCCGACGTCACGCAGGAGATTACGGACCGCAGCCGCAGTTATAGACTGTTGCCGCACGACAAGTGAGTATTATAGCCAACAGTATGTTAGTATTATAGCCAACAACAGTATGGCAGGATGTCTACTGACAGCGTGCTAGTGTTCCACTGTCACTGCGTGCAAGGCCGGTCGTTGCGTAACGCCGACGTCACGCAGGAGATTACGGACTGCAGCCGCAGTTATAGACATTCTGAGTACGCGAAAAGAACCAATGAGCGATAAATATGAAAAGAGCGAGACTATATATCTCTCACACACACTTTCTCTTACTCATTCAATGAATGAAATTGAAATATTGGTCATCTTAAAACGTAGCCAGAATATAATCAAAGAGAAGTTATTTGTAACATCTTTATAAAAAAAAAAGTAAATAAACAAACTCAATTCTTTTAATTGTAAATACTAGATTTACAATTGAAACAATTGAGCAAACTGCAGACTGTTGCCAACAATCCACAGTTACCTAGTTCAACAGAAGTTATTGATAAAATCGTGTTTTCAGGGTGGTAGTCCTAGAATCGCACACGCTACAAACGAACACGATGACCGGCGAAGATGGCAATGATCTCTACATATTGGCGGGGCACGAGGCGTCTTACTGAGCGGAGCTGGTAACACTCAACTGATAGCTGGTAACACTGAACGGATAGCTGGTAACACTGAACGGATAGAGCTGGTAACACCTCCGTTTAATGCAAATTGTCTTGAGACACCATAGATAAGATACTAATGGTTTACCATTATACAACATTGCTATTATGTTTTGAACCTCTTTAGATGGAAAAATCAAATGTATAAATCGAGTAAAAGTTGCAAATAATACTAAAAGCTAAATAAATACAAAGTAATTGGACATTAAAGAAGGTTTTTAGCTGGTAATACCTACTACAAATGGATGCAATGTCTCTACATATAGGCGGGCATGAGACTTCTTACTGAACGGAGCTGGTAACACTGAAAGAATTGAGCTGGTAATACCTACATTTATAAAACTTGATCTTAAAGCAGCCACAATAGAAACCTGTGTAATTAATGCCTGTAAAGGCTGCAAAATATATTTTGAGTAACAAACACTAAACAATACAAAAAGCTACATTATCCTAAAATAATTACAGCCTGCGTTCAACGGTGCATTCCCAATTACGCTAATATCGATATTATTGCGCTCACAAGCGTTCGGTATTACTGTGAGCGCGACAGCCACGTCCTATGTGAAGTCATAGATGACGTCATTTCATGCGCTATTTTGGGATCTCACTGGCCATGCAACAAAACGAAATCAGTGTGGGCTCCGTCAAAAGTGACATTTGGCTTTATAGACGACTGATAGACGTCAAACGGGACGTTCGTTGTCGCGCTCTCGTAATTTGGAATGCGTTTGTGCGCGATAATATCACTTTTAGCGTAGGTACCCATGTGATATTGTAATGGCATTGACACCGCGACTCGTGAGTGTTCCGAATTAATGACAGCACTCAACTGTCAATATCGTGATATCTAATTTGGAACGGAAAATATCGTTGTGATCGCTATCAGCGCTGTAATCATATTTTGGAATGCACTTATAAAGGGAATAATGAATGACGTCATTTCTCATACCGGAGCTCTGTAGACTCATTCTTTAAAAGTTCAAACCTTTTATTTAACAAGTAAGTTCGAGTTTCAAGTGTCGAGATGGTTTGTAAATTACCGTACAGAATACCAATTGTACGTCATTCTTTAGCGTAAATGTCAAAATCTCACTTAGTTCATTTGATTTCCACATTCGTCACACTCGGCGCTGCAAGCATTATCGAGTTCTACAGAATACAAAACTTTAAACTGCGGACTCAGCTTAGTGAGGTTCCAAATGAGTTTATAGAATAAGCCTGCTGATGCTCTATGCTGTGTGTAAAACGCACAGCACAGATTTCTATGCTCTATGCTGTGTTGCTCTGATTGGATTAGAAGTGAGCGGGACAGCATGATAGATGACGTCATACTCTATCCCTTGTTATGTATGCATGTTATCCAAGTAATTGGACGTCTGAATACTATTCAGAGCTCTAATCATGCAAAATGTCATGAATCTTCATGAAAATTTCTAAAGTATCATGGTTGTTTACAATTTAGGCCTATTGCAGGTGTATAGAGTAGATATTATCTTCATACATAAAACGACAAATAAATACAATAGCGAAAACACATAACTCTAGAGGTACAAGGTGCCAGGAAACATCTACTAAGCGGAAAGGGGTGATTCTGGACCCCGACGGGATCAAGTTGTGAACTACGTTTTTTTTTAGATAAACATACTATTTTTTTTTTACTTTTTTGAAGAAAGTACAAAACGTACTTTTTTTTGCATATTTGAGTTTTTAAACGTGTATTACTGTTTTGAAATTACAAAGGATTTTTTTGTAATAATACATAATTATTTATTATAATTTCCTGACAAGATACTGGTTTTGCTGCAAAAGAAGTGAAAAGCATTTGTAATATAATTTATAACGTTAAATATTGTAAGAGTGCATACAAAAAAACACGAATGAAAAGGAAAACATAAGTTGATCCCCTCGGGGTCCAGAATGAACCCTTTCGGCTAATACAAAAGTTAATTTCCACCGCAGAACTGATAACACCCCTATTAACGCAACTTTTACGCTATATTTTACTTGGAGGGTATGAGTTACAACAGACAAGATAACCCATTAAGAAATATTTTGACAACTGAAAATTGTCTTATTGTTATTCTTTAAAAAAATATGTCAATAACACTTCGATCAGACTGAAAAGAACGCGCTATGACTTCGGGTCTGTCAAATTAAACTTAAAGACTTTGCATAGACCGCACTTATTTATACATGGCATTGCAATCCAACGTTACCGACTAATAGATGAAAAGGGAAAGAGTTGACTCATGTATACAGGACGTCCCACAGCCATGCCACATGGAGGGAAAGTACCTTAACTGTTGTAGATAGAAAATTTTACTGAAAGAAGACTTCATTTTGATTTTAAAAACAATTATACAAAGATTTTTGAATAATCGCCTGTCTGAAACCGGAATCGAACCCGCCAAATTGTAAAAAAAAAAACACCAAATTTAACGATCCGATCAAAAGGCTCAATCGTAAGTATTATTTTTTTCCAAGTAACATAGCATCTTAAATAAAAGGAAGACCATGAAATCTTTTTATCTTAAAATAGAAAATTCAGTTTATCATCTAACTCAAAATATCGCTATATTTTAAGTTATTTTGATCCAACTAAGTTAGATGATAGAGATGAGATCTCTCAAAAGCCGGGCTTCCACCGTGAAAGAGTAACAAGCGGGAAATAGCGGAGTTAATTTCAACGCTTTCTTCTCGCTCACTCCTTTCCACTCGACTAGTTTTTTTTTCTCAGTTCTTTCCGCTCTACTATTTGTTCGGAATACAAGTATGCAGTTTACTCTTGCGAGTATAACGGAGTCCTGACTGAATGGTTCCGCAGCGCTCGTGGTGGAAAACCGGCTTTATATCAATGCATGGTCTATGCCATTGAAAATTTGACAGGCCCACGCTCATACACTCTCTTTTCAGTCTGGTCGAACTATATTTTTTTTAGGAAAATGTGTTGTTGAATGAAAATTTTGCTTTATACGCGGTGCCAGATAGCATGGTAATACAGGTCATTGACCTATTTCCTTCACAAAATCAAAATGGGGCACAACTAAAAAAATTGCATTTTTCAGGGTAATACAATTTTTTCGAAACTTATTATTACTTATAACTCTCAAAGATCTATGTTATTTTGAATTCGTAAACTTTTTCAACACTTAAATTCTTATGTTTCACACAATTCATGTATTTTTCAGTAATGTTAATGTAATTTGGTTTTCATAACCATTTAATTATTAATTAATTAATTAAAATATCACCGGTTTAAAGTTATTCTAGTAATTTGGAACATTAAAATATTAAATACCTAAAGAAAGCGTAAAAACTTATTTCAATTTTTTTTTGTTGGTTTGTATTGTTTGTCTTTTGCTGCCCGGTACCCTTGTATCACGATACTCTAGCGACACTGGTGTCGCTTTAGGTTTGTTTATGAGAGCGACAGAATAGCGATAAATTTCAATGTATTTCGCGAAGAAGGAGGTGATCGTCCTGTATTGCCATCTTATTTGACACTTTTACCTAAGTATCAGTTAAAACCCCAACGGCTTGTGTCAGCAATTTATTGCATTACTGCAAAGGGTGACTGCTTATTAGGTACCTTACATTAGAATTGTGTCTTACCGCTTAATACGACCTGAACTAAATGTCTAATTCGTTTTTTTTAATAACGACTTATTAAATTTAGATAAAGTAAATGGTTGAAACTGCTGTTATGAAATTTGTGACGATTGTTCTATGAATTTGTTGTGAATATTCGTAGTAAGCGGATTATTGCTAAATATTTAATTAAATAAGTAAACCCCGTAGATACAAAAAAAACCACTGCCATTTTAAATTGACCATTCCAATTTATCCTAAAGCAATAAATATACAGCGAATTTTCGTTAACGTATATTATTGTAAAGTAGTTTTGGCACACCCTGTTAATGTTTACAGGGTGTAAATGTGAACCCTTCTTGTATAATTTTGTATTATTTGAGTATAATCTAAAGTATTTGAGGTGTAATATTTAAAACTCTCATTAACCGTATTAATTAAAATAAATAATAAATATAACATGAAATAAACCTTAAATAAAAGTAGTTGATAGATTCTTGTTCTAGTAGGTATCCTCGCGATCATTACTTGGTGTCTTGTCAAATTTTGAAAATAATATTAGAAAATAGTGTGATGACCAAAAACCTCAATAGGTCAATTTTCAAAATCACAGTGTGTCTCATATTTCCATTACAAAATAATAGTAAGGTAAGGTTTAAAATTCTGTAAATTTCGAAAATACTGAAGAATGACCATGTACTTCCAAATGATAATTTAAATTTAAAAAATAAATATTCTTAGAAGTTTACAAAATATTTACAAAACCAAAATGTGATTAGTTTGGTTTAACAATAAAATATATTTGAAAAGACAATTATCGATTTAAATAAAAGTAATATAGACTTAGTGAAAAGCTCGCTTGTGTATTAAAATTGAATATTTTTTGTAAATAATTTAATTATTCCAGTTAGTGATAGTCAATTGTATTATAATTATCGTGTTAGTCTTAATGAAATAAAAATGTATTTATTATTTTTTAATCTTCGAAAAGTTTTGAAAAATCGATCATCTTGAAGTTGGTGTCATAATTATGTTACATTTAACAGTTTGTTTGGCTTATGTTATGATACCAATTTTTGAATGTTACTAGACATGTAGTCTCGTGCTAGCTTGCTCATTTATTTATTAATACGAATTAACTTCATACTTTTATTCACTTTCTTTAAAACAATAACAAAAAACCTATTTAGAAGTAGAGAGATAATTACGTAAAATGTAAAATTAAAACACCTTTTATTAGATGACTATACAGCCAATATATTTTGACTGTGATAATAATGAAATAAACAAAAAAAAACCATTTAAATAATCTGCTATCTTCAAATATATCTTTAATTTGTAAATATTAACCATTTTATAGAACGTTAACTGTTTCGTTTAATTCATTGTGTATTTTTATTTATATCCCAATAAATGTTTATTTTGTACAATTTTTGGTTTTTACTCTCACCTTATACATATTTGGTACCTAAGTTAGCTATATAATTTTCTATACTTCAATATGATTTTCTTAATGTTTTGCTGGCATTTCTAAGTTTTTATAAACTCTTTTTATTAATACATTGTGTTTTCAGATCATTCCTGTTATTTTATAATTTTGTTTTTCTAATACTGTGCTAAAAATCATAAGGAAGATGATTTAAAGTCGATAGTGACACGAGATGAAAAGTACATTTAATAAAAAATTGCAATTGCTGTGAGTGAATATTGTCTTTAAACTTTAACAGTGCGTAATGCAATCTTACCTTTCTAAAGAAATCTTTATTATTGCTACCTTGGCAATCAAACTGAAAATGGCTGTAATCAAAAGCTAAGTAAGATTAATATTGTTCTAGTATGTCTTTAAAAATCATAACTTTATTAGTTAAGTTATTTAGATTTAAATTAAGATAATACTAGAACACCAGTATTTTAAATCATTTGTGACGTTTTATAAATATTTAAATGCCGCAAAGTAGTAAACAAATAAATTAAGAAAATGATAATAAATGATTTGCTCTTAAGATTCAAAGATTTAATATTAAGTCTGGCATCAAACTTTTATCAAATAAAAAAATATGATGCAGTTTAGCAGCATATAATGCTATTTCACTTGATTAGGAATAAATTAAATTAAATATAGTGTGGGTGTTTATTCTAGGTAATAGGTACAGTACGCCACTTTAATAAGTCGCATCGGCAAAATTCGTCTGCACAGAAGACTACATTTCAACCCGATTGAATACGAATGCCAACGCCTTTGAAATAATAGACTTTATTGCGATGTGTTAAGCTATAAAGTCAACAAAACACGAGGCTAATGCTATCTCGCTTTAGGGCTTCGATAAACGTAAAAAACTTTTTTACTGTTATCGAAGCTTTAGGGTCATAAATTTTATAATCGATAGTTACCAAGAATAAACATCACATTATTATCAGACTTGATAAAACATGTCGATTCTGATTTGCTACTGAATCTGAAAGCTTTAAAACTGTCCCTGTCCTTTATATTTCACAATAGATCGATCAATAAGAAAGGGATGGCAATATTTTATCGAGCGTTGTTTAGGAAAGTGCTAGGACTAGGAGTGAGCAAAATGTAATTTTTCCTTTTAGTTTAAACTTGCTAACCTTAAGTGTGATGTCGAGGCCAGTTTTACTTATACATAAATACATACACAGAGGTAGGTAAGTATTTGTACCTACGTTTGTTTTTTTGTAGGGATAATCTCTGGACGCCTATTTTAATTCTCGAACACGCAATAGCGTGTTTCGTTTCGGCCAATGTTTGGTTGATACACCTAATGAGACACATAACTTATATAGTTCCGTGAATTAGAGAACCAATTTGCACAAAAAAGCTAAACGACACGCAAAATAATTGCGTATTTTCGAGAATTAAAATAAGCCTGGAACAACTGGTCTGATTAAAAAATATTTCGGTGATGGAGGCTACATTTATTGCTGACTGTAGTGGACTATGTTGTAAGGATCCAAGTACCTACCACCTGAGCGAAGCTGCATGCTGAAACGAGTAGGTGGGTACGTGGGTACTTACGATTTACAATTAACTGCTACTTCATTTCCTTATGCCACGGCCGTAGGTACTGCAAGATGGTAGCTTGGTGGCACACGAGGGAACATTACGGTATGAAAACGTATGTGGCCACACTGCAAACCTACTCCGATTTGGAATCCAAGATATTTTATGTCAACAAACACATTTATGAATGAAAACAAGAAAAACAGAAAACAACAAAATAACAGCAAGGCAGTTATCACTAAAAAGTGCCTAAAACACAAACTTCAACAAAGCAAAATCTGATATGTACACCGAAAAATGTTTAAATTTGAATTCGAAAACGAGAATTAAATTATGAATGAAAGCTTTCAAAACCAATTGCAATTGTTTCGAGCTTCTGTGCTTTGCTTCGATGATACCAATGTCGTTAAATATTTTCCACCCAAAATTCCTTACTTTGTACCTATACAAAAAATATCCAGTTTTTTGAACCGGAGTGTGATATATCCAGTCGCCCGGATGTAGCGATGTTTCCGGATTTTGAACTCCAAGTAGACTCTAGCCACGTGCCTAGCTACCGCCGAAGCAACCATCTTAACCAGCTGCCAACCAACCATCCTACAGTGCGCCGCCTGTGTCTTTAAAATCGAAATGGTAGGGGTAACCTAACCACACTTGGGTAACAGGACTAAGCCAAAATGCTACCGATAAATAAACATTTTAATTAGAATTAGATACCTACTGCCAGGAAATTTATTTTAAAAATTAATGTGAACTATGTCGTAAGCAATCTGTGTCAGAATGTGTGTATGTACTTTTAAATTGTGTCTGTCTGTCTGTAAGCTGTAGTTTTTGTTGCTATACAATTAAATTTAATACAATAGACTGTTTAAAACTGCCTACGGCCTATCACAACACAAAATGGTATCTACCTACTTACAACCTTAGATGAAAGTAAAAAAAGGTTTTACTTTCATTTTTTACCTTTTTAGGGTTCCGTACCCAAAGGGTGAAAAAACGGGACCCTATTACTAAGACTCTGCTGTCCGTCTGTCACCACGAACCGACTATCTCATGAACCGTGATACCTAGTTAGACAGTTGAAATTTTCACAGATGATGTATTTCTGTTGTCGCTATAAGAGCAAATACTAAAAACAGAATAAAATAAATATTTAAGGGGGCTCCCATACAACAAACCTGATTTTTTTGCTCGATATTGATGACGGCAACAGGTAGACGTTTGAAATGTTCGTAGAATATTTAGGTACTTAAGTATACTTTAAAAATAAATAAATAAATTGAAATAAAACAAATATTTAAGAGGGGTAACAAATGTGTTTTTAGGTATAGATAATGGTACGGAATCCTTCGTGCGCGAGTCTGACTCGCGTTTGGCCGGTTTTATTTACTTTCGTCTAAGCTTACAGCAATCTGTTGGGTACAGTTATTTTTCAAGAAACTTATTAAGACCTGTTAAAAAATATTTATCAAGAACAGGTAGGCACAACAAGTCTCTTGTATTAAAGTTATATTCAATTTACTCTAATCGCTAGAATTTCTGTAGATTTTACTAGGATTAATGCTACTAGCACTCTACCCTGTTCAGGCAATGGCAGATTTTATATAAAAATAGGAAAGAATGCATAGGTAACTGTAGAGCAAAAAAGATATACCTGTGAACTGAAAAAATAATTACTTATTGTGTATTGATTTAGTTCAGCTGATAAATTAAGATGACATCTCATTGCGTGAACAAACTCTTCATCAACCCAGCAGTGGTCAGGACAGCAAGCAATAATGTAGTGTAATAATGCTGAGACAGAGACTTTTTTAGTCTCGTATATAAAACACTGTCTAATTTATTCTCCATTTTACCTATTGTATTATTAGACTACCTATTAGACTTCGTGTCACATGTTGGTTAATAAAACTGTTTTAATAGTAACTGAAAGTGGGAAGTATTTTGATTTTCAATCATTCCACAAGTCTTTAAGGGACCTACTTTAAGAAGCATGCTTTGTTGCCTGAACAGCGTGTTTGTGCAAGAGTATTTCCAATTATTCTCTAAAAAGTAAAATAAAAGAGTTTTAAAATAATAGTCGGAAGAATATTTATTTTCGGTATTGGTATTGGAAAGGGTACATCAGAGTATGTTAATAGGATAGGTAGGTAGATATAGAATTTTATCCTGTAATAGCTCATTCATCAGTTGGAGAACAGTTTTAATTCCTGAATAAAGTGATGATAATGATATTTTTGTATTATTTTATGCTTTCAAGGGCTGTGAACGGGGATGGGGGGATGCTCACTCCTGTTGCTGATACTTATTTTGTATTCGTTTCTTATAGGTGGGAGAGGTGGTCAAGTTGAGACCGGGGAGCGATGCATTAATACTAGTAAGCCAATACCTATCTAAACACCTTCATCTCATTGCCTAAGGTAGAAACCTTCCCTATGCTTCATGTTATTACTTTGAAATGCCATTTTATCTACACACAAAGATGAGGTTATACAAGATACACACAACTTTAATTACAATACAGTTTATTACCAAATAACTTACAAAAAACTTATCTTACACAGTCTAATATCACACTATTCATCTTCAATTACTTCCGGTTCCTCTGCATCGTCCTTTTTCTTACCGGCGGCGGCACCAGATTTTCGCGCCGAAGTCATCTGTTTGTACACTTCAAAGGCCTCGCCTAATGGTTCCACAAATCTATCGAATTCTATATCTCGGATGGCGTCCAACACATCCTGACCCGTTAGAGCCTTTCTCTTTTTATTTTTTACGATATTTGTTGATGCAGAAGTCACGTAAAGAACAAAAACTGATGCAGCTTTTGCGAGACCGGTGCGGGCCTCTTTTGAAATCGATACTCCTTCAGGTAAAGCTTCTTTGACTATTCTAGCGACGACGGTTTGCGGTAGGTTCAAGTCCTCGAGTCTTTCAGCCATTATTTGTTATATTGGAGGATTTTTGCATAAAAACATGAGATTACGAAAATTGCTAAACTAAACGGCACCAAAAATTCCAAACAACTTCAACTTCAACTTCTTTTATATGGCTTTGAATTCCAAACAATTTCCTTGACTGCCTGGTGCCTGCCTGCACTGACACTGACAGACAGCAACTTCCTTTTAGTGCTGCCAGATCGAATTTGACAAAATAGGTAGAAAGTTCATAATAATTTAATAAATCAGTAGATTTTGAAAGAATATGCAAAATTTGGCCCTAGACGAAAAAGTAATTGTTTTCCATTATAGTTCCTGAAGAAATGAACCGATTTTAATTTAGTTTTTTTAGCGTGTTTGTTTCAATTTTAGGTAGGTACCTAGGTACCAAAATTCCACAGTAAATTGCACGGCTCTAATATATAAATTTTGTAAAATCAGATGGTCTAAGTAGGGTACTTACCTACTTTCCTAGATTCGTGAGAAACATCATGCAAGAAAACATTGATCAAAGTCACTCATTAGTCCGGATTTCGCGAATTTTAAGTTTTAAAGCTCGGGGATCAGGTTTTTGGTACCTAGTTTAAAGTCGAATTATTTATTGTTATACGATATTGTGTTATTTATATGCACCTAAGATGATGTCTTTTCTACAAAGAGACTTTGTTTAACAGAAAAAGAGAAGTTAACATTCAGCATGAATAGACGCTGAAAGCGGACTCGAAATCACACCCAAGTGAAACGAAATTTTAATATGTTTTATTGTTATAAGGCCTTAGGGGTCTTTCTCAGAGATAGCTGGTAGATTGCTTGCTTGAATAAATCAATTAGTAGATCAGTAGACTTTTAAAAAATCAGGTAGATCTACTGCTAAATCGCTAAATCAGTAGATCTAGCCACACTAGGCACTTGAAGTTGACATCACTGACAGTGACAGTTGAAGGTTTAGCGGATGGCTATGACTTTATAATGAACTGCATGGATTTTTACGATTCACGCCAGTGCGCGGCGTGGATGGAAAAATGACTACCTCTGTGAAGTTGGCCGCCAGACTTTGTCTTTTTGAAACTTCGATATTGCTAATCGTTTGAGAATCGTTTGAGAGAGATTGAGAGTTCATTAACATCGTTTGAGAGTTATTAATTTTTATGTAAAAACCATTTTAAATTTTTGTGTGAAGTTGGCCGTCATTCCGGCAAAAATGTACTTGGACGTTTAATTTTTGTTTCATTTGTTTGAGAATCGTTTGAGAGAGATTGAGAGTTCACCAACATCGTTTGAGAGTTATTAATTTAATTATTACAGTAAATAATCATTTCTGAACCAGCAATTTTGAATTTCCCCGCCGAATAGTGCACTTCCGGTCTGCGGCGCAGTGGATGACCGAAGAGTGAGTAAACATTTGAATGAAAGAATGAGTGGGAAAATACGTCATAGAATGACATTGACATTAACTAACAATTGACGTACGTCATTTATTCTCAGCCTTTTGTTCAAGGTTGCCAACCGTACGAGGTTCCTCGTACAAATACGAGATTTTTGGTCTTCCGTACGAGGTACGAGGGCACTATCAACCTCGTACAATTATGTACGAGATTTTGACATAACATAACACTTGTCGCATTGGCGCGATGATTGTCTATAGTTCGCTCGCTATCCCATGAACCAAGAAATCCCCGAGAAATAAAACATTTCGTTCTTCGCATTATTTGTCTGTCGCCTTGATCACACATGTCATAGCGCCAACCAGAGAGGTGTAACTTCACAAAATAAATAAAAATCTCGTGCAAAAATAAAAATAAAAACGATGCGAATGAGGATGTTCCTGATATAATATTTGGAAATGAAAACTGAGACTAGAAGTACATAGTTACCTATGCAAACTTTTCAACCTACAAACAAATCTCGTTCATTAGTTATTTACGATAGTAATGTTAAGGATTATTTTAATACAAAGTGATGTTTTATTTAGTAGAAACTTGCAATAGTTTATTTCGTTGTGTAAAACGTCCTAAATTCAACAGTTTGATATGCATTAATTTTGGTTTAGTCACCTTTTAGAGGCAAGTACGAGGTTCGAAAGCCATAATACGAGATTTTTAGCTGCTTAGTACGAGGAAAAAAATTCTATGGTTGGCAACCCTGCTTTTGTTTATATCAGACTGGGTAGCAAGCACTAATAGATGGATTTTTTTATGATGTCCCGAAAATAAAATTAGTCAATAATTTGTCATTTTGGCGAGACTATTGTACATTATATAATAATAATAATTTATTTCAAATCAAGCAATTCAAGAATTATAAACTAAATACATGAACTCTTATTTGGCTTGGCATCCAGTTTAGGGTTGATTAGTGTACATGGTACAATAATATACTCCGCATATGACCATGATTTTGTAGATTTGTTAGCGCTATTTAGACCCCCGCCACGTACACCTTGGTCGGATCGGACTCACTCCTCTACACACGAGACCGCTGGATGCGACCCCGGGTGCTCCTGGAGCCTCCTCCGAAACTATCTCCCAAGAAGACCAGCAGCCAATAGGCTAATAAACAGCTCAGCTTTTAATAAATGGGGAGACCTTTGCCCAGCTGTAGAAAACCTTGTGTTAGGTTTATTACAATACACCTGATAAATAGAATAAACGATAAAGGTTACAGTGCCAGCTTTATTGCTAAAAATTATCTTGTTGTGGTTCAGGTCCTGCAGGTAGATATATCTAAACCTAGTGTTCGTTATTATTAACCCATGCATTGCCCAGCTTACATCCCGTGATACAAAGTACTCTGTAGACCTTAGAGGAATAGGTATACTCGATCTACACTGTAGACCCACCCAGCCAGCACATCTAGGTACCTACATCTGTGGGAATGTGGGAAGTTGCCATGTGTTTTGTTGGCAATGAAATAGTTAGTAGTTAGGTATATTAAATGTATCTGCTACCAAACTATTCTGAATAAAACAATAAGTGTATAATAAAATAACATTATAATATTATATTATCATCACTAATCTGTTAGGTATATAATCATCAATTTTGGCATCGGTGTTGTTGCTTGTCTCCATTATCGATTTGCATGGATGACAGAAACATTTAAGGCCCTATACTCTCAAATCAACTCTTCAAATATAAATTTCTTCCAAACAAAGGTAAGTAATCATCATCATCCATTCTACAGTAACAAGAATAATAATAGTGTGGTGTAACATGTAAGGAACATACCACACCTTTCCTCGTTTCATGGTCAGCTACTACAATGATCTTTTTTTATTAAATAAAAATTATATTATTCTCAGTTCTATAACAATTTAGTAACTTTTACTTTTTGAAGATGTCAGGCTGTTGATCTTAGATCAGAAATAAATATGATTGGTGATCAATTGTTACTTAGATTTTGTCTATAACAAGTCAAGAGTTCTGGGCAGACGATTAGGAAAGGATGCATTTGAATTATTTACTTACAAGTATCTCTACTTTAATGATTAAACTTAGCCTACCTGAACTATACAGCAAACATAATATTTGATAAGTTAAAAGGTAAAATCAATAGAAAGTACTAATTAAATTTACATTAGAACTACAAATCAGTTCCTCAATCAGAATAACGTTAAACACTAAGCAGACACATACATCTAAAAGAAATATATCAGAAAAATAAATTATGATTTTAACACAAGGAATTTTAACACTTTCTCATATAAAAAAAACTTCCGACTAACTTACTGAGAAGTAGTACATAAATGTTTGAAGCATATTGATTTGTGACTGCTAATAACTCACACAGATCTAAAATTAAAAATTTAAATGGAAAAAAGCTAAATTGCTTGGCTTTACAAAGTGTTTGTATGATAATTATTTTACAGGATAATCAAAGTTCTCTTTACATCGCATTTACATTACGATTCATAATAATGCTTCCGTTAGCTTTACTTACAATTAAATAGGTACCATTCACACATACATAATCTAAATTAAAAAATGCTATCTGCATGTTTCCCACCAATAACATATTTGATATAGCGATGAATATTTACAAAATAGGTAGGTACTGCTCATCGTCGCAGATGTCACCGACGCAGCAGGCTCTCCTCGAGCACTACGCGAAAGGTAGCATGATATCAAGTACCAGCATCTTATTTGCCTTTTAGTTGTGATAGTGACGGAAGATTTTGCAGGTTGCGGTATAATGGTGATCTCATCAACCTAATAATAATCTTCAAAGGCTTCAGCAGACTCTTTCGCGAACCACTTTCATCGAACGTTAAAAAGTGAAAAACTTAAAAAAAATAAAACCGGCCAAGTGCAAGTCGGACTCGCGCACGAAGGGTTCCGTACCATTATCTATAAAAACGGCAAAAAAAAAACACGTTTCTTGTATGGGAGCCCCCTTAAATATTTATTTTATACAGTTTTTATATAGTATTTGTTGTTATAGCGGCAACAGAAATACATCATCTGTGAAAATTTCAACTGTCTAACTATCACGGTTCATGAGATACAGCCTGGTGACAGACGGACAGACGGACAGCGAAGTCTTAGGGGCCGTTCAAGTATGACGTTAGCACTATAGGGGGGCGAGGGGTCCTTGCTTTGCTTATTTTGAATGACATGGGGGGCAGGGGGGTCTAGATGATGATTAGATCATCGGTAGTTAGGTATTTACTTTTTTACACAGATGGCAACCCACACATTGTCTTTGCTTGAAAACGAATCGCATTTTCAAGGATTCCCACAAGTAATGCATACGTTTAGGCACTCGCTTAGAACGAAGTAGGGGAATTATCGCGCGCTATTGTCTAAATTTCCTCTGTCAGTATATTGTTCCGTTTGGATACTATAACGAGTAGACGTATCGTAAGCATAGCAAAGCAAGTTGCAACATTTGTGTTACCGTTGATTCCATTAGCGAAAGTTTAAGGTTTAAATAAGATGTCGCTTCAAATAGACAAATCCAAGCTATACCAAAAATTGTTAGAAAATTTAAAAAAATCTCATACAAATACGAAAGCACAAAATGTACAGAAGTTAGTTAACGAAGTGTGGCGAAATTATAAATTACAAGCAAAGTTGCAGAATTGAAGAAGAATTGCAAGCGGCGACTAAGAATAAATCCAATCTACTAGGTACATTTTTAGATTTAGAATCTATTTTCTTATTGTTAGAATTATAACTTCTGCTCATTATTCATAAAAAAAAACAATACATTAATTAAAAAATGTTTATGTAAGCATGGGGGGAGGGGGTAAGAGCTTTGCTTACTTTTGCTGACAAGGGGGATAGGGGGGTAAATAATTGTAATAAATCTGCTTACGTAATACTTGAACGGCCCCTTAGTAATAGGGTCCCATTTTTACCCTTTGGATACGGAACCCTAAAAACGAATTGAATTGGGAGTGGGGAGGGGGCTTAAAGATCAAGAAAGAAAGTTTGAAAATGTAACTGAATAAAACAGCCAAATTATTGTTTTTTAATCTTTATTTTTTAGGTTCTAAGGTTCATTTTGTCATTTGAAAATGGTTCATTTCCTCCTTGTTTCCCGCTCAAATTCAAATAAGAAGTCAAATAAAAAAAATGTTCCAACGAAACGAACCGTGTCAGCCGTCGTTAAACTTCGCCAAACATCGTAGAGCGAGAAAGTTAGAAAAAAAAGGAAAGTCATAGACCAGCTAGTCTAGTCATAATACCATTTCACAAGTTAATACTTTGAACTATATTTAAATAATCATAAAATATCCATGACAAATATTCTAAAATATAAAAATATCAATTTAGATACTTACTACACCCAATATTATTAATAAAGCTTTTTCTCAATATTCATTATTATTTCCAAAGCAGCCATGCACTGCTTTGGAAATTTGATTTCCTACTTGTTCGCTACTCAAATTCGAATAATAAGACAAATAAGTTGTAATAATGAATATGCAAAAGTTTTATTAATAATATTGGGTGTAGTAAGTATCTAAATTAATATTTTTATATTTTAGAATATATGTCATGGATATTTTATGATTATTTAAACATATTTCAAAGTATTAACTTGTGAAATGGTATTATGACTAGAATAGCTGCACTATGATTTTTCTTTTTTTTCTAACTTTCTCGCTCTACGATGTTTGGCGAAGTTTAACGACGGCTGACACCTTAGCTGACACGGTTCCTTTCAATGAATGTCAATGTCTTCCTATGACGTCTTTTCCCATTCATTCTTTCATTCACCCTTTTATTCATTCTTCTTCACTGCGCCTGCGCCGCAGACCGGAAGTGCACTATTTGGCGGGGAAATTCAAAATTGCTGGTTCAGAAATGATTATTTACTGTAATAATTAAATTAATAACTCTCAAACGATGTTGATGAACTCTCAATCTCTCTCAAACGATTCTCAAACAAATGAAACAAAAATTAAACGTCCAAGTACATTTTTGCCGGAATGACGGCCAACTTCACACAAAAATTTAAAATGGTTTTTACATAAAAATTAATAACTCTCAAACGATGTTAATGAACTCTCAATCTCTCTCAAACGATTCTCAAACGATTAGCAATATCGAAGTTTCAAAAAGACAAAGTCTGGCGGCCAACTTCACAGAGGTAAAATGACTCTTATAACCGACCTTTTCAAAAAATGAGAGAACTTCAATGACATGTTCTGCTGGTTTTCTTCGATTTTGATGATACCTTTGCTATTGCTTATAGAATGATCCCCAGATTTTTTTTTGTTATGTACTTTTGTCTTACTTAGGACCTCTTCTTTTGTAGTACCAGCATGGTCTATGTTTTGAACTGGTTAACGGTTTTTTTATAAAAAGACTATGGACTGTATCATAATCAAACAACATGGTAGAACTACCTACTATAACTACCTATCAATCAATAAACATATGAGATGAGTTTGAGTTTTCCCTCTCGAGTTAGGGCGTGAAGGAAGGACAAACAAACATATAGGTACTTTCGCATAAAAGAGTGTATAGAAAAGGATCCTGCGCTGCTCCCCTATAAAAATATTGACGAGGGGTTAGTAGGTATAGTATAGGTAGTAGGTATTTGTTCCGCGATACATAAAAAAACTCCGCAGCAACATCAGCGGAGTCCCTCAAACGGCGGATATACGCTAATCTTGACCGAGGTTACCTATTCGAGCCGTTTGGGGTGGAAACCCTGGGGTCCTGGGGCACATGGAATATATAAAGATCTAACAAAACTCCTTATAGAGTCTACAGGTGACCGGAATGCTGGCTTTTATTTCGGTCAACGAATTAGCATTACCATTCAACGTGGCAATGCTGCCAGCATTCTGGGCACTTTGCCTTCTGGTGACGGTTTAGATTTTTAGAAAATAGATTTAAGTGTAAATATTAGTTGTAATTATTATTGTATTGTATACCTATTATAGTTATAAAAGGTTGATGATAGTAAATATGATAAATAACACACTAAAAACGGTGAAAATAGGATCTTAAAGTGGAATTTATCTCATCCCTGTTTTAAAGTTTATTTTAAGTTTTTTTCAAAATAATCAAAATATTACATTTCCTTTATTTTATTCCTGAGAAGTCATTGCGCATGATGTAGAGTAGGTAGTACCAGTGCTAGGAAAATGTAGAGGCGTCGTCGTCGTCGTCGTCGCGGTCGTCGCGCATCGTCGTCTTCGTGGAGTTAAGAACAATTCCCTACCTTATCCTGACTTTATTATTTCGTACCTACGGGCAGATAGGTAATTTGTTTAATACCTAATCCTAACGTACCTAGGTACTACACCTACAGTAGGTATCCTAAAAGGTGTGATCTTTGGGTTTAGAAAAACATTATTATGTTACCTCTATATACCAATCACATGAACATAGGTACACATACTTAAGTAACTATATGAATAAAGGAACCAGTATGGAACTATCTACTATTTACTAAAACAATGTTACCTACTTACTAAAAACTTTTTGGTAGGCACCTACAGGTAGGTAGGTACTAATTTTAGATAAGTTATCTAGCTAATTTCACGTGTTTCAATCATACGTAGTAATTTTATTTAAGAATTTCCGATAAAATGATAAGCATAGCTGTATAAACATCCAGGATGCTGTAAAACGTAAACTTCCATAGAAGTAGGTTCAAATTCAAATATAACCATTATTAAGAACGTACCTAGTCACCTTGTGTCGTGTTCTATAACTATGACAGCAACTCCGATAGAACAATAAAAATAGGTACCTCTGGCGATAGGTAATCAAGAGGTCAACGACATCGTAACTGCATCATAACAATAGGTGCTAAAATATCTTTCAGTCAGATTACAAAAGAAACATTGTACAAAGGACGTTGCGAATCCTCTGTAAGTACAAAGTTACGTCGCGTAATTTACCATTACCACTACAAAATAATACCTAAGTATGTACCTATTTCATGGTTTACAAGTCCAATATAAAGTCCAGAGACTCATTATTTTAGATAATAATCACCCATAAAAAACTTGTAACTCGTGTCTTGCGGAAATCTATTGCGCAAACTCCAACCAATCCAACGCCATTTTATTTTCCGTCCACACTTCTACAGTGCGGCACCAACTTTTGTACGAGAGAGACGTACTACCTCGTTCTATTTATCGATCTATTCAGGCAATGTTTTATTGTAATGTTTTTTACTAAAAAAAACTTGACTAATAACGTGTCACATCACTAGTTCGCGGGTTATCGTAGTTTTAAAATCTGTGTTTGTTTTTGGGATATTTTGGATGAGAAATTAAGGTGAGTTTTATTCAGTTTACAGTTTTTTATGACTATTGATGTCAGACGTCGATTTAATGTGAATTTTATCGATTCTTTTGGTTTCTTGGTGATTCCCAACTGCAGGGCTCTATGGTTTAGATTAGATTTTGGTGTAAATAAATGAGAGGCAGGGATGTAGGTACTTAGAGAACGTAATAAAAAAATGACAGCCTAAGTAATTTATAATTCAAACCAATAATAAAAGATTTAAATAATAATAATGCAAGACAATTCACACAGCATTACCTATCTAGCCCCAAGCTATATAGTGTAAACGGTACACTAACCAAATCCTAGCGCTAAACAGAGACAACCTTCGCATCATGACAAGAGCCCTAACTGGACACTGTCGCCTTAACAAGCACATGTCTAAATTGGGGCTATGCGACACAAAATCCTGTAGATTCTGTGAGGAGGCGGATGAAACGCCTCTCCATCTGCTAGGAGAGTGTAGAGCACTGATGCAAAAACGTAGTACTCATCTGGGCAAGCACCTGCTACGAGACATCTCCCCGAAGAAAATCCTTCAGTTCCTAGCAGCTGCAAGGGTAAGTGGCGAACTCTGAACGCCGCAGTCCTAGGGGTGAACACATTAAAGTGGCGATCACAATAGACCTATCATGGCCGTAGTGATAAGAAAGCCACCAAAAGCAAATAAATAAAAAATACACATCATAGAGTTAATATAGTGGAATATACTAACTCTATGATACACATATTCAAGTGAATTATCTAAATCTAGATAATATGACTCAGGAAAGATACAATTTGAAACACTGAACGTAAATATAAGGATAACGAACTTATCTAAACTCAAACCATTTACAAGGTTCAGTGTTTGTCAAAAACTCACAACATTTTTTTTGCATCGATTTTCAAAAGAATACCTATTTAGTAACATTAAGCATTAGGAATGCACTCAAATGGACCTACAGAACGAACTAACACTAATTCATCCGTGCTACATACAGGTAGCTCAACTGATCCATATCAATACCAGTCGCGCGCGTCTCCAAGACGCTGGCTGCATTGCCCCGCTGTATGACAATGCTGGCTGATGCGCTGTGCCAGATACTCACCAGCTCTCGGGTCACACGTTGCTTCGACCAAAGAGACTCCCATATATAAAAAAAAAACAGAAAAAACTGTTTTACAGTTTGGCAGAAATTAATTAAGGAAATGTACTTTAAGTTGATAATAAATAAACAAAAAAAAAAAAAATTTCTTTTTTAGTTTTTTTGTTTGCAGGCAATGTTTACGAACATTGTATTTTGAATTTGTTTGGAGTATAGGTTCTTACGTAGAGCTGAGCAGAGTGTTATGAGAATGATTATGTCATTTCTCATTCAAAATCATTTCTTTTCTTACATGAACAGTATTTTCTCTTCTTTCACTGTACATTTATAAAAACATAGAACACCGTACCAACTATGTAGGTATGTTATTTGTTTAAACATCTAATTAATTTTAATAAGCACCGTAGGCAGCTTTGATTATTAATTTAACTAGATAGAGCGTCGCACTCGAAAGCAACCATAAAAAAACAGGTCAACTTTCGAGTTGCTTCGAGTGCTGGCGGGCGTGACAGCTAGGGTTAAAACTCTCGCTACGCATTATTCTTCGGCATAATTATACCAGTTGCAAAGAAACTCCCATTAGAAATAGTGATTATTTACCACAGCGTCGAATGTCCACAAAAATGCGCCCAAAGAAAAGAGTTAGCAAGCGCAGTTTGAAGATTTTTAGAGTCCAACGGTTGGAGGTTATTTTTTTCTCTATTTTTCCAGCGTTTACTTGACACTCTATCTAGCTCGACAAATAATCAAAGGTTTTAGTTCCATGGTGTACAGTCAGCTGCGAAAATATGTATGCACTACGTACAACAAGAATCGATCACTTCATGAGTTTTTACAATTTGAACAGATAATGACACGAATGAGATAAATAAGTATTCCTCTTGTGTATTAGGTACCTCTGCTGCGACCACCAATCCGTCTTGAAGAAGACGGATTGGTGAATAATGCTGGACAATTCACACAGCATTATCTAGCCCCCAACCTAAGCAGACAACTCCTCTTTGTAAAACACAATCATTTTAGCAAATTTAATGATATAAAATTGCATCGAGACAGACAGACGTCTTATCTTTTTGTAAATCATCTAATTATGTATGGTGATTCGCAGTAATGGATGGTAATAGATGCTTACGTAGCATCTATATCTAATACTTACACAGGCACCACTTATTATGGGACAGCGTTCGTCAAACCGGATTTTTTGTAGGTACTATCCGACCAAAAATATGTACCATAGAATGTGCCAAGATGTGCCATCATCGTCAAAAAATGTCGTCTTCTATAACACGAGAGGTCAATCAATAACTTTTAATCACACACTACTCGTCGAGACGTCTCGTCCAAAGACAATAAAACCATTTTGCTAGTATTTTCAACCGATCGAGAGCCTTTCTGGTACATCATTTAATTTCTGTACATATAAGACAGCTTGTCGAAGAAATTCGTCTACAGTAGCACTTATAATGTGCTACGGTAGACGACAACCGACAACGATATTGCGTGAATTTAGATTATTTTAATGATTTTTTTGCATGAATTTATTTATATTAATTTATCTTATTGAACAAACAATTAAAGTGAAATGAAAATGAACCAATATGATAAGAATATAGTGTCGGTGAAACAAATAACGAAAATATTTTATATTGAACAGTAGATATTATTTATCTACTGACTAGATCAGTAGATATAATATCTAGTGATTCTACTGATAGATGACAAATTTAAGTAAAAAGAAAGTGAAATGTGCAGCCAAAAATAAATAAACAATGCTAAAGCAAGTACCTAAGTATAAATAAATAATGCTGGACAATTCTTCACACAGCATCATTTAGCTCCAAGCTAAGCAGAGCTTGTGTTATGGGTGCTAGATGACTGATATAATATAACAAAAGACCAAGCTGAATATAAATGATGATGGAAAAAGCTATCAGCAGGCAAATATCTGCAGGCACTTTTTTAATTATTCGGCATGCTGTTGTCTTTTGTATAGAAATTAGATAACGTCCCAAAAAGACTCGTTCGGTTGAATATACTAGCGAAATGGTTTTATTGTCTTTGGACGAGACGTCTCGAAGAGCAGTGTGTGATTATTAGTTATTGATAGACCTCTCGTGTTTGAAGACGACATTTTTTGATGATGGTACGTCTTGGCACATTCTATGGTTCACATTTTTGGTCGGATAGTAACAAAAATCCGGTTTGACGAACTCTATAGGTACCATAATAAGTGGTACCTGTGTAAGTATTATAGATGCTACGTAAGCATCTATTACCATCCATTACTGCGAATCACCATACATAATTAGATGATTTACAAAAAGATAAGACGTCTGTCTGTCTCGATGCAATTTTATATCATTAAATTTGCTAAAATGGTTGTATTTTACAAAGAGGAGTTGTCTGCTCAGCTGGGGGGCTAGATAATTCCGTCTTCAGAAGACGGATTGGTGGTCGCAGCATAGGTGAATAATGCTGGACAATTCACACAGCATTATCTGTATGGCTCAGGCTGTATGGCAATGCTGATGTGCTGCGCCAGATACTCACCAGCTCTCGGGTCACGCGTCGCTTCGACCATGACGATAAGTGTTTGACAGACACGAATACTCAAAAAACTTTGAAAATAGTTAGTACTATTAACATGCAATTTGAGGTCAGTTCTTTTTTCGTCGAAAATATCATACCTACTATGTTTTTAATTATCCTATCATATGTCATGGTAATTAAAAAACTTTATTTGCCCATAAATAACATAAGTAGTTGGTAATAATAATAATAACATGACACGTAAGGCCTTGAAAACAGTTTTTCTAACTCACCCAACAAAAAACATAGTTACAATTCACTGTGAGTTCAACAACAAATTAGCTATCGTTAATTTTGATGGTGAGCTCAAATGTAATGGAGATTCTGACTTGTAGTTAAATAGGTAGGAAAAATATAACCGACCAAGTGCGAGTCGGACTCGCGTACGAAGGGTTCCGTACCATTATCTATAAAAACGGCAAAAAAACACGTTTTTTGTATGGGAGCTTCCTTAAATTTTATTCTGTATTTTAGTATTTGTTGTCATAGCGGCAATAGGAATACATCATCTAACTATCACGGTTCATGAGATACAGCCTGGTGACAGACGGACAGATGGACAGACGGACAGACGGACAGTGAAGTCTTAGTAATAGGATCCCGATTTACCCTTTGGGTACGGAACCCTAAAAACACTCACGGCGGCGTCATAATCATCATCACAGACTGCTGGGTATGCTGGGACTACTGGGTCACAGCTGGGTCTTTAACTGTCGCCAACCTTCTCTGTCCACAACCTGAAGTTTTTATATATATTTAACTTCATTGAGTTAAGGCGATACCCCGGCCTAAACTAGCGCAGGCACCTATTTTATCTAATTATTTCGTTAAACAAAGGGAATTGCAAAAATTTCATAGAGCTGTTTGTGATACTTATTATAAGTTTTTTTTTAATGCCTTTGTAATATTTTTATTTTGTATAGTTTAGGCTGAGATACGAACCTACACTTTGTGGCCACCAATAGTTATTTGTTATGCAAGGCGGCAAAGTTGGTTTTTGGTCCAAGTATAGTCAGCTGCGAAAATATGTATACACTCCCATGTTTTGAAATTTGACTGAATAGTAAGTGTATAGTTATTGTGATAATTTATATGTCGTATTCTGACAAGAAAGATGACTACTTAGTACCTATGAAAAATGTGTGCGTAGACTTTTAATGATAATTTCCAAGTAAAATAAAACTGAAAACTTGGAAGTGTATACATATCTGAGCAGCTGACTGTACTTGCATTGAATGCGAGTGGTTCAAATATAGATCCTGAGCGTAGCGAGGGTTTATTCATTTAATGCATTTTCAGTGGACTTGCGGTATAGAGAGTATGGAATACAAAGGTTCGAATTTTAAAAACTCTTTCTACGCTAGCCTATAAAATGCACTGTTGCACTCAGATTTCTAATGATAAACAGAATCTTTCCGAGGTTGTGAGGTGAAAACTCTATTTTCGCATCTCTACCTAAACTGAACCAAATAAAACTACAGAGGCATTTAAAAAAAGCTTATAATAGGTATCACAAAATGCACAACGAATTTTTTAAAATTTCTTTGTTCAACGTTAAAAAGATAAAATAGGTGCAGGCGTTATTTGAGTCGGGGTAGCGCCTTAAGTTTTTAACATAGGGACGAAATTTTATAGCTTGGACATGCTATTTTATTCCTATGGTACCTAGCGTAGCGCTTTTGTAGCCTCTCGTAGGGTATCCGTAGCTGAGCTACGAGCACTACAAGCTATCACCGTAGCCTAGAGACTGTTCCAAGCAATCTACATACAGGTAGCTCAACTGATCCATATCAATACCAGTCGCGCGCGTCCCCAAGACGCTGGCCGCATTGCCCCGCTGGCGCTGTATGGCAATGCTGATGCGCTGCGCCAGATACTCACCAGCTCTCGGGTCACGCGTCGCTTCGACCAGACGCTCAGATAATTTTTTGAAAATCCCGGAGGGTCACGTTACCCCACGGACCTAGGGTCTCGACTCTAAGGGGAGCAAATACGTAGGCTCTATCGAGACCTGTATATTTGAAGTTAGTTATTAGGTAGGTTGGTACCTCTCAGTGTTAAAGTTAAATATTAAGCAGGTACCTAGTAGGTATGTATTATACACACATACACACTATAGTGTATATATGAGTATATACTCATATACATACTAGTGTATATACTCATATACACTATAGTATGCAGGGTAAGTAATATTAAGAAATTAATAAATTACCCAGAGTACTATAATAAATAAAAACCTTAGAAGTAAGTAATATTGTTTTTTTTTAATTTTCAAATGCCTCCATCCGTTGTGTTGTCCAGTCCATCCCAAGGTTGCCTGGAACTTGGAAGAGATCGCTCATAGCGATAAGGCCTTTGTACTTTGTTTAGATACTCGTAGCATTTTTTTCATCATTTCTTAACTGTTTTTTTACATTAAAGTATTATCGGTATATCCTTCCACCTATTTTATACAAATGTACAAGTACTTCGTCCCTTTTAACAACTTCCTGTTAAAACAGGAAAAACATACGAAATAATATTTTGCATAATAATTATAATAAGTACCTATGTAGTTAGTTAAGTAAAGTTGGTATTTTATTTACCTTTAGGTATTGAGTTGCTCACTTATGTATTTAACATTATTTTGAAGGACAAAGGATGAACATTATATTCTGTAAATAGTTATTATGTACTTAGGGTCATGTCATGGTGAGCTTCCTTCTCAAGTTTTCTCGAGAGTAGGTAAATACATTAGCGTGTTTTTCAATTCAATTCGCATAATTTTCACTTGCAGGCTTAAACAAATATTTATAAGTGCATGCTGTGTCTATCTGTAATTTTGAGTGCAATACTTTATAAGTTTTATCGTATTGTGTGATCCCTTGTGTTGATAATTGATTGGTTGCTTGCAGCAAACTGAGCTCATTTTCCAAAATATTTGACCGTGATTTTTATAACACTGTCCTCAAATTTATTAATTCGATGGTGGCAACACATCGAGTTGGCACGAAAAAAGAAATAGTCTATGAGCGGGGAAGGGGAAGAACCAATATGGCGCGCACACTTTTCAAAAAGAGGAGATACGCTAGCAACGCAACGGATGGTTTTATATCCTTCCCTAACCAGTATATTTCAGCATTGAACCAATCCAGGAAACTTAATAAAGTGAGTGTTTATAACACTTGGGTTACCTCTAGTTGGTAAATAAACTATAGTAAATAAAGCGGTCGCGGGCAGGACCTAGTAGATTATGAACATACATAACGGTTTTTATAATGTTTATAAACAAATATTAAATTTTTATAGAATTAAATCCACCAAGCCTACGAAATAAACGAGTTAGTTCTATCTGATCAATAAATGATCGCAACTGTATATATGTACATAGCTACGAGTACCTCTCAAGTTGCATTGCGCCCTCATCTCAAGTCTCAGTCTCAAGTCTCAATCTCAAGTAAAAGTCTTCTAATACCTAACATAAGTAATTTTTAGGGTTCCGTACCCAAAGGGTAAAAACGGGACCCTATTATTAAGACTTCGCTGTCCGTCTGTCACCAGGCTGTATCTCATGAACCGTGATATAGTTAGACAGTTGAAATTTTCACAGATGATGTATTTCTGTTGCCGCTAAATACTAAAAAACAGAATAAAATAAATATTTAAGGGGGCTCCCATACAACAAACGTGATTTTTTAGATAATCGTTCTTACAGATAATCTATCGTTTTTATATATAATGGTACGGAACCCTTCGTGTGTGAGTTCGACTCGCACTGGGCCGGTTTATTACCCTTATATTTTTATTTAACACAAATTAAACAGAAAACTCAAAGAATTAGCAAGCTGAAGTAGCAGTGGGCCGGCCATATCTCGAGAAGAACCGGCTACCACCGGCTGGGGCAAACATGTTCTTGAGTGTAGACCACGACTCGGCAAACATAGTGTAGGATGCCCTCTGACCACGTGGGATGACGATTTGCGAAAGACTGCTGGCAGATGCTGGATACGGCATGCTGAAGACAGGGCGCTATGGTGCTCATTAGGGGAGGCCTATGTCCAGCTGTGGACTGATATAGGCTTATGATGAAACAAAAACTCCTCAATTTCACGAAATCGCTTGAAAAGGGGAATTACCTACGTCAATGTCTTTGTTAACTTTATCTATGTTTAGAAGAGCAATGTGCAAGAGTGCAGCGTTCTTGTTATACTGATAAGCCACACAAAGATAACACTTTCTCACGTATCTTTATCTTACATCAGAATAGGTACATGTACCTTAGCCAAACCCTTGTAGAATGTTTATAAACAAACCGCCCAGGGTAACGTACTATTCGATTCATATGGAAACTACGTCCCCGATTTTAATGAAACTTTGCATGAAAAACTAAAACGATACAAACACAGCTATTTCTTATCCGAATATGCAAAATTTCATTAAAATCGGGGACGTAGTTTCCAAATGAATCGAATAGTACGTTTGTATGGGAGCTTAGAGGTTCAGACCGACCTTAATTAATTTTGTTCGACGAGACTGCTAAGTGAGACTCCCGTAATTTAATAATTTTAATCTACCTACTCACGCCAAATTGCCAAGTAACAAATTCTACAACTTTTTATAAAAGTCAAAACGAATTAGACACGACTAGCCACCACAAAAAAGACTAGAAGATTTGTTGAACCTGTACTTGCAGTGATGTAAAAAAAGATAGTAACGAGTGACGTCATAAAAAACATGGGTCAGTGGCCTATGATGACTGTTGCGGCGTGTTGGGTGAACATCCGACTTATACGCAGAAGGTTGAGGGATCGATACCCGCCGCGGGACAATATGTTACTACTATTTGCGAGTATTTTTCACCGATTTCGAAAAAAGTTAAGGTTATAATGTTCAGCTATATATATGTTTTTTTATGTATGTTCGTCGATCTATCCCTCAATTTTATTGTATAGCCGGATTTTGAAAATTCTTTAGCTATTTGGTGAATGATCAACAGGTGGTTCCATAAAATATAGTTTAAACAATCGAAATTATGTTAGGGTGTTTTCTTAGTCTTATTAAATACAACCTCCTCGTCCTTTGTTTTTAGTTTCGTCGGTTAACGCATTCACTGCCAAGCCTTGGCGCGGCGGCGGCGGCGGGGCGGGCGGCCGCGGCGCGGCGGCGGTGCGTGCGACCCACAGGGGCGCCTCGCCCGCAACACTGCCGCCCAGCATGGGTGGTGCAAACGGACACGTACGTCCGGGGCTATAAAAGTATTAAAAATAAGTAACAGGACTTTGAAGACGTCGCATTGTGATGGATTTATATCCATCACAATGCAACGTCTTCAAAGTCCTGTTCGCCATTTTTAATACTTCGAAAGATTGATTATGATATAGAAAAGATTGATTGATTGTTAGGTACTTCTTCACGCCAAAACTGCTGAACGGATCGGGTTGAAATTAGCATTACGGTAGTTCTAGCAGTGGCGGCGTAGCGTGGGCTGGCACCCGGGGCGTTTTTCTACTAAGCATCGGCATGCAGCATGCGGCATCAAGCAGGATCGGTTGACTATCCGCACCCTCAATTTCTAACAACAGGAATTATAACGATTTTTTTTGGATTTTCGGATGTTAGGTGAAAAGTGACTAAGTTTGTCATAGGTGACCTTAATAATTAACTTAATTGTGACCTTATTAGTATTAAATATGTGAATTTAAAGGTGACCTATAATTAAAAATAAATTTATCAATAACTACGGCTAGCGGAGCGAGCCACAATAGGTAATTTCGGAGTTCGTTGAGGTTAGCAAAAATACAAGTATTCTAAGACCACGACGAAATTTTTTTTTGCCTATCTACAACATAGCTAAAACGGACCGCCGAAATTTTTGTTACTTTTTCGTGATCACAAACAAGTTAAGGAGAGTACCTATGAAAAAATTAATAACAGCGAGCCCTGAAACGTTTGGAGAAATTGCGGCGGCTGCGAAGATTGTTATGAAACAAATTCAAAATAAAAATCACCGAGTGGAGTGAGCCACAACCTGTTTTGAAATTGGTGAGGCATACTTAGCAAAAAAAGTAAGCTATGACAATGAATGAGAAAAGATTTTTTTTACGATTTACAACAAAATAAAGCACAGTACAAAGCAATTACTCATTATTGCACATCAAATAAAATAGCTACACAGGGCAAAGACAAAGTTGTGTACAAGCCCTTATCGGTTTGAGCGATCTCTGCTAGGCAACCTTTCTACACCCGATTTTAAAGTATTCAAGTATTTATTTTGCAATCACAATAAAAAACAACGGCGAGCAAAGCGAGCCGCAATTTTTTTATATGTCTGCGTGTGAGTTTTGGGTATCACCCCTTCGGATTCGGATTTGAAGTGCCATCTGCGCGCCCCGAGGGGTGCCGAGATGACACCCCTTGGAGCTCGGTACCCGGGGCGGACCGCCCCTCCGCCCCCCCCCCCTTACGCCGCTAGTGAGTTCTAGGTCTAGGATACATCACAGGCTTTTAATCACATAAATCAGTTCCCATGCGATATAAATTTCTATGATTTTCCGTCATGTTAATAAATCATAGAAACAATTTTTCAAAAACCACCGCAAAATCAGGCTAGATAGAGCCCTAAACGGACAGAAATGAAAAATCTTGGAAGAAGCCAATACTTGAAAGGGGCCTAACTAATTAGTGTTTATTTTATAATTAAAAGGAAGTATATTATTGTAAAAAATAGTTAGGAAATAAAAGACTTTATTATTATAATTGTTTCTGTAGCAACAATCCGTCCGAAGCCGCGAGCAGAAACTAGTACAAAATGTAATGCTAAATGAGAAGACCTTGCTTATTAACATAGCCTAATTTTACAGGTCCAGTAATTAGAATGATTAACAGAAAATATCCGGATCGAAGGACCAATTGGTTTTTTGATTTGATTAGCTTGAACTTGGTATAATTTGAGCTCATTATCAACGTGAGCATGAGCTGTTATTATTGCTTGTGGTAATCATAATAATGGTTTAGAATTTTAGCTAACTTATACACAAGTCTAATGGATGTAGGCCTCCCCTGAAAGCCGCCATGTTGGTTTCCACATCAGGGTGTGATGCCGTAATCCTCACGCTTGGCATGCAGGATGGGGAACGCAGTGGGTGTTAAAATCACTGAAGGAAACTGGTGCCCGGCCTCTTCCTCTGGTACTTCTTCTTTTACTTATTATAATTAGTACAGTGATATTAGAGATTCTTTAAAATTGTTACATTAAATATGCAGTTCTATATGTTTAGTAGGATATAATGTGGTTTGTCCTGTAAAGTTGTTTAATTATATAAGTAAAATATTCTCTGGAGACCTATAGGTACAAGGTGCCACGTAACATGTGTACTTAGCTGAAGGGGGTGATTCTGGACCTTTGTGGACCCCAAGGGTTTTCAGCAAAGTTTTCAACAAAACCAGTATTTTCTTATGAATTGATTACAAAAAATTACATAGATATGAATCTATATATATAGATTTGAAATTTTAAAACGTAGACTAATTTTTATGAAATAATTAAATTTAAAATGTAAGAATACATAATAAAAGAGCACGAATATAAACAATCTTTAATTTAAAAAAAAGAACAGTGCTTTCGAAATTACAAAAGCGAGTTCTCATAATGTACTCAAATTCAATTAGGAAAACTATGCCCCTATTTTATATAATACTAGCAGCTGTCAATGACTTCGCACGCGCTTTTCAAGTAGCCTATGTGTATCATCCGAATATAATTTACCTCTGCCAAATTTCATTAAAATCCGCTGCGCCGAATAGTCGTGAAAAAATAACGACAGACAGTCAGTGCTACTTTCGAATTTTGAATATTAGGATCAGTTGAGCTACTTGTAGATTGTTTGCAACAGTCTGCAGTTAGCTCAATTGTTTCAATTGTAAATACTGGTTTTAATTTAATTCTTTTATTACTAAAGAAAATACAATAATAATTACAACTAATATTTACACTTAAATCTATTTTCTAAAAATCTAAGCCGTCACCAGAAGGCAAAGTGCCCAGAATGCTGGCAGCATTGCCACGTTGAATGGCAATGCTAATTCGTTGACCGAAATAAAAGCCAGCATTCCGATCACCTGTGGACTCTATTAGGAGTTTTGCTAGATCTTTGTATATTCCATGTGCCCCAGGACCCCAAGGACCTAGGGTTTCCACCCCAAACGGCTCGAATAGGTAACCTCGGTCGAGATTAGCGTATTTCCGCCGTTTGAGGGACTCCGCTGATGTAGTATCTTTAAAAAAAAAAAAAAAAAAAAAAAAAAAAAAAAAAAAAATTCTTTTATATGATTGTAATTTTCTTTGTTAATAAAGGTTGTAAATGATTAGTAATATTAATATTAGTATGGTTATCATCATCATCAGCCTATATTAGTCCACTGCTGGACATAGGCCTCCCCTAATGAGCGCCATAGCGCCCTGTGTTCATACATTGAACGGCTTTATAAATAGTAATTATTTTCAATTACAGAATACGGTGTTATTGATTATATTTACTTCAATTTGCACCTAAATGGTAGGTAGATGGAGGAATCTAATTATTATAATAATAATAAAAACGTTTATTTGAAACTTATAAATAACTAAATAATTGCATGCTTACTCGAAACAAAAAATATATCATAAAAGTACGTATGCAAAAAAGAAAATAACAATGAAATAACAATCAACATAGGAACCTTGATCTACGCACTAGAATTCCCTGTGTCAATTAAATGGTTCATACCTTTCGGGCCCTGTGGCTTATTTCTGCTCTTCTGAATGTAACCTTGCAAAACACGAACAAAATGTAAATCTGCAATTTACCCTGAATGAATGTTTATCAGTGCGCGCTTGACCGCTGAGTGTTGTGGACATGGTTTCGGCAGAAAATTCGGTGTTTTTTAGTAAAAAATTCGGTATTTTTAGTAAAAATCGTTTGGTATTTTAAGTTGTGTCGTGGTAGTGATATGATATAGAAAAGATTGATATGTGAGTTTTTTCCGCTGATTTTTTTTATCAGATGAAATTTCGTTGATCTTGGTCAAGCGATTTTCCTTTTTAAGGTTTTAATTAATAATTATTAAATTAAGCAACCGTGACAGCTTTAGATAGGTATTACCAATGCAGAGAATCATTCAGAATTAATGTAGGTAGGTACAAGACGAAACTATCGTCAGCGATGCACACGCCCATAGAGGTGATCCTTCCTTAGGTAGGTAAGTAACGTGTTTTAATCTAAGTATCGCTTTTCGAATTCTTAATTCACAAATAATAAATTTGGACCTACATAGGTGCTTTTTTAGGGTTCCGCAGCCAAAAAAATAAGGGGTGAAAACGGGACTCTATCACTAAGCCTCCGCTGTCTGTCCGTCTGCGGGCTGTATCTCATGAACCATAAAAGGTAGACAGTGAAATTTTCACAGAATATATTCATACTTCATTTACTTCACTATAACAAAATAAAATAAATTTTAAAATAAAAGGGAGCTCCCATAGAAAAAATGATATTATTTTATTTGCTATATTTGGTCTACTTTTGTCGAGGCTATATTCCTTGAACCGTAATAGCTAGATTGTTGAAATCTTTACAGGTGTGAGTAGGTACTATAGCCGCTATAACGACAAATAATAACAAAAATATTAAAAGGCGTCCAACGTACATACAAAGTTGAGTACCGATCACTGAAATTAAGCAACATCGGGCGCGGTCAGTGGATGGGTGACAGAGTCATGATTTTTGCCTAAAAATTTTTTTAATCTGTTTTTTGTGTACCTTTTGCGAAATAGTTATGGACGATGGTACGGTACCCTCCATGTGCGAGCTGACTCGCACTTGGCAGCCTTTATTTTAGGCCTGTTCTGTCCCACTGCTGAGCAACTGCTGCCTTCCCTTCTACCTATAGGTACAATAAAATACAAAACTCTCTATTGATAACCAGTTCCACAACCAAATTAACAAGTTTCTTTCAAAAGCCTTTTATAATCCAGGCCTAGATCTCCATCAATGCAAAATTGCAGCCCAATCCGTTCAGTAGTTTTAGCGTGAAGAGGTACAAAGCATCCATCCAAACATCCAAACTTTTGCATTTATAATATTAAATGGTCTGTTTTCACCAAAAGATAATCGGACAATTAGGCAGCTTCATCGGTTACCTGTGACGTTTAATGTATGCGAATTTGTGTCAAAAACGTCAAAATAGTTTTAAATTTAACCATCTGTAGGTGAACTCGGGTCTGTGTGATTATTAGTCCAAGGTCAGTTTCCAAAATGTTCTCTAATATTTCTGTCACTTTAACCATCATCAGTCTAGCCTAGACTGATTACTAGTAATCAGTCGGTTAATGTTATGTCATTGACAAAAATGTACACAAACCTGTCTCGCGTCTATACAAGTATTGTAGGTAGGTACAGGTAGTAAAACCAGTCCAGCCACGATAACGAACTACCTATTTGCTGATAAGGTTTTGTTAACATGACGGAAAAAGTTTTTGTTTAGCTACACACACTTCGTTGGGTTTTTTGTTGAAAAAATTTTGGAAACATATTTAATAGGGTATCGTATTTTCGAAGTGTCTCAAAAAGATGTTACACGTGATAGTTGTGTACACTTGTCTCGGATACTATTTCTAATCTGTTTCCTCTAATTTGGTTCGTTAATATGATTACTTGTCTAAATATCCTCAAGGGGGAAAACTGGAATGGAAAAAATAATTGTTCCAGTTTTCCCCCTTGAAGAAATTCTCAAGGGGGAAACTGGAACTTTTATTTTTTTAAGGTTTTTATTTATTATAGTACTCTGGGTAATTTCTAAGAAATTAATAAATCCCAAAAATTTTTCGAGATCGTAAATTTTTGGGATTTATTAATTTTTTATTTTTTTATTCCAGTTTTCCCCCTCAAGGGGGATTTCAGGGGGCAAAACTGGAATAACCCGTGAAACACCTGTTTGCCACCTTGGTGGTACAAAAAAAACTATCATCCTAATATTGGCTCTCTAATCAAGGCTGTGGTATGGGTCAAACTAGCGCCGCCATCTATTTATCTTATTATTACGTTAAACAAAGAAAATTTCAAAAATCCATCGCACAGTTTAGATTGTGATACCTGTTATAAACTTTTTTTTAATGCCTCTGTAATAGTTTTATTCTATTTAGTTTTGGCAGTGAATCGAAAATAGATTTTGGTGGCCACCAAGGGCAACTTCGATTCACTGCCTAAATAGAATAAAGCTATTACAGAGGAATTAAAAAAAGCTTTTAAAAGGTATCACGAACTGTGCGATGGATTTTTTTAATTTTCTTTGTTCAACGTAATATTATAATAGTATTATCGGAGAGCTTAGTTTTATATAAATATTGACCTGTATCTAAATCATATTAGATTTAGACTTAGCTATGCAAATAATATTGTATTACATTTTAAGGATCATACAAACTTACTAGTAGTTTATTTTTCGCTTCTTCTACCAGAGAACAAAAAATTGAAGCGAACAAAATCAATAACATTTTGTTTTACTATTTATAAAACTGTTTATGTATAAAATTTTACTTGTCTAAGTGCTTTTTGTAAGCCTAAAGAAATAAAGTTATTGACTTTTGACATGTGAATAAAATAGAGATGGCGGCGCAAGTTTGACCCATATCACAGTCTTACCAAACTTCACACTAATTAGTTAGGTACAAAGATTCTAACAAAGGATCCTAATGTTCTTAATTAGTATTATAAGTACTTTATCTAAGTTACGTCATACTGAATGGTACAACTCAAGCTTGCATTCAAAACAAGTGACTGAGGTCATGCACGATTTTGTTTAAAGTGGTTTTAAAGTCACTGCTTAATGCGCACGATTGCAGGATGATAGGCTTCGATAAAAGTAAAAAAAGAAGATACGGTACGTTCTACCAGCGCTCACTCAAAAAATGTACCGTGTTACAGATGAAATAATGATAAGGTTTCGGATTATCAGAAAATTTAAAGTTTGGTTTATCTACTTTCGCGGGAAAATATGTGATGCTTTGGGCTTTGTTTTTTGTTTTGGCGCTATTTGTACACCTGGTGAAAGAACACGAGGGCATTGTCGTGGTGTTTTAGTCGAAATCACACAAAATTATACGTCGTAGCAAGCACGCGCAACACAAACGCGCCCGGGCGCGGTGGCGTTTGTGTTGCGCGTGCTTGCTACGACGTATAATGCCCGCGCCACGCCGCCGCGCCGCCGCGCCGCCGCGCCGCGCGCCGCCGGTCCGACTATGACTGAGGTAAGGGAACATAGTTGAACCATACACTTTCGAGATGGTAATGCCTCATCTCCCTTTTTTACTTTTATCGAAGGTTCCTATTTTAACTTAAAAAATATAATTAACCTTGGAACCGTTCGGTACCAATTTATAATTATAAGCTAGTTTACCTACTGTAAACTAGTTTGTTTACAGATAGATAGATAAAAATTTGTTACTACAGATACACAATTAACAGTAATTGGTAGTATTATAAACTAGTTAACCTCCTGTAAACTAGTTTATAATTATAAATTGGTCACTACATAAATTTATACTTAATACTTAGTACCTACTTTTTATAATGTACCTACCGATAACTAAGTAAGTACAAACTAAAGTTTCATTTAAAAATTGTCGTGTTCAAATATTTTTCCTCTTTAGTGGGAACAGGTAAAAAGTCGATACTGTGTGGTGTGACCTTCATTCAAGTAGGTATGAGTACCTACTTTATGACGTCACCAAGTCACGCATGGATTAGTACAGATTATAAAACTAAGTAGGTAAGGTAGGTACATAGTTTTCAGTACTGGAGGCCTATTTTAATACGCAGTACTAGTGGAATTTTTTTAAATTGTACCATTAATTTGTGGCTGATCTGATTAGCACCCTGGAAGTGCAGCCCCTACGACATAAGTCTAACCACTTAGTGTAGGTAGGTGCTGCAACCCTAAACTGGATGCCAAGCCAAAAAAAAGTTCATGTATTTAGTTTATAATTGTTGAAGTGCTTGATTTGAAATAAATTTTTATTGTTATTATAAAAACAGAAAATTATTTCGTTGTTTATTTTATGACACTTGACATTGACCCTTGACTTTTGTGCAACGCCATCTAGTGTCAAAATAAAAAGCGTGTTTTTTTAAAGATTGCATTGAAAAGCCCTCACTGAAATAGGCCTCGTGTTTCTTCACGCACTACAGAACACACTGTTAGTTGAACGAAACTAGTTGGTGTCTATTCTTTAGAACATAGAGTTTATAAAGTACTAGAGAAACTCTATGCTTTAAAAAACTCAAGGCATGTAAAAAAACATGTTATAGAATAAAATATTTCTATAGAACACTAAATATTATAAATACGAATGTTTGGATGCAGCATTGTTATTTAGTATTATTATATATTTAAAACTATGCAAAAATGGGTTAAAAAGGGTCCTCAACACACCTCAGCATGTATAGCATTCGGCTAAGCCCAATGCTACGCTGGGTTTCAGAGGCTTTTGTCTGAGTTTATATAAAAAACATTCGAATATTCGATAAACGTTATTGAGAACCATATATGTCTTCCACGAAAAAGGCAGAATGGTATAAGACACAAACAAAGTGTAGCCAAACAAAATGCGATAAATGAGTCTCATTTTCCTTGCTATGCGTGAAAGCACTGAAATTGTAATTATGTTTGTCAACTCACACAAACATAGATTTGTTTTTATCTTCGAAATCAAGAGAATTGTTGAGTGAGCGTGTTTTACCTCCATGATTGACGTGTTTGGATTAGACTTGGTACGCTCATAGGACGCAAAGGAAATACTTAGATTCGATACAAGTAAAATATTATCCCGTTCGTTCTTATTTTTCTTGAAGCACCAATTGAAGGCATTTCTGTGACCAAGCTATGTTGGAGGTGCTCTATCTACTTACTTTTATAACATCAATGCCGCAAACGCGACTGCCACTGTCATGTCAAAGTGCAAAAAATCACTCAAAATCATTCGAAAACTATCATCGGGTTTGTAAGAAACGATTGGATCGTAGTCAAACTACGATAAATAGTTCCTCTCGATCCGGTAGGGGCGCTATAAGCCGCTAAATGTATAGGAAGGACTCGAATTCCGATGGAAGTATTCGAAAGATAATGGGTACCAGTCGTACTAGGGCCCCGGGTAGAGCCCGGGTGAGAAGTGATTTACTTACTTATCTGAGATAAATGTTGATTTTAAGTCCAAAAGCTCTTATTTCCCCATTAGGGAATTCAACATTTTCCCAGATGCTCCCAAAATACAATTCGAAGTTCATTTTTAGGGTTCCGTACCCAAAGGGTAAAAACGGGACCCTAATTACTAAGACTTCGCTGTCCGTCTGTCCGTCTGTCACCAGGCTGTATCGCATGAACCGTGATAGTTAGACAGTTGAAATTTTCACAGATGATGTATTTCTGTTGCCGCTATAACAACAAACACTAAAAAACAGAATAAAATAAATATTTCAGGGGACTCCCATACAACAAACGTGTTTTTTTTGCCGTTTTTATAGATAATGGTACGAAACCCTTCGTGCACGAGTCCGACTCGCACTTGGCCGGTTTTATTTCATACGATGTTACGTAACAAAACCAATAAACAAACCTCTCATGTATGCGAAGCGTCAACTCTACACCTATGTATGTAGACAATGTAGACATAGTGAAGTATGTAGGTAATTAAAAACATAGGCATATATAACAAGCCGGGGTCATGTCATGTCATGTCATGGTGATGCAATGCAATGTCTAGACGCGGTGACCTAGTTATAGGCAGCAGTAGACTTTTATGATCTTCGGCTCCAAAATTTAATCACATTATCTTTAATAAGCATTAGCTGCGCCCCGTGGCTTCGCCTGAGTGTTAAGTTTTGTGTCAAACGGAGAACAATCTTGATATCGAAGATTGAAATGATGATGTTTTAATGATATTTTTTATGTAAATAAACTATGAACCAGTGAATATTTTTTCATACAAATTTCAGAAATTTAATCTGTTTTTTTGGGGTTTCCTTTTGCGCTACTATATACAGTTTTACGTGATACGAGACCCTCCGTGTGCGAGTCGACTCGCACTAGGCTGGTTTTATTTAAGAGTGTAATGTCTTCGACAGACAAGATTATACAAGGTGACCCAGAATATGTGTACTAAGTCGAATTGGGGTCAATGTTTGACCCCGTGACATTTCTGTACTTAGATTATTTAAATATTTTTTCTACTTTACGCCTAAGGTGTTATTTACTATCCTAAAAAATCTGAAAATAAAGTTTGGCGCTACATTTCAGCCTTTTTTTTATCAAAGATACTTTGGGACACATAAAATAAGATTATTGTCTTTTATTAGAGCAGTGTGTTTTGTTCGATAATTTCATGCGTTATTGAGTCTGGTCGGTCACGCTTCGCAGGTCTGCAATATTCTCCCGAATTAATGTTCGACTTAATATTCTGTGCTGAGAAATCTACACCGATATGAGTCTCGTAATTTCCAATGCGGTATTCGTGGGTATCGATTTCACCTATACTGCAATGGAAATTACCGGAATCACTTTGTAAAATCAGCATAACGGACAACAAGTGGAGTTGAAAAGAATAAAAAAAATACAACGGTCTGAATAAAAAAAAGCCTTTGAGTGTGTTAAAAAATATATATTGGATATAGTAAAAAATATAATATCCATTTATTTTTTTAATATTTAAAAAAAGTTACGTCAATAACCACGTTTTTCTCTTGTTACAGGTTTTCGAAGATACACTGCTGAATGGATAGAAGAAAACACACAGAGCACCAAAATTACGAATAACACAAACGAACGAATCTCATGAGATGAGAGAACGATAAGAACGAGTGAATGAAGAAATTTTCCCTCCAATACCGCACAAAGAACGCATTTTATTGTAAATATAGCATAAGGGAAAATGAAAAGATCGAATAAAGGAAAAAGCTGCACTGGATAATAATAATAATAAGCACGTTTTGATATTTGTACAGTGTAAAATATAGAGCTATATAGGTAGAATGACTTAGAGCACTGAAAATATAAATCTGAACGCATTTTAACGTTAAGCAAAAACGAAGTCAGTGGAAAATCGGCGGCAAAATCAAACCTCCTGAAAACTGAACGCAACAGAGCGAGACAACACCTCCTTGAAGACTCATGCAACCGTCACAGTCGTAAGAGCGAGACAGAGCTGCTTTCCCGAAATAGTCCGCACGAAAATAGAAAAAGATACATAATGCCAGTACAAAACGAACCGGCGTCCGACCCGCCGCGGACACCATGGAATATAATGGCGGATTTAGCTGAGGCAGTTGACGATTTTATATGCAGCTTTGACTACATGGACACAGCTATGGATAACTTAGTCATGTTGATTTTTATATGGATCCTTTTCGCCCTAGTGTTGCTAGGTATCGCGAAGTGGGCGTACGGTAGATTTGTTAAAAAGTCAGAAGTGAAAGTTATCGATGAAACTGTAACGAAAAAACCCGCGACTGAGATCGTCGCGAGCGCGGACAGTGTGTTAGCCACTAGTGCTAAAGTTAGGAGTGCAACACTGAAGGCTTCGAAGCCATCCTCCTTCGTGCCTCCGACTCCTCCGAACAAGAAGAGGTTAGGTCGTATGTCACCTGGCCCTGAACAGCTGAACCCTAAGAAGCACCAGTCCTTAGTCATCCCTGTCTGCACTGGGTCTGATCCACCATCCGTCCAGTGGGTGAACGAACTCCTTGCTTGGTTATATAACGATCTGGTGATCGTGAACGAGCTGGTTCAGCAATGGATTGTGTCCATGAACGAGTTTTCGAAGAAATCTGTCGAGGAGGTGAGTGTGCTTTATTATTATTGGGGTAAGGTCGGTTTCCGTAAACAATGTGTTGGGTTTTGACTGCAGATGTCGTTATGGTCGAAAGAATCTTGTCAATGTGACATCTGACGTGATTGATAAATGCCCAGATTTAGCGGAAACTGGCCTTAGAAACGGTGATATTCATTTGTTGTTTGGTGGGAAGACGCCTTTATAATTTTTATCGTCACAAAATAGGTTAATGTATACAACTCTATTTTCAACACTGCTGAATTAATTAAGAAACGTTTTAGCTATTCCGTCTGTATAGTTCTGTATAGACTATCCTAGACCTGGGAGAGATTCCTCATAGCGATAAGGCTGCCTTTCGTACTCCCACGATTCCCAGAACTACCTCTCAATATTGTTGATCGATTTGTTTACGTCTTTTGTGGTGTTTATTAAATTATCTTTTTAATTTTCAAAAGATTTTTAGAGAAACACGAAATAATATTGAATCTTAAAAGTGTCAAAATAAAACAGATTTGATTATGTATTTGACTGTACTCTTAATTTCAGTTGCCAAGGTTAAGCGAACTCTATGAATCAGAACTTTGAGTCAAAAATCATCTGTCTTGTTCAAGCATTTCCTGTGACTCATAGATGCAACGTTTAACATAAGAAGAATTTATTCACAGACGCGTCCTACTTTAGATCTCGTTGCATTTTAAATCAATTAATACATTATTGATTATTATTTTTTAATCCCTGCATTGGCATAATAATGCATTTGACTGACACATAGTATTAAGTTATAAATGAATCTGTTTCAAAAATCAATTTTAAATGTACAGGGTGCTACAATTATGCGTCCTTATCGAATGGGGTTGATTCGAACCCCGCAGTTTAACTTTTGTTTTTTTTGTCTGTTTTCTATTTAGTCCAATTAAAAACCCTAAAAAATATCTATTTTTAAAGAAATATTGGTATACTCGATTTCATCTATTATCTGACAGTATGGTAACTAAATCAAGTTAACAATGGTAGGTAGAGTCCTATTATATTCGTCGTTGAAATGAATAAAAACGAAACTGCAATCGAGTTTGTTGTTGTCATGTCAATTACTAAAAAAAAACGTTATAATGTACGTCTAAATGAAAGTAAGACTGAAAAAAAAACATGACTGAACCTATTAGTCGCTGCGCAAACGTAGACACTTTTGTGCCTTGTGTCAAATACAAGCTGACCGATATTTGAATTCTATAGAACCAGTAAGTATGAAATCATCCACTCCTGCGCATACGTGTGTCCAGTGGCTCCCATTGACGATCAAAAAGTGTTCGTCGGCAGTTGAAGACACAAGCAACATTAAAAAAATCCTTACAATTGCACTGAGCCGGACACAGCAACATCAATCATCGTTACAACTTTTGGCGATAATTACCAATGTTCTGTTCTGATGGGTGGGCTTTTTTCTGTTTCATATACAGGGTTATTGGTAAATTAGTGACTATACGTGAACTGCAGGTCCTGCCCATCATCACAAACACGTTCGTGAAGGCGCCAAGTCTAAATTAAAAAAAAAATATATGTCACCTCTGATACTAAAGGAAAAAAACATCTTTGCCTGGAACCCAACGTTACTTAAGACCGATCTTTCACTCTTATATCTTCTGTTAATTCAGGGCAGAGCTGTTTTTAAGTTGAGTTTCAAATAAAACCTCTCTAACGAACGATTATTGAATTGCGGGGGTACCCATTACCAATACCAAAACTAAGAATTAAGACCTGGCGTCTTCACGAACGTGTTTGTGATGATGGGCTGAACCTGCAGTTCACGTATTGTCACTAATTTACCAATAACCCTGTATAAAAGAGATGGTGCACATATACCTACTAAAATTCAAGCAGGTGTTGTAAATATTACCCATTACCCAGTTTCAAAGAGTGAATTGAGCTTCCAGCGTCTGTTTTCCCGCCAGAGTACAATCTTAGGCCCGTATTATGAAAGCATGCTCAGTCATCGAGCTCTGCTTGAGTGATGCTTATGTCTAGTTTTGAGTGAATACTAATTTTCAAACAATGCTTGGGAGCTCATGTCAAAATCTACACTCACTCAAGTAGCCGTCAAGAGCGGATTTCCTCCGTCCACGCCTTCGAGTAACTGCTTAGACATATTATTGAACGGTTACCAAGCATGACTTGAGTAATTAACGCTTGAGTAGAGATCACGTAATGACTGCTTAAGTAATGCTTGGGGAAGCTTTCATAATACGGGCCTTAGAGTCTTCAATCAAATCCAGGGTGAATAAGTTCCTTCTGGGAAAGCGTGCTCCATCTTAGGCCACAACATCACTTGACCAATAAAAAAAACTAATTTATTCATACCACAAAGTCCCTAATAATGTTTTTAAAATATGTTTTTTTTTATCTTGGGATTCTTTCATCTTAAATCTATACCTTTTTATTTTAGACGATCTCTAGAGCTTCAACCACTAGATTTTCTAGCTCTTTCGCTTTTACAACCCCGTCCGACTCCTATTACATTTTAGATCAATATCCTGACAGACAGACAGAGTGGCGACCAGACCACGTCGCGACATAATTTGTAAATTATTTGAAATTAACAATTCGCATTCCCCGACTCTTTAAGTGGTAGCTGGTAGGAATTTTTCAAAGCAGTTAAATTCCAATAATCAATTTAATTTAATTCACAAGTTCTCATTCACACCTGTGAGAAAGACATCCACCTAAAGTATGTATAATGTATATTTTCTTTGCACTGTGTGGCATCAATCTTGTATTTAAAGTTCAATGTCCTTTATCTCGAGAGTAGATGAGGGCTAGAAGGCTGACCTTTGTCTGGGTTTCCCCCAAATTCGTCCTCTATTCGTCCTAGGGTGTATGTTAGTTCTTCTGGATATTTGGTAGTTTAAGTCACCACTCTCACCCCAAACTAGGATATATCCAAGAAAACTATGACAGGTACTAATTTTTCATTGGCCTTACTGTTGTTTTAGGATTCTTATAATCACTGATTTGGGAGAGTAAAAACATGTGTCCCCTCCAAAAACTAAAATAAATATACTCCGATTTCGAATCCTAGATATTTTATGTTTCATTTATGAATGAAAACTTAACAAAAACTGCAATAACAGAAAACAACAAGGTAACAGTTACGTTATCACTAAAAACTAAAACATAAACTTCGACAACGGATACTCTCACACGTGCAGCAAAAAATGATGAAATTTGAATGCGAAAACGAACGAGAGATCAATTAAATAATGAATGAAAGCTTTCAAACGAAAAACTGTATTGAGCTTCTGTGCTTTCCTTCGATGATACCAATAGCGTTAAATATTTTCCGCCAATATTCCTTGGGTTTTGTTACCACATAGTATAAAAAAAATTTCCAGGTTTTTGAATCGGGGTACATACTAAAATTCTACCTTCATCTGATAAATAGTAGGTAATTATTATGACTGACTAAAATAGGTTACGTACCTGCATAGGTAGGCACATAATAAGATATAGCATGCATTAAAAAACAATAAAACAGCTAAACGATAAATCCATTTACATTTTGGCAAGCAATCCTAAAAATAAACTCAAAATAAACAGTTTGCTATGCTTCTGTAAATAGTTTTACTATTTTGGCAAACATGCTAGCTCGTCGAGTATTTGTTCTATTATGCAACGTTTCGTGGTAGAACAAGAAATGCATTAGTTATGTACAAATAATTTGCCGGCGGCGGCTTGGCGGCGGCGGCTTGGCTCGCGAAAATCAATCAAGTAAACGTATGTGGCTTTACTTGTTTGATTATACATTTTTAAAGATAAGTTACCCATTGTTTATACTAACATGTTTTTTTTAATACATAGGTAAAACACTCGTATGGGGTCACAAATAACCCCAAACAAATATAATAGACAATATTTGTCTGGGATTATAACAAATACAATACACATGTATGTATAGTCCCATGAAAAATGCTAAGCACATACTATTTGCTTCTTATTTGCATTCTGTTAGTTTTTAATGTTTACGTACATATTATTTATTTTGATCAAATATCTCTTGAGTGGTAGCCATTTCAAAACTTAGCTTCCTCGCGTAAAACTAGTCCATCAAAAATGTTTACGATGAAAGAATTTATGGTTTTCGCAAAGTTTTTCGCATTTTAACCGCAATATGCCGACGTAATTTCACCATTTTGTAAAAGGTGCACCAGTACATAGTGAAAAAAGAACAGTGTTGACGATTCTGAGAAAAAACATAATAAAAATATACTGCTGGACAGTAACAAAACCATTTTCATTTTTTAGAAAATGGAATATCGTTTTTAGATGCATTCGAATAATGTATGTAGAGGTACCTAGATTTAGTTTATTTTTTAGATGTAAACGGGGATACTACTAATAATGTATCCTTACTAGCTGTTGCTGGGGTGATATTTTGGAGTTTCTGAAATTTTCAAATTAAACATGAACATGTCACAAATATTCTGAGGAACCATTTAGTGTCCTGAACTGCATTTCTACGAAGTTTGTAGGCAAAATGGCAATTTGGTTTTACTGGAAGTAATTTCTTCCTACAAATTTTACAGAAAGCTAAGTTTTAATGTGTTCTTTTATACTCTATAGGTAAGGAAGTTTTTATGAGCTTAGTAGTTTACCGTATTAGGTAATTAGTTATTAAATAATTTTAAAATCGCATTGATCCCACTGCAAATCAAATTGCTCCTTACCTTTCTTCCAGTTTTCTTTGTCGATCGATTCTATTTATAAATATTTAAAGTATATGTAGTAATGAGTTTAATTAGCACCATACATAATACCCTATTTTATACCATTTGAAACATAATATCTAATGAATGAATGAACACTTTATTGCACTTCGTTTCATTCATTTCATTGCACTTAAAACATTACAAAAATAATCCAATTATCTATTTTTTTTCTGTTTTTTCCTAATCTACCTACATACATAGTGTGTTATGTTATAATTATAAATCAATTGCGTTGCGTTAGTCTCGCTAACACTTAAAAAGGTTTGATCGATTAGTTTTTTTAGGGTTTTGAGATCCCTTATGTTCTCGCTCTGTCCGTCTTTCTTCTTTCTTAAATATCTCAGTAACTACTGCAGCTACAACTTGAAATTCCAAATAATAATACATTTCAATTATTTTACTAGTTTTTTGTTTTGTTTGCCTGGGGTGACTTATAAGAAAAAAAAGGGGGTAACATTTAGGTGAAACGAAGCTCACGAGGTCATTTAATCATAACTAAAATGCTTAGAGCTTTGTTAGAGCAAGAAGTTTGGGAAGTATGATGTCACAGTGACGTCAGAAGTTCTCTCACAGTGATGTCATCTATAGTCAGACAGCGGAGTATGCCTCGCCTGTTTTATAAATAATATCAGGGTTACCACAAATATTGCATTTATTTTAAGGAAAACCAGCAATTTAATACTACCTACAGGTTAATTTTGTTTATTAACTGCATAATAATATGCTAATCCATTTACTTTATGGCTTTTGGTTCTTTATTTTACAATTTTTATTAAATTTATTGTTTATTTAATAAGGAAAGCGCTGAAATGGGACCTTCTACTAAGTATACTTGTCTTTTATTGTTAATATGTGATTTACTTAATTTAGAGGTCTCAAGTTTCTAAAACACGCACTTATTTCTAGAATAAGTATTCTAATAATAGGTAGGTACTTATTTTATAACGTATCCGTTCATTGAAAATAATTCTGAAGATTCAAAGAAGTCATAACATGGTAGACAATAGAATAGTATAGATTTTTTCCTAGTGATCCGTTTGTTTCTGATAACTGTATTGAATAACAATGTACCTATACTAAATAATAAAGTCTTCGCCCTGCAATGGGAATCACCTACATGTTTATACATGTAGATAAAAACTCGATAGAGAATGGAAGTGGTAACCCTGAGAATCAAATCATTGCCAACACAAGGCCTGACTCATGCCCTCCAAAACACATAATTGTCACTCATAATCATTACAACGATTCAATTATACTAAAAGGGTAACTCGTCAGGTCAACTGGTAACCCTGACTAGTTGGGTTCGAAATTCGAATGTCAAATGAAAAGGTGAGCTGGCAATGTCAAATACATTTTTATGTTACTGACCCACAGAATAACTTTATATTACTAACACTGAACTGAAGTGTTTCTACCTTTTGTTTTACAAAGGTGAAGATCTGTTAAAGGTAATATTTTATTTATGTATGAGGAAGGCTAATGGTTTTCGTTTTTGTTGTTCTAGTAGATATTATTTAACAAGGCGTTTTTTAAGTTTGTTTGTAACGGAAACACCTTGGAAATACTCAACCAATTATTTGACCGTCATTATCCTATTCTTAGTACACCATCTGACATTATTTTATTAGAATTATAATATAGGCTTCTTATTTATTTTTTTATTTTAACAATTAGGTTAGCCAACAGCGAGTACACCAGAACTTACAAGTATTTAAATAATTTATAAATTAATTATTTTAAGTGCACCAACCTCTTACAGGCCGACACAGCATGCGTGAAACTTAAACTATAAGCTCTCTACTCTTAGAATAATAATTCGTGTAAGTGGCGGGGTTTGCCATTCATTTCTAATTATGGGTATTATGTTTTGGTTTTGGCGAAATTCTTACTGTGGATTTAATTTTTTCTGCTTTCTACAGGGAACAAAAGTACCTAACAGAAAGTAATTTTCCGCAAATCGTAAATAATTTTCTATGAGGAACCCATGATTGATAAAACCAACTTCGATTTAATTTAATTCTATATATAATGCTGTGTGAATTGTCCAGCATTATTATTATTAATTGTATTTTATAAGCATTTGGAAGAAAAAGTTGTTTCAAGAAAATGTAGAGTTTTAGACCAAAATATCTTATATTCCCAAATGCTCCGTTATAACCAGTAAATCGAAGTTATTTTTTCATAAGTTAATAGAAAATGGGACTTTACTGCTAGTTTGATGAATTGTAGAACAAAGAAAAAACAAAAGCCTCAAAATAATTTGAATCTCGCGGCAACTGGAAGCGATCAGCATAACAAAATTGAATTGAATCCCTCAATGTTAAAGTTTAAGTTTTATTCAAGTGACACGTGAGCGACCAAAAAAGGGACCAAAGAAGCTAACACGTTTTCAGCCCTTTAAACCCCATTCAATAGCGAACAATTTTTTCCCTTATGTCCTTGATACGGCTTTGTGAACAGCTTCTTTGGACGAGGGGATAAGCGAGGGGATAAGAGATAAAACATCCGAGGGAATTCATCTAAGACTGCTTCTAAAAAATTAATTTAAATGTAAGTAAATGCCTTTACAAATTGTTGCTCGAGTTTTGGTCCCCTTCACTGAGATTGTTGTCTAGGGTAGAATAGAGAAAAAATACGTCACTTCGTCATCCAATGCGTAAATTATTTGAAATGCATTCCATCAACTTCAATAATGTACGCAATGTATGGCGATGCAATGTCAATATTGTCTATTCTACCCTAGACCACAATTCCCGTGCTGGGGTCCTAAAGACCCCCTTCGGTAAACATATTCCGTGGCACCTTGTATAAACTTTTGAATGATTGAGAGTCATCTAGACATCTAGTATAGAAAAAAGCAGGCAGAAGTCGATTCCTTTATGTGAATCCTGGTCTTGAACTACATCAATGCAAATTTCAATCGTTTTGGCGTAAAGTAGGACCACACAAACCTCTAAACATACAAACTATCGCGTAGGTAGAGTACACATTAATAAGTATTAGTTACGCTTCTTTACTTCACCGTTAAAACATTGAAGGGTACAAAAAATAGATATGTAATTTGTATTTTGTGACGTGTCCAAGAGTCCTGTAAAGTCTAATCTAAAGGAAATAAAGCACTGATATTTGTTGTGATTTTTGTTGCCCCGATCAGGCGCGGTTTTACGATTACGGTTGACTCGCATAGGCCCCGTTCGGGGCGGACGTAGGCAAAGGGTTTACTTTCGGTGTTTACTTTCGGTTTACTTTCGGCTAGCTAGTCTGTACCTGCTTCAAAACTGTCAATATCATTTGAAAGATATGAAGGGAAGAAATTCCGCAAATAAAAAGAAATTAGGTAAATTAATTTCTGAGCAAGTGGAGGGAGTTTCTGTGAATTTATTGTTGACCCTGAAGGGTTTAATACTACACTCGTGTGTAGTCTGCTTAGGGCTTGATTTTTTGAGTACGGTAGATTCGCATAAGCTCTGATCGGGGTCTACCGTAGTCCTAATAAAAACGGTCAAGTGCGAGTCGGACTCGCGCACGAAGGGTTCCGTACCATTATCTATAAAACGGCAAAAAAAAATACGATTGCTGTATGGGCGCCCCCTTAAATATTTATTTTATTGTTTTTTAGTAGGTATTTGTTGTTATAGCGGCAACAGAAATACATGTTTGATGCATGTTTGACCCTGAGTTAGACAGATGAAATTTTCACAGGTGATGTATTTCTGTATCCGCTATAACAACAAATACAATACCTACTAAAAACAATAAAATAAATATTTATATTTATAATACAACAAACGTATTTTTTTTTGCCGTTTTATAGAATGAAATGAATATCCCAACAAGAAAAAAAAGTTAAATCCACTCCACCTCACCTTCTTTCCATTCCTAATATAGTTTGTATGAATCTGGTCCGCGTGCGATGGATGATGTAAACATGGGTGTAGGTGCCTACTACATACCAACATTGTATGAACATTGTATGAACATACATTATGAGTGTGTATGCGTCATCACACGGATCTTGCATGCTGCGCTATCATCGGAACGAATGCTTGAATGATCGGAGAAAATCGTTTCGTTTTTACGAATGAGTTCTGCATAAGAAATAATCAAACCATCTATAAAAAAATTGTTTGTGTTGAATAATCTCCGGAACCACACGTCCGATTCTGAAATTCCTTTCACTGTTATGTGGCGACATTTATCCTTTCATGGGTTTAGACGCATAATGACCAATATATTATGAAAAAATAACGCAAAAGGATCAAATCGCGTAATGACCAATAAGCAAAATAGCACAATAATAGTCAATGTGCGTCTAAACGTTTTTCCATTGATCATTTCACGTATTGGTTATTTTGCGATTGGTCATTTTGCGTATTTATGACGTTATTTCCATTGGTCATTTCACGTATTGGTTATTTTGCGTATTCATGATGTTTTTTTCATTGGTTATTAAACGTATTAGTCAATGTGCGTTAAACGCTTTCATGGTACTAGATAATAAGTTTTCATAAAGGGTCAAAGATGCCGTAGGTACTCGAGTAATGTTGCGGACAAAAACACAGTTATCATAACATTTTTATAATTAAATAAATTTCTTATAAAAAAACTAATTAATTAAATTTTATTAATTTGCATGCCAATATACCAACCTTCTAACTGTTTACCTAGAGTTTCTCCATAATGCATGTAGGTATTATGTAAATTACTATTTTTAAGACCTAGCTGTAAGTTTTCCTAAAATTTTGAAAATAAAATAAGACTACCTAATCATAATTTTCTTTTCTCATTCCGATGATGTCGACCCGTTTAAACGCCTTGACGCTTCTTTTTGGGTGGGTCAAAAAAAAATGCCGTGTGAATTGTGGACACGGCATTATCTAGCCCCAAGCTAAGCAGAGCTTGTGTTATGATGGGTACTAGATAACTGATATACCTACTTAATACAATACAATACATAGATATTTTTTACTATACCTACAAAGAAAACGACGGAACAAATACCTGGTGCAGATCGTACAAATATTTTTCTCAAGGCGGGAATCGAACCCGCAACCTCCTGCGTCGCAGGCAGACCTACGCCCACCGCGCCACAGATGTTTATTTTTATTCTGTTTTTAGTATTTGTTGTTATAACGGTAACAGAAATACATCATCTGTGAAAATTTCAACTAACTATCACGGTTCATGAGATACAACCTGACAGACGGACAGATAGACAGATAGACACGGACGGACAGCGGAGTCTTAGTAATAGGGTCCCGTTTTACCCTTTGGGTACGGAACCTTAAAAACTGTATACATAATATGGAATTTGAGGTCGGTTGTTATTTATTTCCAAAATTAATGAAATTATATTTATACACCTCAGACAAAGTAAGAAGTTATTTTGTCTGAGTTATACACATTTAATAAGGGCAAACAACTAGACAACTTTGTATACATGAAATACAAAATTAAAACGACAAAACTTAAAAACAAGTTCATCCTAAATTACAACATGCTCAAAAAACAAGGCAACTCAACTCAACAGCTTATCGTAACATTTACTTCAAATTAATATTCAGGTAATATAAACAGATAAGAATTAGTATTTACAATTGAAACATTATGCTATTTGACTACACTGAAAATAAGTTGCAAATTGTTTTCATCCTAGTCAGTGATAACGTAACAAAGCGTAAACAGGTGATTTTTATTAAAAATATGCCTATTTTAATACCTTCAAAGACACCCTGTATAGTAAGCATTAAGTGTAAGCTATAGGTTATCATTATCACTAGGTACCTATCATATGTCATTGAATGTCTGAGTGATAAGTAATTACTACTAACTAGTAGGGACCTTCTGTAAGCTGTTATCATGCCTTGACTCATTGTTTAAATTATAAAATTTGCTGACCCGAAAGACATTGTGATATTTATCGCATAGAAAAAAAAACATTTTCAAGAACGTAGGTTTTTCTTATAGCAACATAAATATGAAGAAAGATCGTACCTAGGTTTTTCTTATAGCAACATAAACCATCTTTATTAACAAAGAAAATTACAATCAAATAATAGAATTAAATTAAAAATACTAGTATTTACAATTAAAACAATTGAGCTAACTGCAAACTGTTGCAAACAATCTACAGGTAGCTCAACTGATCCATATCAATACCAGTTGGAAGCGTGCCTAAGACGCTAGCTGCAACATAAATATGAAGAAAGAACGTAGGTTTTTCTTACAGCAACACAAATATGAAGAAAGAACGTAGATTTTTCTTATAGCAACACAAATATGAATAAAGAACGTAGGTTTTTCTTATAGCAACACAAATATGAAGAAAGAACGTAGATTTTTCTTAAAGCAACACAAATATGAAAAAAGAACGTAGGTTTTTCAAACTTTAATAAAAACAACGACCTCAATTCATTGTAACAATTCAACACACATCTTACATGTACAAGTTACAACATAAATTCACCTAATTTATATTCGGTTCGTTAATAGACGATGTCATCGTTATTTTAATGAAAGTCCGATAAAATGCCACCGATTGACCTCCGCCGCCGTATCGTTTGCTAATCACATCATGAAATATTTATTAAATGGCAGTTTTTTTTCTCTTAAAATCATTCCCTGAGCATTCACGTGCTGGAACAGTCAAGGAAAGAAAGGACCAGTCGTCAGGGCTTAGTCGGATCCAGACGTATTGAGGGTGATTCTCCGGAATCTCATTTTTCGTTGATTTTCGTGGCACACTTTTTTTTCTTGAAATTAGACATAATCATGCAATATTCTGAATTTAGATTTAATTTGAAATTTATTGGTGGAAGAGGGAACTTAATTGGTTTAATAGTTACGAAGATATTCAATTTTAGTTTAGTTTTTGTTAACACCTAGGAAGAATGATGTAAGTGTAAGTACAACAATTAATAAACGCATTCAAACAAAAGTGGACCAAGTTGACACCTGGAGGTCCAAAGAGACCCAAACAGCTTGGTTTATCGCCTATTGTACAGTACTGACACGTGGACACTCATGGTAGGGCTGGTCTATCAGTTAAAGTCGCCCAGCGAGCTATGGAGAGAACTATGCTCGGAATTTCTCTGAAAGATAGGATTCGCAACGAATACATCCGACAGAGAACCAAAGTCATCGACAAGAATTAGCAAGCTGAAGTGGCAGTGAGCCGGCCATATCTCGCGGAGAACCGATAACGTGTTCTTGAGTGGAGGCCGCGACTTGGCAAACGTAGTGTAGGACGCCCTCCGACCAGGTGGGATGACGATTTGCGAATCGGCCTAGCCATTCTACAAACAGGCTGATTCTACGATCACCGCCGCCGCGCCGCGTCGGATCGTATAATCACCCCGGCGCGGCGGTGCGGTGGTGACAATAAGACTGTGGCCCCATCACCACAGTACGGCGGCGCAGCCACCCTAAAAAGGCACGGCACCGGGGCGTGATTGAGTGATGCTTATGTCTAGTTTTGAGTGAATACTAATTTTCAAACAATGCTTGGGAGCTCATGTCAAAATCTACACTCACTCAAGTAGCCGTCAAGAGCGGATTTCCTCCGTCCACGCCTTCGAGTAACTGCTTAGACATATTATTGAACGGTTACCAAGCATTACTTGAGTAATTAACGCTTGAGTAGAGATCACGTAATGACTGCTTAAGTAATGCTTGGGGAAGCTTTCTTAATACGGGCCTTAGTGTTGTGTGTCGTCCGAGTGTGCGGATGGACATCCCTAGTTTAGAAAACCTAGTGAGGGTAGCTGCAAATAATGTTGCCCCTGCTTCGGAGAGGCGGTAGCTCCAGTAATCCAGTCATCCCGTGACCACGACAGTGTGTAAACCTGTCGAAACGTCGGGAAAAATAGGTAAATAAACGCGATAAATACACGATAAATAGAATTAATAATTGTGTTCAGACCGCGTAAGCTTAAAAATATTTAAATTACAATAGCATATCCAATTGTCATTTTTGAGTACCTAGGCAGATTAATGTTAAATGCTAAGGCCTGAGTTTCATAACTAGTAGTCGGCAGTTTCCTTGCTAGACATGTAAGAAACAGACAATATCTAAGATAAAAGATATATCTACCTACTATCTATATGTGTAGTCATAGACACGTTTGGCAGCTGGCCAAGTGTGAGCGTCCCTTACTTCTGTGTGGTATTCGATGACGTAGGCATTTGCTGGTAGATATTCTGTAACTGAGCCGTGACGGACGTGGCGTGAGCATCGACCCCTGCAACTAAAGGGACGACCTATGACGCCATTTTGTAAAAAGGATAGGCATAGGAGTGAAAAGGTTCATAGGAGCGGGACAGAGCAGAGCGGCGTAAGCGCAAATACAATTTTTTGCGTATTATAGGACATTTATTTGCAAAAATAAGCCGAAGATTCCCTTGGTATTCTTCATTTAATACGGTGAGGTTTTTTGTTATAGTGCTTACCCGCCGAAACCGGAAATTTTTGGGAACTTATTTCATTTCTTAGTAATACGGTGATAATAATGAAAAAATCTTGTGATTGATAGTTTAAAAGAAAAAACGTAAGTGACTAAAAAGTACTACATACTGTATTTCGGTAAGTACTTTGCACAATTATTTCAGATTTATAAAAAAGTTTATTTCATTTTTGAAACGAAGGATACCTGCCTTGTATCGCATAGATTATTATGTATTTTTTCGAAGCTTTTTCGATAAATATTACGGAGAAAAAAGGTTTTAACGTAACCCAGTTGACGTCATTTTGTCAAGAGCCGACGGGAACCGAAGGGCAGCTGCTTCCTTCTGTGTCAGTAGTCAATAACTTTATTTGTTAAAGTTTATAAAATAAGCACTTCGATAAGTCAAATTTTAAACTATAGCAGCGCCTCGCCGCGTTTTCACCCGCGTAGCTCACGTTCCCGTGGGAATTCCGGGATAAATAAATAAATAAATGAATAATGCTGGACAATTCACACAGCATTATCTAGCCCCAAGCTAAGCAGAGCTTGTGTTATGGGTACTAGATAACTGATATACATAATACAATACATTACATAGATAGATATTTTTTATTATACGTAGAAAACGACCAGAACACCCGGAACAAATAACTGCAGATCGTACAAATATTTATCCCAAGGAGGGAATCGAACCCGCAACCTCCTGCGTCGCAGGCAGACCTTCACCCACCAAAACATAGCATATGTCACTCCCTGAAAAGTAAGCTTTCTAATGGTGAAATAATTTTTGAAATGGGTCCAGTTGTTTTTTAGGGTCCGTACCCAAAAGGGTAAAACGGGACCCTATTACTAAGGCTCCGCTGTCCGTCTGTCCGTCTGTCACCAGGCTGTATCTCATGAACCGTGATAGTTAGACAGTTGAAATTTTCACAGATGATGTATTTCTGTTGCCGCTATAATATAATAAGATGTTCTTTCATTTGTTATCAGAGGTGACTTATATATTTTTTTTAGAATTTAGACTTGGCGCCTTCACGAACGTGTTTGTGATGGTGGGCAGGACCTGCAGTTCACGTATTGTCACTAATTTACCAATAACCCTGTATAGCGGCAATAATGTAAAATACGTTCCCTGAAAGCTTATTTTTCAGGGAGTGACATAGGCTATGTTTTGGTTGGCGAAGGTCTGCCTGCGACGCAGGAGGTTGCGGGTTCGATTCATATTTCGGTTTAGTTCGATTCATAATTTTACTTTGGCAAGTGAATGTACTGAAGATGTAAATATTCATATTCTTTATCTTTTTTTTTCTATATTATAATAATAAACAATTAGCTACAAATACATAAAGCCGATAAGTTTTTTAACGATGATATCATGTATTATGTAGTGCAGAAGGTTATGTCGATTCACACGTTATCAAACGAACGTTGTTCTGCGGTTAAACATAGGTTGAACGTTCAAACAAGGTGATGGGAAGTTAATTAAACAGTAGAGTACAATGCAATACAAAAATGCTTTATTGTACACCATAAAATAACATTACAAAGAGACATCACATAAGATAAGTACAATGGGCGGCCTTATCGCTAAGAAGCGATCTCTTCCAGGCAACCTTTGGATGGAAAGAATTTTGAATTTAAGAAAAGCAGGGGGTGTACCAAATATAATCTAAAATACATACACTACAAAGACCAATGGATACCTACATTAATATAAAAAAACAAATAAATAACTAAAAGTATAGTTAAATAAATAACATATTAATATACTAACTACTTTTATAAATAAATAGTCAAAGTAAAGTACCATTATTCACTTTTCTGAAAGGAAAAACTCCTTGACACGAGCTTTAAATACTGGCAAGGATCGGACTTTACTAATAGACTCTGGTAGTGCATTCCACAACCTTATGGCTTGGATGGAAAAGGATTTGTCATAGAAGCTAGTTCGGTGAGGTGGTATATTTAACACTAGATTTTCTGACGACCGAAGGACACGGGAAGGGTGGGAATCGCGGAGAAATTCAAAACAATTTTTAACGACGTTAGTTTTGTACAAGGTGCCGCTGAATATGTGTATCTTCTAAGTTGAGGGGGTTATAACGGACCCCAGGAGTTTAGTGCATTCTTTCCCTACGGGTTAGGTAGGTACTTCAAAGATATACGTAGGTACGTAAAATTTAGCATCATTATAAAAGTGGGATGTAGTATGTTTGACTTTTTTTTTATTAGCCAGCTAGGTTGGGCGTTTTTGGAAAACTATATGTTTCGAGTTCGAATCCCGCCGAAACCGACAATTTTTGGGACTTATTTCATTTCTTAGAGATACCCAGAGTGCGGGTTAGCACTATAACAAAAAACCTTAAACTACGTCGAGTCTTCTCGTCATCCATACCGCAAAAACCTGTGGTGCGAAACAGCGCTACACCTTATCTAGTACCCATAACACAAGCTCTGCTTAGCTTGGGGCTAGATAATGCTGTGTGAATTGTTCAGTATTATTTATTTTTTTCTCCCGCGTGTTCTTAGGGCTTGATACTGGTGTGTGGATCTATTTTAATTTCTTTCTATTTCGTATTGTATTGTATTATGTTGCTAGATATTATTTCTGCTATAGGAACTGCTGTAAGTCATCCATGCGACACGACATGACATTGACGAAGCTGCACGTCTCTGTTCTCAACATATTTGTCAGTCGCCTGGCTGCCAATAACCCCTTGTTGGCAACACACCACTTCTCTAACTTTGTTGTCTAGTCTAGTGGTTAAATAAGATCTTCGTACGACTCATTAAACAATAGAGTGTATGTACTGTGTTTTTAACCTTAGTCTGAAGACAACCTTCAGTGACTTATATTGCAACGAAATATACGGTTTAACAATTTTATTTCTCGAAAGAATATACATTCGCTTACCGAGAAATACAGGATAATTTTAATGTATATCATACCTATTGTGGAGAACGGACTTAACTTAAAAAATATACTGTAACTAAATATACCTACGCTAAGGTGCCACGGACCAAGACACAAGACTAGCATTGCAGTTATTTCCCGAGCTTCTGCAGCACACGCTGAGTGGCAGCCTTTTGGTCTCATAAAGTCTTTTCTCTTTAATTTTCTTTTATCTTACATGAAACAATATCCACATTAGGTACTTTAATACACACGCAGATGTGATGGGGAGACGGACGAGACATAAATATAGGTTCTATGTCCCGAAACAAAGAGCTACTTGTAACTAAGAATGCCACCAGGTAATAAAAATTTACAATAAATGCCCCATGAACTTAAAGCTATCCCATTTTATCTATTTAAAAGTGTGGTTAATGGATAGATGTTTTTATGACACGAAAGAATATTTGGACTATAAAACTTTTTTGACATATTCGAAGTACATTACATAATTTTGAGACACATTTTGAGTTATTTTATAAAGCTTAACATTTTAATTTTGCACGCCAGGACGAGGCAGAATGTATTGTAGGTACACTTTGAACTCTTGTACCTAAATGATGTTACACCGCGTTGTGTGCTAAAATCCGTCTCGTTGTTCGTCGGTCGTTCTTCTGTCCCCGTACTGACTGCACGAACGTGAGCTGTGTAACACGTAACATTACGACTTGTATCGCAGGTCATACTCACCAGCTCTCGGGTCACGCGTCACTTCGACCAGACGCTCAGATATTTCAAAAAAATCATTACCTACCCTACTATCACGTTCCTAACAGTGTTATCCGTTGTTTCAGCAAGGCATAGGCGTGGAGCTGGTTCGAGCCCTCGACAGCCACCCACCGACGGTCTCCAACGTCTTCTGCGAGTGTGACTCCAAGGATGATGTGGTGAGTGAAGGAAGCAACCACTCTGGCATGCCCTGATAGTCTCGCAGGATAGGAAATCGCATCGGAACCAGTATACATACCTTAAGATACCATATATTTTACTCTATATGAGAAATAGAACAATTCAAAGTTTTCAGGTTTTTTATCTATTTTGTAGAAATTTTATTAACTTTATGGGTTTTTTGTACCAATTTAACCAATGCCCCAATTTCTTTAAAATTAACTAAGAATACTCTAAATACAAAACAAAAAAATAAATGTTTCAGGGCTTTTTCAGGAAAATATTCCTTAAAATGGGGTTGGTTGGGTTATAATTTGTAAAAGTTTTTATATATTATAACCATTTAAATACTAGAAATAAGAATAAACTCGCTGTGCCCTTAACTAGGCTACACAAGATTAATGTTTCTTTCAAAAGGCAATGTACCTAGGTATACGCTTCTACAACAAAACTCCAAGTGAGTTGCAAAAACTATCAATGAATAAATTCAAACAAATTGTCAAACATGTACTTTGTAAAAAGGCTTATTAGAAAATATCAGATTATCTAGACGATAAAACATCTTGGGACGACTTTTGCTCCAACTCGAAAACTAACATTCTAACAAAGTAAAGGTTTCTTGTTCGCTTCTTTACTTTACCTTAAAAAGATTGAAGTGAATTAAAAATAAAAGTGATCTCTTTATTTCCTAGTTTTACATATGTAATTTGAATTTTGTGACGTATACAAGAGTCCTGTAAGGTCTAACTAAAGGAAATAAAGCACTTTGGTGTTTGACTCAATTTGAAAAATAACAAATAAAATTAGAGAAACGGGTTTCAGGGTATTTCGAAGCAACCCATAAAACGAGCTTAAACGGGTCTTTTTTGTTGAAATCGTGTTTCAGAAATTTCTGATTTTTACAAGGTTTCAGGTGATTTCGAGAAGTTTTTTACCCTAAAGTCCACGCGAATGAAATCGCGAGCGGAATCCTAATCTCCTCCATTAACTTTGTGCAACAAACGATAGATCAAGTCGTTATCAGACATAAATAATATTATATTAATATATAAATTAACATAAATGGAACCTTCAGTCATCCAAGGTATGGTTATCTCATCCTCTGAAGTAAATATGAACCATCCTACTTAAAAGCAAAATATCTAGGTAAGTACTTATATTATAATAATAATGACATCTTCTTTTAGACCATCACATGTGACTGCGACGCCACGCCCGCCTTCCAACTGAAAGCTTTCAGTCAGCGAGGGGAGAAGGTGGAGGTCAGCCACTACAGAGTCAATGTTAACAAGTAAGCACTACTCTCATCACTTTATGTTACCCTGGCACTTTAGGGAAGACTTCCAACTAAAAGTTTTCAACTAGCGAGGGGAATGGATGATAAGCCACTACAGAGTCAATATTAACGAGTAAGGACTACTCTAATCACTTTGTTACCCTGGTACTTTAGGGAAGACTTCCAACTAAAAGCTAGCAGCAAGCGAGCGGAGAAGGTTGAAGTCAGCCACTACAGGGTCAAATGTTAACAAGTAAGGACTACTCTCATCTGTTTATGGTACCCTGGCACTTAAGGGAAGACTTCCCATCGGAAGCTTTCAGCCAGCGAGGGGAGAAGGTGGAAGTCAGCCACTACAGAGAGAGTCCATGTTAACAAATACAATACGTCAAAAATGCTTGTCCAATCAATCATCCAATACCCTTGTTTTTCCAGGTTCCGCGCCCGCCTCAACATTATCTGCATAACGGACAAGTTGACAGGCGAGTTGAAATGCGACGGCTGGCCTGAAGTGAAGGTGGCGCTTGCCCCAGTGGGCGCCCTAAGACCCAACGCGGCTGAGACCCCTCTGCAACAAACTGTCAGGTAGGAACCTTTAGAGAGCCAGTTGAATGCTACGACTGGCCTGAGTGAAGGTGGCGCTTGCCCCGGTGCCCTAAGATCCAACGCGACCGAGACCCATCTGTAGCAGACTGTGAGGTATGAACATTTAGAGGACCAGTTCAAATGCGACGGCTGGCCTAAAGTGAAGGTGGCGCTTGCCCCTGTGGGTGCCCTAAGACCCAACGTGACTGAGACCCCTTTGCAACAAACTGTCAGATAGGAAACTTTTGAAGTTGAATGCGCCGGCTGGTTTGAAATGAAGGTGGCGCTTGCCCCGGTGGGCGCCCTGAGACCCAACGCGACTGATCGACATCCTTTTGCAACATACAACACCAGCATTATAGGTACACTGACACGGTAGACTATAGTAGATATTCATAACGAAACTATGCTGAAGTGGTAGTGACACGGTTATATGTCCCAAAGCACCGATAACTGGGGTAATCGTTTCCTTGAGTTGATTCGGTGGCCCGGTAAATGTAGTTTGGCCCGGTGGGATGACAACCTGCGAAACCTGCCTGGCTTATGCAGGCATGCTCGCAGGTAAAACGGAGCGTGTGGCCAGGCTATGACATTGGGACTCAGCTCCGATTCTTAGCCGATTCCACGTCCATAGATCAATGTAGATGAAAAATTCAGTACAACATCTCAGAATCATCCAAATATCTACAAACATACATACATTACCTCAATTCTAAAGTACTATTCTCTCTTCCAGTGACATAGTAGTGAACGCACTGAGAAGCAGCAGTCTCCAGTTCAACCTGGCGGTGTACCCGACATGTCCGCGCCTGCGCCGCTACGCGGAGACGCCCGCGTCACGGTTGCCGCTGCATTATGACTCCATGGTGAGTCTTATAGCCAGGTAGTCTCTTCCAGTGGCATAAGTAGTGAACGCACTGAGAAGCAGCAGTCTCCAGTTTAACCTGGCGGTGTAGATACCCGACCTGTCTGCACCTGCACCACAGCTGCCGCTGCATTATCACTATGGTGCGTATAAATAACACAGAAGTTACGATTCCTGTGGAAAGCAAACTCGACAATACTCTTTTTCGTAGTGAAATTTTGACAGTCAAGTTGGCAGAGTTGCTTCGATCTCGCACACACTATTCGCAGTTTGGCAGCCAAGCTGCGGCAGTCAGTCGAATATATGACGGTGTATAGTAGCCCGCGTACTAAGCAACCACGTTCTCCCCTCAAATATTCTTGGTTTGCTTGTACAGGTTGAGAAATCGTACGAAACAAATGAAGTTAGCGATTCAAAATTCAAAATGATGACTCGTTTGTTCTATTTGAACGGTTATGTTTGAATCTTAATACATCTGCGATTGCAAAAGAAAGAATGAAGAAAGGTATTATTATCTTAAATCACTTAGCTGTTTTGTTTATTACGCCCCATTATCCCATTTGGACTCTCAGGTTTCTCCATTGAACTCTGAATTACAATATTTTTTATTTGACTTAACATTTACATTAGGACTAAAGGTTCGATGTTTAGTTACAGAACGAAAGACACCTGTATACGTCAACTCCAAACTCGACGGCCGGCAGCGTACACCTCCTGGGGGAGAAGAGACTGCTGGTCAAAGTGGTGGCTGCGAAGGACTTGGGAGGTAAATACAGTTCATACTTACTGACGGTTTGGTCATATCATCATAATGCTGATTAACTAATTAATGTTCAAATCTCTTACCAAATAGTTATTTGATAAGAAATTTGGCACATTTTCACTTGATGAAAAAAAATAACGTTGCATGAGATTTGATAATTGATTAGTTCTAACTATATAATTAGATAGTGCGTAACAAACTACACAACATCATCCAGCCAAGCCAGAGAGATTAGCAGCCGAACAATTGACTGTTCAAATAAGTTCTATTTTGAAAAAGAAATAAGCCAAATATAAGAGATATTATGAATTCTTCCATACACTCATGTTGGTCAATTTCTTTTAAAGATTTTTACAAGTCTTGCCAGCGTTGTTTTCAATTAAGGTCGGGTACACATCATTATTTCCAAGTTTTACCCAATATGACTGATAGACGCATGTTATAAAGTATTTGAGAGCAGTTGCAAGATGTTTCATTAGAAGACAAAAAAAATCTTCTTCTTGCGCAGTCGAGTAACAATTACGTTGTTTCTGAGAAATAATCCACTGTGAAGTTACAAACAATTCTCAAATCAATAGTTACATTATTATTGCAAAACGTTTCTTGGATTCAACCTAAGCTTCTGACACAGGCAAGTCCGGCTGCATGGCACCGTACTGCGTGGTTGAGATGGACGAGCCTCCGCAAAAGAACCAGACCGCTTTCAAGAAGGACACCAAAAGTCCGCAGTGGGAGGAACACTTCTTATTGTGAGTTGTTTGCAAGTTTTTTGTGGGATGGGACAGGGAACTATGTTGGGACCTTTATGTTAAATTTCGTATACGAAATATCAATAGGCATAGAGTCTTGTTATGGACAGTCGTAATTTACTGACCCACTCATTTCATTCCTAAATGATGGATGTAAAATTTATGTCGAAAGTCCCTGTACATAATATGATTCACAGTAAGGTAAGATGATTATTTGTGAATTGTTTTTTTTTTTCAGTGATCTTTCACCTCAAACTGCTGAGCTTCTGTTCGAGGTATACGACCGCACTGTCCCGTCTTCACCCAGTGGTGGACCAGGCCAACACAGGTAACTAACAAATGTAGCTTTGTATGATTTAGTATGACTGTATATTTATTTATTATGAAAGGAACGCCAACAGCGTATACATAGAGCATTCTTATAGATAGGTACACAAAACAGGCAACACAAACAGGCGGACACAACATTATTAAAAAAACGATATTAAATATTGATATCAAATCAGTAGGTATAACAAAAATAGAAAATATGAAACATGTTATTAAACTTATGAAACATTATTCATAATTGATATTCAACACTTTTTTTTAATTTCAAATACAAAAACAGAGATGTGCTATGGGTTCAAGCTAGAAATGTTAAAACACTTTAATTTGAATTTATTGAGGTTATCACTAAATATGTCCATGTCAGGAACTTTTTTGACAATATTGTTATATTGCTTACAAAGGTAGCTTACTAAAACTACTGAAGTCTGTAGGCCTTTATTAAATTGCAGAAAGGAGTGTTAAAAATGCAAGTGATGGGATACCTGGGGTTCCCGGTTGGTACTGCAAGACTAATGGTAGACAGGATGTCTTTATAATCGACTATACCATTAATTACGTTGTCTAAGAATGTTAGTTGTTGAACCTTACAATAGTTATACAGAGAGACCATATTAAAGAATTTTAATCTTAGTGCAAAGGAGTCCTGTGAGATATACCAGATGAAATGAAAGCAAGGTGGCGAGTGAACGATCTTTGAATAGCTTCAAGTAACTGAAAGGATGGAGTAAATGGGTTCCAGGAAATGCATGGAAACTCGAGGATACCCCCTGCAATATACCCCCTACAAGGGCATTGAACAGTGTAAATTTTAGTGGTACCTACACTTTTTAAATTCTTTTGAGTTTCGGTTATGGAAACCTAGTATTTGAGCTGCTTTCGTATATCGATAGAGTTCCACATCTTAAGTCTTGCTTTTATTGCCATTTTTGTCTTTTTATCACCTTGTGGATAAAGATTATTTGTACTTATACTTACATGACTAAGGTATGATTTCTTCGGGAAATTACATTTAATTGACGATTTTTATCAAAATTCTCAAGCTTTGTACAACAAAGTTAACCGACGAAGCTGCTAATTATCCGATTATTAAAAAACCCCTGAATATATGTTTCCATGAGATTCTTTGAGTAATGAATTCAATAAATAGATAATGTTGGACGATTCACACAGCCATTAAATGTGCCTTTACAGATTCCTAGGTCTAGGTTTAGTCGGCATAGACGAACTCCTGGCCGCTCCATCACAGCGTCAGCAGATTGCATTGCAGACTCGCCCCATGGAAGAGCACGATGTTAGCGGTACGCTAACTGTCGAGGTTAGTCTTGACTATTTAATCTAGGATTTATGAATCTGAATTTTGCTATTGGAATCTATTTAGTCACGTTTTGCTAGTCATTAGCAATACCAACCCTTCAATTTCAACAGCAAACTAGTTTCTGTGTTTGGTTGATAGTTCTTTTGTCTCATTCCTAAGAAAACAAATAAATGACATATAATTTGTTTGGTTTTTACGCCAAGAAGCGTTGAGTTAAAAATGTGCTTTCATATGGCTATACAGGCTGCATTTTTGCATCTGAGCAAGAAATTAAATCCTAAGACGGTGCAGAATCGTGTAGAAATCGACCAATCGTATTAATTGAAAACACATTTCGTCTCTGGTTCCTGAATGTTTGAATCCTACACGTTTTTGTCTTATGCCTCAATTTTTTGTACATTTTTGCTACTATAGTATTAAATGTGTCATAGACACACCCTTAATTAATCCTCTTTTGAGATTATTCAACGTTTCCTTTCATCTCCCAGTTCCTATTCATCGAGGGTGCTGACATCCCGGACCTCGGCTCTCGACCCGTCAAGATCAAAGAGAGCCTACGCACGCTTTCTCCTCAAGGCGTTACTACTACTACCACCAAGACTATCTTCAAGCAGAATGGTGAGAATACAATGCAATCATTATTGTTAACATTATTGTCTTAGTCACTTTAGCGAAACTAGCGCCGCCTCCTGTTTTATTAAAAAAATTGCAAGCTATGTCATTGCACAAATAAATCAAACAATGTGTGGAGTGTGTGTGTAGTACACACACACTTCACACATTGTTTGATTACACACTGTGTACTTATATTTATATACGTAGATTTATTTGATTACGGATGTGAAAACAGTGTTTAGTGGCCACTAGTTACTAAACAAATATCGTCGTTTCCTACACTAATTAAAAGAAACAAAATTTAATAAATAGGAGCTAGCACTATTTTTATCTGTGTAAAAATAAGTCATTATTAACCTCATCCTCAAAGTGACCAGAGCGTTCATCAATGTTTACAGCGTAATCATCTTATCTATCGTCTTCCGTTTAATTTTTATCATCAAAATCATTAACATCATCCTAATTATCTTCACTATTGTTTCCTGCTGTCTTATTTTTGTCATCGCCTACACCATCTCCATCGTTGTCATAATCTTTAATACCATCATCAACCACCTTAACCTTATCATTACTAAGATCCATTCTACGTGTGCTCTTCAAGGTCTTGAAAACTCTGAACTGACAGAATCCGCCCTTCGCGAGTTGGAGCTGAGTCCACAAACCGCTGCGAACAAGTCTACTCTCATCATCCATTCTGTACAAAGGGTAAGTTATTTATCTTTACCATTTTTTTCTGTATTTGACATACCTTTTAGTCCCTCCCCAGTGATTGTGTTTAATCCAAAATTTAAATGGTAGTTTTGATCCCAACAATGACTCTTTATTATGTCATTGTGTTTAATTTCTTTCTCAAGTACACGCATAATGTAACAGTCAGCAACGAAGTATCATTATTTATTTATTTTAATATTACTCGAACGCTCTTTTGGGATATTGACCTTGGTCAGCTGTTTTTGCTGTTGGTGCCGTACCAACCTACTTACCTATTTTATTATATATATTTAAGCCCGTCCTAATCGTTTTGGGAATCAAATCATGTACAGCTACTTTCGTTGCTGGTTGTAATGTAGTGTTTTGCCATTATGAAAAATAGTCCAATGTTGCTAACATGTTTGGTTTTTCCTTTCAAATGCCTGCGTGTGGTGTGATTTCACAAACCTTAGGAGCCCAAGAAATCCATCAAGGTATGTTTACCTTTTTATTTGATTAAAGTAAAGCTTGTTAGAACAAAGTTTTGTAAAATTTTCGTTAGCTAATTTGTTTTTAGAATGAAATCAATTTGTGTAAATATTTCATTTGCATGTGGGAGAAGTTTTGATTAAAAATACTGAATTATTAAAAATAGTTTCCAAAATAATCGAGTATTTGAATAACCTACCAACCTACATAAACAAGTTCTTGTTTCAAAGTATGCCAAAACCGCGGGAATTTACAATATTATTTCAAAATTTCTCCCAAAATCCCTGTTTGCCGTGTTGCCACACTAACAAAACCTCCCAAAAAAGGTGGAACTAACTGACTCCGGAAAATTCATCGAAGTGGAACGCGAGGCGACAGACAAACCAGTCGAGAATGGAAACGGAAACGGAAATGTCACTAGCAACGGAACTGTCAAAGACAATGAAGAACCAAAGGAAGATACAGACCAGAGCACCATAGACAACGATGAGAGCATGAAAAGTGAGATTGCAAAGTCTGTTACTGCATCACCAAGTCAGTCCCCGGGAAAAACTGTGAGGATTAAAGAAAATGGCGCCAAAATGAACGGAGATAGCGAGGTAAGGTTTTGTGTGGATTTTTACTAATTTTATTAACTGATTTTGGAGTTTTGCGTTGTATGTTGTTATAAATTATTTCAGGCACCGTGTAGAGTTACTGAAAATCACTTTTTCCTGTTCTAAATACTCTAAATGTTTCTCTCAATAAGTAATCTTTCACACTTTTCTTCGCACACTTGTTTCGTTATCTTTTGCACTTTTCGAACACTTTTATTTATATAAAAGATTCTAAAAGATATTCTTAAAACATTATTATACAAATTCTGAGAATGTTTGAAAAAACTAGAAAAAAGGATGTGTGTTGAACCTACATCAGTGACCCGTTGAGCCTTGGGGTTACAAAATGCTGTATTTTCGAAGAATCCAGCATCCATTCCATCCTAATACTAAAAATTCGAATTGTCTGTCTGTTTTCTTTTTACGCCTTAACGGCTAAACGGATCTAAATGTTTGGCAGGGAGGTAAATAGTACTTATCGGACGGATACAGGCTAGGTACTTGAAAAGCTCGTCCGAAGCCGCGGGCAAAAGCTATTTATTTATATACCACGCTTAGCCGGTTAATTCTAAACACTTTTCAATCTTTTCTAGAGCCTGTATATTATATAATTTTGAGTAAGTATTGGAACATAACGAAGGGACTTCTGCAGTGTTTTGTAATACCTAATGCGGGTAGGACAAGCTGCTCTGTTTTACCTACGTTAAAAATAAATTATTCGGTTCACTCATGAACTCTGAGTTTGTGTTACGTTCTCTTATTCCCGAATTATTACCTACCTAGTTTCCTTCTATCAAAAATTAGGTAGGTATCTCTAAGAAATTTATAAATCCCAAAAGTTTACGATCTCGACGGGATTCTCTCTACTTCGTATTTGTCAAGTATCTATCTAACTTTTTCTGTTTTCCAGCAGGGTGACTATGTAAACAAACTGAACAGCGAGAATTCACCGCCGGAGCCCGTACCGCGGAAACGTAAGCGAGACTTCTTTGGGACCATTAAAAGAAGGTACGTTTTTAATATTCCACGATTTCATATTTTCTGTAATTAATTTAATTTTAGACGTTTATTAAATTTAAAATTAATTTGAATTTTAAATTGACATTTATTTTAATTTTATTTTGAGTTAATTTTATGTTGCATAATTATAATAGGTACTAATAATACCGAATTTGTTAAAAAAAATGTGTTTATCATCATACATTTTATTTTATTGACATGAGTTATATTTATTTACCAATAAAGAACTTGAAACCTAACAACTTTACAAGCAGCAAGTGTTTTGTCTCACAGACTGGGTCGGTCTCGCACGCGAGGCGCCTCGATGGAACTAACAGACTCCGAGGCCGAGAACCACAGGATCCGCAGCATCAGCGCCGAGAGAAACAGTCAAGGTACTGTACACATATTGACGAGATTCAATATCACTTACCTTAGATAAATAATAGATTCAGGCGTTACTTTGCGCAAATCCATTGAAAATGAGACGAAAATATTACGTAAGTAACAATTCCGCGCAAAACCTTCTCCAATAAGTTCTAGCAAAATGTAGTAGGTACGCGTTGCAGAAGAAAAAAACACACCAAATACAAAATGTAAAAGTATATCAAAGCAAGACGTCAACTAGTTCTCATGGAGAGATGAAACCAAATAAAATATATAAATAAATAAGAAATTAATATCTTTTATTTCGTTAGGCTTACGAAATAAGCCATAGACCAGTCGAATTTTAAATTACAAATTAGAAGCGCGGCTTCACACGCGCTTTTCCGGGATAAAAAGTAGCCTGTCATCTGCCTCCCTGCCAAATTTCAATGAGATCCGTTCAGCCGTTATGGCCTAAACAGGTTATTACCTATTTACGCCTAAACGGCTGATCTCTGTCTGTCTGTTGATAGACAGAGTTTTTTTAGAATTTATAACATTACTAGCAGCGCCTCGCGGTTTCACCCGCGTAGTTCCCGTTCCCGTAGGAATTTCGGGATAAAAAGTAGCCTATGTCCTATTCCAGACTATAATCTATCTCTGTGCCAAATTTCATCCAGATCCGTTTTGCCGTTCTGGCGTGATAAAGGAACAAACATCCATCCATCTATCTATCCATCCATCCATCTAAACTTTCACGTTTATAATATTAGTGAGAAGTATACCTACATTTTAAAATAAGAAATAAAGTATTAATTGCTTTTCTTTTCACATTATTATTTTATTTTTGACTAATCAAGTGATAAACATGGACCAAAACACTCATGAGCTCGGCTTATCGACATTGGGACTAGATGATGCTGAATGAGAATTTCCAGCATTATTACGCGTTATTATACTAGCTTGTGCTAGTAAGGCTTAAACTTGTATAATAACGCGTTTTTCCGGGATAAAATGTAGCGTATGCCCATCCCTGGGATACCATCTATCTCTATGCCAAATTTCATTAAGATCCGTTGAGCCGTTAAGGCGTGAAAAAGTAACAGACAGACAGACTGAGTTATAGAGGTATATATAGGGAAGAGTGAACCTTTTGTAACCCGTATTTCAATTTTCAGATAAAGCTCTATCCGTCCCCAATAGAAACGTATATTCCGCGGGGGCGTCGCCCGCGCAGTCCGGAGACGAGTCCAGGACTTCAAGAAGGTATAAATTTTTTGTTAATTCACATTATGCACCTAAACTACTTTAAGACTGTGGTATGGGTCAAACTAGCGCCGCCACCTATTTTATCTTATTATTACGTTGAACAAAGGAAGTTTCAAAAATCTATCGTTCAGTTTGTGATACCTATTATAAGCTTTTTTTGAATGCCTCTGTAATAGTTTTATTCTATTAGGTTTAGGCGGAATATCGATGTTGCCCTTGGTGGCCACCAATATCTTTTTTCGATTTTCTGGCTAAACTAAATAGAGTAAAACTTTTACAGAGGCATTAAAATAAAGCTTATTTATAATAGGTATCACAAACTGTACGATGGATTTTTGAAATTTCCTTTGTTCAACGTAATAATAAGATAAATATGTGGCGGCGCTAGTTTGACTCATACCACAGTCTTAAAATTGAGTATTTAATCGTTTCGTGAAAGTTTACAGTAGGTACCTTTGTTCTTATTTGTTCAAAAGATCAACAGTTAGGTAGTTTTAGGTTAAAAAATTTATACCTATGTTAAAAAAACAGAAATTATTGGTCAGATTATGAATGTTAACTGGTACCTATTTTACTTATCGATAAGTTTCTGAGACAATTAATTTGTGTAAAAATAGTTCTTAATTAATCATGATTTTTTCAAAAAGTATCGTGTGGCAATTTGCATTAACAAGCTTTTTAATATTATGAAACACAATATTTATAAATTAAAATACTAACTTCAAATAGTAAATTAATTCTTCAGCTTTTTAATGCAAAATTATACATAGGCATCCATTGAAAACATTTTTTTCTCAAATTTTGGGAAGAATTCGTAAAATGGCAATACCGGCACTAAAGGTGGATTGTTTTCTTTTTCATTTGGCAACACTCACTTGCGCTGGGGGTAATGGCACTCTACAATCTGGTAACACTGGTATTTCAAACTAAAACCTTTTTACCCTTACAATTTCGAATGCATGCATTATTTTTATTATTAATTTATTATATTTGCTTTTGCATGCTTTTGCGTACCATTTTATATGCACGAACTATTTATTTACATTTTTACTAACCTCCTTGCACCAAATTATTTAACAAATATATCAAAATCCTATATTTTCTTTTTTCCGATCTACATTTCCTTTCTTTTGTAAAACCCAAACTTTCCAATTTTTTATACTTTTCCCCATCTTTCCGTCCAAAACCTTCGAAAAAATATTAACCAATTAGGTCCTCTCTCAGCGAGGTATCCGGATTCAGTACAGCATCAGCCAGGACCTTCATTCACGAGGCATCGACCCTGGTTCTCGAGACCATAGAGGCTGGGATCAAGAAGCATTACCTCGTGCCGCTGACGATAGCTCAAAGGTCAAGATGGCGGCGGAAGGGCGTCAAACTGCACATTTATAATGAGCATACGTTTATTGCAAAACATCTAAGCGGGTAAGTGTTAAATTATTTAATTTAAATAGTCAAAACCAACCAAAGCCAATTGGTTGGATCGCATTTAATTTGTATGTGATACTAAAGGCCGTATTATGAATACTTGCTTGTTCAGTAATCGTTCTATACTTGAGTAAAGATTTTCAGTGGTCTAAGCATTACTCAAGCACAGATCGATGGCTAAATAAGATGTCCTATATTATTATTATTATGAAATCTTGCTCAGTCATTGATCTACTTGAGCAATGCTTGAGCAACGTTTCTGTCAAAGAAAATCGTTGCTCAAGTATAGATCGATGACTGAGAAAGCATCAAAATACGGGCCTAAAACCCGTACATATTAGAAAAGCTTACTTTCATTGCAAAGATAGATCCTTATCAGCAACCGAATCCGTTGGCCCGTATTATGATGCTTTCTCAGTCATTGATCTATACTTGTGTAACGATTTTCTTTGGCAAAAGCTGCTCAAACATAGATCGATGACTGAGCCAGATTTCATAATACTTTTTCTTGATTTCATCATATTTTTTTGGAAAGCAATCGGTTCGATTTCCTGCAAAAGTAAAATCTAAAGTAGGTAATCAAAGTTATTTCAAAGTAGTTTATTTAGGAAAAATCTAAATATGCAGGTTTTGTTTTCTTAATAAATCGATGACTCCTATCACGACTTGTCTCTCACTGCCATGGATTCGGATTTGGTCATCCATTCCCATCTCCCTGCATAACTCAAAACTGAGCGCGAGTGTCGAAGCACTACTAAAAGTTTGTTTTCCCCTTCCAGAGGCACCACCTGCGAAGTCTGCGCTAAGACGATAGCGCGGCGGCTCGGCAAGCAGGGCTACGAGTGCCGCGACTGCCAGCTGAAGTGCCACAAGCACTGCCACGTGCGAGTGCCACAGAACTGCCCTCAGTCCTCTGTTCAAAACATGGAGCTGTGAGTACCTACTAGAGTCGTAATTACACACGTTTTTAAATACAAAAGCTGTATTGGTCGGAGTGTGTATCTTTACTCCTTACCTAAGGTGAAATGAGTCCCAAAATCACGTTTTGACTGTACGGAAAATCAATTTATGGCAATAAAACACAATTTTTCACATCGAAAGTTAAGGATTTTTGTTAGTAAGTTATGGGAGTTGAAAACGAAAAAAAAAAAAAAAATTAGACAGATTACAAATTAAACAGATTAGAAAGATTTAAAATTTAAATTAGACTCTATAGAAAAAAATCGCAAAGTTTGCTCTAAATTTTCATTTTTACTACGGAAAACCACGTTTTATTCGCTAGTCATTCAACATTTTTTTATGAAATGTCGTCTAAAAATACTTAAATAGATACTTTAGACGATTATGGTTTTATTTTTTTGCGAAAGAGTATTATTTTAGAGCAATAACAGATTTAAAAATAAAAACCAGGGAAATTGCGCGTCGGCCGGCTCTTCTCTTCCTTTCTAGCTTTCATCGGGCGGCGTTCACTCGTAGTCGTCTCAAAAACGTCACTTGTTCGTCTCAAAAATACGAACCTATTTCACCTTAAAGTAGGTAAAAATACGCATAATAATAACGACAACCCTCCGATGTAGAAGACACCATATTATTAAATCAGGCGTAATGTCTAACGCCCCGTTCATTTCAATTCGCAGCGAGCATTACGTCAAGGTGGAATCGGACAGTTCATGTTTCGTTCATTTTGACTTTCATTTAGGTACACCGTGTGCTAAAATCCGTCTCGTTGCGAGTGCCTTTTTTACCCGTACTGACTGCAGGAACGCTCGCTGTATGACACCAAACGGTTTCACGAAGAACCAACTAGCATTGACATACCTAAAATGTATCATCGTTAAGTAATTACTTAAAAAAAATTAATAAACATTATAAACCATGCAGCTTTAAATGCAAATTATTTACATGCCGCATAAAGTAGGTAATTTTGGATTATTTTGCATTCCTATAATTCAATTCAATAAATTACAACGCTTTGTAGTTCGTTTTTTTTATTTAATGGGTAGTAATCACAGACTGTCTGTGGTAGTAACCTGTTTTTTTAATTTATGGGTAACTTCTACCTGTGTCAAATAAATGTTTTTACTTTAGATTAAACAGTCAAAGTGTTGTAATTTTAGTAACGTTTCACCTTAACATATTTCAATCTCGTAGAGTAGGCTAGTATAGGTAAGCTTTCATAATTTAATCAGTTATGTATGTAGCTAAATTATAAGTTAAATAATATGATTTAATTAACCTTTGTAACTACTTTTTTCAATAATTCATTGAATTTCTAAAGTATTATTGTTGGGGCTTTACTTCACAGAATTAGACTCTTTGTTATGGTTGATCGTTTCGTGTTGGCGGGAGATTAAAATTATTTTGTGATTTTTAATATCCTGCTGTCTAGGTACAAGGAATAAAAATTTTGGATAAGTCATTTGCCGCAAAACAAAGCAAAACCAACTCTCAGTAAAACCAACTCTCATTCACTTACTAAGAAAAAAACAAGGTTATTTTCCGCTAGTTTTAAAATTAGCTTGCAGCAACCTTTAACCATTTTTAATAACTTATGAATAAAGGAACTTCGGTCCAATGTCATAAGTATTTGGAGCATTTCGAAATATAAGAGATTTTGGTCAGAAATCAACATTTTCCCAAATGCTCCCAAAATACTTAGCTACAAATTAATCAGAGTTTGTTTTATCATGGGTTCATAAAAACGATTTGCGTCAAATTCCGTGAATTTTATTCCGTGTCGGAATCAGAAAATATTAAGAACCACAAAAAACTCGCACCCACATGAAACGATCCACGTTAAAAGAAATGAAACAAGGTCCTAAAGAAACTTCAAGACTACTTTGAAAATATTATATAAATCTTATTTTATGCTATTTAACGCTTATTCGTATATTTTTACGCTGCCAAGGTCCCATTCCCATAGCTTTGGAAATGGAAGGTATTTGAGCTTATTACTTTTTTTAGAATAATTAAGTTATTGATTTTATGAACAGAAAAAGAATGGAGTTTTTTTTGCATCGTAATAATGTATATTGCATTAACAAAATAAGTTCCCGAAAATTGAGGAAAAATATTTTACACTGACAGCACTAATTTTGTAAAACGAACTTACTTTAAGGAAGTTCTTTTCATTATATCAATAATATGCTTTATTATTATAATTATATTTTAACCATTAAAATTACCTGTTCACTAAAACAAAGATAGGATCACTAACATGAACGTTTAAATAAAATTACTGGCCTACTTCATTTAGTTTAGAAAAATACAAAATTATTTATGCAATCTCGCTTAAAATTGAAAACTTATGTTCCTATAATTTGTTATAATAAGCATTAATAAGTATAATGCTCTACCTATGGCTTTGCTTCAGATCTTGCAAATCGTACTTTTTCGAAACCTATCTACACCTTAGCATAGGTACATCATTTAGCATACTAAAATCATAGTTAGGTAATATCGTATTTATATAAAATAATATTAATCTAAGTATTAACATTTAACATTATATTATTTTTCTAGATCCATGCTCCCAGTGTTAAACGAATAGTGAAGCATAACCAGAAGACTGCAATAAAAAAACAAGCTAAATCCATTCAGGTTCTTTCAAAATTATAAAGTTTGTAGACGTCTTTCTATAGATTTGCCGTTTCGGTTGTGCACTTTTTTTACTAAAACTTAGAAAAGCACAGCTTTTTATAATAATTTCGGTATTTGTCTGCATGTATTTATAATTATAACTAGATGTTGTTGGAGGTAGTAGCAATTTGTTTATTATTTAAATAAGCCGCATGCTTTTTTTACAATAGGAGTTTAGTTTCGCAATTTATAATAATTTTCTAGAAATGCACGTCAATAACCAACGACTTTTGAAACTTTTTGATAGGTTTTTATTGGTTTGGTTATTATTAGTTAACTTTTCCATATGACGAAAAAGTTAAGTTATAGTAAATTTTTTAAGTGTTAGGTATGTGTATTGCGATAAATTATTTGCTTAGTGTTTAGCTTAGCGAGTTGACAAGAAGAATTAAGAGCACGAACTTTAATTTAAGCGCACACAAAACCCTGAATAGAATCCTAACATTTAACCCAATACACGTCGAAGCCACGTCACATTGTAAAAAAAATTGTCAACTCAACGACATAAATCACTGAACATGGTAAATCTTCCACAAGCGTTTATAGATGATTTTGTTTCGATTTATGGACTTCAATTGAACTATAAAATTCTAAAAAAAAAACTAACATGCATTATGTAAATATTAAATTTTTAATACTTAATTTGCATATGTAAATATTAAATTTTTAATATTTAATTTGCATGGCGTATTTGCGCTTGTTCACTTGTCCAGTAATTTTTGACATAAAATAATCTACTAAAAAAATAAAACAGAAGAAAAGGCAACTAAAGGATTTTGGAGCTTGTGTTAGCAAAATTCATTTACGATTTCTTCTTATTGTTAATTATTGTTTTATTTTTCTTTTCCAGGAGTTATATTTCGTCACCATTCAGCGACAAGAACATAAGGATGCTGTGATTCCGTTCAGTGCCTGTATTTAAGTCGCTTGTGAGCTTGTGTTTGTATAAAACTCGCTAGACGTAATAAACTGAAAATCAGAAGGATTACAACCGGTTTTTTACAAAACAATACATAATTTATTAATCTTAATACATAATGCACAAAAATTTAATAAAAAAGACTCCCGTCAACGGGGTATTACATATTTTTTGGTACCTTCTACATACTTTAAAAACGTGATCAAGAAATATGAAAAAAAAACATGCTGGACAATGTTGTAATAGATAAGAATGGTAAAAAACCTGTGGTAAATTCTTTTGACTATTCATATTTAATTGTGCAGGAAACAACTCGTTTTTTTTTGCAATACGTAAAAATTATAAAAGCGTATAACCACAGATTAAATAATGTTACATTGTTGTAATTAAATACCATACTGGTAAGAATATTTCTACTCTTAATCTTAATGTTATCAAATAAAATTATAAACATTTATTACGCTTTGATCGAGCACAAATAAAAACCCGGTGCATCTTTGAATGTCTACTTAAAATACCTATTCAATATAATATAATATTGTTATATACATATACAAATATTCTACCTAAGTACAATGTATCCAGCTGACTGCATGATATACAAAATGTAGGCTTTTTACTTAAAAATAAACTAGTTATAAGACTTAGATGTTCTTGCTGACTTACTACAATTATACTCTCGCTTGTTACAGATAGCATTGGTGTAGTAAAATAGTTTAGGTATCGCTAGATCCCACCATTTTGGAGCCAGTTTATTTTAAAATATCTAAAATATTTTAAATATTGTCAGCGAAATTACTGAGGCTTACTTACCTCACTTCAAAGTTAGAAAAAGTTACCAACTTTAATTTAGTTACCTTTTGTTGTTTTATGGAATTGACTCGAATATTTATTTATAACTAAGTGCTTTTGCACATTGTGATCTAATAATGTACGTGCAATATCTATTTTTAATCACACGCGCTTAGAGCTTTCAAAATTGTACTATTCTAGGGTTAACGGCCATTTTCGATGGACCACCGTAGATAATTTAATTTATAAGCAATGTTGTTCTAAGAAATGAACGTATTTGTAAGTGTGTAACTGACACAAATACCTACGTAATAAAATGCTACAAAAATTAATATCTGCTGGCAACATTTTAACCCTGTAGGATGACTTTCACTGCCACAGAAAGCTAGATGTTTCTTTTCGTAGCATTTCAAAGTAATGGTTCTAATAATATTACATGACAAGTAAATAATATTTGTACTCTTATACTAAGAATTGTTGACGCATATTTTTATGTGGTTCCGTACGGTTATAATTTTATTATTTATTTATATTAATGTTGCGCGATGTGTTCTCTGTAATTTTATTTCCTTCTTTTTAATAAAAAAAAAAGCCTTATTATGGTCTTGTTTTATTTTTGTACGATATACAAATAGGGAAGCTCATAGACAGGAGTGAAACGTTCGCTGGTTGGTAACGGGGCGGCGTCCATTATTTACGTGAGGCGTTTAGCGAGCCAAATCTCACCCAATCTCACGTGGGGAGTACACGTAATTCTTTTTCCGTGAATTTTGGTAGGTAGTTGTTCATTTAGTGTTGGCGCGAGATCGCAATGAAGAATAGATCCACTTATTAAGGTACCTACATTTAGATAATGTGTTTTAAAAATCTCACGACATCTCACCAAGGGGAGAGGGGGTGTCTTAGAGAGAAATCTCCAAAATAGCCTCACGTAGGTAATAATTGATGCCCCCTATTATTTATTTGCTTTTGGTGGCTTTCTTATCACTACGGCCATGAATCATGATATTGTGATCGCCACTGATCACAATAAGCTCCCTAACTGATGCCCCTAACGGCACGTACACATTCGTAGATGCCTATTATTACATAGTAACATCCCTTCCACTAGCACACCTAATAGGTATTAACCCAGTAATATCCGAATTAATTTTTCTTTTTTTTCTTTTAGTCAGTAAATCTTGTTAAGAGATGAGTTTAAGTAAACTTACCTACTGCTTAAACTAACTGTTTAAGTACTAACTAAAAAACTTATACGCAATAGCAAGACGACGCATCAATATTTTATGAGGAGCTGAACCTGTATCCTCAATAAGTTTGTTTATGCTCTCCCGGGTTCTAACCAGCAGCTTCTTTCTGCTTCAAAGAACTCTTCTCATGCTACAGACTTACTGCGTTCACCTCACTATTCTGCCCCCGACAGTTAAAAAGGCGCATGTAACAAGAAGTCAAAAAGGAGAGAAAAAAAAAATTCTCCTTTTTGACTTCTTGTTACATCGTTTTTACCCTTTGGGTACGGAACCCTAAAAATTTAATTCCCGGTTCTTAGATGCCCGTTTTTAATATTCCTAGTATGGGTAGCATAGGTAGATAAATGCAACTATGAGAAGTCTTAGTAATAGGGTCCCGTTTTTACCCTTTGGGTACGGAACCCTAAAAATTGAATTCCCGGTTCTTAGATACCCGTTTTTGATATTCCTAGTATGGGTAGCATAGGAGATAAATGCAACTATGGGTCGTTACTTGTATAGTAAATTTATAACGAATTTCTGTTAGTATATTCTAAGGTTATTTTCGCGAGAACTCATAATAAAACACTGTTTTAACCGGATTGATCGCGTATATTTTATATATTGTTTATAACCTGACGTTTCGGAGGCTTTTCAATTTCTGTTACCTATATCTATCGTACAAGACTTCAAGACAAAATCCACTATTACTAGGATAGTATTATTATATCTACAGACAGACAGACAGAGAACCAAGGTTGTCGACATAGCTCAAAGGATTAGCAAGCTGAAGTGGCAGTGGGCTGGCCATATCGCGAGAAGAACCGAAAACCGCTGGGGTAAACGTGTTCTTGAGTGGAGACCGCGACTCGGCAAACGTAGTGTAGGACACCCTCCGACCAGGTGGGATGACGATTTGCGAAAGACTGCTGGCAGATGCTGGGTGCGGCTAGCTGAATACAGGGCGCTATGGCGCTCATTAGGGGAGGCCTATGTCCAGCAGTGGACTGATATAGGCTGATGATGATGATTATTATATCTGTGCCACTATGTTATTAAATACATCACAATAAAACCAACCAATCACATTTATTTTTTATTCACTTGTTATACTGTACACTTATTACACAAAGCTGTTTTCATGCAAAATTACATAAACGACTTATTTCCTATTACATTTAAGAATCTACCAATACCTGTTGTTGACACTTAGTTGAATAATAGGTTAATTAATATTATAACAATAGGAAATAAATTACAACAGGCCTTTATAATTTATATTAAAGTTGTCAAATTTATAAAAAAAAAGATTGCTTCCGTGACACAGACAACAACGCTTCGACTTATATCTACAATTTTATTATATAATATAATTAATTAAACAGCCATTCCAGTACATTAAACATCAATTTAATGTATTTTAATTGTTAGCCCATTCATATCTCTCACTCTCATACAAAAGTCCCGCAAGTCAAAAATTATAAGCACAAAACAGCGTAAAAACTGATTGTTATAAAACCATAAAAGGATAATTAAATAAAAATAACAAAATGAACACGTCCACAAAATATAATTCGAAAAAATATGTACAATTGTATTTATGTGTGTTTTATAATTATAAGTAGATGTGTTATTGGTAACCTTAAATTCTAAAGTTTACTACAAACTTTAAAATAAATAAAAATTGTACATTATGTGAATAATTACTGAGAACATTTAGGCATGGTGACGGCCTATTGTAAAAAAAAAAATAGATATTACACATTTTAATTTACGACCTGTGCTATTTAATACATAGTCGCACCTTTTTACAAGTTAATTTTACCGTTATATATACCACATCTATTATTAGGGTAGGTACTACTATAAATAACATTAATATAATTATACATTATAATTATTATGGATATTAGGAGAATTCGTTCTCATAATCACACGATACTACTGCCAAATTCATTAATGTTGCAGTCATTTTTATACCATATACAAATCTTATAAAAGTTTAATTATACTTATTATAAATACATTAAATTCTATGACTTATTATTCTAGAACTTATAATGAGACATAGAATCCAAATACGTTCTACATTCTTTGACGTACTGAGACCAACTCTTATTCTAATTCTAAATTTGGTTAGTTAGTATATTTATTACGCCATTCAGTAACATTATATACTATTTATTAATAGTATCACTAATATTAATCACTTTATAGCTTATCTGTCGACTGAAATATAAATATTAATTTAAGTGAAAATTTGTGTATACATTATAAAGATCTACTCAAATATTTACAATTAGGCTAATGTACATCCACATAGTTATTTTGCAATATGGAATTATATCTACTTTATAGTTCATCAATATACAAAAAAGGATATGTAGGTACGTACTGTTTTGATTTTCAGTTTATTTTTCGCTTTCCTAATATTTTTATGGTACAGTCACTAAAACAATTCGTATTATCATAATATATTTACTCCTTATACCTGAGGGGGAACCTATAAGGGAATATTGACACTCAGAACCGTTTAGGTTTGAATCGAATTTTAGTTTACGAATAACATTACATTTAAATGTTATTTTTTGTGAATTTTCTTGTTTTATCTGAAAGAACCCCATTGCGATATAACTTGGAGTACCTTTTCGCCAAAAATCGTATCCCCGTCACCACCAGACGTTTATTTAAAATAATCATGATATATAAAATAACTCATTTTGCCAAGTGTTGAAAAAAAGCTAAAAAAAATTTACTAACTCATAATATTTAGAAAATAAATAAATAAATAGAACCGCTTCTGTGGTGAACTGAGCCCTGTTAGTTCACAAAAGAAGTCTGCAAATAATACGTAAAAGCTTTATTTAGAGGAATAATTTGTCGAAAGTCCCGTTCAACTAAATCCTTCCAATTAATAAAACTTATTAATAAGCATTTCCGAAAATAGCGTGCAAAGCGAAAATAATACCAGCAAAAAGTAATAAATTTTACAAAAAAAACAGCGAAACTCTTAACAGTATTCCAAAATTTAGTCCTAACAGGGTAAATATAAATGTTTTTGCAAATATCCAAATTTACCCCGTTATTTTGCAATATGGTTAATTTGAAACAAAAATCATTTTTATCTGGAGGTATCGATAAAAAGAAACTCAAACAAACCTAACTAACCGTGTCGAATTTCCCCAAAAGATGGCGCGCTTAGAAATCATAAGAACATAATACCGCGTTTTCCATCCCTGCTCTTACAATACAAGTATTGTAATAAAATTCGACACGAAAGCTCTGGTTTCTAATATCATGATTGATAAATCAGGTAATGCCGGCAGTTCACACTCTTCGAATGTCGAGCGCTCGTTCTCTCAAAGAGGCACCATGTATTACCTGCATATAACAGGATTGAGAATAGCGTCTTCTCTCAGGCTGTCCTGCTCGTCGGATTCAAACTGAGCATGAGAAATGACGTCATTTTCAAACCCACCATACAAGGTACACAGGTAAAACGCACTCGTCTAACTTGAACTCTGGCAGGGGCAACTGGAGCCTGCCAGGGATCTAGTGAGACTAGTGCAGTATGTATACGCTCGTCTCCGGTTGCCTCGTCGAGCGTGTACTGCGGGTGTCACGGAGGAGTTATCATCTAGTAGTTATACAGTCGGCCTATATTGTAGCCCGCAATATTTGCCGTAAAAATCACCCGCTTTTCATAACAAATATTAGGAATATTCAGACTAAAATTATATTTCAGGAATACTTAAAAATTCATTACGAAAAAACCATAAGAAAAAAAATATGTCAAAAGTAGGACGTACGACGGTATAAACAAAAAAAAATACAAAAAAATTATGGATGAACCTAACTAATTTCACTATTTACCTTAGTCATATTATTTACCTATTTTTGCATAATGAAATGCGAGAAAAAACATAAATAATGCGACCTGAATCAATAAATAGTTCCACTAGCAGAAGACAAAGTAAAAGACGCAAAAATCATTAAATTTGCTCATGAAAAAACGAGAGAGTAACGCTGTATAACTACTACTTTAGTCCTCGCCTTCGAGCTAGTCCCCTGCCGCAAGACGACACAATAACGGGCAGTCTTACGAAAACTAAACGCGATGAATTTATTTTTAGTAAGCTACCGGTATTTTCTGCCTCACTCCGCGCCGCTAGCTTACCACAGGTGACTAGGGCGAAGGTGGTTCCGGAAACCGGAGGAATTCCGAAAAATCCGGCACGATATTTGAAACCTAGAGGCTGACTAGGTGGACAGTCTTAGTGCAGAGATCTGGCATCTCTGCCTTTCTGCCAGAGCTGTAATAAGAACCATACTGCTCGACGACGGTAGAAAAGGGCAGAGCGGTGGTACCACCCCAGGCGGGCTTTGCACACTTGGCCCTACCACCTGAATCCGGTCAATTCAGATGAAATGTAAGAAACAATCTGAAGAGGATTATCGCTGATTGGTTTATTTTCTTTGGTTTTCATTCGTAATCAAAATGCAGCCAATGACAGGCGAGTACGAGATATACATGAATCGACTTATTAAGCTATTTATGTATAAAATTTGACTTGTCTAAGTTTTGTAAGTCTAAAGAAATAAAGTTATTGACTTTTCGACCAGCTAATTTCAAAGGGAATGATTAGGGGTGTTTCTTGGCTCCCCCCATCGTGGCTCCAAAATGGACCAACCGATTTTGTTTTTATTAATTAAGAAGCGACTTCATCTACCGTATTTACCGATCAAAAAATCAAAAATCAATACAATTCTTTCGGTTTATAAAATAATATTAATAGATAAATTTTACACTAGATATAAATTATTATTAAATAAAAAATTGTGTTCATTGATTTCCTCTTCACTTCAGTTTTAAAAACGCTGAGAGGTGAACCTAATAGTCTGTTTGTTGGTTAAAACGTTAAATTAAAAAACTCTTTTTTTTAAAGCTTGTTCAAGTGACTGTACAAAAAACATAAGAAATCTTGCACAAGACCTGTAGCGATGTAGGGGTGCTATAATACTGTAGTTTAGTACTTTACTTGCGTAAAAGCAAACTACTTTGATATAAAATGAGATAAATATATGAGAATTGTGCGTTCTTTGTAGAAGATTTTGTTTTATGACAAAATAATAATAATTATCAGTCAACTTTGTAGAATGTAGCAAAAATAGGCCTTTTTAGACCTAGGAATGGTTATTTCAGTCATTTTTTTGTACAAAAATGATTCCAAATACATTTTTTTATTATATTCAGTTATCATTAAACGTATCAAGAAACCCGACATAAGATTTAAGAAGTTTAGAACCACACGAGATCTTTTTAGAAGTTTATTTGTATCGTAAACTTTCGGGATTCAATTATAACACAAACCCAATACATTTACTAATGTAATACTCATTATCATACTGTTTAAAAATGAGTTATAATTACTATTTAAATTTTCAGTATTTTATTTATTATAGATTGATGCTTAAATATTCGAGTTCCAATCTTGTTCCATACTAAATATAATAAAGAAAAACTTAAGTGGCAGTACCATGTATCTGCTAAGCCTGGAATTGCAACTTCAAATTCTATCGATTTTTAATTGACAACACCAAACCTCAACTAAAAAAAGTTAAAGCAAAGAACATAATCAAGAATGGAACTCAAATATAAATTCCACAAATGGTCGATGAGATGATAAAAAAACCTAATGAAATTATCCAAAATAACGTTAAGGCAGTGAAATTACAGTTGGCAACATTCCCTAACAAAAAAAAACCCTTGAAACCCCAAATATGAATTTGCTTCAGATAACTTGCCGATCATATTACAAAAAAATATAACAAGGATGTTTATCGTATAATTTCATTGAAACTACACGATAACATTATCCAAGTCCCTAAATAGGGGCCTATGCTCTCTGCTACGACCGGTCTATTTCAGGACTCTCTCCGAAATAGCTGTCAAAAACTAACACAGAACAGTAATAGAATTTTGACAAATAAACGAACGAAACTCCCTAGATGTTTCTGTGTTCTAAACAGACCAGGCGTATAACTGGACTCATTAAAAACTTTGAGGACACGTGTTTTCCCGCCTCTCGCCGCAATGCCAGCAAAGTTGACAATGATCTGACCAGACTGACAAATCGTTCCTGGCAACACTGGTCATCCAACACAGCATAGAGCATAGAAACTGCCAACTGTACTTTCTAAATCAACTACGTAACATTATTAACATTTGATAAAACACCACAAATGGTATAAAACGCGTACTTAATGAATGTAATCCGGAATAACTGTCTGTGCCACTCAGATCGGATAAGAACTGAGCGTAACAGCATGAGGTGACGTGGTTTTCAATGCCACTCTTAAAGTACGCATGTTATAACTAGATTGTGAAGTCAGATTTTGGACATAAAGGTTTTGTTTGTGAATGTTACAATGTTACGTAAATTATAACCAACCGAGCTATGAGTAATGATCATCTACCTACGTCCTTCTTTCGAAGCACAAGTTAAAACTTTTGATAGTTGTGTTCCAGTTTGTTAATTTAAGTCGTCCTAGCTAATTTGCGAAAGTTTTGATCGTCAAAACTATAAGAATCAATGATTCTTCAGGTACCTTCCGAGTGCTACGAAGCTAAGCGACAATCGAAAATGACATGGCCGCTTAATTTTCATAGCTGAGCGATATTATTGCTCCGGTCGTGACGTCATAAGGCACCTTTAAGCAGCGGAAATGAAGAACTTAAAGACAGAATAAGTCGTTTTAGCCGAATGCCTAGTAAGTCAATGGTGTCAATTTAGATGTTACAAAAACAAAATTGACAGCATGAAAAATGTTAGTCCTTATCATTTCAATCAAAATAAAAAGGATGGCAACATTTTTAGAGCTGTCAATACAGTTTTAGTCCACACCAGCGTCGATTATTTAGATGAATCGACTAACTAAACCAGGTCTAGTAAACGGCTCAAAGAGAAAAAGCCCAAATTAAATTTAAAACGTAAGTATCCGTTTTACAGCGTACGATCCAGATTTTAACAAGCAATGACTGAGGGAAAACGCTTCCCAATATAGTAGGTAGTGTTCCCAACAGCGAAAGTCGTATAAGGCTTAGTTATATTGTTTGATCTATAGCCAACTCTTTCGACATTTTAAGTTACTATTTATCAAAAAGCTAACATTGACAAATGTTAACTGTTAAACGATAGAGTTGGATAAAAATCGACAAAGGCCGTGTCTTAACTGTCCCGACCAAAGTTAGTGGTCACAGCGATGTTCCTCTATCGCCGACGACACCGCAAATATAGCCTTTATTGCCTTTAGAATAACGTTGCTCGGAACACGTTTTCTTACCTTACTTCCTATTACACCAAATTCAGATACTTGAAATCAAACGCTTGCGATTGTTGGGAAACCCTCGAATACTGAAAAGTCTCCTATGTCCTTCTCTTATTACAATACACACACGACTAGTCTAATCTTGGAGACTAGTCTCCGATATTAGAATCGTGTGTCTGTTTCGTAATGAGAGTCTAAGACTTAACTCCTACACTCGTTTGGAGCCCGATCAGGGCTTGGTTCTTTTTAGTATGGTAGACCCTGATCGGCTTCTACAATAGACGTGAACCGACCCATGATTAGGGTCCAAACGAATCTGTGGGTGTAGCGCTCGAATCACAACTTTTGACAGATCATTTACTGTCAAATAATTGTCATTTAAGGGTAACAATTCAGTATCGGCGTTAGAATATCCACGCGAAACCGATAAGGACTTGCAAGAAAACGAAGGGAACGGGGTTTCTACACGTTTAGAATCACCTTTAGGGTCGCCAGGTCTTTTTAAACCCCAAAAAGTAACCGAGAAAAATCGCGCGTGGATAGTAACAGCAACGAAACAATAGTTTGGAATATAAAAAGAGTTTCTATACCCTATAAGATTCAATCAGAAGGTTACAAGCGGTTTATAGCGAAACTTCTGATTAAAACACAGCTCAGTCGCAGAATCTTATACAAAAATATAAAAGCTACGACACAACTACACACAACATCTATTAACCTAGCTGCAACTGGTCAGAGAATCATCAAAACCATTCAGCTTTCAAATTATTTACAAAAACAAACAACGCTTGAACTTCCACGAAAGACTTAAGAAGTTGCGCTTATTCTTAGTAGTTCTGTGCATTAAAAAAATATTCCTCGTATTTGACGTCTCCTGTCATTTGACATTTGCTGGATTTCTTTGCCTAACATTTTTGCAATTATAATATTTTTTTGATGCACAGAACTACTGGGACAAATGTTGTCCCAAGGGTCCGTTTTTACCCGACTACCGACAGGGGAGGGTTATGATACCCTTTGGGTACGGAACCCTAAAAACATCACTACTTACAACCTAAGCCGAAACGTTTCAGTTCTCGCGCTAAGCCTATTTATAAACTTTCCTCAGCTAAAACGTTGTCTCTCAGTCAAAAGACAAACGAAACGCCAAGTTTTTCAAAGCTCGTTTATAATTAGGCTTTTAGAAGTAGTCCCAGAATACGTATGTATCCGCGTATTCTGGGACTAAGCCAATGGGTGTGACGATTTTCTGTGCTGTAGGGTATAGAGAAGGACAGAAACTAAAGTCTGGCTCGCTCACTCCCCTGTGCGACAACGCAGAGCGATTTGGCCGCATAGAGGGCGCTGTGAGCGGGTGGTCGCCAGCCAGTCGGACATAGACATCCTCCCACCGGACTAAGAATATACACAAGAGATACATACACAGATACATGATACATCATGAGAGCTCTATAAGAAAGAAAGAGAAATAAAAAAGAAACAAACCAATACCTCATTATGGATGTACCTAAGCGTGTTAACTACGAAAGGCGTTAGTGTATCGCATTCACTGCCCACGGCATTTCAGTACATGTACGACGTCCGTTTATTTTATGGCAGAGGTCATGAAAGTGTTAATGGATGAAGATGACGTTGGTGTCCTTCCAACACAAACTAAGTTCATAGATAACCCGCTTACTTATAATGAATTCTTCTAACTACGAAAGTTTTGATGGTAAAATTCACAAGAGCTCTGAGAAACTGAAAGAGATACATACAATGTCATATGCCAAATGAGTGTACTATTCCGTACGGATATCGGGTAGGCGACGTCTTACCAATGCGTCCAGACTCCAGGGTTCATATCATACAAGAGAAAGATAAATTTACATCTATAGTACCATAAAATAGGTGAAATAAGCCTAAAGGATGATTCACGCTACACCGTGTCGCGACCGGGCCGTGCCCCGGCCGAGGCACGGTCGAACAATATGGTATACTTTTTGTATGAAGTGATTCATGCCTGACCGTGGCTCGGCCATGCCCGGGCCGTGCGCCGCCGGTACTCGACCGGGGCACGGCGTTGAACTGTCGGTGGGCACTGTCCCCGGCACAACACAGATATAAGCCCGGTGTAACTTTGACAACAACTTATTTGACATTGTTTAAAATTACAGTAAGGGCTAGGCATAGATAAAATATCATAGGTTTAAGTTACTGTAACAATTGCATGCTAGTATTAGTAGGACATTATTGAAACAAAAAATTCTGTATCATCTGTTTATCCTACATAATGTTCAAGCAAATAAATTATCTTTATCTTTATCTTTGTAACATGAATGACTGGCCTGGCCGGCGCACGGTGGACGTGTCCCGGCCGAGGACCGGACCGCTCGCGACACGGTGTAGCGTGAATCATCCTTAAAGCTGTTTACACACCTAAACCGCCGGCCCGGGGCGACCCAATCCACCGGGCAAGTCCGGCAGTTTCGAAACGATCTTGCCGGCGACTTGCGCTTGCGTGTATTTCCGGGCGGCACGCGTCTGCGCTCATTCAGTTGCCCGCCGGCTTTCAAGGAATACACTGTCATGCCGCCGGAAAAAATTTCCTACTTCCAACTTTCTAAAGCCGCCGAAAATGTATATTCTATTACGAATGTATACATATACATTTTCATACATTTAATATATATTTACGTTATATCTCACATGTTCTACCTTATCTTATTTATCTCGATTATTTATATGTCACGTCTCGCATTTTCTTACATTAACGAATATTATATGAATTATGGAAGACTTTTAACGATTTTTGCTCGGTTGGTTATTTTAAGAGTCATAAAGTCATAACGTTTATGAATATGATATAGAAATGATTATTATTTTCTACATAGCACATTATTATGTAGCTTATATGTAAATAACATACACATAGGTAATAAATATCTAGAAATACTAGTTTTTCACTACATGTTTACATTATATAACAACATCGATTTTGGCTTTTGATTTTTACATTATAAGCTCTTATTTTATGACTTGAAAAAGTGGACGTTTTTTTATTGCCATTATTTTTTAAGCAAATCTAAAAAATGGGTATATTGTCAATATAATGGAGATTGAATGGCTGTAAAAGAAAGGCTTGGTTTATGACTTGAAGGCTTCGATGAAAGTAAAAAAGGGAGATGAGGCATTACCATCTCAAGTTAGGTTCAACTATGTTACCTTACCTCAGTCATACTCGGACCGGCGGCGCGGGCGGTGGCATTCGTGTTTCGCGTGCTTGCTACGACGTATAATTTTGTGTGATTTCGACTTAATCACCACGACGTGTTTGTTCACCAGGTGTACAAATAGCTCCAAAACAAAAAACAAAGCCCAAGGCATCACATATTTTCCCGCGCAAGTAGATACACCTAACTTTAAATTTTCTGATAATCCAATACCTTATCATTATTTCATCTGTGACACGGTACAGTTTTTGAGTGAGCGCAGATAGAACGTACCGTGTCTTCCTTTTTTTACTTTTATCAAAGCTTGAAGGTAACAATTTCAAGATATTTTCCAACGGAATTTAATATTAATTTTGTTATATTATATATCCAGCTGTCCCACTGTTTGTGTTTGTAAAAAAACAAAGACAATTCCAGCAGGTAGTTTCTGTAGTTACCCAGTTACAATGTAAAAATATCAAAGCCAAATTACACACCTATGTACTTTACGTATTTCCATTATGTATATAATTAAAAAACACAACTTTATGCTTCGATTATTCGTGCGTTAGTCCAATTTTTATACCATATAAATCGATTTCAACGATCGAATCATGAATTTAATGAATCGAATCATCGATTCCCACTGATCACTCCTCCAATCTTCGTCGATTACGACTAACGTTCACTTCTGTCACTTTGACGTTTCTCTTCTGTCAATGTCACTTTGACAGTCTTACTTTCACTTCTTAACAATTTACTAACAGCAATATTGACTACATAAACGTATATAAAAGTCGAGTTTTTCGCAAAAAAAGCTCGATTACTTTAAAAAACTGTATAGAATGGGGTTATATAATATTTGACATATACTTTTAAGTACCGTTATTCCGGAAAGTATGGCAGTAATAATATTGATATAGTTTTCGTAAATTGACCCTTAGGTTAATGCCACTCTACAAAGAGCTTCGCTTACTGCTAAAAGCCTAAACTATCGCTGAGTCATTACTCATGGAAAATGTACAAAAATTCAAAAGTAAATTTAATTTCAACCTAGACGAAAAAGGTATTAAAAAACCTTTTCATCTCCCCTTCTTGGAAAGATTATTTGTGCTCTTGGATAAAGTAAAGTATAAATTCAATTTAGAAATACGTGTGCACGATGTTCTAAATTCAATTTACTTTATCCTCTAGCGGATAAAAACGGCTTTTGCACTCAGATATCGAAGAGCAAAAATACTCTTTCCTCGCTGAGGTGGGATGAAAATCATCGAGTGCAAAGATTTTTTACCTCGTGCTCTTTTGATCCTCGCTAACGCTCAGGATTCTAATTTTAGAATCCTTCGCTTGCTCGGTCATCAAAATTGAGCACGCGGTTAAAAGCCACTTTTGCAACAACAAAGCAACTCTTGTATAACCAATAACTATTAACCTTTTAAATATAAAGAAAACTGCAGATCTCTGGGGCATTTCCGTCAGAATTACTAAACCATTGATTGATACCATTGCATCAGATCTAGCTTTAATATTTACTGAGTCTATTGATTGTGGCGTGTTTTCTGATCTCTTATGAAATGTAGTAAAATAATCCCACTGTTTAAATTGGGAAGTAGGTCTAAGTAGGATGCCACTAACTTTAGACCGGTATTTATTTTATTATACAAACTCAACTCTGATTCGACAAGAAGAAGAAGCTACTTAGTTCCTAATATTAGATTATTAGTATACATATACAATTACATAATATATTGTAATAATACTAATTAGTATATAATTATTTTAGTATATAATTACATAGTATATCGTCCAGTCGACTAGTGACACTCATGCGATGGCTGGCCGCTTATCTACGCGCGAATTCTGTTTTGATAGCTGAAAAAAATTAAAAGTCAAATTAAAATTTGTTTATCTTTCTTGGTGGCATAAAGTTATAATCTATACTAATATTATAAATGCGAAAGTGTGTTTGTTTGTTTGTCCTTCCTTCACGCCCTAACTAAGCAACCAATCGGCTTAATTTTTGGCATGGAGTTAGTTGAAAGGACGGGTAACAGGCTACTTTTTATCCCATAAATCAGTTCCCATGGGATAGAAGTAACCTTATACAACGCGTGCGCAGCCGCTAGTAGTACAATAAAGCTCTGCGCATATTAATCCAACGCCGCTACCACGCAGCCAAAAAATGTGCATACAAATATGAGTTTGATCTCGTTATCTTTAGATACATTTTACAGTGACAAAATGGCTTCCTTTTATACATATATTATATATGTATAATGTATGTGTTTATATTATATATTTTTATGTAGTAGCATTATTTTGAGACCACAGATTAGTAGCACCGTTAGATGCATACAGATCTTACTCCATGTATATCCGATGATCCTATCCACACCAGGTAGCCAAAAAATGTGCATACAAATATGAGTTTGATCTCGTTATCTTTAGATACATTTTACAGTGACAAAATGGCTTCCTTTTATACATCTCATATATTATATATGTATAATGTATGTGTTTATATTACATATTTTTATTTAGTAGCATTATTTTGAGACCACAGATTAGTAGCACCGTTAGATGCATAAAGATCTTACTCCATGTATATCCGATGATCCTATCCACACCAGGTTGTCTGGCAGAGATCGCTCTTCAGCGATAAGACCGCCAATTGTCACTTACGTTGCATTTGTAAATTGTTTTTTGATTAAGTGTGCAATAAAAGAATTTTCTATACATCGTCCCACAAGCTTTAAACCGTACGTACCGTCTAATATTTCCTTCTTCATCTTAGTGAATTCCTGCCTCATCTCCCGCATCATGTCCTGCTTAAACAGATCCCACTCCGCCGCTGAGACGCAGCCTTCTGTGCTGCCGTTCACTTGCTGGAGAATAAATAACGTTTTTTTTAACTGATAAGGTATGAATTTTCAAAGTCTTTTATTAATTTAAAACATCAAATACTGCACTTAACATTAACTACGCAGTATAAAAATTAGTCATTCATTAAATAACCCGCCCCTGACCATTCCTGGTGCAAAGGTGCCCATAACACAGGTATGAATTAATCAGTTCATGTTATTTTTAAAACTCACTAGCTAAAACCCTTCTTCAGCCCCCCTAGCACGGGGATTGTTGTCTAGGGTAGAATAGAGAAAAATTACGTCACTTCGTCATCCAATGCGTAAATTATTTGAAATGCATTCCATCAACTTCAATAATCTACGCAATGTATGGCGATGCAATGTCATTATTGTCTATTCTACCCTAGACAATAATCCCCGTGCTAGGGGGGCAGGACAAAGACCACATAAAACGCCTTAAGGCGAATATGAAGGCAAAACACGAAAATTAGGTGTTTTTGAACCCGTTTTCTGACAAAAACATTGATTGTGGAGTTTTGAAATTTATATATCCTGTAACACATATCTTGAAGAAGTGCTTGGAGGCCCAAATGTTTGCCGTTAATTATAGTTTAGTTGTTATAGTGTTAGTTATAGTGTGTGTTTAGTTGCTTCGAACTCACTTTTTATCGGTGTCTAAAATTCGATCAGTTCCAAATTCAGTATAGTGATTCACATAGTTCATACCTATTTCTTGGCGGTTCATTATCGTCGAAAAGCAGTCAAAATAACGATATTAAACGTAAAAACGTATTATTGCCTACAAAATCTGTGATACAAACCTGACCAGTTACTCGTCACCTAACCGCAGAGGATCGTATTATTTGGTTGATTAAGGCACTACATGGTATGCTGAATCGAAAACAAGCACTCATTGCTGCATATAGGCGCGCGGACATGCCCAAGGTCATAATGCCTTACTATTCGCCTTAAAGAAGGCACATACTCGTACTTGACCAAAGGAACTGAAGTGTTCAAACCTAAAGATGGTGCTTTTCAATGGAATGGCAACTAAGTTTTCCACCCAAGACCACATCTAATCATGGCTAAACAGTCGATTGTAGCTACAAAATGGAAGAAAAAGAAAAAAAAATGTTACTTTCAAAAAATAACTGATTATTTGCACTGGTGTACCTGACATATTACACAGATATATGAAAATTAGTAAAAAAGTTCCAATTCCATAAGGTGAACTCAAGAACACGTTTTCCCCAGAGCGGCTGTCGGTTCTTCGCGAGATATGGCCAGCCCACTTCCACTTCAGTTTGCTAATTCTTAGAGCTATGTCAATAACTTTGGTTCTTTTTCGGATGCGTGACATAAAATGTCATTTATTTAACCTTCATATCATGAACTAAAAAATAATTAACGACGACGACGACCTCAGTGGCGCGGTGGGCGAAGGCCTGCCTGCGACGCAGGAGGTTGCGGGTTCGATTCCCGCCTCGGGACAAATGTGTCTACGATCTGCAGACATTTGTTCAGGGTGTTCTGGTCGTTTTCTATGTATAATAAAAAATATCTATCTATGTAATGTATAATATTATGTATATCAGTTATCTAGTACCCATAACAGAAGCTCTGCTTAGCTTGGGGCTAGATAATGCTGTGTGAATTGTCCAGCATTATTTACTTATTTATTATTTATTTAATTAAATATTGCTGGACAATTCACACAACATTACCTAGCCCCAAGCGAAGCAGAGCTCAAAATTAAAAATTCAAAGTGCTTTATTTCCTTTAGACCTTACAGGACACGTCACAAAACTCAGATTACATAAGTAAAACTAGGAAATAAAGTGATCACTTTGATTTTTTGTCCACTTCAATCTTTTTGAGGTAAAGTAAAGAAGCGAACAAGAAACCTTTACCTTGTTAGAATGTTAGTTTTCGAGTTGGAGCAAAACTCGTCCCAAGCTTTTTTATCCTCTAGATAATCTGATATTTTACAGTAGGCCTTTTTACAAAGGATGTGTTTAACAATTTGTTTGAATTTATTTATTGTCAATTTTTGCAACTAACTAGGAGTTTTGTTGTAGAAGCGTATACATTGCCCTTTAAAAGATTCGTTAATCTTGTGTAACCTAGCTGTGGGCACAGCGAGTTGATTCTTATTTCTAGTATTAAATTTATGTGTTACCTTGAGGATGGTCTCTTCGCTGGCAGACCCGAACCGCTTGCGAACAGAGCGCGGCGACTGCGCTTGGGGTTGTGCGGGGGACTCGGAATTTGCTGTAATACATAAACAAACATTTTGATTTTATCTGAAGAGCCGCAAAATATCTATATACCTAGCCCCAATATATATCTCGACAGAGCCTACGCATTTGCTCCCTTTGGAGTCGAAACCCTAGGTCCGTGGGGTACCGAGGCTCTCCGGGTTTTTCTTAAATATCTAAGCGTCTAGCCTGGTCGAAGCGACGCGTGACCCGAAGGCTGAGAAGTATCTAGCGCAGCGCATCAGCGTTGTCATACAACGGGGCAATGCAGCCAGCGTCTTAGGCACGCTTTCGACTGGTATTGAAATGGATCAGTTGAGCTACCTGTAGATTGTTTGCAACAGTCTGCAGTTAGCTCAATTGTTTCAATTGTAAATACCTACTAGTTGTAATTTGTTTCCATCTATCAGCCTATAGTAGTCCACTGTTGGACATAGGCCTCCCCTAATGAGCACCATAGCGCCCTGTCTTCAGCTTGACGTATCCAGCATCTGCCAGCTTTCGCAAATCATTATCCCACCTGGTCGGAGGGCGTCCTACACTACGTTTGCCGAGTCGTGGTCTCACTCAAGATAACGTTTACCCCAGCGGTTGTCGGTTCTTCTCGAGCCCACTGCCACTTCAGCTTGCTAATCCTCTGAGCTATGTCGATAACCACACGAGCTAAACGTGTTAACTTACAGCTATTCCCATTACAAGACGCCGCAGGCAGTCGATGTGGCAAGGTTGCGGATCGCTCCCACGTCTTCAAAGGTGTGTTGTTCGAAGAACTGTCGTTTGATGACTCCTGCAATAGATCAAATCAAAATCAAAGTTTTCATGGCGCTTACCTACACTACACTAAGGGACACTTCTAAGAACTAAGAAATTGAATAATATCGTAAAATTGTACGACACGCTGTCGCTGGTATATATATAACAACACCTGTACCTACATGTATTTCATGCAATAAACTATACTTTACTGGTTGCATAGCAGTTCTTAGATCTTTTATTATTAAAAAAGCGAAGTTTGTGTGTGTGTTTTGTTTGACCCAAGGCAACGTCAAAACTATTGAATGAATAGGGCAGATAATTTAGACGTTTGAAGTTCTGGAATTTGAAAAACATAATTTTTTTACCTGGGAACAAGCGAGCGAAACAAACCGCAGCAAGAAGCTAGTATGCATAAATAAAACTCGAAAACTGAAACTCTAACTACAAGGAAAAAGATTAGATTTTAAAGAATTTGTGATTTCTTGTGGTGGCTGATTGACGGGCTAGGAGTGCTTTTAGAACCCACCACTGGCGGCTAAAAAAGCTTTCGATTGCGTTTGTTGTTTCCATCTAAAGAGAGGTTCAACTAACTCTCCAATCCCCCAATTTACTTGTTTCCATCTAAAGAGGGACACTTGACCCTCCTGCCCCCCGGTTGCCTTGTTTCCATTAAAAAGGGGCATCAACCCTCCAACCCCCCAAATTTGCTTGTCAACTCTCCAACCCCCCAATTTACTTGTTTCTATCTAAAGGCGACACTTGACGCTCCAGCCCCCCCGGTTGGCTTGTTTCCATCAAAAAGGGGCACCAACCCTCCAACCCCCAAATTTGCCTGTTTTCATATAAAGGGGGGCACGATCCTTCAACTACTCGATTCTCTTGTTTCCATCTAAAGTAAGGCTCGGTCTCCCAACCTGCTCATTTTCCCTCTTACCTGTCCCTCCGCCTTGTCAAGATGCGCGCGGCGCCGCGCCAGCGTTCGCTGCATCTCGTGCATCATGCAGTTGAGCGTGCCCCCCCGCGCCCCGTCTCCGGGGAGAGAGCTGTTCCCGGGAGAGGCTGCCTCGGGAGCCGGCTGGGGGGTAGCTTGCTGTGGGGGAAATATAGGGTTAAATACGAACAGAGCTGAAAATTTCAATTATGTTGATTAAAGCTAGAAACATACTGGTACCACTTATGCAACGTAAACAACGCACGCATTAACATAGCACCCGCTGAGTGTTAACTTTTTTGGCGTAACTGATTAATGTATTTTTTTTATATTGCTTGAATTATGCAACAAAATATATTTTTTTTAAACTTTCACTCTTAAAAGGACTAATGCAATATGGACGCTTAAATTTGTACGAAAACAGATGACCCAGTTAGGGACGCATTTGTCATAAGCCCCGCCATCCGACGTTTCCTACATTGCATCGCGTGCGTGGCGTGGGCTCAGTCTGTTTCTAGCAACGCCATCTAGTTTTGACACGTACAACTTACGAATCTAGTCACAGAAGGCCTAAAAAGACAATTGATAGATAACTCAAACACTACGTGTGTTTGAGTATTAGTGACACACATTGTTGTAGATGTATTAGTGACACTCATTATCGTTAGCGCGATCTAGTACAAACTTAACAGCGCCACCTATATTCGACTGCCTAATCACCTACCTCTAGGAATATCTACATAAGAAGTCTGTCTGTGTTAGTCTCTCTGCTTTACAATTTTAGCAGCGCCATCTAGTTACTGCCGCCAGAAACGTAAGGAATATCTTCATAGAAGGTCAATTACCTTGGCTTGTCTCTTCAACCTAGCTTTCTGCACCCGACATCTAGTTTAAGGGCTGAGACAGGGCTTTTTGAACCCCAGTTATATTCTATTTTGTTTCTATTCTTTGTTTATATAAGAGGTATCTTTGGAAGTATATATTTCTAATACCTGTTTTTTGTACGTATCTTTTTTTGTACTTATTGTGTTTCAGGATAAAAAAATAATAATTCTGCCTTTCTTAAAGTTAGTCACAATAACATCCAGTTACTACCTTCTGTTACCAGCACAGTTTCTACACTATAACATCGAACTTAAGGTACCTTAACATGCCTCTTCGACCTAACTTGTTCCCCAACCAGCGGGTGAAGCGGCTGGCAATCTAGTACAAACTTCTCCGCCATCTTGTTTCGACAGCCAAGTCTCTAAAAATGAATGAAGATGAAAGCGCAAGGCCAATAAAATGTTTGCCGCGTGCGGGAAATTTAGCTTCACATGACACGTCTAGTTTTAATGGCATACTCTAGTTTCGGCGAAGCACGTTTAGTACCAGCCTAGTATCTATGAAATCTACATAAAATATCACCTATTTACCTTACCCTGTCCCTTCAATTTCGCTTTGTAGCAGGATCATAGAGCGCCGGCAAACTTAGCAGCGCCATCTAGTTTTGATACCTTTACAAACAATGACAAATCATATAGAAAATGAAAGAATTTTCTCTTACCTTGGCCTGTCTCTTCAACCGAGCCTGCTGCAGCTGAGCCGCCAGCCCTGATAGGTCCGGGGGTGCCGCGGGCGGAGGGGGAGGCGGCGGGGGGGACACCACCGCGGGGGGAGGTGCAGGGGCAGCAGGGGCTGCGGGAGCAGCAGGCGGGAGCGGCGGGGGCGGCGGGCCGCCTGGCTGCGGAGTCGGTGGTTGTTGCTGTGGAGAAAGATACGTTCCATTACGCAGCCTTAAAAAACGAAACAAGACAAAAGAGAGCGATTTGTCATAAACCCAAGAACCAAGGGGTCGTCACCCCTCGAGTTGAAGCCGGGGGTATATACCCCCGGACAAGGGCCGGAAAGAAGTTCAGAGGGAGAAGAGACATTAGGTGGAGTAAAATGATTCTCCCATAACTTGGTCTAGAGAACTTAAATTCGATTTGGTATGATTAATTTCATGATGATGAATAAGCGCGTCAAGGCTTGGCATTACTCGACCAGCCCTGGCCATTTTTAGGGTTCCGTTTTTATAGAGAGCACTTGGCCATTTTTATTTATACTTTAAAAAAGTTGTTGGGGATTCCCAACGTCATCTATTTCGGTTGAATTTAATGACAATAATTAGTTTTTGAGTTGAGCTACCCGTAGATTGCAGTTAGCTCAATTGTTTAAATTGTAAATACTGTTCTAATTTGATTGTAATTTTCCTTGTAAATATTGAATTTAATGACTTCGATTTTGAACTCAACTGCCCATTTAAGCCTAGAGTTTCGAGTTGTTTCTCTGAATTAACGCATTTATCTACCTACCGACTTTCTTTTTGTAAAAGATTCTATTTTAAATAAATATATTCTGGATCAGAATGTTCGATAATTATTAAAGAAGAAAGGAAAATGCCTGGTCAGAGCGGAATGAAAATATCTGTATGAATTGAAATTATTGATGTAGACAACTTACCATGGGCGGAGGCTGCGGCGCGGCCGGTGGCGTCGGTGGCGCCATAGTTCCCTGCAAGTACGATCTTTTATTACAAACAAGTCTCCGATTAGGGTATTAACCGTCCCAAATAGTGTTACAAATCGCAAAATGGTCCTCCCACAGATGGGCAGGCTTCACGTGTCTTCCTGACATCGCGATCTTGGGCCACCGTCTCGTCCAAGCAGCCAACTGCTGCAGACTTTATCAGTCCATTCCAGCTTTTAATAAATTGGCGTGTTTTGAAAAACTATAAACAGTTTTAAAAATCAAAATCATAATCAAAAATTCTTTATTTCCATAAATACAAAAATGTACACTTAGAAAAGGTCAAATTCTTAAAATAAAACACCGACTCGGAAATAAAGTGGTACTTTTGATTTCTGTCGCTTCGGTATGTGGACTAAAGTAAAGAAGCGACTAAGAAACCTTTAGCCTGTTAGTTGTTATTTTTCGAGTTGGAGCAAAACCCGTCCCAAGCTTTTTTATCTTCTAAATAATCTGATATTTAAATTCCTGAATAATGATAAAATACAGCACGCTGACAGACGGACGGACAGGACACTTAGTAATAGGATATGTACCTTTGCGTACAAAACCCTAACAAAATCATTTGTCCAGGATCGGTTGCGATCGGTTATCCGTCAACTTTGTGAGACCTTTTGTTTACTCCCGTTGTTGCCACGGAAACCATTAGAGTAGTGATTGTGAAAATTATCATGTGATGATGTTTTGGATTAGTTTTACAGCGCACATTTATATTCCTAGAGAATCCAACTTTTATGGGACCATCTCTAAATCAACCTTTAGACAACAACGAAAGAATCTTGAAAATCAATTGAGAATTGGCGAAGATATCGATTGAAGCGAACAAAATCAATAACATTTTGTTTCTTGTTTGATAATAACTTTTTTTAAAGCTGTTTATGTATATAATTTGACTTGTCTAAGTGCTTTTTTGTAAGCCTAACGAAATAAAGTTATTGATTTTTAACTTTTATCACCAAAATTGTAGTAACTTAGTCGTGATTTTTCAAAAGTATTACGTTGTTTTTAAGCATCACGGAATAAATACTAATCTCTCGCCAATAAAATTATTATGGGACAAATTCGGGATAATTTTCTACACAATAGCGAAATAATTTTCATAATCGCTCGGAGAAATCGACGAACAAACATAAAAAACATACAGACGAACTTAGAACCTCGTCCTTGATGCTGATGTGGAAGAGGTATCAGAAATGAAAGAGAAAGAGTATCAAAGTGCTTACATTAGCAGGTGCGGGTAGATTCTGATGCGGCGGCACGGGCGGCGGCGCGGGCGCAGGCGGCACTGCCGATAGTATCATGTTCGGCGCCATGGGTGCACTAGAAATACAGTCACAGGCAAAACATTAACGTGATGTAAGTAGATTCCCAACTCTTCCCGTGGGTGTCGTAAGAGGCGACAAAGTGGCGTACACCGGGGGGCAGGCAGCAGCGCCTCTTGCAGAATAGACCACCGAACTGCGATCCCCAACCCGCATGCCAAGCGTGGGAATTATGGGCATTACCCCCATGAGATAAAAGCTAATGAGGCGATTATCAGGGGGGAGGTCTGCGTCCAGCAGTGGAACATTATAGGATGTTGAGGATGTATACGACTGTACCTCGTTCACGAATTTATTTTATTTTCGGTATATGCACGACTATGAAGTTCCCATATCATTATGTGTATCCCATAAGTTGACAGGTGAGTGAATGATAACTGAATGTCAGAATGAAGTATATCATAGACACAATGACTTTTGACATATTGATGCGGATTTGTAGACATGAAAAATATGGGGACTTACGAAAGTTTCGTTTTTTATAGAGCCGACATAGTATGTCATACATACATTATGTACATAGTATGTAAGAAGATTAATCTAGATAATTTTTCCGTGCAAAAGTATTGAAAATTAATTATAAAAATTATAGTTTACCACAGTTATTCAATCTATCTAACTTTTTATCTTAATTGTCATACGTTCTAATCTCGAAAGAAATAAATGACAAAGCTTGTCGCGTCTTCCAGCAGTATGTCGTAGGTCGTCCTGCAATACGTTTGTCGGCAGACTCACCTATTAGTGCGATGATGGCCTGGCGTCGGCTGACTTGGCTGATGTGGCAGGGTGTGTGTGTGGTGAACTATCCCGTGAGGCGGCGGCGCGGGCGGCGTTGGCTGTTGCGCCGGCTGTTGTTAAAAGGACCTTTTTAATTAAAAGTTGTATTATCCGTACCGGCTGCGCCAGTTTCACCATCATAAGTCAAGTTTCAGCTAATATAGAGGCGTTAGATATATGAAGAGTGTAGTATAATTTCTAACAGCTCCGCTTATGATGCACCGGCAGGGGAACTTAGGGAAGGTAAGTTACCGGACTTGAAATTAAAATTTAGCATGAGTTAATCCTCGGCGACTGCCCAAACTAACTGAATGGTAATTTAATTGAACTAAAAAAGGGAAAACCTCTACGAAGACGGCGCTTAAGTACCGCTGTAGAATATTGTGTTAAGTATAGTGACGACAACCTGGAATACATCAAATGGTAACATACCGGGTGGTGTTGCGGGTGATGGACAGGCGCGTGGTACTGGCTCGGGGGGTGCGGGGCGTGGTATTGCTGAAGGTGTGGCTGTGGCGCGTGGTACTGTGGCTGTTGGAGGATGGCGGCGTCTTCCCTGGTCATTGTTCTGTGTAAAAAAAACTATTAGATAACTAGATAGCTTTAATTTTTGATGAAGATCTTTGCAAGTTATGCCGCAATGGTCATTTTCGGTGATTTTGGTAGGCGAACTTATGAAATATTCTATGAAAAACTGTCAAAAATTCGCGCGAACCCACCGCCTTACCCACAGATGTGTTTACGATCAGTAGAATCCGCCCATTAGCGGATACGCTTGCCCGCGTAGTTCACAGAGTTATTGAAAAATTGGAAACAGTAAATAGACAATGCTGCATTTTCAGATACTTCTATATAGTGAATATCGCGTAAGGCGAGCAAACGTTTTATTGATACTCACAAATTCCTCTATCAATAACGCTACGAAGAAAAAGCTACAGGGTATTCCTAAAAAACAGTTTTATGTTCGCAGATTTTTTTCTCTTACTCACCTCGTGTTGCGTTGTAGGTGGGACGAGTTAGTTATCCTGAAAACTAAGTTCCTCATGATTTTCTCTTACTGCGTGATGTGCTAGCTAAAGTCTTCTCTCGATCTCGGTGACCTGTCATCCTCCCGTTCCTGATTCCTGATCTTCGCCTGTAAATCTTCTACCCCTACCTGTACCCCATGTCTTCGTCACAGTGTTGGTTAAGCTAGGCTAAGGTAAAGCTGTAATGGTCCATTTATACAATATATACAATATGTTTGTCGTTTGTTGTGATAACCTGGATAATCCTAAGCGAGCCAAGGCGCACCTTATTCTTCTAGATCTGAACATTATCTATTATCCCTACCGATACCCCATGTCTTCGTCATAGTGCTGGTTGATGTTGTGACTGTTGAAAGGTGCCGGAGGATTCGGCGGCTGCGGCGGTGGTACTGCATTCTTGTTTGACGTCATCCACTATCTCGTTACAGCCTCCAGCTCTCCTCCTGTATATCATCCCTCCCTATAGCCCTATACCCTTACCTGTACCGCATGTCTTCGTCATATTACACAATGCGCTGATATCTTCTCTCGTTCTCGATGACTTGTCATGCCGTTTCTGACTCCTGATCTATAAATCATCTACCCCTATCCCTACCTGTACCCCATGTCTTCGTCGTAGTGCTGGTTGTTGTTGTTGTGGCCGTTGAAAGGTGCCGGAGGGTTTGGCGGCTGTGGTGGCTGCGGCGGTGCTGCATTCCCCGCCGGCTTGTTTGCCAGAATCTGTAATAGAATATCAAATAAATACATAAGCACATTGACCTCCGTGCCTGCCAAGCCTTACACAAGCAAGCCTGCACTAGCCTTGTTGCATTTATGAAAAATGCCAGTATGCTCGTATACCGCAGGACGTGAGATGCCTTTGGGTTTCCGCAATAGAATGACCTCTCCAATAAAATCCAGGCGAGAGTGCATAAGCTTAGTATTAAAATCAGTTTCGATTTCAATACAAAATCGGTACGGCTTATAAAATTGGAACACTTGTTAAGTCTTCTCGAAATAGATGTCATTTGTATCTGAAGTTGAAGACACTATGCTAAATGATCGATTAGGATCTGATTTGGGTAAAATTTTATGAAAGCAAATGAAATTTTATGTTACAATTTAATTAAATAAATTTTGTATTTTGAAATAGATAGTTGGTGACATCGTTACTGGATTTAACCAGGCGGTCACCGCCAATGTTTTACTCATAAAATGTTCAGATCCACTTACCTCGAGCGTGTGCATCATTGCTCTGGCAAAACTGTCTGCGTCTTCGCGGCAGGAGAAATTTAGGCCGTAAACGTGTCTCGCGTCTCGCCATTGATGAAAGGTCGCTGTCGCCTGGTTGTACTTCAGGCCGCGGATTATCCCACAGTTGATCACTACCTGGAAACAATAATAACAGGGCTTATCTTTTGCTTTCACCTTGAGCACGACGTAATATAAAAAAATCCTCACAAGTCGGGGTGTAAAAAATACGCAGAAGCTGCTTTCCTTTCTTTAGTAGGTTCCCTTAGTCTTTCAACATCCAGGAACTGAGTTAGAGAGGTCGATTCTTACGACAAGACCGCCACGTCCAGTATGAGTACGTGGCGCAAATGGGAGTCAAGTTAACACCCTGTGAAATGATACCATAAGCTATCCCACAATACTACTTAGAAGAGAATCAGGGTTCATCTTTTGCTATCATGTTAAAGAAGGTATAAAGGTGGCTTTTCAATGGACACGCCTTATAAATTCGAGCTCTAACCTCCAAATACTCAAACGCAACAGGATATACTTGATTCATCTTGATCCTTCAAGATTCTTTTGGAAGTTTCTAGAGCCCTTACCTCGTGGTCGTTCAGCTTCCGTCTGACGACGCGGAAAGTGTGCTGCGTGTGATGGCAGATGTGCAGCTTGGACAGACCCGAGCTGCAGAAAACTCTAGAGACTCTACATTCGACCCTCGAGAACATTCTGGGTCAATCTAGAAACTTCTCGATCTTTACCTCATGGTCGTTCAGCTTCCGTCCGACGCGACGACTTGGAAGGTGTTGTGCTATGTGAGATGTGTAACTTAGACAGGCCCGAGCTGCAGAACACTAGAGAGTCTACAACCTTCGAACACATTCTGGATCCATCTAGAAACTTCTGGATCTTTACCTCGCCCTCGTGGTCGTTCAGCTTCCGCCCGACGACGCGAAAGGGTTGTGCTGCGTGTGATGGTAGATGTGGAATTTGGACAGGCCGGAGCTGCATAACACTCTAGCCAGAGAGTCTTCAACTTTCGAGAACATTCTGAATCAATCTAGAAACTTCTGGATCTTTACCTCGTGGTCGTTCAGCTTCCGCCCAACGACGCGGAAGGTGTTGTGCTGCGTGTGATGGTAGATGTGGACCTTGGACAGACCCGAGCTGCTGCCCGATGGGACCCATCGCTTCTGTCCGTCGTCGTACACCATCACCGAGGCACGTGCACTGCTGATGGACTGCTCGCTGTTGGCAAAGAGATAACATTTTAGTTCTCAATCTAAGATATTGCAACCGTGTTGAACAAAATGTCTTAAATTTGAGTGCGGCTAGGACACTATTGTAAGTACAAAATTAATAATAACCTAAGAATCAATATATAAGTTATTTTAATAGACCGCAGTATTCCCGAGATCTCGATCAAATTATATACGAAACAGCATTTAATGATTTTTTATCATTATTTCTTTATCAATCATGTTTTCACGTATGAGGAACTAAAGAATGTTGAATTTTATCTAATTTGAGTTTTTTCCCGATTCCCATAAGTATTGAAATCTAGGCCTTGTTTGACAAACCCCGTAGCTTCGCTTGGGGTAAGATAAAGTAACCGAAAATTTTTACTTATTTTTAGTACCTATCCAATTTTAACTTAATCTAGTAACCTTAATTATAAGTGTACTTGTTGTAATTGTTTTATTTCATTATCGTAACGTTGATAAATAAATTTGTGATTTCAATGGCTCTAAAAATCTGACTGTTGGACGTTCTGGTTGAAACTGTAGTCCACTTGTAAAAAAATCAATAAAACTTCTAACTAACAAAAAAAGAAAAACTTACATGCTACAGTGGTAAATACTAGTTACTTTAATATAGAGCTCCGTTTAAAACAGTAAGAAGAACTATTGGTATTACAAAACAGTGGAACAAAGCTCGTTAGGTTGCGGCCGGACATCATCATTTGCATGTGATTTGGGTTAAACGCCTACTTAACCCGACCACACTGGTCTTTACATGCGATTGTCTTAGTTACTAGGCCGAAAAACAAGACAATTTCTTTATTATAATTAATATTACATTTATTTATATTATTTATTAATATTATAAATTCTAAAGTAACTCTGTCTACCTGTCTATCTGTTACCTTTTCACGCCTAGACGGCTGAACGAATCGCAATGAAATTTGGCAGGGAGGTAGATGGTATCCTGAGGATGGATATAGGCTACTTGAAAAGCGCGTGCGAAGCGGGCAGCTGCTAGTTGTTTATATATTTAATTTACAACTAAATAAATAAATCTTGCTGGACAATTCACACAGCATTATCTAGCCCCAAGCTAAGCAGAGCTTGTGTTATGGGTACTAGATAACTGATATACATAATACAATACATTACATACATAGATTTTTTTTTATTATACATAGAAAACGACCAGAACACCCGGAACAAATACCTGCAGATCGTACAAATATTTTTCAAGGAAAGGTGTTCTTTTTCACAGTAGCAATTCACGTCTTCGCTACACTCAAGTCCTTGATAGTAAATCGTAAATCGTTTGACCGGAATCAATTCCGCTGTCGTTACTAAAACACTCACGTTACGCGATACCGCCTCACATATTAAGTAACGCCTGACCTTTGCGGTATTAACGTACGTTTTTGCGTTACCTCGCGTTATAATATAACGTAGTTGTACCAGGCCGAAGCACCCTGTAGGTGTTACTATTTTGTTTTTCAATAGTATAACAAACAATGCAATGATGTCTTCGTACTTTATATTTACACTGTTTTCATTAAGTTTTGCAGGAAAAATATAATAAATACATTTTTACCCCCTCGGGATTATTCTCTAAACAAAAGTCAGAGAACCATTAAAATCCCACAATTGGAGGAGATGTCGACGAACATACTGTTTACGACCGAACAAACAACCTCTTATTTTTTTCAAGTAGGTTAAAAAGATTGCAGAATCATGTAGGTGTTCGATAAGCCGCGATGTAGGTATGACCCACGCGCGTGGCGCCATGGTTTACGAAAGACCAAGTGGGTTGGACGGCCCACAATGGATTTGGAAACGAAATCGAAAGTCTGATTGAGACGATAAAATAAAGGTGGTATAGTCTTGTTTATGTTAAATGATACAGTACTTCATTTCCATTAATCCATCGAACTTACTCTAAGGTTGAATGTAAAAAAAAAAACAATCCTCAAAAATGTTAAAATTAACCCATTGGCATTTGCAAGCCGAACGTTTATTTTATAAATACCTTAAAAGTTTTGTATATATAAAATAAAAAAAACCGGCCAAGTGCGAGTCGGACTCACGCACGAAGGGTTCCGTACCATTATCTACAAAAACGGCAAAAATATAATATTTGCTTTATGGGAGCCCCCTTAAATATTTTATTCTATTTTTTATTGTTGCAGCGATTTGTGCGAATTGAATTTTATTTTAGATTTGTTTATTAAAGGTGTAAGTGCTTTGTCCCTCTCATTACGAACGGTTCATAGGAGCAGGATAGACGCCACAGCACAGCTCTTTGGAAAGGCGTTAGCGCAAAAGTAAAAGCAAATTATTGTTTATAACAGAAATTATGACTCTGTGGTTTGACTCAAATCTTACCGTGTTGGTTACAAGCTAGATTTCTTATTAATATCTGTATCAAAACTTTTTTTCGGTTCCGTACCAGAGGTTAAAACGGGACCCTATTACTAAGACTCCTCTGTCCGTCTATTACCAGGCTGTATCTCATGAACCGTGATAGTTAGACAGTTGAATTTTTCACAGATGATGTATTTCTATGGCCGCTATAACAACAAATACTAAAAACCAAAATAAAATAAATACGAGTCTTACTCGCACTTGGCCGGTTTTATTTGATTAGTTGCATAATGTTTGACGAAAAAAAATACCAAAAAATATCTCAAATTTGATACATATTTGCCTTTTTTTCCGAACCAATATGACATGACTGACTGACTTGATTTTTATTGAAAATTTAATTGAAAAATGGTGCCAAGTCAAAGAAGTTTAATCAAAATTATTCGGTATTCCTATTTGAGTAATGCAGTAAACTCAAATATAAAAGCTTTGGCAAAGGCCTCCATTGGAAACGAACGAACTCCAAATAGAAACGTCCACCCTGCATCTACAAAATCCAAAGACAGAACTTCTATGCATTCAACAAACAAATAAACAACTACCCTTCCAACAATTTAATAAACTGCAAACTAATATTAAGCTTTATTTAGCTTTACCAAATATCAACATCCCGTACAACCCCAACGGACTACCCGGCTACCCATAACTCCACTATCCAACTTCCCACACCAACCAGTGTTCGACAAACAACTCCATTAACAGAGCTGTAAATTAATTCCTTGTCCCTATACTACCGCGCGAATCTCAACACTACCCAACCAAGTACAACCCTACATACTACCTGGACTACCCCGTTATACTTCCACTAAAGTGTCATTAGTCATTACTACCCGCGAAATCTACCTGTCTGACACAACTGACACAGCACTACCCCATACTACCCTGTTCTACCCCTAATATACTCCCCGCTTTGATTGAGTACCGTCGAATTGCAAAGGGCGTATTTCAATTTGCTAACACGATGTTAACATCGGAGATTGCATTGCAGCAACCTAAGAGACATAATACTAGAAGAGATCCCGGCGAGAGTATGAACTTGAAGATGCACCAATAAATATCGTGTATGAACATGAAGGGACACATTATGACACATAAGTATGAACAAGGACATCAAACATTAGTGATAGGTATGCTCGCGACACGAGTCTCATTTACTACCCGATTATATACCTCGTATACTACCAAAACACAAACCTGCCTCGCTTTTATTTACATTTCTACCCGGCAGATATGCAAAATATTAGAGATTGCGTTTTTTTTATGATATCAAACATTCCCCTTTTAAGTTTGCGTTAGGGTTAAAACTTGGGCCACAGATTTATGAACATTTAACATTCCCTTTTTTAGTTATTGCTAGCGACACAAGACTAATATTGCTAGCGATACAAGACTTACTACCCTACCCCCTTACTATCGGGTAGTACAGACACCAGGTAGGGTGTCTGTACTACCCGATTCTACCCCAATATACTTCCACTATAAGGCTACACGTGCTTTACTTGCGATGCGATGCAATAGGAGATAGATAATTATAACCTGCTTCCCCCATTTAGGTTTACTACCCATCTACCCTCCCACCCTTTACTTCCCCGGCGACATATGACCTACTACCCAGAGTTAGCTTCCCACTACCTTCCTCGGAGGCGACGCAAAGCCGTATTTGATATTGGACACGAGCAATTTCAGAATAGATGCATATATACAAAGGACGTCATAGGGCGGGGTAAGGGCGGATGGGAAATGGTGGGGGGTTAGGGCGGAAAGGAGAGTATTGATTGCATCGGATGCAGCTCTTTCCGCTCGCACGGAGATTAATAGAGATTTTTAAATTCATGGGTCTTTAAATGAGACAAAATTATATTTATACAGACGTAAGAGAATATAATTAGTTTTATGCTAATATAATTAGTTTTATGCTAATCAACACAGAAAGAGGAATCAATGATTATTTTATAGAAAACGTGAAGGAAGAAAGATTTTTTTTTCTGTTAATTAATAAAAAAAAATTGTTAACATTTTTAAATTGATTCAAAGTAAAATTTGTGCAAAGAAAATCGGTTATAATGGCGTATCGTATGCAAGGGATTTTATATCTAATTAACGAGTTACCTTAGTGTAGATGAAGCTCGCGCTCACGAAAATCAGCAACACGAAATGAAATTGAATGTATGTATGTGTTTAGTAATGATTGCATGAAATATTTTTAATGCACAATGGGCTTTGTTATTTGTTTTCAACAAAGCCGTTCTTGGTTTTGTTTTTATTGATATAGCACTTTCAGTTCTATCCAATGTTACGACCTTTTATAAACTGGTTAAGGTTAAGAGAACGGGAAGTTCCGGAAGAGCCCTTAGGGAATACAAATATCACGATGAAATGATCACGCGAATTAATTGATACCGCCAACACTAGAATTTCTTCAAAATTCATTACGAAAGATTTAATTTTTTTTTCAATCTAAAAATAGCCAAAGAGACGGGTTTTAAAGTAAAACGCGGGTAGTCTTGCGCAAGCGGCGCTGAAGACTGTGCCTTGTTGCCTGCCGAAAGCTCGGACGAGCCCGCTTCCCCCCACCACCCCTTTCTCCCACCCTACCCCGCATGACCTATATGGAGCTTCCCTTTAGGACGCGAGAACCCTGAAATCCCGGGCCATATCTGCCATCTCTTTCAAATGTCCTCTCGAACTTTCAGCTGGAAAACGGGAAATTTCTAGAGGGTGTGTGAAAGGGATAGCAGGCGGGAGATCAGACGGCTCACGTGAGAAATCCGTAGATGCTGGTGAGCTGAGTTTAGTCCCCCTTACAGAGGAACCAAGCAATAATTATATCTATGATAACTATTTGGCCTAAGCAACACAAACTGTGTACTTTTAAAAGAATTTCATAACTCACAAAAAAATTAAAGGACAAGAGATATCTGAATTATTTTATCTGGGATACTTACAATAACTTTAAATACTCTTGTGTCTCTCCTCGTTGCTACAACTTTCCTCAACTGCCTCACATAACCGACAAGAACTTTAAAATATATAGACATTTTATTCAGTAACCATAAGATATGATCTAAAGACAAATTGTGAGTATGAGTAATATATTTGTTTATAAGACAAATTATCACAACACCATTCGGCAAAAACTGCTATAACCGCTGAGCGCCAGTTACACTCTGACTACCCACTTCCTATAGCTTTAAACCGATTCACCCGAACAACCATCCCCCCACTACTCTGACCTCGCATTTTGTAAGTACCTATATCTCCATATACTTTCAAGAAATTCTTGGAATTGACATCTGCAATCTGAATTTATGCGCGCGCTGATGACGTAAATTGAATAATGCATCTGTCTTGTTTGCTCTACAAACTTTTCAATATACCATCTCCCTTTCCCCGCTTTCCCCTCAATCCCTCCAACCGCACCCTAGGTACTGATGTATCCATGGAGCTTTCAGCTCTTTCTCTCTCACGTGTATCCCTATTTCATTTATTTGAGTCCGTTTCGCTTAGATATTTAGGGCTCCCTTCATCGCCTCTACCTCTCTCGCACCTGTCCCCCCGGTCAGGTCACCCTACCCCTCAGCTCCCTGATCGCACCTTTATCTATTCCCACGTATGTCCCACGATGCTGTATCAAATTCGGAGAAAAAGCATCTGCATTGATGCGCATGCTTACGACGCAGGCCATCTATCTCCTTTACTCTGTTCAATCAAACCTAAGCTTTCGTTTAGAATGTGAGAACCCCGAAAGCCCGGGCCATATTATGTGCCATCCCTTTCACCTTCCCACTCCAACTTTACCGAAACCGAGGCTATGAGAACCCCGTTCACCGTAGCTTCGCTCACCCCTTAGATTTCCGGCTTCGGTACTTTCTCAGAATAGACATCTGCATTGTTGGTTATCGCATGACGCCCTAGCTACCTTTCTCCCTTCACGTCCCGTCCGGGACCATCTGTTATTCCTACCTGCAACATTGATTTATGCGCATCTGATAACGCGCAGTTAGCTCCCCCCAGACCCTTTTCCTCTGTGACCTAATAGGCTCCCTGTGGATGGACCTACCAAGCTGATTTCCCCCGCTCGCCTGTAAGATCTCGCCCGGGGCAATCAGTTATTTCGTGGAAAATATATTGCAGCATTGATTTGTGCGCTTCTGTCATCGCGCAGCTAGGTCTCCCCAGGCCCTTCTCCCCTGTGACCTTTTCCCTGTTATTGGACCTACCTTGCTAGCTTTTGTTTTCCCCTACCCTGCCTGTAACGTCCTGCCCGAGCTAAGAGTTTTCGAGTGTTAAGCACCTATAATTTTATCAATGCTATCGAAGACAGTCATTTTTAAACGTCGCCTTCATCGTCTTTAAACGTACAGTCTTGGCTCGATCTTTAAGTAATGAAATTTTTCTCAATGTCATCGTAGAAACGGTCATTTTTAACGTCGCTTAGATCATTTTTAGACGTTACGCCTTTCGAGCAATAAGTAGCTACATTTTTATCTATGTTATCGACGGCACAGTCAGATTTAAAGTCGCCTGCGTATAATTTTAAGCGTCATCATCACAAAAAAATATCAGAGCTTGAAAAATTAAGACTTTGGCTGAGCTGCTCTAATAGCAATTCAACGATTATTTATTTTATGAAATTTTACTGTTTTTTTTTTAAGTGTATGTATTAATTTTTTATTTTATAGTAGACTTGAAAATGAATTTCAATGATTATTATGGTGCCATTTGGTACCAAGTTATATGATTTAATGTGACATCCTGTATTTTTGCACGAATGGATTCGGTTGCTGATAATGATCAATATTTGCAAAGAAATATATTATTGAAAATGAAAGGAAATTGTATTTTTAGTTAGTTTTAGAAAATGTACCGGATATCAATTCAAACATGAAAAAGAGTACAAGATAGAGAGTAGAGCAGTTCATGCTATTGGACCTAAACTAGAACAGAACAATGTCACATTTAGAAGACATAAAAAAATTAAACATTGAATAAAGAATTTATATAAACTAATTCTACATACTAAACTCGAAAACACGCTTCTCCCACGCTACGGTACGCCAAGGTTGTGTATTAAAAGCGGAAAGTGTGTTTTAACTTTGTCAGACAAGAAAGCACTCTACGCCCAACCATCTTTCTTTTTATTACTCCCCGGGTCCCCCTAACTTGTAACAACGCGTTGCGATTCAACAGTTGAAAGTTGAAAAGCAGTTAATCTGAAATACCCTGACACTCGTTTGAACCCAAAACAGGGGTCGATTTTATGGGTATGGTAGATCAGGGCTTATGCGAGTCTATATACCGTAGTCGTAAAACCAAGCCCTGATCAGGCTCCAAACGAGTGTAAGGGTTAAAAACGCTCCGGAAAAGGCGTTATTTTTCAACAATGGCTTGATTTTAACGTGTTTCGATATCTTTCTATGTTTCCACCAGGGACCAGTATTACTCGTCCCTGGTTTCCACCATATTAACCAATCTTTCGAATGCGCGCCTAGCGTCAGATATTAGGGACATTATAGACAAAAATATAAACTTTAGTACACTACTACTACAAAAACACCACTTTGCCCAGGCGTATAGCATTAGTAAAAAAAACAATACCAACGGCTCTAAACAATTTCGAAGCTAACAGAGACTAAAAAGCATTTGCAGTTGCCATTGCACGACAATAATACAGACAAACATGCTAGGCAACCTACAAGATAAAAGCTACGCTAATAAACATACACACAAAAAAAAACTTGACTTACAGGAAAAGTGTTGTTATTATGATCCGATATCTCAACGTTACCATAAGGATAAGGCGAACAATCACACAATTGTCGAGCGTGACTCCGAGCGTATACGGAAAACATTGTAAAAATGTTATGTCCTTTCTCATGTCTATATGATAGGGTAGTAGGCACCGTAATGGGTTATCTAGACTCCCGGAGAGAGCTGTAACGCGCATGCATCAGGTGATTGATTTATGCAGGTTCAAACAAGATGGCCGCCGGTTTCGGACGTCAACTTAGGAAGAGGCGGAAGGAGAGGTAAGTACGCATCATAAACATAGGAATTGACGGTGGCAATAATATATATATAATTATATTTTATGTGAAAAAAAAATAACAGTTTTTTTTCCAATACACTGTGATTACCAAATAATATAAGAAACTGAATTTAGAAGGTTGTGTAGGGTTTGTATTTTATAATTAGATTTTTTTTAAAATTCTAAATAAAAAAAAATATTTTTTTTAAATTATATTTTATGTAATGAGAAGAAAAAAAAATTAGTAAGCGAAAATTTTGTCTGTGACCTTGAAGTTCAATACTTTGAAATATAAAATGAGTAAGGATTACAAAAGTTAAGAAGAACCGACAATAGATCACTATTACTTTTGTGGTGAATTAATCAGAGTTAAAAATATAAGGACCATGAAAGAAGTTCTTTGTTTAACCACTGACTTTACCACGCTTAAACCGAGTGGTTAATTGCAAGCAGACCAAGACGCTAGAGAGTCATACTTTAAAAATTAGAGTAAGTGTGATAAAATACGAAGAGAAATCAATAATGACGACGGACAGTTGTCAAAGTGGCGAATGGTGTTACAAGTTTATTACTCATAGATTAATTTGAGCAACATCTTTAAAAGGCATTCGGTTATACCCAGACAGTGATAATCGTTTTGCGTAAGATATTAGAGATACTGCCATTTACATTGTACCTACCTATAATGTGAATAGGGTTAGGTGATTTGGTAATTAAACTGCCTAATCAGCTAACTATAGAAGAATATACCTATAATAGTATGTATATGATAGCATGTTATGTACGTGTCATTTTGCGAAAACCGCAACCTCCGCGCGAGATTTGATGACATTTTTTTATTTCTAAAATAATTTAATAAACTCACGCAAGTGCAATGTAATATTCCAGTGGCATTGCGACGTCCGCCATTTTGTCGTGGTTCCGTCGTATTCCCTGACCGTGGTTTATCGGGATCTATTATCCTCATCGACACAAGCACCCCGGGGGCTATGACAAAGCGATACGTCTTTTTATAAGACGCTTTTCTTCTTGCTTCTTCCGTACTGACTTCGTCTATAGGGTTGCACCTGGCCGCTCTTCTAGTGGAGGTTCGAGGATGGAGAATACGGGCGGTACCACGAGAGATGACTTTACCGAACAGCGGCCCTAATTCACTGTCTGTGTCACTTGAATGTTCTGGATATGGGAATGGATACTGGGAACCTTCGAATAATCCGCTGTCATCCGAAAATGGCGGTCCAAACCAGTTCGCAGAAAAGTCTTCTTCTATGGTATCCAATAAAACTTCACTAGTACTTGGATAAGGGGATGGTATATGTAACCCTAACGATCTGTCGTCAGCCGGATGCGGTCGAAACCAAAACGAAGAATTCTCTTCGCCTGTGATACTTAATAAATTTTCTCTGCCACTCAGATAACGAAATGGATAACGAGCACCTTGGAATAATCCGTGGTCATCCGTAAAACGTCCTAACCAATTCGCAGAATTCACTTGGTCTGCGATATTCAATAAATCTGCATTCGCAGTCTCATATGGGAATGGAATTCGTGAACCTTCAAATGCTCCGTCGTTCGTAAAACGTCCAAACCAAATCGCAGAATTATCTTCGTCTGTGATCCCAGTAACATGATTAATGTAATTATGATGAACATTGAAGAAAGGGTCACTCGCACTCATATAAGGAAATCTAAAACGTGAATCTTCGAATGATTCGTCGTCACCCGTAAGTCGACGATTCGGTAAACGATTCGCAGAATTCTCGTCTGTGATATTCAATAGCGCTTCACTAGCACTCAGACATGTGAGATTCGGAGCCGAATTTGTTCTCTTTAAAATGGGATGTAAGAGATTCAGAGCAGATTTTGTTCTTTTTAAAATGGGTCTCTTGTCATCCATCTTAAAGCATAGTTTTTGAAACCAAAACACATTTCAATTGTTAACATGTGACCAATCTAGAGGGTAACCACTCTGCACAAACCAAAACCGATTTGTAATACTAAACTAGCTCTCTTTTTGATGAATGTGAATGGAGTGCCGACTCGTTTTTGTTGTTGATATTTTCTTTCAGTCCACAAGCTGTTTGACAATACGCGCGCGGTGCCGACTCGTTGCGGGGATGCACTGAAATTAGGGCGGCTGTGTTTCCAGCTAGCAGAATCCGGTAGTCGCTACATCTTGCCATCAGGCCGCCTTTTGTACCTAATATTTCTTCTTTATTTAGATAAAGGATTTTTTATTCATATAAATGTCAAGTACAATAAAGAGTTTGCCTATGGATTGAGGATTTTATTAATACTTATAGTTTTTGATGTTTAAAAATAATTCACACGAAAATGCTACCGTTGAAAATCAATATAGCGTCTAACGTGCGTGACATGTCCAAAGAGAGTTCAACATTATATAAAAAAAATAGACTGATTTAACGAGAAAACTAACTTAATTTGAATATTTAAGTTAAAATAATCATAGGTATCTAATCTACCTAATTATTTTATTTCTTTGCAGTAGGTATATTGTAGGTATCCCACTTAGGTACAGGGTCAGGTACTAACTGATACCACCTAAGAAATCTTACAAAAACTATCAGGAAATTTATATTAATCAAAGACGAGTTGAGCCACCTATAGATTGTTTGGAACAGCCTGCAGTTAACTCTATTGTTTCAGCTGTAAATACTATTTCAAATTTGTTACAATTATTTGATTATGATTTTTTTTGTTTATAAAAATATATACATTTCATAGTTGGAGTGGACACAGACAATGCTGTGCAAAATCTTACTCCATGATCACACCAGTATCTAAAACCTTATTTTCGTCAGATCTAGCCAAAACTCCGTTGTGGGCAACACTAAGGCTCTGCCAAAGGGGTGCGGCGCACGGTGCATCCTATTGATTTATTGCACGGCGACACGGGCCTCGCTATGATGAATGAAATATAACGCGGTGAGATTAATTATTTAACGAGACGGCCAGTCATATTGTAAACATTTATTATTTTTCGTGTGACCCATTTGGAAAATAGAAACATTTTGTTATTGAATAATCTGACCTCCTAATACTGAAATAAAATTTAGATTGAACAAGTGACGATTTTTTAGACGGATTTTTATTGAAAACCTGAAATTCGCGATTCGAGTTACTATGTTCTGACATTCTAAGAATTTGAAATTTATATATTATTATAATTTGATTATTTCGAAAAATGCTAAAAACCTACTTCGGATCCTTTAGTAAGAACCACCTTTTTTTTTAGTTTTGCGGGATAAATACTAATCCCTAAAATTGTTATCGTACCACCTCGGGATCCTATACAACTGCAAAAGAATCATCCAAATCGGTTCATAAATGACACACAAAGTGGAAAAGGCGTAAACGAGGAAATAGATTTCAAGCATAGGGCGCGTAACTTTTCTTGCATGCTCGCTGCGTATGGTGCATTGCCAGGTAACATTGGACAGTACCCGTCTAATGAAAAAAGCATTAATTTCATTTATTTCAAAATAAAAACAACTGGCAAGTGTACCTGGTTTCTGTTTTAGTTTAATTTAAACTGTATTGGAGAAAACCAGTCTTCCGTCCTACATATAGTTTTTAAATTACATTCAGAAGGAAAAAATGAGATTCAGGTACCTATAGGCACGAATAGAACATTACACGATAAATATTTTAACGATAGATAGGAAGTTCCAAAACCAGCCACCCGAGGCGGATCGATACGTCTAGACTGAAATAATTTGATCTCCTGTCCCGCCCTTTTTGTTTGTTTGTTTCCCTTTGATGTTGGAACGAGGGTGTAGGGACAGAAATTAAAAATTCCTGGCGGAGGTGGAAGTGGTGTACCAAAGGAACAGTTTTTCTTTTACAACATGTTTTGCTAATTTTTTCAAAAGTTTGACCTCTTGTGGTCTAAAAATATACTAGGTCACCTCAGTGACCGAATAGTAAAAAGCTTCAAAGAGATTCCAATTTGTATAACACTTGATTTTGATTTTTACAACTTTCAATGCAAAAAATATTCCGGTGATGGTCATTTCTTCAAATTACAAGTAAGATAAAAATTAGCTTGGATTAAATTGGAATTTTGCAAACAAAATGAATTGCACAGCAAGAGAATTTACTACAGTCAGAAAATAAAACAAACTAGAGTTATAAAATACATTTAATGCATTGGAATTTCCTATAATAATCTTTAATACTGTAAGGGTTTCGTCGACAGCTGCTCGCAACTTCAATTCGATATATTATTATGTATACAAGAATTATGACTGAAAACTTTTTGTATTTTCCACATAGTGTTGTAATTTTGTAACGAGACAATATGTATAAGCTAAGTTCCTTATCAAACAAAATGTAAGATAATGTACTTTTTAATACAAAACGACGAAAACATGTCATTTTCGACGTAAAAATATGAAAATGCGATTTGCTTACATATTTTACATTACAGGTGAGTATAAAGAAAAAAAACCAGAATCATAGATAAATACTATTTGAATACAAGAAATAACATGATATACCTAGTAGAAATATGGTCGAATTACAAAATTAAATCAATTTGGAAGTATGTTTGTATGGGCAATTCATCTTCCACAGGCGCCGAATTAACAAATCGCAAAAGATTTAACATTTTTTTTAGTTTAAACAGTTTTAATACAGGTACGTACAAATGAAGGATGAAGTCCTTCGTTAAGTGATAAAAAGTTGGTGTTCTTCCAACACAAGGTTCGTAGTTAACCCGCTTACATTCATTATGAACAGGTACTAAGGGCCTTTTAGCAAAGTACCGCCTTTGATCCCTTCCTAATTGAGTGCCACAGTACAATGGTCGTTAATGACTGCCGGTACAATAGCTACTCAGTGTCCAATCCTGGTCCGAAGGGGGTTGTTTAACCAGACTTAAGATTAGGATTGTTAATTTGTAACACTGGAATCACAATTTTTTTTTTGAAACCTGAAAATTTTCGACTCGAAAAAATGAGTGAGTGAAAAGTTTCTTAGTTCGGATGTATGTATGTTTTTTTATTGTATGTTCGTCGATTTCTTCGTCATTTAAGGACTGATTTGGATTGATTATTATGCAGTTGTATAAAAGATTATCGCGAGGTGGCCTCATAATTTTTTTTTATTACCGATGTATTGGTACTTATACCGCAAAATTAAAAAAAAACAGTTTAAAACTAAAGGATTCAAAATCTTTTTTAAGGATTTTTCAAAGCAACTAAATTAGTTTTCATTTTTTATTTTTCATAGACGTGTTTCAGAGCTTGAGAGAGTCCCAGTTTCTATAGATATCTATCTTGATATTTATCTATAGAAACTGTGACACAGGAGTGGAGACGTGTTTCGCTTGACCATCCTAAGCTTGGAGTATCCTGCATCCATCTCACATAAGATAGACCATCTCAATACAGCTTAGGATAGGTTAGAGGCATAACTAGACACAATAATGTTATGAAATGATCTCCGATCAATCGTGATAGGTCTTAGCTATGTAAACATTAGACGCAGATGTTTAACAAACTCGAGGCTCACGTTCTAAACAGGTTGCAGTAAGCTGATAGACTTTGTTGATTGATAGGTTAAGTAGCCTAGCGACTACAATTTATATAATACTAGCAGTTGTCCGCGGCTTCGTACACGCTTTTCAAGTAGCTTATATCCGTCCTCGGGATACTATTTATCTCTCTGACTAATTCAATAAGATCCGTTCAGCTGATAAGACAGAATGACAGAGTTACTTTAGAATTTATAATGATAGTTTTAATGGTTGGTTTACATATGTTTCGCATCGGCTTTGGCTGGAGTATGTAAGAAATAAAGATAGTATTACTTAAAATCAATTTACTTAAGGCTTATTTAATTTGTAAGGTTTTTGTTAATATAGTACTTAAACTTTAGGGTATCTAAATGAAATAAGTTCCCGCTGAAATCGAAATTTCTTGGGAACTTATTTAATTTGGATTTACTACCACAGATAAATATAATCTCACTAATATTATAAACGTGAAAGTTTAGATGGATGGATAGATGGATGGATGTTTGTTCCTTTATCACGCCAGAACGGCAAAACGGATCTGGATGAAATTTGGCACAGAGATAGGTTATAGTCTAGAATAGGACATAGGCTACTTTTTATCTCGGAATTCCCACGGGAACGGGAACTACGCGGGTGAAACCGCGAGGCGTTGCTAGTAAATAATAAATAGTGCTGGACAATTCACACAGCATTATCTAGCTAAGCAAAGCTTGTGTTATGGGTACTAGATAACTGATATACATAATAAAATACATAACATAGATAGATATTTTTTATTATACATAGAAAACGACCAGAACACCCGGAACAAATACCTGCAGATCGTACAAATATTTGTCCTATCACCCTATTACTGAGACTCCGCTGATATCCGTTTGTCACCAGGCTGTAATCTCATGAACCGTGATAGTTAGACAGTTGAAATTTTCACAGATGATGTATTTCAGTTGCCGTTATATCAACAAATACTAAAAAAAAGAATGAAATAAATATTAAAGGGGGCTCCCATACAACAAACTTGATTTTTTTACTGCTTTTATAAATAATAGTACGGAACCCTTCGTGCGCGAGTCTGACTCGCACTTGGCCGATTTTATTAGTTTTGATAGGTAACTTAGATGTATTAGCAAATTCTCAATAGCTTGAGAAAGATACCACGAGGCAGAGACGAGGTAACGTCCGTCATATCGACGACGACGTCCCTGACATGAGGCCTTCATTTTGGAACCTTGGGTATGTTCTACCTGAGGGCGTTTATTGTACAGTAGGCCGTACTGGAGTATCATGGTCCTTCATTTTGGAACCTTCAGTTATGTTCTATCTGAGGGTCTCTATTGTACAGTACCTAGGCCGATTTATGCCATATTCGTCCCTCATGTTCGGCCCACTTCATTAAAAAGTCTTTGTTCGTCCCGCACGATAATATTTGTCCAGATTCGTCCCTCATACCAAAATTATTGTAAGTACAGTGAACGTCAAAAGTATAATTTATGACCACAACCAAATCTGTGGTTTATCTACCACTAAGCATCACCACCACCCAATGATGGTCATTATCCGTACTGGAATATCAAGTAAAAGCCAATATTCAATTCAAAACAACAAGTCTTCCGAAGACAACCGTGAGGGCTGGTGCGGCGGCAGGTTTGCCTGAGGATATCAAGAGGCGCAAATATGCAGGTCTCGACGGAGCCTACGCATTTGCTCCCCTCGGAGTCGAGGCTAGGTCTGTGGGGCACCGAGGCTCTTCAGGTTTAGAAAAACAATATCTAGACGGTTTTTCGGTTGGTGAGTATCTGGCACAGCGCATCAGCCAGCATCAGCCAGCGTCTTGGGCACGCGCGCGACTGGTATTGATATGGAACAGTTGAGCTACCTGTAGATTGTTTGCAACGTCGTTTGCACAACTTTGTATTGTTCAAACAAGTTTTAATTTGTTTATTTTCTTTGATTATAATTTTCTTTATTAATAACACTGATACAATAATTGGCTAGTTACGAATGTCGCCTTGGATCGGACTTGAACCAAAAGCTGAATATTTCAATCGAATACAAGGTTATTCGAACACGAGACAAATTGAACAGTTCGGATTCAGATCACTCAAGATATAGAAAGATAAAATTAAAATGTGGTTGGTAGATATCACGAGATAATCTGATCCATATCAATACCAGTCAAAAGCGCGCCCAAGACGCTAGCTGCATTGCCCCGCTGTACAGCAATGCTGATGCGCTGCGCCAGATACTCACTTTACCTGCCTGCCAAATTTCATTAAGATCCGTTCAGCCGTTTAGGCGTGAAAATGTAACTGATACTCAGAATAACTATCGAATTTATAATATTAGTAAGATATTGACTGTTTTCAATTTAAGGCCCGTATTATGAAAGCATGCTCAGTCATCGAGCTCTGCTTGAGTGATGCTTATGTCTAGTTTTGAGTGAATACTAATTTTCAAACAATGCTTGGGAGCTCATGTCAAAATCTACACTCACTCAAGTAGCCGTCAAGAGCGGATTTCCTCCGTCCACGCCTTCGAGTAACTGCTTAGACATATTATTGAACGGTTACCAAGCATTACTTGAGTAATTAACGCTTGAGTAGAGATCACGTAATGACTGCTTAAGTAATGCTTGGGGAAGCTTTCATAATACGGGCCTTAGAGTTGAAGTGAATAACCTCTTTACTTTAACTTCCTATTGGAAACTAGAACCTTGACATGCCTTGACATATGAAGCTTTCTTTTGCTTACTGGCCACTTGAAAAATAGTTGCATGCATGCATGCTCTGTGTTTTATGGTAGGTAAGGTACTTTACTGTTTTTTTATGTATTGAGGGTACCAGAGAATCCCTGCGTGATAAATTCAAAGAAATAAATATAATGACTGTCCCCTGTCAATATATTTATGAAAACTTATTGTACCTAAACTTATAAAAATATCAAAAGCTTTCCTAAAAATAGCGATATACATAATATAAATGCTAGAAATAAACATAAACTAAAAACACAACACAACCGACCGATGTGGCGCGGTGGGCGAAGGTCTGCCTGCGACGCAGGAGGTTGCGGGTTCGATTCCCACCTCGGGAGAAATGTGTGTACGATCTGCAGACATTTGTTTAAGGTGTTCTGGTTGTTTTCTATGTATAATAAAAAATATCTATCTATGTAATGTATTATAGTATGTTTATCAGTTATCTAGTTCCCATAACACAAGCTCTGATTGGCTAGATAATGCTGTGTGAATTGTCCAGCATTATTTATTAAATTTTTATTATTTTATAAACTCGCTGTGTCCACAACCAGGCTTCACAAGATTAATGTATCATTTCTGGCCATCCGCGTATAAGGTAATTTGCGTTTCTGGTACTATGCGTCTGAATGCTTTTAAAGGGCAATGTATACGCTTCTACAACCAAACTCCTAGTGAGTTGCAAAATCTATCAATAAATAAATTCAAACAAATTGTCAAAACCTTTATGTGCAAAAAGGCTTACTAGAAAATATCAGATTATTTAGAAGATAAAAAAGCTTGGAACGGGTTCTGCTCCAACTCGAAAAATAACAACTAACAGGCTAAAGGTTTAATTAGTCGCTTCTTTACTTTAGTCTACGTACCGAAGCGACAGAAATCAAAAGAACCACTTTATGTAGTATCAGTGTTTCATTTTAAGAATTTGACCTTTTCTAAGTGTACATTTTTGTATTTATGGAAATAAAGTATTTTTGATTTTGATTTAATTTTGGTGCAATTAAGAATCAATTAAGAATTGGTGAATGGCGACAGCTGTTCGCAACTTCAATTCGTGAATTATTATGTTTCGTAATACCAAAAATGATGACTGAAAACTTTTTGTATTTTCGACACTGTGTTGTTTTTCTGTAACTAGACAATAATAAGCTTTGTTCCTTAACAAACAAAACGTACCGTATTGTTTTTTTTTTAATATATAACAAATATGACGAAAGCATGTCATTTTCCACGTAAAAATATGCAAAATTTGATTTTGCATGTTTTTGCTTACATTTTACTATAGATGTGTATTATTAAGAAAAAACCAACCAGGGACCTGGATATATATACTATTCGAATACAAAAAACAACATGATATGATAGAAATATGCCCGAATTACAAATCATTTTGGTAGTACGTTTGTATGGGCAAATCATCATCCGCAGGCCCCTGTTAGTTTAACTGCCTAATCAAACAGCCCAAATCATATTGGTTGAACTTAGCTTTGCTCTCGTGGAGAAGCCCCCTAAAAACACTGTATACTTAACAACCCTGAGGTTCTTAAATCTAGCACTTACTTGGCCCAATAATCCTCCCAGCTCTTCTTCGGCTCTTCCTGCTTCTTACTTGAGCCGTACCCTCTCGGCAACGTAGCAGTCCTCGACCTGCCATTCAGCGAAGAGACCGACCCTCGCTTCTCCGGCAGACTGGCCATAGACAATCTCTCCTGGTTCCGAGCAGGTTCCGAGCGGAAGGACTGCAGACTGCACTGTGATCCAACCTCATCGGACAACAAACTGCTTTGCGAACCACGGAGGTTAATCATCGGCTGCTGGTATTCGCTGTAGCTGTTCGCGTAATGGTGGTCATCGTTCATGATTAGCGGTGGACGGTTCTTCGGACGGTAGGAGAAGGTGTCCGCTTTGTTCCGTTTGGGTAGTTTCGGGGATTCACGGACGCTGGTCAGAGAAGGCATTTTGTTGTTCGTTTCCATGTCTATCTCGTGTTCGAGTTGGGTTTGCACGTTTGCTAGCATTTCCTCCAAATCTCCAAGATCGGGGTCTATGTTTAATTTTGAGCGACGCATTTTGGAATGTCGCTATCACAGATCACTTGAGCTATCACAGACACTGATTTTACTGACGGGTTCTTGGCGGAAAAATAAACCAAACACGGTACTGACTGGACCTTTGATTTAACAGTATTATTCACAGAAAATATCCAACAATCTGTTAGTTTCCTTGTTATTTCAAACGCTAAATGAACAACTACAGATATGGCGTTTTCCTGCCACCCACACGGTTTGACGCAATAACACAACAGAGCGCGCGCGCGTACGCAGCGCGAATGGCACAGTTTTTATCATCTTTGAAAGACAGAAGGCAGCCTTGATGCTCCGTTATCTTTCACTTAACAGGCGATACAAAGGCACATTGTGAACCTTACGACACAGAACATAAAAGCTATGAATAATAGGCTAAGTAATAGAGTCGTTTAAAGGGACAATGACGGATCGGTTGCAATTGCTAGTTATGCTGTTCGGTGAATCATGTTGCAAGGGATTAGAGATTAGTTTCGCGTAATTTTACTATTGGATCATTGTTTTCCAAGAAAGTTTTGTTTGGGTTGAAATTGCTACCTACTCAAACAAGGGAAAGGATATTGGATATTTTTAAGTTTTACAGTAAGGTAAGTTAAGTTGAATAGAATGACTTATGCATGCCGTAAGACATGGACATTTACGGACTGTTCGGAGTTATTTAAATACGGAGTTTTATCATCTGAGAAGCGATTGTTTTCATTGCGATTGATTTCAGTGTCAAGCGGGGCTCGAATTTTTAACAGATAAAAAACCTTGATAACCAGACAAAGTTTCCTGTTTTTGCTGCATACAGAAAACAATAGCTGATTAATAAACTATATAAAATACTTTATTAACAAAGAAAATTACAATGAAATAAAATAATTAAATTAAAACTAGTATTTACAATTGAAACAATTGAGCTAACTGCAGAATGATGCAAACAATCTACAAGTAGCTCAACTGATCCATATCAATACCAGTCGCGCGCGTCCCCAACACGCTAGCTGCATTGCCCCGCTGTATAGCAATGCTGATGCGCTGCGCCAGATACTCACCAGCTCTCGGGTCACGCGTCGCTTCGACCAGACGCTCAGATAACTTTTTTGAAAACCCGGAGAGCCTCGGTACCCCACGGACCTAGGGTCTCGACTCCAACGGGAGCATATGCGTAGGCTCTGTCGAGAAATAAACTAGACTATAACGAGAAATTCTATTCTACCAATAACAAATAAATAATGCTGGACAATTCACACAGCATCATCTAACCCCAAGCTAAGCAGAGCTTGTGTTATGGGTACTAGATATACATAATATAATACAGTAGATAGATAGTTGTTTTTTTAACTTTAAATTAAAACTTTCATGGCTTGCCTTGATTTCTTACGTACTTATTTAAATCGATGGTGTTCGTCGTTAAATTTAAAGGTACTTAGAAAATCAATTGCTCCCAAGAACTATAAGGCTAAATAAAATAAAATAAAATAAATAAAAATAGCCTTTATTCACTGACCAAAGTACATTACTTGTCTAGTACAGTATATAAAGTAGGTAGTTTTTAAATCTAATATTAATAATAGCTGAAATTCTTCAGCAACCAGCTTATCGGTCAGGTTGTCCTTCGACATAGGCCTCCCCTAGTTTCTTCCACTCATCTCTGTCTCGAGCTAGTCTTCTCCATCCTTTTGGTAGGTCATCTTCCCATCTTTTGATTTGACTGACTATAAGGCTAATGAAGTATAAATCACCTAGATAATTCCTAAGCAACCAACAGTCACACACACACACAAACCGACTCCAAATCCAATCGAAAAACTTAAAATGCTTTGTAAATGGTAAGCCATTTACAAAGTATTTTAAGTTTTTCTGGACATCTACTCTCAACTTTCGGAATAAAAAATGTATGCGACCACCTCGAGACCATTCTCCATCTTGGACCATTTAACCCGTTCACCATACAATAACGAAAGGATTTTCCCAATCAGCCAATACTTGACTTAGAAATTGAAGAACATACGTAAAAAATATAATACAGCCATCCTCGTCTTTTGTTTTTCGTTTCGTCGGTTAAAAATACCAACTCAAATCAAGTCCACTTTCTCGCAATCAATTCATCTAAATAGGTCTGCATGAGCCTTCATGATCAAGCCAAGCGTTCTGATCTACGCCAATTAGGCAAGCCGCTGATGGAGCTGATATGGGAATTAATGGGGGCATTTCGTGATGATCTGAGCTTGATCTTTTAACAGACGTATAGATAGATGGTGATAACGATGCGTTTCAGACTATGGCAGACCACTGCCTATCTTTATTCATCCAACTTCTGAACCTAATTATAAGAAAAATGTTCTGAAACTTTTGGGTACTCCAAAATAATAAAAATAATAATTAAATTAAATTTCAGAACATCTCATTTTCCTATTTTTCATAATAAATATGTAAAAATAAATATTATTCACACTCTCAAAATCTCAAAATTAAACGTATCAAAAAAACCTAAACTATGAATAGTACTATTAATTATATGTAATTAAAACCACGTGGTTCGTCTGAGTAAAAAAAATAATTAATAGTAAGATACTTTTAGACAACAGCCAACTATGTAGTTAGTAAAAGTTTTGTAGTAATCTGTGGATAATGCAATTGGTTGTACATTTAGGATCACATTCAAATAAGAACATTATGTAGTAAGTCTACATTGTACAACTGTTTATTATCCTGAATAACGAAAATAAAACTTAATTGTATTTCCTTGACAAAATTACTATTTCTGAGAAACATCAGCGTCATTAATAAGAGTCGTTGGTGAGTCACAGATCGCGATCGATATTTTTATGAATCAGAGCTTTATCGTAAGTTCCGGGATACATAATATATTCCAATAGAATCGAGATAAAAATAATTAAATACCGAACGTAATCGTTGTGTAAGCATTTCACAAATTGTACGAATTTAAAACGGGTTTTGATGAATCAATAAAAAATCCTTGAAAAGGATAAAGCCCCTCCCCTCTTAAATTTCATTTCATTTATTAATTCCACCGTAGGTACCTGTTGATACACTAGATGTCGTTGTAGTCTAAATAATTCTTAATTTAACATGTACTTAATTAAAATTATGTAGGTATACAAGACTAGTGTATCAAAAGTGTATTTACTTGCAGAATAGGCATAAATGTATATTGGCTCACTAATAGCGCTTCCTTACAAACCTCTGTGGTTTTTTGGGTGTTATTATATAATAAAAATAATAAAAAAAAAATATATATATAATAAAAAAAATGTATTGATTAGGTGCCCAGATCTGTCCTTACACGATTCGACGGGATTCTACTCAGTAATCCATTATTTTAACCGTAGGTATTACTCGATTTCGTAATTTATGAAATTTAATTAGGATTATTATTGTTACAATAGGAATAAGAATCACCAAGATTTTACGCGGAAAATATAACTTAAATATATACTGAAAATATAATAACAGTGATCCTTAACAAAAATAATGTTTTAATATATTTTTTTCTTATTATAATGGTAAAGTAAATAAAAACATTGCTCGAACAACGCCCGGTTTTTTTAATCATAATTCATAGAAATTAATAAATCCCAAAAATTTACGATCTCGACGCTGAAGGGAAAGGTGCGGGTTCGAATCCCGTCGAGATCGTAAATTTTTGGGATTTATTAATTTCTTAGAAATTACCTAGAGTAATATAATAAATAAAAACCTTAGAATCATAATTCATATTAAAAAAAATTAACAAATCATAATCTACCGTGTGTTTCACGTCGCAGGAATTTCAATATCAATCGGAATATAATCTATAAATTTGTAAAGTCAACATTAAATGTCTTGAGCCGCTTCCTATCCGACTGGTATTGTATGGATCAGTTGAGCCACTTGTAGATTGTTTGCAACAGTCTAATTTGTTTCTATTATTTGATTGTAATTTTCTTTATTAATAAATTATTTTAATCCATATCTACTTTTTTTTTTTTCATTTATTTATGTTTCACATTAAGTACTAAAATTATCTTAAAGCTAACCTAAACCGTAATTCGGTTTGTCCGTAAGCCTCTTGGTCTCTATGATATATCTAATGAAATGTACTAGTATGTACCTACCTACTAACAATTTAGGTAAAATACAGTCTACTCGTACATAGTAAATACACTTACGTAGTAGTAATTATATTATTAATTCGAAAGTAAGTTTGTCTGTTAACTTTTAACGGCTAAACGGCTGAACGGATCTTAATAAAACTCAGCAGAGAGGTAAATGGTGTCCCGGGGACGGACATAGGCTACTTGAAAAGCGCGTGCGAAGCCGCGGGCAACAGCTAGTACTTCTACAAATTGTATGACGTTAAAACAGGATAATATGTTATTTGTAAATGATTTGTATGCAATGTCGTGTCACATATTTTTATGTTATCATAACGGTCACAGGCGGAAATCAAATGTTGCAACATGATAAGGACTAAGTACCTAAATATAGGAACTGTATGATGTTTTTAGGGTTCCGTACCGAAAGGGTAAAACGGGACCCTATTACTACTCCGCTGTCCGTCTGTCACCAGGTTGTAGGCGGCAGGCTGTCTCATGAACCGTGATTAGAAAGTTGAAATTTTCACAGATGATGTATTTCTGTTGCCGCTGTAACAATAAATACTTAAAAACAGAATAAAATAAAAAGTAAAGGGACTCCCATACAACAAACGTGTTTTTTGCCGTTTTTATAGATAATTGTACGGAACCCTTCGTCCGCGAGCCCGACTCGCACTTGGCTGGTTTTATTATTTTTTATACAGTCTATGTTATTTATAACTTGCATATTCGTTTATTTAGTTTTTTTTTTCAATCTGAGCGTCTGGTTGAAGCGACGCGTGACCAGGCTGGTGAGTATCTGGCGCAGCGCATCAGCATTGCCATACAGCGGGGCAACGCAGCTAGCGTCTTGGGCAAGCTTCCGACTGGTATTTATATGGATTAGTTGAGCTACCTGTAGATTTGTTTGCAACAGTCTGCAGATAGCTCAATTGTTTCAATTGTAAATACTAGTCCTAATTAGTTTACGTTATTTGATTATTAATTTCTTTGCTCATAAGTAAATGTACTTTACACTTTTGTGTATCTACTACATGTACCTAGGTATGAAAACTGATAACAAAAAGAAAAAACAGCAAGCAAGCTTTCAGCAATGTAACAAATAAAACATAATCTGCAACAACGTATAATTTCAGTCACGTAAACGGTGCAAATTGAATGAAAGCTGTCAAAAAAAAGAAGATTGTTTCCAACTTCTGTTCCATGACTACCATGAACTGCACTGGCAAAAAGTGGCAAAATATTCTTTCATGGACACATTATTCTAACAGAGAAGTTAATTTAAGTCTACGGTGATACCAACCAGTATCGTGCGTGATATAAAATTAGTTTTCACCAATACTAGTTTGCTTTTGAGATACCTACCTATGTTTAAAAAATATTAAGGATTCGTTAACCGAGAATAGGTACAGCGTGACTTACATTAAACCAGGTCAAATATCACAGAATCATCTCAATTCCCAGACAAGTACAACTAGAAAGTCAATAAGCAGTTCCGCCAGACAATTACAAGCCGGAAACCAAGCTGGGCGGAAGTCGACAATCATCCATTGGACGCTAATTAACATGGATGTCCATGGTGAAATGGTAGTTGATTCTGTCGGGTTTTGTTTGCGGGGAGATTGATAATATATCGGAGAAGGACTTAGGCTTACTCTTCATCCGGAAAAGTGGATGCAAAGCGGCGTGCTAGCTAGTCAAAGATAAAGTTAACAAACAAGCAAAATTTATTAGTGACACTTCTGTCCAGCAATTAATTCTCTCAATAAAAAATATAAACAGTTAGCAAGATAACGGGCATATTACACGAAAACATTTTCTGATACCAATCGATCCTGTTTCTTATAGAAATACCGACGAAAAAACGTATATTTGACCAACTGAAATGGAAGTGCTAAAAAGTCGGAAATTGCAACAAAACTTTTCCCAATTTCCCAAAAGTTAAGGATATTCTATGACCCTTTTCCTGTACGACACTGCTTAAGGTACTCTTTCTGCCCCGTCCGAAAAGTCCACCCTGTATCCACATATCCACATGATCTATCCCTCCTACAAGAAACAAGAACAAATTACACATCCCATCATATACTGATTACGAAAGGTAGGTAAATCACAGGCAATTGCGTACGCTTCTAAACATAACAAGCTTCCCTCTGAAGCAAATGAGATTCGTAAATTGAAACAGTACATAAAACTAAATTTTATCAAGAAAGCCTTATATGATTACATGCTTGACTTTGGCCAAGTTTCATCCAGTTCCACGGTACCTTTTTGTAGGTCACAAAATGCAACAAACGTGTTAAGCTTAGTAGTTATATTAATATTGACGATAACTAAATGGCATTATATTTAGACTTAGGCTAAATAAACTTGTATTACACACAAGTGATCGACACATAAGTGATATATAAACTTACTAGTGGTTTATTCTTTACTTCTTCCACAAATGGACAAAAAAGTAAAATAAATCATGTCAATAACAACTTATTTTTAATTTGATAATAATTACTACATACACTCGAGAGCAATGAATCCGGGTCACTCAAAGAATCCAAAAAATCTCGGAAAGTAAGAATGCTAGGTTAATGCAATAAATTGTATTTAATAGACAATTTAATACTCCTTAAATGAAAGTTAAAAAAATATGAGTCACCATACATTTTATTTACACAAAATTACATAAAGAAAAAAAACTGCTGATCTCTCCTTAAAACAAAAATAGGAAACATGAAATTTTTGAACTTTATGACGATTTTCTTGAATTTCAATACTTCGTATTACCTCCTCGTGCTTCCATTACTGCGTTTACGCGGTTTGGCATGCTGTACACCAAGTTCCTTATACGATTTTGGGGAATATTCTCCCATTCCTCTGTGAGAGCAATTTTGAGCTCAGGAAGCGTGATTGGGGGAGGGTTTCGTTGTTTTACGCATCTCCCTAGCTCGTCCCAAGCATGCTCGATCGGGTTGATATCCGGGCTGCGCGCTGGCCACTCCATACAAGTAATGTTCATCTCTTGAAGGTAGTCATTCACAATCCTACCTGTATGAGGTCGGGCATTGTCATGCATAAATATAGCATCCTCACCCAAATTGACCATAAATGGACCAACGTGTTCGTTGAGGATTTCTTCCACATATCTTACGCTAGTTAAAGAGCCGTTTTCTATGATCACCAGCTCTGTGCGACTTTCAGAGGAAATTCCGGCCCACACAAGTACAGACCCACCACCGTAGGCTACTTTTTCTTCGATGCATGCTTGCTTGAATCTTTCCCCTGGTCTTCTATACACTCTGTGTCTTCCATCGTGCTTGTAGAGCATAAATTTTGATTCGTCGGAGAACATAACTTTCGACCAATCTTCAATACTCCAATTTACGTGGTTCTGGGCATATCTTAGTCTTGAAATACGATGGCCACGCTCCAGTTTAGGGCCGTTTGCAGGTCTAAGGGGTTTTAAGTTAGATTCAGCAAGCCGACGTCTTACTGTCCATGCACTTGGGTTACTTCCTCCGAGGTAACCCAAGTGCATGGATGACAATGCCCGACCTCATACAGGTAGGATTGTGAATGACTACCTTCAAGAGATGAACATTACTTGTATGGAGTGGCCAGCGCGCAGCCCGGATATCAACCCGATCGAGCATGCTTGGGACGAGCTAGGGAGATGCGTAAAACAACGAAACCCTCCCCCAATCACGCTTCCTGAGCTCAAAATTGCTCTCACAGAGGAATGGGAGAATATTCCCCAAAATCGTATAAGGAACTTGGTGTACAGCATGCCAAACCGCGTAAACGCAGTAATGGAAGCACGAGGAGGTAATACGAAGTATTGAAATTCAAGAAAATCGTCATAAAGTTCAAAAATTTCATGTTTCCTATTTTTGTTTTAAGGAGAGATCAGCAGTTTTTTTTCTTTATGTAATTTTGTGTAAATAAAATGTATGGTGACTCATATTTTTTTAACTTTCATTTAAGGAGTATTAAATTGTCTATTAAATACAATTTATTGCATTAACCTAGCATTCTTACTTTCCGAGATTTTTTGGATTCTTTGAGTGACCCGGATTCATTGCTCTCGAGTGTATATTAAGCCGTTTTTACTTTAAAATATGGCTTCTCTAACAGATTTATTATGTAAATATATACAGTTACTAAGTTTGAGTTTACCCTAGCTGTCACACATAACCTACACAATCCATCCTACCTAGGTAGGAGTCAAGATTACCCACTTCCTGTGTCCAGAGCAGTTCGGTTTCCTGTGTATAATTGTTTTAAGCTCATTGACACAGCTTTGCTTAGCGAACTGGGAATCTGAGAGTAAAAAGTGGTATCATTTCCGTTTGAGTCAGTAGAATGATGAATTTTTTTTTGCAATCGAACCGACCTATTGCTGATGACAGCTTTTTTGTACCGCCAATCTATCTAACAAATCGAAAGGAAGGATATAATTTTTCTGTGTTCTTTTCTGTTGCTGGCAGTGCAGTGTGCGTCACGTCGTGCTCTCAGGAAGAAACTCCAGGGAAAAAACGAGTTTGTCAGTGACATAATGTCACTTTTTCCCAAACTTTTCCCCCGTTAAATCTGATTTATGATAGTTTTTATTTTTTTATGTAACCTTTTTGATTTTTATGTGTAATTTTGTTTCTGGGTTTCCGAAGTACAAGGATCCAAACATTAAAAATGCGATATCTCAAAACCTTTGTTGTTTGAAAAGTTGGTCTTTTCCCCTGGGGTCTTCGAGCTACCTCATTATTATAGATTATTTGCAAAAGTCTGCAGCTGGCTTGAGTTTCGATTGTAAATACTAATTCTAATTTGATTGTTCTTTTTTTGTGATACAGAACATATTTGATGATGATTATAGATAATGATATTATTATGAAGTTTGTCCACATAATACGCTGTTAAAACTAGTTTAAAATATGGCTGTCGTTTTCCAATTCTCTCTGTCGTCACCTCAAAGTTGAGAAATAAAATCAATACAGCAGGCTACGCCCAGGAAAGAGACGCTAGATAGGTCTAGGTTCAGTAACGTTACCTGAGAGCCACCTGTAGTGTGATGCAGAAATTGTAACTAGAGAGCATGCAATTCATAAGCTTCCTTGCAACAAGCACCGAATGCTACAAAAAATTGTCAGGAGATGGCGTTGCTAGTTTTGAAATCAGAACCCCAACCCTCTTGCTTGCACTCTCTAACCAAATTGCAGCAAAAGTTCAACCCCTAAGTTGATTGAGTTGTAGCTAGATGGCGTTACTACGAAAATTTTATCCCTAGAAACACGCACCGTGTAGCTCTGTGGTGCAAAACTAAGCACCGGAACTACACATGTTTTTTAAATAGATCAATAGTTTCCCTAGGTGGCGCTATTCAGTATTTAAAACATTGCATCTTCTAAATATTGAATGGCGGAAAACGAAAACTACCCTTGCGAATAGCGTTGATCACTAGATGGCGTTATGAAATTGTGCCTCCCTTGCGAATGCAACTCCTAAACTGTCTGAGCCATAAAGTTATCCCTACTCGCCCTAGATAGCGTTAGCTTACTCTGTTTGGGGTGTATATTGTAAGTCCGATTATAACAAGGAACAAGGGTTTCAAATGCAATCTGCACGAGTTGAGTGCACAACCATTCAACAGATGGCGCCTTTTAGGAATCTAGGTACTAATCTAGACGAAGATGGTAGAATCTAGATTATTCTACGGTTAGATGGGTTGTTGGAATGAGGGGGTAGAAAATCGATATCTTTAGTTAGACGAACCACGTGGTCGATTCATTCTTGCTTTGAATGGGGATATTTTCTTTATCCGGGAGGTTGATAATAATTAGACAGAGCTAGGATAATTGCGGTTTTAACGTACTGAAAATAAAGTTCATCATTTGGGTTTTTTTTAGGAAAAAGACAGTTATTCATGCCTAAAGTGTTGTATGTAGGTATTGCACATTTTGATATGAACGATTTAGCAACGACTTTATTAGGTTTGTTAGCTTACTGTTTATATAAATGCATGTTCTTGTTTGACGATCGATGTGGCGCAGCGGGCGAAGGGTCCGTCATGTGTCCATTCCCGCCTTGGGACAAAATGTTTGTACGGTTAGCAAATATTTGTTCCAAGTGTTCTGGCTATTTATTATTTATTAATACAAAATTTCTATATATGTAAGTAATGTATTAATTATATAATTTATCTAGTAGGTACCCATAACACAAGCTCTGCTTAGCTTGGGGCGAGATGATGCTATGTGGATTGTCCAGCCATTATTTATTTATATTTATTATGTTTAAATTAATGAATTGAATTGAGTACGCATAGATAACGGTCTATTATATAAATCGAAGGCTGGATGGAAGATATTTTTGACACACCATTTATGTGGAAAAGTCAAATCTGAACTGGGTTTCAAGTCAGTGAACCTAACGCATCATTGAACATGGCATTATGTCATGTTTTTCATAATTAGCGCCGGTTCGGCTTAACAGAGCGAGCCGATTCTCGGCCCTGACTCTGTGGCAAAGAATGTATTCTACAACTTAGTTGTTTTCCATAGTGAATAAATCAATAATGCTGGACAATTCACACCGCATTATCTAGCCCCAAGCTAAGCAGACCTTGTGTTATGGGTTCTAGATAAGGTTTGATAAAATATACTTAACTAGCTGCTTTTTCTTTATCTTGAACTCCTTTTCTGGACTAAGCCAAACCCCTGTGACTTCCCTTTTGCGCAACTGAGATTTCTTTACTGCGAATAGTTGAGCGATTGGGGCTATCCTTCATCCCAAAGGATGGGTTTAAGAATTTGGAACAATGCGTCAAACAAATGAAGCATGATGTTGATACTAAATTAATAATATAACACCCTGAACAAATGTTTGCAGATCGTACACACATTTGTCCCGAGGCGGGAATCGAACCCGCAACCTCCTGCGTCGCAGGCAGACCTTAGCCCACCGCGCCACCGAGGTCATCAAATGAGTGATGATGAGTTATTTACGTAAACCGTTTCAGTTAATAACGTCACGCGTGTCAAGCAATATTTCTTGGAGTGACATAGGACACCACCACCGCAAGTAAGGCATGGTTTCCTCTCCACACATTCCATTGTCTTGAACGTTCAAGAGATACAAGGCTTTATTTTCAGAGAAAGGCAAAGATAATTGCGACAAGTCGAAATTTTTAAATATTTGATGTTCCATGTGTCCGTTTAAGGGCGTTCCGTGGGAAATACCACACGCACCGAAGTTGCGGATAATAGCTAGTTCGAAATAAATAAATATATTACCAAAAACCTGTAGAGTCGAACGGCCATAATTTCTCAAGGCAATTAGTCACAAAGTCCATGATGTAATAGGGTGGAACAAGCCATACCCATCAAGGCACATAGTTAAACGATACGTGTCCACACTTTCGATTGGAAATCATCTTCGTGTGACTAATTGTGGAATTAGTTTGTTCAGTGTTGTAAATAAATTGTTCACGGCTTGGAGAAACTGTTAATTGAGATGTAAGCAGCAACAACAGCGGAGTCCCTCAAACGGCAAAAATACGCTAATCTTGACCGAGGTTACAGCCACCTATTCGAGCCGTTTGGGGTGGAAACGCTTGGGGTTCTGAGGCACATGCAATATACAAAGATCTTACGAAACTCCCAATAGAGTCCACACGTGATCGGAATGCTGGCTTTTTAGCATTGCCATTTGACGTGGCAATGCTGCCAGCATTCTGGCGATCTGCATTCTGGCAATCTGCCTTCTGGTGATGACGGCTTAGATTTTTTGAAAATAGATTCAAGTGTGAATATTATTTGTGTGTTTACCCCAACGGTTGTCGGTTCTTCGCCAGATCTCTACTCCCAACTCTCAATAAAATAAATTATAACCTAAAAACTGAAACTGTTAATTCCGAAGCCAAGTCACCAAGACGCTTCAGAGTCGGTATATACCTACTGCAATATATATAGTATACAATATAAATTTGTTGTCGACACAGCCTATTTCACCTCAGCCCATGTACCTACAATACAATAGAAGTTTGTCGTCGACAGAGCCTATTTCACTGGAATGCTGATTGAATAGCGTCCTTGATACCTTGTCTTATTCCACAGTTTGGATAGCAGTTCTGGAATCCAGCGTGTCTAAAGTTACATAGCGTGCGTGTGGTGTGAGGACCCGGTCATAAAAGCCTTTAAAAATATGTCTAACAGTCAGTGAAGCTTCTAAAAGAATTGTGAAATTTGAATCAGAATTTGCGAAAGTTTATTAAGCGAGTTATGAGCTAAAAACTTCGACCCTCATTCCTCACAAAGAGGAACCTGGACGCACCTGTACCGGCTGAACTACAAATATTACAGAGTATGTATTTACGCCAAAATGTAAGTTAATTCTAATAAATGAAGATCGTGAAGAGTGTCGGATTATAATAATCTATTAAAGGCACAACTGAATCCAGTAGTAACTTTGATAGACTGGTATTATTTGCAACACTTTGAATTAAACGTGATATGTAGAAGGAATGGCCCCCTTTATACAGAATCAGAGAATATACTTAAGTATAATTATAATAAGAATAACAGAGAATATCGAAAGATAGGAATGCAATGGAACAAATCCGTTTTATAATCGATTATTGGACTTTTTGATACGTAGTGTTTTGTCACTGAATGGTTGAAAAATGAAGCTTAAAAATGTTTTCTATGGGGTGGTAGTCAAAAAACTTTATGTTCTAGATTCGATACTTAGATACGAACTCATTTTAGCCGGGTGCTAGATTTCCGAATCTCTCTCTAGCTAGAGAACATAATGTAGATATGTTTTTTCCAAAGTTAAAGAAAAGGCGTGGTTTTCCTCCCATTTTTTCCTAAAATCCCGATACATATTACACTGCAGCGAATACGTATATTGAGAGTCATAGACAATGATAAAGTAATTTGCTTTATCCAACATGCCAGTCTCAAGAATCCAGCGTGACCAACGAAACTATGGGAAAAAACATCCATTGTGTCGGATAACGGTACAAGGCAGAAGTGGAAGCAATTATATCGAAGCTTGGAAACTAATCTGGGAATGGAAGATTTACAGTTTCTTTTTGAAGTCCACCTACGTAAATGATTAAATATCATAAAAGCTTATGAACTGTAGAAATTTCAAAGAAAAGACTGAACCCCAGGCACACTATTGTCTGTCTGAAGTCTGTCTTTTATTTGAAGAAGATATCTCCTAATCCGAGCCTAAATAATAAAAAGTGCGACTTAAAAATTCTCTACATTTTTCACACAACTTGCCCAGCCTTAGTAAAGGTCCGCTTCTTGGTGAATTGTGTGAAAAGTCTATCATCCAGTCGGAGCAATGAGCTTCTAACAAATATAACAAAATCGTCCAGTCATCGAATCAAAGCCACTACCTCAACAGCCTATATTGGTCCAGTACTGAACGCAGGCCTCCCCTGATAATCGCGTTATTGGCTTTTATCTCATGGCGGGTATTGCCCTTAATCCTTACACTGGGCATGCGGGTTGGAGATCGCAGTTCGGTGGTAGTTCTATTCTGCAAAAGGCGCTGCTGCCCGCCCCCCGGTGTATGTCCTTTATTCGCCTCCTACGACACCCACGGGAAGAGTTGGGGTGTTGCAAATTCTAAGCCGGCACACCGGTAAGTAAGTCAGCAATCGATTGAGGTACTCATGTCCATCTCTCCAAGGCTTCCTCCCACAATTTGTACCAAACCAGTCTCGCTTGAAATCACCAGATTTAAGTCCCTTCTGTTACGCTACAGATGCTGCAATATCCCATCAAATACCACTGCAGATAAACCTTTATTTCCTATTAAATACAGTTGAGTTTCCCACGATTTAGCAGAATTTTCCGGGAAAACGTGGTAGTTGGTAATCCAGAAGCTTTGAAAAGGGTATTGTGATTATGTTGCGGTTAAAAACTATGTTTCAGACTGACAGTTACAGTGGCGGAGTGGGCGAGTAGCTTCGATTACGGAAGATGGTTAAGTGTTACATAAAGCTGAACATATGCTGTTCTGAATGGGTTTAAGCAGTTCCATCTGCAGAATGGTAGATTTAAGAATTTTGTCATGCCATTATATCTTAGCTCGATAATCACCAGACAACTTATGGAAATAGCAATAAGCGACGGTCAACATACCTCAAAACTGTTATCAGGTGATTTCTATGGGTGCTGTGCACATTTTCAGTAAGTAACGAGAGTAGAATTTTAGGTTTTTATTTCAAAAAGTTAGCCCGCACCGCTGAGTTGTATTATATATCTTATTTTTTAAGTTGTAAAAAAATGTGAAACCAAAAACCCTGTAAGTCTTTTACTGAAACCGACATGAACAGAACCGTCGACTGCAGTTAGTGTAAATCGAAAGTCTAGCCCTGTCCACCTACAACGTCTAGACGGCTGCATCGAGCGGATAGTTTCTACTTGACTTTTAATGTGGTCTCTAAGATACAGAGAGAAGATTCTGTAAGGGTGGCGGTTTGCGCCGCGACCGCGACCGGAGACAGAGACAAGAAACCGCGACCGGTATTTGTCATTTAGCTTAGTACGGGCGCCAGTTCGTACGGCGACAGAGACAAGAGATAGAGACGCGAGACCGAAGACAACGAGGCGGTCGCAGCTTGTTCAAAGCTAAATGACAACTACCGGTCGCGGTCTCTTGTCTCTGTCTTTGGTCTCCGGCACGGTCGCGGCAAGTAGATACCTAACTGATAAAATATAAGAAAGAAAATGTTAACTTGAAGGCATAATAAAAGTGAAGAAAACCCATGACATACAATCGTTAGATTTTATGGGACGTCGAAAAAAGTTGCCACTCAGCGCAGTTGTCGTGGACAGGTACCTGTATCCGATTCGAAATCCATAGCACATGGGCGATCACGTTATCAAATTACAGAAAGAAGAATAGGGCAGAGGAGAGGCCATAATCCACGCGAAGGAAAGAATAGACAATCTATTTACTGTCAATACATTCTTGGGACAAAATGCGCGAGTCAAAAGTACCGCAGCATGACCGAACCCTCGAATTTCAGATTAAAAGTTTGTGATACTTGTCTGTTTACCATCCGCCTGCTTAGTCAAAATATCTCTCAGATTCGAAAGTAAAGCAATCATAGTCCGATTCGGGGAATGTATTTCGAAACGAACTCTTCATTTGGAATTGCTAATCAATAAATCCATAAGCGCTCTCATAAAAACGTCTAGCCATCTTCACCGCCAACGCACGACTGACAGATTCACCTTCCAAATTCAAATTCGATTATCGGGCTACCCACATCAGCAAATAAATCGAAGCGTGGGTGGAGTGCCATTGATTTTATTTGTTTCTGTAATTTACAGGTTCTTTACGTATTTGGATTTGGGTGTTATGGAAATAACGGCACGTTCATATTCATAAAGTCTTTGATTGATTTATCATCGAGATATATTTGCAAAGATGAAACGAATCAATTTTTTCAATCACCATATTCGTAGATTCTTCCGTTACAAAAGTGAAAGTTTGTTTGATTGGGATTTAACGAGTTTCCGAACGAATGGAAAAGCTATTTGAATGTTTAGATTGGATTGATGTGTTGATTATAGGACGTGGCGGTCGCGGCGTTAAAATCGACCCCCTCCAACTCAGCCCGTGGATTTCCTAAACAGGCAGGCGGATTGTTGAACGCAGTAGATGTTAAAAATGCAAAGAAAGAAGCTACTGTCCTTCCTCCCGTAGGCTTCCTTAGTCGACTCTTACGACACCCACGGGTTGAGTTGGACGGGTCGATCTTACGTCGTCTAAGGGCTGGACTCCACTAAAGCGGAGACGAGACGAGCGGAGAAGAGATGTGTTTCAAACAACCAAAAGAACGTTGTTATTCACACATCTCGATTCCGCTGAGCTCCAGTAGATAGATACCCGAGCGGAGATGTATCTATTTTATTTATTTATCATATTATTTGTATGCGAAGAATTGAATTGGAGGAATCGCGTTTTTGACGGAAGAAGCTCAGCTGCAGCATAAATTACGTGAAGTGAATTTGGCGATATTTTGAGCCAGTCTAGACAGTTACAACTCTCTGCACAGCTTCGGTGGAGGAACCCTAGCTAAAAAACGTCTCTTCTCGACTCAGCTACGGACATCTCCGGATCTCCGCACATCTCCGCTTCGGTGGAGTCTGGGCCTAGGTTACTTATTAGTAGAACATTAGAACAACACTTTTTTGGGAGTATGGTTTTAAGCCCGGTGTGGTAGGGTGGGTGGTGATGACTCCTCCAAAATGTGGACTGACCATAATTGCTCCGGTTCGGCCCTAAACGATATTGAAGGTCAATTGGTGAAGCATAGCATTCTATATGAATCTATATGAAATTGATAGTGCGTTAGCGATCAATTGATGCAAATTAACTTGATGGTCAATTTATTTGAGTGCTACCTTCCGTAAAGGGCATTTTTATCAAGGGATTTGGATGACCTTGAAAGGATGTTTTGGAATGTCTCAATCTATAAAATTTCATCCATAAAAATGCACTTAGAATTTACATTTTCAAGTTTAGTTAGTAGTAATTTGACGAAACACTGGATGCGGAAGCCATCTTGCTCTGTGGTCATGACGTCAGTTGGCTGTGTAGGTAGTAGTACGTACGTTACATAAACAAATGGATTGATGTTGCTGATGACTGTTGATACTTTTTAGTTTACCTACACAGCCGTATGACGAAATAACATTGCGGTTACTATTTCATAGGTTTAAAAAACTGAAAACTTCGAATTGAGTTTTAAAATTTATATTGTTACTGTGTAATCTTAAACAACATTTTCCGACTGCTTTTTGCCAAAGCTATTTCAATTTTATTTTTTATTCTTTTTCATAATGAGTAAAATATCTTATTAGACTTTTTTGTGGTCTATCGACCTATAATTGTTCGTTTGAATATTTTTTCCAAGTAGTCAAATGCTCGCTGTGGGTTGCATAGGTAACTCCGGACTATACGTTAAAACGACTAAATCATATTCTGAGAGACGTCTTTTGTTCACCAGTGGACGTATATTTAAGCCAATATCCCATCTTCCTAAGACTTTCGTGAGGGCTGGTGCGGCGGCAGATATGGCCGAAGATCTCAACCGTACCGAGGCTCTCCGGGTTTCAAAAAATTATCTGATCGTCTGGTCAAAACGACGCGTGACCCGAAAGCTGGTGAGTATCTGGCGCAGCGCATCAGCATTGCCACACAGCGGGGCAACGCAGCTAGCGTCTTGGGCACGCTTCCGACAGGTATTGATATGGATCAGTTGAGCTACCTGTAGATTGTTTGCAACAGTCTGCAGTTAGCTCAATTATTTAAATTGTAAATACTAGTTTTAATTTAATTGTATTACTTGATTGTAATTTCTTTGTTAATAAAACTTTTCAAATCTTTAAGTTGATTATGATGATAATAATTCTAGGTTAACCTTTCGCCTATAGGCCTCCCGAAAGAAGTTCCGAATCTGGAATCCCGTAAGCTGGAACGATACACTTATGTCATTTTCGTATTCAAAATCAAGTCAACACAACAACTACACCAAAAGGTCACAATAAAAACCATTTCAAGGTCATTAGGGTCGGCTAATCAGTTCACGTGTATGTGGAGTGGACCGTGGGAGGGCTTCTCACCAACATTACATACGCATGCCGACACACATTCCTACTTACTTGCGATACGCAGTTGCGGAGTCTAAGGTTACCACACTTGATATTAATCGTGGTGGCTCAAAAAAACGATATCAACTGTTCAGCGCGCTATCTGAATAGGATGGAACCTTGCCGAAGTCAAATTTTTAAATACATAAAAAGACAGTTCTTGAGCGAATTCGAATTCCCCAAACTGACTTATTTTAGTCATTATTTTTGTGAAATTAACTTTATTAAGGCGGTCCCCCGACGCACTCTAGCGTCGCCATAATAAAATAAAATAGGTTATTTTATTATTACGGAAATTTTAAAAATCCATTGCACAGTTTACCTTATTATAACCTTTTTTAATGCCTCTTTAATAGTTTTATTTTGTATAGTTTATAGAGTTTGGCGGCCACCAGGGGCAACATCGAAGCTCTGTTTAAATTATACCAAATACGTAAAAACTATCACAGACAAACAAATATTATAAACAAATAAGAACTTATATTTACAATTTAAAACATCAAATACTGCACTTAATATTAAATACACAGTATAAAAATTAGTCATTCATTAAATAGCCCGCCCCTGACCATTCCCGGTGCAAAGGTGCCCATAACACTTGCAGCATTGCCTCGCTGAATAGCGATGGCAATCCTTTGCGCCAAGAATGACCCGGAGCGAGAGTCTCCTGTCACTTCATTAAGTTTACGGCCTAATTCTCCCACCAAAGACTTCGCATCCACACTCCATCTACTGCACTATTTACAATTGAAACAATTGAGCTTACTGAAGACTATTGAAAAAAAAAAACAATATCAGTCGAAAGCGATCCCAAGACGCTGGCTGCATTGCCCCGCTGTATGGCAATGCTGATGCACTGTGTCAGAAAGTCACCAGCTCTCGGATCACGCGTCGCTTCGACCAGACGCTCAGATTTTTTTTTTAAAACCCGGAGAGCTTCGTTAGCCCGCGGACCTAGGGTCTCGACTCCAAGGGGAGCCAATGCGTAGGCTCTGTCGAGACCTGCATATTTGCGCCTCTTGAGATCTTCGGCCAAGTCTGCCGTAAGAGTTTTTTATGCAATTAAATGACGAAACCAGCATCAACGAAACCACTGAAACATAAATAAAAGCGACCAAGTGCGAGTCGGACTCGCGCACGAAGGGTTCCCTACCACTATCTATAAAATCGGCAAAAAATCACGTTTGTTGTATGGGAACCCCCTTAAATATTTGTTTTATACTGTTTATTAGTTAGTTATTTGTTGTTATAGCGGCAACAGAAATACATCATCTGTGAAAATTTTAACTGTCTAGCTATCACGGTTCATGAGATACACTAGTGTGTATCTGAACCGTGACAGCCTGGTGACGGACGGACAGCGGAGTCGTAGTAATAGAGTCCCGTTTTACCCTTTGGGTACGGAACCCTAAAAAGGCTCCATTAAAATACTAGTGCGTAAACTCTCGCGTGTCGCATGCTCTAGCGATTTTAATTTACAACTTAATTTAATTATTTAATAGCATTCGCGGAACGGTTAATTCATTAAGCCTGACTAGATTCGAACCTATCACTTAGGTTTATATCTAGGTCACACACAGTAATTGAAGCATCTATATCGCACCTCTAGTCGTGAACTGGCTCATTCCAAAATTCATGTTTTTCGGGAAGTAGGAATTAAGGGAACGTGTTTCGGTCCCCGACAGTTTTTGGTAACTCACACTATAATTTTATGAAATAAAGAGCTATTTACAAAATTTAAAGTCTTATAGTTTCTGATTGACTGGGCGATTGAGTGCACTTTTTTGAGTCGTTTTGTATACTTAACTCAATTCACTAAAATTTTGGATTGAGTCAGTTTAAGACTATGATATGTGTAATGTACTCACACACATACCTACCAACACAAAGTAAGATTTTTATACGACCGACCTACTCGTAGCAAGGGGTTTCTTTGTAATGTGTTCAGGTCAAAAAAAAGAGAAAGAAAGCAGGAAAGCTACGAACATAACCATAAGGTAAACAAAATACATATAGTAAGACCAAGTTGGTCCTTCGAGCTCTGGTCATGATGGTCCTACGTAGAAAATATTGCACATCTCTCTACACATCTTACGTTATTATTAACAGAAAATTATTCCCTGCAGTCCAAAACAAAGTTTATTTAGTCAATAGACCTTCGTCTGACCACAATCTCACCTGATGAAAAGAGAAGATGTGGCCAACGAATCACGAAGGTCTAGAAGATACCTATTCACTCTTGTCTTGAAGAGAACCAGGTTGTAATATCCACCAAGTAGGGGTGGAAATGCGCTGTGCGTCTGCTAGTCCTAGAGTGGAAGGGGATGGTGGGATCAGCTCATGTAGTTCCTGTGAGCATCCTCCGAAATGTATCCTATAAAAGAGAGAGAGACAAGTGACCTTGCGGCGGTGTTCGAGACTGGTTGTACCAGTCCAGACCAGAAGTTAGTTAAAAGACTACGTCACTAGTTACACCCACTGGTTATACGTTATCTACGCAAATTATTATGCCATTATCTGTGACCTCATTACTAATAGTACCGGCGATCGACCATTTCATTGTATAAATTGGTAAAATATGATAAGAATTTACTATTCATTAAATAAGAGATATCCTCAAACAAATAGCACGCTATTTTCGCGCATTAGAAACCCGTGAAAGGTTACAACAAATAAAAAACTTTATTATTTTGTTAGGCTCACAAATGAGCTCGCAGATAAGTAAAACATGAATAATTATCAAATAAAAAATAGTATTCATTGATTATTTTCACGTCAATTTTTGGACCACAATTGCAAGAAGTGAATAGTCGGGTTCTCGGACACAAAGTCCAAAGTCAATAACTTTATAAGTTTAGGCTTACAAAATAAGCACTAAAACAAGACACCATCATAATGGTCAAACAGGGTCAAATCACTTTTCAAAGTCTTATTGGGTTGATTTCGATCAGAGATAAGTTGTCTATTCTGTCAAATAATCGATCAATTATCAAAATTTCTTGCCAATCGACATTTTGGGGTTATTTCTAGGAATTCATATTCTATTGGAGGTCTCAAAGGTGGTTGTCAAATTAATTATTGGTCAACGAATTATTTTACTAAAGTCCACGAAACTGGCTGTTAGTATTAGGGTTTAGAACCATTTCTTTATAATACGTATTTTCTATTCACAGTTTTATGTTCCTTGGGATCATGTTTAGTCTAGGTTGAGCGTACTAAAAATAAAGCTCAAAGAGAGAAAGAAGTTATTTTTACAACATAGGGGCGCTTTCTTCTTAACCTCCCAAGAATTATTATACGCATAGATTATAATAAAATGTCAAAGATTAAGGTACGGCCTTTTTTTTTTTTTTTATTATCCTGAGGGAAATGCGCACGCATATCGTACAGCCACGGGGAGGCAGTACGATTATGTGGGACTCCAACCCACTAAAACCCTCAGGGTGTTTCAAACTCTGCCTAAGGTATGGCCTGTGAATTGAAGTCGATTAGGTTACGTTATAACCTTCTTTCTCCGTAATCTTTATCGGAAAACTTCGAACAAATACAATAAATAAATCAATCAAATAATCTATGCAATACACAAGGCAGCGCCCCTTCATTTCAAGAAAGAAAACTATTTAAAAAATCTGAAATAATTGCGCAACGTAAGTAAGTAGGTACCATCTGTTTTCGTAGTTACTACCACCGTTTTTCTCTTAAACTATCAATCACAAGATTGTTTTATTGTCATCACCGTATTAAATAATAGAATACCAAGAGAACCTTCGGCCTAATTGTTGGTATATTACCAGCAAAAACTTCCAACTGCTCTGCTCTGTCCCGCTCTTATAAACGCGAAATCTTTTGCCTATCCTTTTCACAAAAAGGCGTCGTAGGTCGCCATTAATATTCCTGATGGTGCAACACATATTATATGCACAATATACGTTTTTGCAACATTTAAAATTTAACCTCTGAAATCTTTTAACTCGACCCTGATTGAGAAATATCAGACAACTTTTACGTCGACACCTTTCAATAAACACACGAAAGTCCGACCTTAATATGTTAGTCCCTAGGGATATTTGAATCTACGATGTGGAGACGCAGAAGAATGGTACTGTTTTTGTGTTAGCAAAAAATACTGGTTAACCATATGGGGTCAAGACTTTCGTGTTTTTTGCCAGCAGAAACATGCTGGCCAGGTGTTATGGAAGACTTATGAAAGCGCAATTATTCGGTGGATTACGCTGCATATACATATAAAATGTCTTTTTAATGCCTACGTATTTTTGATTAGCTAGGTACCTATACGAAGTAGTGATAATAAAATAATATTTTTTCAGTTGGAATACAAAAGTAATCTGACTGAAGCAACCGTTTTGAGAATAATAATTTGATAACATATTTTGAAAAAACTAATATAAAAAAAAAGAGTTTTGCGGGACAGATACTAATTCCAAAGGAATACAATATCATGGGACCATCTAGGGATCATTCTCAATAGTAAAATAATCATTAAAATAAGCCCACAATTGAAGGAGAACTTAACATACATAAAAAATAATAAAACAACCTCCTTCTTTTTTCCTAATTTTACCCTACCTAATTTTTCTTGCTAAAACCCCAACTTCTCAATAAATACAGAAGTTAAGATCTTCAGAATAAGCATGGTAATTGAACGAAGTATAATGAACATTTTATGTGTTGCGTTTTTTTTCACATAATGTCCTTATTATTAGATAGTAAGCAAAAACTTAATTTTTGGGCTTGCGTTGCTCTGCCCTGTCCCGCTCCGATAAACGGAAATCCTATGCCTATATCCTATTCACAAAATGGCGTCGTAGTATGCCCCCATAAAAGTAAATAATAAATCGAAAGGGTGTCATTTCATTTGCCAGACCTTGGCAATTATCAAAGAATGGGCAAACTACCCATATATGCGCAGAAATATGTCGGTGATCGGGTTACAAGCTTTACCAGCATGGCATCGGACAAAAATGCGGGCGACATTGACGAATCGTCATGCCTAGATCAATCAACATGGCCGTTTTAATGTGTTGGTTTTGCATTTATCTTGACTGTTTTCTTCTTTTGGCTTCGTCGTAATTTACACATTGGCTCACCCTGACAGAAGACTAACAGAAATCCGCACTTGATAACTATGATTACTAAAAACGCGATATTTATTAAGGTTCACCACTAAATATTAACGTTATTTACTAAGTAAATATTCCATATTTAAATATTGAATAATAGGAAAAAATTGCATTGTTTTCCTGTATATTATTATTGTATTGAATCACTTACAAAAATAAATTAACTCTAAATATTTTACCTTGTTGATGATACAAAAGTGACCGTCTCTTACTGGCATTATGACCAAACTAACGTTATAGGAGGTGGCGGGTTCGATTCCCGCCTCGGGACAAATGTTTGTACGATCTACACATTATTTGTTCGGGGAGTTGTGGTTGTTTTCTATGTATAATAAAAAAATATCTATCTGTTTTTTTTTACAAGTATATCAGTAGGTATAGGTACCAAAGTCTAGTACCCATAACATAAGCTCTGCTTAGCGTGAGGCTAGATGATGATGTGTAAATTGTCCAGCATATAAAAATACCAACATAATCTGTACCCAAAGTTCTGTTAACTACGGTTAAAAAGTATAAATTGATTAAGAAAAAACTCGTCCAAGGGCTTTAAGACAAATCTAAGCGACGTAACAAACAGACGAAGAGTGGCAACAACCCTAGACGAAGATGGCGGAACGAATTGAAGAAATTCCTGGCTGATTGGACGGAGGCGCCTCAGGATCGCGAGGTCTGGCTGGGACTGCTGGGTTTTAGCCCGGCTTTTGGAAAACCTATGCCAATAATAAATACTAAATGCGAGAGGATAGGTAGTGGCTGGCAGAGAAGCTAAGAGAGGCCTATACAAAGCAGTGACGGTCTCATACAATCATTTGGAGCCACATGAGCCCTGATCAGGGTCTCATCATCATCAGCCTATATCAGTCCACTGCTGGACATAGGCCTCCCCTAATGAGCGCCATAGCGCCCTGTCTTCAGCTTGCCGCATCCAGCATATGCCAGCAATCTTTCGCAAATCGTCATCCCACCTGGTGATCAGGGTCTACCAGTCGTAAAACCGACCCCTGATTTGGGTCAAAACTTAGATACAAGTAAAAAAAGGAGATACGGTACTTCTCGCAGCGCTCACTCAAAAACTGTACCGTGTCACAGATGAAATAATGATAAGGTATCGAATTATCAGAAAATTTCAAGTTTGGTGTATCTACTTACGCGTGAAAATATGTGACCCAAGCTTTGTTTTTTGTTTTGGAGCTATTTGTACACCTGGTGAACTAACACGAGGGCATTGTCGTGGTGTTTTAGTCGAAATCACACAAAAGTATAGGTCGTAGCAAGCACGCGAAACACAAACGCAACCGCCCCCGCGCCGCGCTGGTCTGACTATGACTAAGGTGAGGAAACATAGTTGGACCTGACTTGAGCCTATCACTTTCGATATGGTAGTACCTCATCTCCCTTTGTTTACTTTTATCTAAGGGTACAAATTATTAAGTGTAGTAGGTTATGACGTGATAGTAATAAAGCAAACTAATTAGTTGACAAATAGTTAAAGCTATGCAGGTTGAGTAAATAGACAATATATTGTTTCTTCTTATCTGTCTATGGGCTACCATATTTGTGTACCCTACTTGTGTAGAAAGGATATTTACTTAGATGTTTGGTACAAAATTCAAACACCTAAATATTTTTTGTATACAAAGTGGTAACAAAACCCAATGAATATTGGTGGAAAATATGTAACGACATTGGTATCATCGAAGCAAAGCACAGAAGCTCGAAACAGGTTTTGGTTTTGAATGCTTTCATTCATCATTTAATTGATCTCTCGTTCGTTTTCGCATTCAAATTTTAGCATTTTTCGCTGCACATGCGAGATTATCCGTTGTCGAAGTTTATGTTTTAGTTTTTAGTGATAACGTCATTGTTACCTTGTTGTTTTCTGTTATTGTTAAGTTTTCTTAACAACTTATGTCTTTGTTGACATAAAATATCTAGGATTCTAAATCGCAGTGTAAAGACCAATTCAAATAATAGATTCAGGCGTTACTTTGCGGAAATCCATTGCAAAATATAAGGATGAAAATATTTAGTAACAATTCAGCGAAAAAAAAAGTTTTTTTGATATTTTTAAGACCAATTCAACCAACTAGGTCTTTTAAAATTTAATTTCGATAAAAAATTATCTTAAGAAGGCACGTTAGAGCCTACCAATTAAGAAAGTAGTTTAGTATATTCACTGCCCAGCCTCAGCGGTGCGACATGCCGCCGCAGGGACGCGCTGACATGCGACTTGGATCATGAAAGTGTTAAAGTATTCCATCAGCTCTTGGGTCACGCGTCGCTTCGACCAGATATTTTTTGAAAACACGGAGAGCCTCGGTACCCACGAATTAATTCGTATATCAATTGAATAGTAAGAAAACGTATGCCAACCTAGATGTCAATCAAATAATAGAAACAAATAAGAATAATATCCAATATTAATGACCTGATTGTTTAATAATTTGATTGTTATGAAGAAACTACTAAAAAAAAGCTACTTCGGATCCCTTAGCTTTAAACTGTATTTAAACTTTTACGGGATAAATATTTAGCTCTCGGGAATATTTTTTTATGGGACCACCCCGAGATCATCATCATCTATACAACTGCAAAATAATCAGTCGAAGCGGTTCATAAAGGACGGAGTCATCGACAAATTCGACCACCATACATATATTTTTTTATGTAGGTATTCATACATTTTACTGACATACTTTAAGACTATTGTATGTTACTTTATTAGCTTTAATTTTCTTTTATTAATCGTTTTAATTTAATTTAAAAAAAAAACATTTATACAGCCGAACATACAACCTCTTCCTTTTTTCGAAGTCTGTTAATAACAAGAAACTTTATATACATATTCATATCATATCTAGTTTTGTAGACTAAAAATCATAAATACCTGTATAAAGTGTTTGCCTTTGTGCGCCAATAAAAACAATAAAAAAAAGACATGGAATTCCCTAAGATTTTTTTGGTAGCCCATGCTTTTGACAATAAACAACAACAACAATAACTATTCTAGATAATTAATTGATACGAAGAAACTCCAGTTAAAAAGCATAAAAAAACCAGTAACTGCAAGCTTCGTAATACAAAATTACCGGTACTTAATTCCGTCAAGAACCCATCAATAAAAACTTGGAATGCACTAACATCGTAACAAGTACACAATAGCACGATTGTCACACAATACACTGCACTACAAGATCGATAGATCTGCATAAAAGATCTAGATCCACAGTACACGTCGACATGCGCGGGAGTCGATCGAGCTACTGAAGGAACTAGAGCGAGAGGGATGGATAGTGATTTGTTTTTGCTGTGGTGTTTGTGAGTAGGCGACAGATGGTTGGGAGAAAAATGCCTACACGAGTGTGAACTCATTGAGGCTGTGTGTCTTATTTACCTCTTATTTACCGCCGGATTTGTCGAATGTAATGGAGGGTGTTTTAGAGTGCATGAAAAATCATTTAGAAAGAAAATATGCCAATTATTTTGATATAACATTTTTATTTGTCACCTTTAATGTTACTTCTTTTACCGCATGGCTTCGCACGCGTTTATTCTATGGAAACGTTTAAAGCTTTTAACTATCCTAAGGACACTGATTTATGGGATAAAAAGTAGCCCATGTTTGAGTTTAGAGCTACACCTTTACAAAATTTCAGCTCAATCTGTTCAGTAGTTTTTGTGTGTAGAAGTAACAAACATCCATTTATCCATTCAAGCTTTCGGATTTATAATATAAGTGTGATGTGCTAGAAAAGAGCTTGTGTAGGTAAGGGACTGAGTAGCATTAAACACGGCAATTCATCGACGCTAAGCTCTTTAGGTACATTAACGTAATTAAAATCTGTATTTAAGGTGTCAAATCGTGCATTCCAACTTAAGTTAAGCTACTATAAAACCACAATACCGTGTAGCCTCTTGACGGGTGTCTAGCGTAACTTTATATGACGTATGTGAACGCTAAAACTTTTAAACGAGGCGAGCTAATTCAGTTTAAAACGTTGGATATCCCACAATGACAGCGGGATTTGTTGAAACAAGTTTCAGTTTTAATGATGTGAACTCGGTTTTATTCGAGTTTCACAATTTATATTTGAACAGAACTGGACTCATTTAACAAGTTTTTGCAGGGAGATTTATTTTTAGAATATTGAAATGAGACTCAGGTACTAACGTAGGTTTGTTAGTAATTTTCACAATGGTTTCTTTTTCATTCTCATTTTATAGGGAGGTTTTCTTGGATCTATATCATGACATTAATCTCTCAATTATTTTAATGTTTACATCAAATGACACTAAATATAGCAAGCAGTATGTATAGATTGAGATAAAGAGATTGCATATCAAGCTTGGTAGAAAACTTTTCACGTCTGGTACTTCAATATAACCTCATCGATGATTCGTTTACAACAAACGACATGTGCTTAATTTATCAAGATCAATCTCTTAAACAGCTTGTTTTTTGTAGGTAACTTTTTCATCTTATACCATCTGTCCTATACATCTAACCTATCCTCATCTATGACAATGTTTACATCTAACGACATATGTATTTTATTGAGATGGATCTGCGGTGGATGTAGCTGTCATATGAGATTTTATGTAATCAGGATCAAGCTCGTAATGATACGGTTGATAGGTATCGACTTTGATGTTATAGTACAAGATCAATTTTTAAAAGCTGGCGCGATTGTCTTTTTTTTCATGGAATTATCCTATTTGATTAAAGGGTATCGCGCCAGCCACTAATTATTTTGGGGGTCGAAAAATTACCAAAATCTCCTCACGTAATTATTGGATGCCCCCAAAGCTTGAATAATGAAGTACACCTTGGCACCTTTCACAAAATGAATGGAGACTCCTTTATTTCAGCGCCACTTCATCTCTTGGTTAGTGAAACTAACAAAAAAAACCTCTAATTCTAAGGCAAAATGCAGAGTACCCCTCTAATTCAACTGCAGTACAAATGATAACCATAGTGTAACACTAAAAACCCTTACGATGAGGTAACCTCTTCAATCTGGATAGCGCAACCAAAGGGTAACCCTATCGTTGCTAAAACCCCATTGAAAGGGTTACCCTTTCACACGTGTTTTATGGTATTTTTATGGTTACCGGAACAAAGGGTAACCCAATCGAAATGCGCAGACGATGAAAGTGTTACCCATTGGAAGGGGTTAACCCAAACTCGGGCTTGTAGGGTGCCTGACGAGATCCCGTTGGCACGTATAGACACCTTAGGGAACTCTAGAAACTTAACCTTTTGTAAGGTATTATGAACTCATTAATCTCTCGTTAAGTAAGCAAGTGATATCTAAAACAAACCTATTAAAAAAATATTATTACGCGATAACGCCTGATAACCGCTAGGAATTTTGCTGTAGGAAATGTGTCTTATTTCAATTGAAATAGAGTTCCAATTAATAGTAGGTGGTTGGGGTGCTACTGTGAAAGTAAATGATTTTATGCTTTTTACAGACAACCAACAACCGACTAAAAATTCCTGAATTGAAACAAGTGTGCCAATTTGAGATTTTTTAAATTTATAATTTACTTTACTTTTTTTACCTTTGAGTTTTATTATAAATTCACAGAAAAAGTGTAGGTACTGTTTCTGTGAATTTATCGAGAATAGAAGTCCATCGTAAATATGTTTTAAAGGGACCACCTCGGATTTTTTTTCATAAAAGTGAAGGATTCATTAATATCACATAAAATTTAGCGAAAATATCGAATAACCAACATACAATAATAAAAAGAAACACATACAGACAAATTGAGAACCTCTTCTATTTTTGAAGTCGGTTTAAAATACAAAAAAATGAAACTTACCGACGTAGGTACGTAGCTGCAAACGCTGCGTGATTCGGTCTTCGCCATTGTTGTCGTCGGTGATTACAATGTACGAAATTGTTTATTTCTTTATATCCTATGGTATCGAACATTTTTAAATAATTTAGATTGAGATTGAGACCACGCGACACGAACGCTTCGATAAGTATAAAGAAAATAAAATGAGATATTATCCAGTGTTACCCTTTTAATAATATTTTGTTGATTTATGACAACACATTGTTTTGAATACCTATATGACATAAGGTTCGTTGGCACATTCTGAGCGATCTCTGCATTTTTATCTATTGTTAAAATATAACCATTGTCATAAGGTTATGGCTAAGCGAGTTTTATTTATTCGCTTACGCATCATCTGTGAGGATAGCATATAAAAAATATTTATTTAGTAATATAAATTACATTAAGAGGACGCAATGCCTGCCATTTTGTGAAAAGAATAGGCATAGGATATCGCGTTCATAGGAGCGGGACCGCAGCATAGGTTTTTGGAACAGCGTAAGCTCAAAAATCAAGATCTTGCTTATTTACAAGAAAATTACACAACTTACCAAGAAATTGGTTCAAGGAACCAAATAATTAGAAATAGCCTACGAGTCAAAACATAAGTCATTTCAATAGACCGCAGGGTTCCTGAGTTCTCGACCAAACTATGTACAAAACAGTGCATCATCATGATTTTTTATTGTATTTCTCGTATTTTCACGTTCTAGGAACCAAAGGATTGAATTTTATGGAATTCTAGTTTTTTACCACGGGGATTCCGTGAGTAATGAGATCTAGGAATAGTTTGGCAACCAATTCCGTTAGGTTCGCCTCTTAAGGCTTACATTACAAATAGAAAAGCACTCAGGAGCTAAGTTATATTAATATGTAATTGGAAAAATATTTAATCGAGAAACGAGATAAAAAAAATGGCGTCGTAAACGCTTGATATTTAGTTTTGGATGAATACTGAATATTTTATTTTACGCTACAAAAATACATACTTCGATGTGAAACATAGTACACCCAGACCTAATTATTTGCAGATCATGGAGGCATTATCTCGCGGTGGGAATTAAACCAGCAACTTTAGTCTCAAGCAGGCGGACCTCAGCTCACTGCTCCACAGAGGTCGTCTGACCATGAATACCAAGACCAGTTTCCTTTTCTACCAGATCCTTCGTACAAATCTAAGTAAGCATTGTGCAATTTACTGAACGTTGTCAAATAAAGCCCAAGTTTAGCGATACCTAACCGTAATTTAGCGATCCTAGCCGTAATTTAGCGATACGTAAACGACAGCATGACAGCACGTTTCATAGTACACCCCAGGTAAGTGGGTCAACGACACGGCACTGGTGGGATGCAGTCCATGATGTATCCTCGAATTACATCATAATTGGACTAGTCGGTGCGGATACAAAAACTAAGCAGTGGGAGGCTGCAATTTGTAGTTACATAGTTTATTTGCAGAGACGTGATTAAAGATTTTTAGTGACGTTTCATTAGTGTTTTGGAATTATTAATTCCAAACCACAAATTCAGGACAACATTAATGTAAAATTTATGCCATGTCTCGTCTCTTATCTAATACTCCACTCTCACTCTCTCTCTTTGTGTTACTCTGAAACCCTCACCTGAAAAGTCCCTGTCCACACTACCACTTTCTACGACAAATCTTTCACTGTACAAGTGACCCGTCTATGGTATGCTCTCCCCCTGGACATCAGACGTGCCAAATCACTCCTCTTTTTCATCTTTAAAAATCTGCTTCATCAGCATTATCTATCTCTAAAGTTACTTTAAAGTTGCGCGCGTAACTTGACGAAAACGGTGAACGCAGTGCACGCCATATTGCTTTGTAGTTATGACGTCACTTGGTTGTGTGCTTGTGTGGTACCTAACCAAATGCGCTGATGTTATTGATGACAGTTGATACATTTGGTTTTCCTACACAGCCGTATGACATAACAACATTACACCTACTATTTCATGGTGTTTAAAAACAGATTTAAAAAGCTTAAAGCTCTATCTATCTATCACTAAGCTGTACTTACGTACACTCGCAGATTCGAGTACTTATACGAATCTGGACTCTACAGATGCTGCTGAAATCACCTGAGAACATACCTGAAAAAGAGAAAAACCATATGTACACAGTCTTTCGCAATACGTCATCTTACCTGGTCGGAGGGATTTTAGGAGCATTTGTGCTATAAATCAACATTTTCCCAAATATAAATGAATCAAAGTTGGGAGTTCATAGAAAATGGTTTACGATTTGCGGCAAATTACAATAGCCAAACTCGATGTAGATGTTCGCAAACAATTATTGGTAGGTATGGTTAGTTCGTTTTATCATGACTACATAGAAAATGGTTTACGATTTGCGGCAGACCGTACTCGTAATAAACCGGCCAAGTGCGAGTCGGACTCGCGCACGAAGGGTTCTGTACCATTATCTATAGAAACGGCAAAAAAATCACGTTTGTTGTATGGGAATCCCCTTAAATATTTATTTTATTTTGTTTTTTAATATTCTAACTAACTATCACGGTTCAAGAGATATAGCTTGGTGACAGACAGACAGCGGAGTCTTAGTAATAGGGTCCGGTTTTTACCCTTTGGGTACAGAACCCTAAAAACGAAATCGAAGTTTCGGATTCGGATTATTGGAGTTTGTTTTGCACGAAAACGATTGAGAAACTTCGATTTTCCTTTACCGATTAGGCCCCCTGTTTCACAGTAAAGTTCCTATAATACTTATACACAGGTAAGTCAGTAAAAAGCTAAGCTTACAGGTTGACTTTTACACAACATAAAAGATAATAAAAAGCTTTTTGTAAAATACGGCGTATTTCAGCATGCAGCTATATTTTAAGACGTCTGCAAGTAGGGCATGATACGTACACGATTTGTTGGATGCAACTTGGAGTTTAGTTTTCTTCGTTAGTTTGTTACCTTTTGACGGGTTCGCTAAAATGTATTTTTACCCGACTACCAACAGGGGAGGGTTATGATTAACCCTAGTGTTATTTTAACTGACACGTCAGCGAGATCTTCGGCTGTAAGTAAGTCTTACTTAAGGGCTTCGAAACTTTTATGGTCTCGTTTTGTTCGTCTTCCTTCTTTCTTGAATATCTCGGTAACTACTGCAGCTATTAACTTTGAAATACAACAACTAGTACGCCATTACTGAATAAAATAAATGAAAATGTAAATTTACAATAGAAATTGTGATAAGAAATGAAATAAGTTCCCAAAGAATTCCGGTTTCGGCGGGACTCGAAACCGCGCCTAACCCTCAGTACTGGTGTGCTCTAACCAACTAAGCCACGAAACCCTTAGTCGGTCAACCGAAAATCTTTGGGACCTCTTACGGACTATAGCGCCGGTGGCTCCACCTACAGGGGTAACATTACAGTTTAACCAAACCTGCTCAACGACCAAAGTTACATTTGATTCGTTTGACGAGAGGAGTTTCCTTTGCTAAAAAAAAAACTTAGAAATTGTGATGTCAAATGTTTAAAAGGGGCGTATTGGGTCAATGGGCACCTGAATGAAATATATTATTTCTAGGTTTCATATGAAATATTTAGAAAAAAATTGACCGGACGGTGGTCAATCCACCTGTGATTGATCACCGCCCGGTAATTTTTTTGCTAATTGTCTATTAATTTGGAAATTAATTACAAAAATAAGCCGAAGGTTCCCTTGGTATTCTATTATTTAATACGGTGATGATAATAAAAACAATCTTGTGATTGATAGTTTAGGAGAAAAACGGTATTAACTAAGAAAACAGATGGGAGGTACTTTTTTTGCACCATTATTTCTTATAGTAAATAATTATATTAAAGTAGTTTTTTTCATTTTTGAATCAAAGGGGATCTGCCTTGTATCGTATTTTTTTGAAGCTTTTTGGTAAAGATAAAGGGAAAAAAGGTTTTAACGTAACCCAATTCACATACACCCACGCCTTAAAACATCTACTAATCAGTGTTATCTTTCGCAACAATCATTCAAACTTCCTGATTAATTTTATAGGAGTGCGCTAGTGCGTTGTACTAAAAAAACTTTATTCTGCAAAGGTTTTTGCTCTAAATATTGCTATAAAAATGTAGTGCAAAAACCATCGCAGAAAAACGTTTTTTAGTTCTGTCCTCAATGGAAGTAAACCGCCGGCAGCGCTGGATGCAAACTGAAAGGACTGTGACTCTTTCATTTTGGTTTTAAAGGCTTCCTTGTTTGGTACTAATGGCGAGAGTTTTTAATAGTTTTCAAAGAGGATGGTAGCTTTTGTTAACTAAACTTATGCATAATCTCACTAATCACTAATATTATAAATGTCAAAGTTTGGATGGATGGATTGATAGATGGATGGATGTTTGTTACTCAATCACATAAGAACGGCTGAACGTATTTGGATGAAATTTGGCACAGAGATAGATTATAATTTGGAATAGAACATAGGCTACTTTTTATCTCGGAATTACCACGGAAACGGGAACTACGCGGGTCAAACCACGAGGCGCTGCTAGTCTACAATAAAATACTTGAATACTTAAAAAATTAAGAAAAAGGCCTTGTTCGCTTTATGACATACATACCTACGCTTTTTTGTAATAAGCTAAAATTATGTTTAATAGAAAAATGTTACTATTGTGTTGCCAATCCGCTACTGACAAACTAGAATGACGTGACCGTATAAACAATAGTAGTAGTCCGTAGTCCCGTCGAAACCGCAAATTTTTGGGCACTTTCATTTCTTAAATTAAAACTAGTATTTACAATTGAACTAACTGCAGACTGTTGCAGACAATCTACAGGTAGCTCAACTGATCCATATCAATACCAGTCGCGCGCGTCCCCAAGACGCTAGCTGCATTGCCCCGCTGCTGTATAGCAATGCTGATGCGCTGCGCCAGATATTCACTAGCTCTCGGGTCACGCGTCGCTTCGACCAGACGCTCAGATAATTGTTTTTATCATTATCGAATAACAGATGGGTGAGTAAATTTCTAGGACCAGATCTTAGACCAATGAATTACGTGGGTCACATCAAACACTATGTACAAAACGGATCCGGAGAAATAACCATTGCCGAGGTATTCAATAAAAAGTCTACAGCAAAATGTATCGTTCGACTAGACGCTGAAAGTAGAACGATATTCTCGCATTTATAGTACTTTATTCAGACTAGTATGCTTAGTATGAGTGTGCATACTTAATACGATAACGAAAAAAGTTTTCGCGAGCTTGATAGAGTTGTAACTTCTATCTCGCTAACACGTACTGCCCCCCTAGCACGGGGATTCTTGTCTAGGGTAGAATAGAGAAAAAATACGTCACTTCGTTATCCAATGCGTAAATTATTTGAAATGCATTCCATCAACTTCAATAATGTACGCAATGTATGGCGATGCAATGTCATTATTGTCTATTCTACCCTAGACAACAATCCCCGTGCTAGGGGGGCAGAAAAGAATATAAAAATACTATATTTCGTGAAAATTGTTTCTGTTCTGTCTCTTTCAAATGTTTCAAAACCATGCGGAAACTATAATCGAGTTCGAATGAAACTATTGAACTGCTGTTAAACCACAAGAAATATCTACAAAAACACTCTCTGTAGATAGAGAGAGTTTTTGTAGATATTTCTTTCTCCTTTCTCCTCTCGATAGATAGATAGATAGATACTTAAAAGACTTTATTTGCAAGTTGAAACACACACATACAAAATGCAACAATTACCTATAAAGAAATCAGAACACAAGTAAAAACCAACAATAATAAAATACAGTTGACCCTATCGCGCCAGGCAAGGCACCAAATTATATGGAAAGATGAAAACTTTTATCTTCATCTTAAACTAACGCACAACTCATACTTAGGACTCAGGAAGCATATTATTCGTACAGTTTTACGTTACATCCAAGTACCTACGTTGGCCTATTTACGGGTTGAAACTCCCGCCATTATGAAAGCAGTTATGAGGCGGTGAAGTCTCGCATTAAAATTCCTTCAGGCTTCAGGTTTTAATTTAATATCCCCATGACGGTCATAGAGTGAAATGGGGCAGTTTAAGAGCAAGTCATGTCTATGGATTTATTAAAATAGAAGGTTGCATGATGGGCTCCCACTTCGGATCGAAAGAAATTAGAGAGAGAGGGAGAGAGAGATACATTTATTGACACAACAGAGATACAGCACAGAACAGAAAGGAGGAAAAATATAACAAAAGTTACTAGGCCTTACCTACCTACTCACCCACAGACTAGATACATTTTGTTGGTGGCGCGACTGGTGGCGCCACTATAGTGTCCTAATGATATAGAGTCCATACTCAAAGTAGATAGGTGCACCAGGAGACTAAAGCTTCTTTAAGATAATAATGAAGATGAATCGATCGACCGCACAAGCAAAGCTTTTGCCTTGGATTCCACGCTTAGGGCCATCCAGGTTATTCTTGAATGACTTAAGAGCGACATCTAAAAGCTGAACAGATCTTAACTTACTAAAATTAATTAAATTGCCAACACCATATCCATCTCATCTCACTAATATCTCACTAATATTATAAACGTGAAAGTTTAGATGGATGGATGGATGTTTGTTCCTTTATCACGTCAGAACGGCTGAACGGATCTGAATGAAATTTGGCACAGAGATAGATTATAGTGTGGAATAGAACATCTCTACTTTTTATCCCGGAATTCCACGGGAACGGGAACTACGCGGGTGAAACCGCGAGGCGCTGCTAGTACTAATATAAAAAATTCGAAAGTTACTCTGTCTGTCTGTATATCTGTCTGTTACCTTTTCACGTCTAAACGGCTGAACGGATCTTAATGAAATTTGGCAGAGATAGAAATGGTATTCTGTGGAGGGACATAGGCTACTTATTAAGCGCGTGCAGCAGTTGGTAAACTATATAAATAAATAATGCTGGACAATTCACACAGCATTATCTAGCCCCAAGCTAAGCAGAGCTTGTGTTTTGGGTACTAGAAAACTGATATACATAATACAATACATAGATAGATATTTTTTTAAAACGACCAGAACACCCTAAACAAATATCTGCAGATCGTACAAACATTTGTCTCGAGGCGGGAATCAAAACAGCAACCTCCTGAGTCGCAGGCGAACCTTCGCCCACCGCGCCATAGAGGTCGTCACATAATAATACCCGCTAATGAAATACCACACAGCTACAGAATGGCGTCGACCCATACATTTTTATTTATTTGTGAATACCTAAGTCGTTTAGAAGTACCATTGATCGACGCACTCGTAGGTTCCCTCCCGTCCCATTCTGACCGCGCGCGCATCATATCGGTAACTAGGCCACCGCCCGTTCCCCGATGCAGCTTAATTTCCGCCCAGCGCATGCTCTGGTTCGTTACCCGCTTTATTCGCTACTGTATACATTTTAATGGTTTTCAGATTTGAGTTTCCATGACTTTTACACATTTCTGACAATGACATTTACTCATTTTAGTCTGGAGTATAAATCAAAGAGAATTTAATACTACGCGAGTATAAATGTTGAATCAAAAAATTTTTTTTGGGTGAATAATCTTGTATGAAAATTTCATTTTTTGAGTTCTCTCTACTAATGTTTACGACTCTCGACATGGACACTGGCATAGTTATGGCAGCCAAGCACAGCGAGTCATGAAATAAGAAGTTGAAACGTCAAATTTTAATCACCTTAATAAAAATAATTTGGCTGTTTTGAAAAAATTTAAATCCGACTTCGAATCCATTATGTTAAGGTTTAATAAGCCTGTCGATCATCATCCTCTACCTATCATATAAATTCCCAAAGAATCATCCAAATCGGTCTAAAACGAAGAAATCGACGAACATAAAAAAATACATAGGTACAGCCGGACATAGGACCTCCTTTTTTAGAGGTCGGTGAAAAAGAAAATAGGCGTGATTTTTTGCGAAGTAAAATGAGTCGCTTCATGCAATTGTTTTTGCTTTTCGCGAACCACAACTCAAATAAATCGTTTTGAAATAACTAAAAACCACAAATTCTTTAATTTTACACTACAAATTTTATTTTTTAAATAAATCAGGCTTCTTTTGAATAAAAACTACGATAATTTTCGAGTGCAAAAAATTTCTATAGAAAGATTTCCCAATGTTTAGATTTAAATTATTTTTAGTTTCAAATTTCGCGACTTGTCAGTTTTCAATTACTTTAAAAATTCAAAGACTGCGTATAATTAATTATTGCATTTTACGTTACTTCAAGAGACCAGTCGCCTCAATGCGCTACTAGATGGCAGCACCGATCCTCTAGCAAGCTAGTTAGTCGCAAAATTATGCGCTTGCGATGCGTGAGTGAACACCTGTCATAACAAAGTTCACTATAAACACATTCTTATGGCTTTCGGCAGCTGAGGATCTTATGAAGAACAGTATTTTACCGTCTTTACCTAATTCATATGCAAGTTTAAAAAATGCCGGCACCTAAGTGAATTTAATCCTTGAGATTAAATTCATTCGCTTCTGAAACAAGATAAATTCAGAGGCGAATAAAGTGCTGAATATTAATATATTTTCGCTTCTGATTTTGTTGTATATTTTTTACATAGAAACATTTAAAACAAAATAGCGATTTAATTCAATTACAATGTTTTCATAGCTTTTTATAAGCATAGGAAGACGTTATATTTAATATGTTTTAAGACAAAGTGTCATCATCGCAATAGGCTATTTGACTACATTAAAAATAATTTCCAAATTGTTTTCATGCTAGTTAGTGACAACGTAGCAAAGCGTAATTAGGTGATTTTTATTAAAAATATGCCTTTTTTAGGTAAAAAACGAGATTAAAATTACACATTTTTGATATTGATCACGTGACCGAAAACGCTGTGTTTAGTTGGATCGCAAGTGACGTCACACTTTTACAGATTACCGTTTCAATGAGTTCTTCTTGTTAGGTGTGGTATGGGGGTGACGTCATAGCTTGGCAAACGGGAGCCATGACAGAGACTATCGTTTTGGCGCGGCATTATCTTATTCAAACTTTAAAATGAGTTTTTATAACTAATACGACTGGGCTTGAAGAAATATTAATTACACTGCATTATTTTTATCAGACAATAGAATTATTTCACAGTAGCTTAGTCAAAGTAGCCTATTCACAGCCCATAAGCAACCTAATGCTGGGAATAGAATAGACAAAGGTACAGTCAGCTGCGAAAATATGTATACACTGCCATGTTTTCAATTTGCCTGAATAGTAAGTGCATGGTAATTTTGATAATTTATTATACCTCACTTTGACAAGTACGATGACTACTTTGTACGTAAAATGTGTGCATCGACTTTTATATGAAAAGTTCTGAGTAAAATATAAGTGAAAACTTAGGGGCGTATACATGTCTGAGCAGCTGACTGTACTTACATTTACATATGTCTTTCCATCCGCTATTATGTCGTACCCAACGCGCAAAATCAATAAAAGATTATTGAAAGAATTTAATTGAAAATACCAACGTACTTGTCAGCCTGCGTAATTGTTCTGTTAATAAAAACAGAAGGCATTAGCAAAAACATTGGAAAGGCTTCAACTTTTCCACCTCATTAGAACAGGCGACATCTGTGGGCGGTATCGGGTCACTACATTGCCAGCTGCTATATTGCACCAAACGTTTACAAAATTGAACTCGTAAACGAGGGCTGAGCTTATAGAGAAAAATGTGCAGTGTGTGACGCACAGTGTGACGTTTGACGCATCTCGAAGGGGAGTGTTGGAGCAATTTAAATTAAGGCGCGGATATATGTGATTTAACGTGAATTGGGTTACGTTAAAACCATTTTTTCCGTTTTCTTTATGGAAAAAGCTTCGAAAAAAAATATCCATGGGATACAAGGCAGATACGGCAGATGACGACCTCTGTCGGTGGGCGAAGGTCCGCCTGCGACGCAGGAGGTTGCGGGTTCGATTCCCGCCTCGGGACAAATGTTTGTACGATCTGCAGGTATTTGTTCCGGGTGTTCTGGTCGTTTTCTATGTCATAATAAAAAATATCTATCTATGTAATGTATTAGGTATATCAGTTATCTAGTACCCATAACACAAGCTCTGCTTAGCTTGGGGCTAGATAATGCTGCGTGAATTAATAATAATAATAATAAATTTTATTTAGAATGAACAGATACTTGTTATGTCTAAAATACAACGGAACACTGGAAAGCGCATAAGTTAAAAACTGTGTCGCACCTCCCAGAATTGGCCAGCATTTTTTTTTTTATTATCCTTTTCACAAAATTGTGTAAACATGCTTCATTGAGTAAGTTGAGTAGAAATTAAGATGACTGACCGACTCCGTGGCGTTGTAAACGATTTGGCTGAGATAAAGGTCAGTGAGGGTGTGTTTCAGAAGCGAAACAAATAGGTTACCATTTTCTTACAACCTCCTCCGTTAGTACCTACTCGGGTAAAAACGTGCGGAGCTCTAGGCAGAAGCTACTTTTATTTATTTAACGAAAAAAACAGCGTACGAATATTCGGTTCTGTGGAAGCGCTAAAGTGAACGTCCGGTCGGATGACTCTATTTGGTCAAGGACCGTAACTGTATATTGGGAGAGAGTGGTAAGCGGAAGCGAGTAGCGTTTTTATATAAATGAATTAAAGTTGAGATCTTTGGGGGTAGGCCGACCATTTAAAACATGTTTATTAATGTTTTAGATTTAGAATGAAATGGTAACAACGGTGCATCGAGCACAATAAAAAACTCTGTTATCTAGTCCTAAGTTATTTATGAATTTTTTTTTTTTACAATGCAATGGTGTACTGGTGCGGTGCAGTGTCCTTTTTTGTTGATTTTTATTGTATTATCTTTTCAAACAGTTGTAATTTTTAGGTATTTTGTTATTATTGTCTATTCAATTTTGACGAAGTTTAACATCTGTATATTTATTTCGTTATTTGTTTAGCACTTGTTACTTTACTGCTCGATGTTTAAACCTTGTTGTAATAGAGTAAATAAATAAATTGTCACAGCGCCATGCACCAAATTATGCTAAGTTTTAATTACAATGGATAGCAGATTACAGGGAAAATATAAATAAAACCGGCCAAGTGCGAGTCGGACTCGCGCACGAAGAGTTCCGTACCATTATCTATAAAAGCGGCAAAAAAATCACGTTTGTTGTATGGGCCATAAATATTTGTTTTATTTTTATTTAATTTTTATTTCATCTTTAAAGTGAATATATAACTGAATATTTTGTGGATATTTCAAGCGTCTACCTTTTGCCGATATCAATATCGAGCACAATGGTTTAGATTATTTATACATATTTTTTATTAATTTCGCGATTGAAGCAGCCATTCGACCACACTACACTCGATGTCACAAAATACTCAGATATTTCTTCGTTTTCTGAGACAAAGTAAAGTTATTGCTTTCTTTCTTTTGTCTGGAAAAAGATAGAAATTGAAACCTGCAACGCCGAAGACGCCGGTGATAATAAATCGCGACCGCTCGTCGCTCTCTCCTACCACAAACAACCTTACAAAGTCACTGAGAGTTGAGTGAGCAGCTAAAAAATTGTCCATTCGTAATCGCTGAGTAACTAATCTTTTTGCAAGTGACGAGTTGGAAAATTAGCTGGTTTTGTGAAAACTGCGTAGAGTCAGGCTTTTACAAACTTTTTAGGTTTATTCTATTAAGATTTTTTTCTCATTTCTGTTAAGTCATAAACGTCCTTCCATCATCAGCCTATGAAGGGAGGCCTACGTCCAGCTGTGGACTAGGTTGCCTGGAAGAAATCGCTTTCAGCGATAAAGCCGCCTATTGCACTAGTTATGTTTTATAATTTAGATGTAAAGATTATTTAAGTTATTTTTTAAGTGCAATAAAGTGTTAATTCATTCATTCATACTAGTGTCCACAGCTGGACGTAGGCCTTCCCTCATGAGCGCCAAATAGCCTTTGTGATGACTTAATTAGAAGCTTTTACAAGGCTAAGAACGTCATGATTTGGCCAACAAGTGGATTAATTTACAAACCGACAAAGAAACAAACACAAAAGTATCTAAAGTAGAGATGAGTAAAGAAAAAAAGGTAGTTTTAAAGTTGGTACTACCACGTCCAACCCCACTACCGCACAATACAAAAAAAACTTTTTTATTTGTGCATATTCTTGTAGATATTCGATGCAATGGTCAATAATTACTATTTTTAATGGAAAAGTAAAAATACAACCAAAAGGCTAAAGTAGAACATAAATTTTACTAGCTTCTGCCCGCGGCTTCGTACGCGCTTTTCAAGTAGCCTATATCCGTCCTTGGGATATTATTTACCTGCCAAATTTCATTAGGATCCGTTCAGCCGCTTAGGCCGAAAAGATAACAGACAGACAAGAGTTACTTACTCTACAAGACAAGAGTTATATTATAACTGGTGATACTTTCGAAAAAAAAACTAAAAAATTAATTCTAACTTTGTGATTCTAAAAAATCCTTAATTTTTTAGAATCACAACAGACAGACGGAGAACAGAAACACACTTTACGTTTGCAAACTCTAATAAACCTTATCATAATCTTGTAAGCTGAGGTATGAAGCTAAAACAAATTTAGGTATTAGGTAGGTACCTATGTCTAGACCCCGAGAACAAACAGAAATCATAAAAGAATTAATAATAAGCTGAGGTCAAGATAAAAGTAGGTCAACGCGATTAAGTATCGTGGAAAACAATATTTTAACCTAAAAACTATGTCTCATACCTACTTAGTGAATTGGTATTGATCTAATAAACCGTTTTTATAATTAAATTAATTATTTATGAAGCATATTATTGACACATTTTGCTATTTTGTAGAATGGTCACAATTATCAATAATGTTTTTCCGTTTTCAGGAACTGTGACGTCTTTCCCTTAGTAACGTACTAGCAGCGCCTTGCGGTTTCACCCGCGTAGTTCCCGTTCCAGTGGGAATTCCGGGATAAAAAGTAGCCTATGTTCTATTCCAGACTATAATCTATCTCTGTGCCGAATTTCATCCAGATCCGTTCAGCCGTTCTGGCGTGATAAAGGAACAAACATCCATCCATCTATCCATCCATCTAAACTTTCACGTTTATAATATTAGTGAGATAACCATAACTTGGCAAGTTGAGAAGGACAGCATGCTGTCTCGCTTAGATCCTATGTGATCAAACACAGAACAGAAAAGTAAGTACTTACTTTTCTGTTCTGTGTGATCAAATGTGTTTCGCGTCGCACCACCTTGACATCATGTGTATAGAAGGTCATCGGAGCAGGAACATCAAAAAAACGAATACTTAAGGTGGGCACGCATTATCATCATTAAATGAGAGCGAAAGTGATTTTATTACTTTCGCTCGCGCTTGAAAATGGATAAAAATGATTTTCGCTCTCACTTTGAAATGAAATGAAATGCAATATTTTATTCAAATAAGTTGATTTTACAGACTTACGTAGCTAGTAACACAACTGACTATTCAAACTAACCTAGAAAACTTATACTAGTGACAAATAAGGATTAATAAGTCATTATTTTGTTAGGGTTGGTAAGTAGTAAATAACAAGGCCTGAAAACTCAAGTGACTTTCCTCCGTACGAGTTTGCATTGCCCTGTATGACGGCAGGGAGTCGCGCTCTTGCACTCACGGCTTGTTCGTACGAGTTTGCACTGTATGACGGCAGGGAGTCGCGCTCTTGCACTCACGGCTTGTTCGTACGAGTTTGCACTGTATGACGGCAGGGAGTCGCGCTCTTGCACTCACGGCTTGTTCGTTCACCCATAGGGTTTATAACATAATATAATATAATATTTTTATTCATTGTGAAGCAGATGTAAAGGTTCATATTCCACGCTTATGTTTGTTACATAAATAAGCTTATAGTTAATCCTTGCTTGTTATATAAAACTAAGTAACTTAACTTAATTAGATGTTAATGTTAATAAGAGAACAAAAAAAAAAAGAGAGGCAATATCACAATAATTGTCATTATAATTATTGATTTGGTTTAAGATTAAGTTTAATTTTTTTTTATTATGAAAATTATTTAGTTAACGATACAAACATAGCTATTACTTATCCGATTATGTATGCAAAATTTCATTAGATCGGGGGAGGCCTATGTCCAGCAGTGGACTGATATAGGATGATGATGATGATGATGGGGACACAGTTTCCAGATTAATCGAAGAGTACGTTTGTATGGGAGCTCAGAGGTTCAGGGCGTTCTTAAGTCTCTGATTACACCATATTTCCACATAAATCGGAAACCACAAATAACATGACACTCAAAACCAATCTACGACAACCAGCTCCGAACTACTTTCCTCAAAAGCTTAACAATAAATCAAATCTAGCCCTTTCCTTTCCACCACAAATGGACGTTCGCTCAGTCCTCCATCAGTCACGCAGACAAAGGCGTCGTGACCGGCGCGCCGGCGATTGGACGACTTCTTGTCGGATTGTCATGCTTTCTTTAGCTATTGTGGGAAAGCTTTACGTTGTAGAATTCGACTAAAACTTGAGACGTAAGATCGGATTGCCTTAAGGCTGGTATTTGGAAAAAATCAACATTTCCATGATCTTTGAAATCCTACTGCTGTTCAAATATGAAATCTAGGATTCTTATACGTCATACCTAATATTCCATTCCATGCTGTACAAAGCGCCAAGGCAGTTTTTAGGGTTCCGTACCCAAAGGGAAAAACGAACCCTATTATTAAGACTCCGCTGTCTGTCTGTCACCAAACGGTATCTCATGAACCGTCATAGTTAGACAGTTGAAATTTTCTCAGATCATGTATTTCTGTTGCCGCTTTAACAAAAAATACTAAAAAACAAATTAAAATAAATGTTTAAGGGGGCTCCCACACAAGAAACGTAACTTTTTTTCTCTCGATATTGATAACGGCAACTGGTAGTCGCCTGAAATTGTTATATATTCACTTTAAAAATAAATAATTAAATTAAAATAATACAATTTTTTTTCCAATACAACAAACGTGATTTTTTTGCCGTTTTTATAGATAATGGTACGGGACCCTTCGTGCGCGAATCCGACTCGCACTTGGCCGATTTTATTTTTACCCGACTACCAACAGGGGAGTGTTATGATTCTTAACCGTGTTTTCACGTTGAACGAACCAAAGAAAATAAAATTCTATGGAATCGTGTTTTCGAAACCTGCAGATCGTACGAACATTTGTCCCGATTGATGCAGGAATCGAACCCGCAACCTGTGTCGCAGACAAACATTCGCCCGCTTGCTCTCTTTTCCTTAATTTTCGCACCTCGCATATACATCACCTCACTTCAACTGCCTATAATGAACCAAACTATAAACTGCTGGACGCAGGACTCCTGATAATATTGGTCTTTATCTTACGGGGCTAAAACCCATAATCTTCACGCTGGGTATGCGGCTTGGGATCGCAGTTCGGTGGTAGATCTATTCTGCCAGAGGCGCTACTGCCCGCTCCCCGGTTTATGTATCGCCTCTTACGACACCCACGGGAAGTGCACTCACGGGAAGTTGGGGTGGTGCAAACTTTAAGCACCACACAGCCTGATACACATTTTACGCATAACAGATGACTAGCCCATGTGCTTGTGTGAGTAGGAACCTTCAGATTTTAGGGTTCTGTCCCGTTCAAGGTGAAGGGGTTCGATTGAAGGGTCGCCCAAGGTCAAGTGGGCAGGTGGCGGTGGCCGAAAGGGCAATGTCATCTGGTGGTCGTTTGTACTTTCCACTCAACAATTAAGGATAAAACGGGGGAGCTTATAACCGTTTTGGACGTTTTCGAGAATTGGTTTTTTGGTGAAGTATTTTAAGATTGCTTTAGTCCAAATTGGCATGATTTACACAGTAAAAAGGCTTTGCCTACAGATAGTGTGAATGTCGCGCAGGTGAATTGGTATATTTTACTAGGAAAATCAAATTAATATTACGCACAAGTATATTCAGTTTAAAGGTAAATTTAATAAATTAGTAGAAGGATCAAAAATTGAAAATAAATTACTTATCATTTTCAGGAAAAATTTTATAGACGAAGTATGTGTCAGCCAGTTGAATAGTTGGAACGTCAGAGTCCGGACGTTGATACCGGAACCTGTGGCTCTTTTCGGCTAATTAGATATTTTGTTCGCTTTGTATGTTTCACAAAAAAGACAAGAACAGATTACGAATCAGCTATTCGAATGATTTAATAGCTAATAACATAAATTTTCTCGAGAACTCGATTTTTTCATTGTTTTCGCGGTCCATAAAATTTTCTCGAGTATAGAGTATTCGAGATAGTCTAAATTATGACTTGAACGGAAATCTTGGAAGCAGAAGCCCAATGGTTTAAAAAAAAGACTGACTGCGGCTGTTTCCACCTACACTTTAAAGTTGTCTGTCTTCAATCAAATGTTTTCTCATACAAACGGTAGTTTCAAGGGAAATAAAAATATAATTCTATTTAGTCTGTCAGTAACTGATTAGTAGTCAAAAATGGGAAAAAGAAACGTCGGACGCCCAGTTGCAAGGTGGGTCGACGACATAGTACGCGTCGGGGGGCGTCAATGGAGGCGGTTAGCGCAGGACCGTGGTGGATGTACTCTCGAAATTCCCCACGTTCCCTGGCACTAGTACCCTGAGGACCCCGTGGGTTTTAGTCAGTATTAGTCTGACATAATCTTCCACATCTGGGGACGGAAGATTATCTACTATACCCAGCAGTGGGTAAAATCCGGCTACAGATGATGATGATAAGTCTGTCTGTTCTGATTATCAGAAGATATTGGACACGTATTTTGTCTTTTGTCAATCAAACAAAAATGACAGAGAAAATGGGGGCGTCAAAGTTTGGGAGTGGAGGCTCGTGACGTCACACGGAATCGGAACTTTAACTAGCTCTATCTTAATTTTTTGTTAATTTGACAAATAACGACTTAGATTTTTAGAAAATAGATTATAGTGAAAATACTATCTGTAATTATTTTATTCTGTTATTGTTAAAAGAAAAATATTATTTTTCAATATCTTCTGATAAACTAACTGACCACAAACTTATATTTTTTTTTAGGAAACTAACCTATTTTTAATTATCTAGTACTACGTTATTAAAGCCGCATCTCAGGACACGTTTTTAAACTCCCTCCGGTTAATAAATATTTTATGCAAACATGTTATTGAAATAAGAATGAAACACATGTTTTTAATAAATTTAACTAACTTCCGCTATTCTGATACTTTTAAATGATCCTAGCAGGAAACAGAGTAGATCGAAATTAAGTATTTTTTTGGACAACTCACTCATGGCGATAAACAAACATAATTTTCCAGGTAAAGATGTTTTCCTAGACAGTTTTCCTATATCGGCTTAAAGATTCTTTAAAGTTTTTAGAAATATCATTGATTTAAAAGATTCATTACTGTTTCTTGTATAATATATTTTCTCCTGTGTATCGCTAGTTTTTCCCAACATTATTATTTATTAAATTTGTCAAATTTCCGCTGCTCCGTTTTTTTTCATCAGATTTACGATATGTTTCAAGCAAACTTACCTTTTACAATATTAGTAACAATTTATCTTGCTTCATCGTAAGATAAGATTTAAAAGTAAACAAACGTGTCATCTATACGGAACCCATGTCAAGGTCAGATTACTCTGCCTTTAATCACGTCTCGATGCGTCATTAAGTAAACTCATAACGATTGGTATTCCGTTTTAATGAGAACTTGAATTACTGTTTTTGTACAATACTTGCACGAGGTGTGGGAATTCTTGTATATTCTAGGTTTTGTCGCAAGTAAAGGGACCTACATAAATGGTTAGGTATAAAATAGAAAATATACTAGGCATGTTTTCTGTTAGAGATAATAAAATGACTAAATTTCAATTGACGAATTGAGATATTTTTACGTCACAGCGTCTCCCGACATAGACCTCTTCTTCTAAAGATTTCCATTTCATGTCTTGTCCTTAAGGATCCATAGTGGACCGGCTATTTATCTAATATCATCAAGAGAAAAGAAAAGAAAAGAAAAGAGATCGAGGACGACAATTTAAAAATTGTCGTCCTCGATCTCTTTTGCTATCTCTCTTAAGTATAATAAATAATAATAATAAATAATGCTGGACAATTCACACAGCATTATCTAGCCCCAAGCTAAGCAGCGCTTGTGTTATGGGTACTAGATAACTGATATACATAATGTAATACAATACGTAGATAGATATTTTTTATTATACATAGAAAACGACCAGAACACCCTGAACAAATGTCTGCAGATCGTACACACATTTGTCCCGAGGCGGGAATCGAACCCGCAACCTCCTGCGTCACAGGCAGGCTTTCGCCCACCGCGCCACAGAGGTCGTCTATAGGTCGTATATATCCAGGGTTAGATGACGCTTTGTGGATTGTCCAGCATTAATAAAAAAAGAATACCCCAGCCAATAATACAAACAGCGTAGACGCGCGTACGCAGCTTACTCAACGCATTTGCATCACGTTGTACACAGGAAGCTCGGATATGGCATTACGATTGTTACAGCCTGATTCGGCTTGAGATCATTCATAAGCTATATGCATCTCGGTGCATCCCATTCTCGTAAAACTCGGTGTTACTTGTTCCTGGACTGCTTTCCGCAACTAGGCCACAGGTGGGCCCTTTCTGCGTGACGTAGTGAGCTGCTAATTTAACCACCCGATGTCTTCTAGGAAGGCCAGCAGTTCGCTGACGCCAGTGCATGCCTAGGCGTCCTCGGTGTCCCAAGGTGATGCAATCTTTGAGAAGCCACGCTGTCGCATTCTACAAGCACATGCGCGGCCGTCTCCTCTGCATTCATGCACTCCCTGCAAAGGTGGCTGTCCGTGATACCCAAATTAAATAGGTGTTTGTTTAGCATGCAGTGTCCTGCGACAATACCGATGATTTGCCGGAGTTTGTCACGTTTCAGATTGAGGAGTTTTAGGGAGAGTCTCGGGTGTAAGACCGGGAAGGCCTCCTTCGACTGCCTACAATCCGGGATACTTGCCCAGTAGTCTTGGTGTTGTTTGGTTGTTCGTTGTCGGATCCATGAGCGGACTTGAAGTGTGATTAAAACTCGGTGAATTCCCGTAGAAACTGCGAGCTGAATATGCCAGCAGGATTGCTACTCGACGCCTCTTGACACGATATGCTGGGATCTTTTACTCAAGAAACTCGGCCACGCGATGACGCGACGGAGAATTTAATACCGGAGAATTTAGTACCAGGGAATTATTAATGTTTGAATTATTTTTTGTTGTGATTGATTCGGTTATTATTTGGGATTGAAAAAGCATTTAAACTGTTTAGAATTTAGTTCAAACTTTATTGGTTTAAAAATGTTTGCTTCTAACCTTGAGTTGTGGGAGTCCTCAAAAGATCGAGATGTTTGGAAATGTATGGGAGGTTTTTGCCCAGCAGTGGGCCGAGATAAGCCGATAAAAAATCCTTGACTTTTCTAATTGGTCTTAAATAAGTAGTTTTAAGAAGCAATTTTCCATTTACCGTTGTAAAAGGAAAATTGCTTCTTAAAACTACTTACTAAATACCTACATGTTATTAAATTGGAATTGGAAATTAATTCGTAATTCGTTATAGGTACTACCTATTATTTTAAAGGGTGGTTTTCGTCGGAAGATGATCGGGAAATCAGCAACTTCGTCGGTTAACTTCGACGTTTCTAATTTATAAAAACTTCTGTCAAAAATGTCAATGAAAATGTATGAGAGATCGGAAGGTGCGAGTGTGTCGACGCATGTAGCGTCCCACACAAAATAATAATAATAATAAATGTTTATTTCGATAACTTATAATTTAAGCATACATGTTTTGGAGTCCCCCTTTAAGCAAAATTTGCTTGTATTGGAGGATGTATGAAAGAATATTTCGCACTGTGCCGGTACTGTATCGGAACTGTGGCTTCACTGATATGTGTGAATCGACCTAAACCGGTTACTTACCTACGAACCCTACGTAACTATGAACCATTAGCCAAACAGGACATCCGTATGACGCTATGCATTCCAGCTGGGTTGTTACCGAGCTATTGTTCAATCCTGACCTGAACGTTTATATCAGAGGTAACATAACAATAAATATTAGAAATAACATGGTTTGTTACCAGTTACACGCGGGGGAAAGAAATATAATAGCATTGTACTATATTTTTGGTTGAGTGCACATGTTTAGAGTTCCGTAGCTCTAAAGGAAAAAAGGAAACCTTATAGAATCACTTTTTTGTCCGTCTGTTAAACCTCTTTTCTCAGAAACCCGTGGAGGCATCGAGTTGAAAGTCAAATCATACTCAGGTTCGTAACCTCTCGGAGCCGCCATATAAATCAAACTTCTAACTCAACGCAATCAAAAGTTACAGCCGTTTATGCCCAATTTTTTGAATTTTCAAGGGAATCTCATGCACACAAAACCTATAGGGTACTTTCCGTTGACCTAGAGTCATGAAATTTGGCAAGAAACAATAAAGGAAAAAATCGAAAAACCGTAAATTTGTTCACAAATAAAAATGTTTAATTACTAACGAATACAAGTTTGTACGGAACCCTTAATGCGCGAGTCCAACTAGCACTTGACGTTTTATTTGGTATGGCTATACGCACCGTACAGACAGGCATATATATGCGCGTACGCACCACGCGAAGTTTTTGAATTGTCAAAAAAACAGACAAATGAATTGTCAAATCCATAATAATAATAATATTAGTATGGATTTGACAATACATTCGTAATTTATAAAAATTAGCAAGTAACTCTGTCTGTCTGTCTTTCTATTTGTCTAACGGCTGGACGGATCTCAATAAAATTTGAACAAGAAGAATTTTCTAAGCCTGCATTATTTTTATTATTTTGGCTACGTTTTTATGAGCAATAGAAATACCTTAAAACGTTTCCATAGAAAAAACGCGTGCGAAGCCGCGGACAGAAACTAGTTAATAATAAAATGCCGGACAGTTCACTCACACAGCATTATCTAGCCCCAAGATAAGCAGAGCTTGTGTTATGGAACTGATATACATAATACTGTACAACACAAAGATATCATTTTTATATAGAAAATACCCAGAAAAAATATTTGCAGATCGTTCAAACATTTGTTCCAAGGCGGGAATCGAACCCTCAACCGTCTGCAGGCGATTTTATTTTCAAACCTAGAACTACCTACATGCAAAATTTTAGCACGATCGATCCAGTAGTTTTGGCGTGAAGAAGTAACAAACATCCATCCACCCAAGTGTGTAAACCTGTCGAAACGTCGGGAAAATAAGGTAATTAAACGCGATAAATACCCGTTAAATAGTATTTATAAATACGATGTGACAAGCTGATAATACCGGCTGTTAATCTAGTGAAGTGACGTAACAAACGGCATAAGACACCGTCTGCACGAGCTGATAACGATAAACCCCAGCAATTGCATTGCTAATTACCTTCCATTGCAGAAACCAAGTGGATTACGTAATTTAGTATACCGCAGATCTTTTGTTTTTCCCCTTGACTGTACGCGATGTATGACCACAGAATAGACAATAGTTGCTATGACGAAGTAAAATAAAACCGACCAAGTGCGAGTCGGACTCGCACACGAAGGGTTCCGTACCATTATCTATAAAAACGGCAAAAAAATCACGTTTGCTGTATTGGAGCCCCCTTAAACATTTATTTTATTCTGTTTTTTGGTATTTGTTGTTATAGCGGCAACAGAAATACACCATCTGTGAAAATTTCAACTGTCTAACTATAACGGTTCATGAGACTCTGGAGACAGACGGACAGCGGAGGCTTAGTAATAGGGTCCCGTTTTACCCTTTGGGTACGGTACCCTAAAAACGGATTATAGAGGTGTATTTCAATGACCCTTGCGTAAGACAGAGCCTAGGTATCAAACCCTAAAGACCAACATAAACAGCCATTTACAAAACAGAATAGTTTAGTAATGTGTTAATTGCTCCAATTCAGACATGCCGGTGGATATGAATGATAATTTTTGTGTCACTTTACTTTAAATAATATATGCTGGTTATGAATACAAGTTCTCTAAATAAATAAATAATGCTGGACAATTCACACAGCATTATCTAGCCCCAAGCTTGTGTTATGGTAGTACCCATAACTGATATACATAATACAATACATGCCAGAGATAGACCTTTTTTTATTATACATAGAAAACGACCAGAACACCCGGAAGAAATACCTGCAGATCTTATAAATATTTGTACCAAAGCGGGAATCGAACCCGCAACCACCTGCGTCGCAGGCGGACCGTCGCGTCGTCGTTGTCGCCCGCCGCGCTACTTCGGTCGTCTACACGATTCGTAGTTAAAATAAAATAATGCTGGACAATAATGCAGGATGAATAACTGCTTAATGCAGTTGAAGGATGAATTTTAATTAATATACGAATTCTACGACAAAGTGACGTAATTTATTTTTATTATATCCTAGATTACAATCCTCTTGCTTGCCCTACTGCATGCGTCAAATTGAAGATTAGGTGCTATGGCCCTCATGAGGGGAGCCTTATGTCCAGTAGTGGGCTAGTAGGCTGACGATGATAGATAGTTATACACTAGCCAAACTCGATGTAGAATGTTTGTAAACAAACCGCGTAGGGTATATCGGAGCATGATCGGACGCGGGGGAAGACCGTATGACACTAATTGTAGCCGAATTAAGCCATATTTTCTAAAGATGACAACATTTTATGCCGACGCCATCAAATGGAGTCGTAGAAAATGGTGGCAGCATTAGAAAATAATGGCTGTATTCGGCTACAATTAGTGTCATACGGTCTTCCCCCTCGTCCGATCATACCCCGATATACTATACACTTGTATACTTATCCAAAAATTCACTCTGTTACCGCGTCATTTTGTACGCAATTTACATTACTTGTCGATTTGAGATCCCTCTTCAACAAATATTGCTTAAAAATTAAAATTACAACTAAAACTCAATAAGAATAATAATGCTGGTTAGTTTTACTGTCGTAGTTTACATACAAACATTCTACATCGAGTTTGGCTAGAGTAGCTTCATTATCCCTGAGTGGCATAAGCTATGGAGCAGAAGTTTAAATGAAAGCATAAGGCCAGAGGTAGGTAATAATAATAATAGATTATTTATTTCCAGACACGAGATCCATATAGGTAGTTACAATAACAATAACAATTCAATAAGGAAGGTAGGTAAGTATCCTGGTAGTGAAGGCAGTGCCTTCACTACCAGGATACCTGTTTAACTGTGCCTTCAAGGCACAGTAAAACAGCTAGGTGTTTATCAGGAATCTGATAAGTACAAGTATATACATTATAATGTCCCGATAACTTCCATAGAAAAGGTAAGCTTCACTGTTATGATTATTATTTTTTGTTCTATTGCTAAATTGTGTAATAAAAGAATTATTATGCCTAATGGCAGACCACAGTGCTCTTAATTTTATGTGTGAAGTGAACATCTCTTTTAACTTACATCCATCTTAACTATCTCTAGTGACGGCTTAGATTTTTTGGAAATAGATTTAAGTGTTAATATTAGTTGTAATTATTATTGTATTGTAATATCTCTGTAATAGGTAACTTATAAGTTTAAAAAAGAGAAAATGAGCTTGAAGTCATAAAAATTAGTGCTAGAAGTACTTATTGTTCAAGTTTGAGACTAAATTTCTTTAACCCAGCCCTACAATCATTAGAACCCACATCAGGGGTGGGTTTTACAACTATGGCAGACCCCGATCAGGGCTGCGATTCTACTATAGTTGTAAAACCGAGCCCTGATCTGGCTCCAAATGAGTGTATGAGTTAAACCGAACCCATCTTTCCTGAATACAATTGCAAAAAACATTATGACAACTCTCAAAATCAAGTTCAAGTTCAAAGATTGTACAATAATAGCAAACATGCTCAAGGAAAACCATAATATTATGACAGAATTTATGGCACAAATTAATTAGGTAAGTAGGTAGGTGTTTATCATCATTTGCTGTTATCAATGTTCGTTACCTATGTATTTATTACCAAATCAGTATCATTTTGATAACAAACCTGTTATGTAAATCATTCTGATAACATATTGAAGCACAATCTTCTTGGAATTAAATAAATAAAGGTTAATTCTTAGAGACGTGAGGGGAGTGTTGTGTGTGTATTAGTCATTTACAATAATAGAAGTTACACCCTTGTAGGGGGTCCCAGGCCACCCCATTTCGACGAAACACAACGCATGTGGTGTTAGCTGTCCCTACAGAACCATACATGCTCTACTTTTACGAATTTAGCTTTGAAACTATACGAAATAAATTGCTTTCGTAAATAAAACAAAGACAAGATCGAAAATGTCGATTCGAAATTTGAAATTCTTCGTGTGGGTCAACTGTGGGCTTGTTATTTTTAATTGAAACAATGGAGGAAGGTAAAGGCAAAGTACGTTTACTAATTCTAGTAACAGTTTCATTCATAAATCGTAAATAATTCGAAAAGGTAGGTTCGTAATCGATGAACCATAACTACCGCACGGTCTGTTTACGTTGTTGTATCAGTAAAAAGTACATGCTGAGCAGAAAAAAACCGAACTCGGCAGAGCAGTAAATTATCCATGTACGTAAATAGATCAACGCGTGCATGATCAGAGTAATTATTTATTTGTTTTGCTAACTAAAGCTCGGTGGAGCGATGAACTTGTACGTACCTCATTTTGAAGCTTCCTTTGTTGAGATCAATCCGTGAACTTATTTACACAGCACATAGCACATGTTCACTTATAAAACCCACATTTTTTCTGCACACTTGCATTTTTTAAGTTAGAATTTAGCGTCAACTTCTGGAATAGTCCTTTCGGTAGCCATTTTTGGTAAAAAAACACTATTCACACGTCCCGATTCCCGATTTCGGAAAGTTGCGAGGGAGATGACGCTAGCGCGGCGGCGAAACGACGAATGGTACTAAATTGAAGTGGATCATTGCACCCTAGTCATGCTGTTTTCAAAATAATCACCGTCGTTCACCTTTGTACTACTAAAAAATAATAAATACCCTACAACTGATGAAAATAAATAACACCCTTCGACCTCCACCCGCGCGCGACTTCGCGTTTTTTGACAGCTCAAGCTCACACACAGGCGGCGAGCGAGGTGGGTGAGTGCGAATCTCGCTCGCTCAAAATGCAGTTTTTTTCGTCCTTTCTCGAGTCGTCCTGTCTGTCAGTCTGTCAAGCTCTACCTACTTTCGTAATTGGTCGAACTGTAATCCTGGAGCTCATGGCCAATCAGCGTTAAGAACTTTGTTCTGAAAAGTGGTTATCAACGCCATCTAGAACTCTTTCAAGAAACGAATTGGCATGGCATGCATGTGTCATTTTGACGGCTGCACTTTCCGTGAATAGTAGTAGTGATGGGCAATTTATCTGGACTAGAAAATCGAGTACCTACATTTTTCTCGAGTTCTTAGTTTCCAATTATTTAATTCAACTAGACTATCTTTGTTCTCCAAAAATGAGAATATGCGCAATTTATAAATTAAAGCCACGCCACTCTTTAAGGGAATTATTTAAAGATATAAGTATTATAACAGTAATATCGCAATACATCTTTGAAAATCCAATGTATAAGCAAAAAATAGAGATAGCTTATTGAAAAAATGTGATGTTCACAACATAAATACATGAAACAATAACAAACTACACATCCCATCATATAGATTACGAAAGGTACGGAAATCATTTATGGGCAATTGCGTACGCTTCTATAACAAGCTTCCATCTGAAGCAACTGAGCTCCCTGTTCTTAAATTTAAACAGTACATAAAAGAAATCTTATTAAGAAAGCTTTTTACTCCATAGATGATTATATCAATGATATTAATGCTTGACCAGATGTCGCTCAGTTCCGCACCGACAAGAGAAATAATCATAAGCTTAGTAAGTTTTATATAACTATTGATCCAACTTACATTATATTTAGCCTTAAATATTATCACATTGTATGACATTTTAAATATTTTACTTTTTTTTTCTTATTTGATATTAATTACTATTTATAAAACTGTTAATGTATAAAATTTGACTGGTCTAGTACTTATTTTGTAAGCCTAATGAAAGAAAGTCATATAATCTAGAATTTTCGTTACAAGCCTGTACGCGGCATTAAAAGTGTGCGCCATCTGATTTTTTAAGATAGGTAGGTACTCATCGTTTTTACGTGAACCCATTTGGTGATGAAACCATCGTGAATCTTCGATTCGATGGTTTCATCACCAAATGGGTTCACGTTATTGAAAAATTAAAATACAAAATCTTATATTTTTCGAACACAGTATAATATTTTGTATTTTCATTTTTGTTTGAATGAATTAATTTATATTTTTTTATATTCATAACTTACTTTATTTAGAACAAATGATTTTTTGTTTGCAACTCCATCAAAATCTCAAAAATAATAAAGTATAATACAGTTTCATGGAACCAACCGTAAATTACGTGAGATGATTGTGTCAATTTATAAAATAAGTAGGTTACTTTGTTGTTGTTAGTTTGTTATTGTTTGTTTCGCGCTGAAGCGAAATTCGAATTTGTTTGTGATTATAATGTTTCTGCTTTCTTAAGATTAAATCGAGCAGAAAATTAATTTGCTGCGAATGGTTAACGATTTTCTTTTCCAAAATTGAATCCCGCGCTAACACGAAACCAACAACTTTTAGTAGGAACTGCTAAAATTAGTGGAAAAAATTACGTGATATTTGCTTAGACAACCCCCCCCCCCCATGAGAGATTTGGCTCGACCCCCTCCCCCCTCTAAACGCTTCACGTAATTAATGGATGCCCTCTTAATACTGCTGCTGTGAAGTGGTGTGAGCAAGGAATCGAGACGCATTATCCCAATAACGCAGGCTATATTAGCGACCGATAAAACGCGCCTGCGGGTGAATAGCTTATTGTCAGGACACAAAACCACAAAAAGTAGAACGCTGGTAGTGTTGGTGAGAATATGGAATCCAGCTCCTAGGTAGAATCGATACTAAGCATTTCATCATCACTAGGATTTGCGTTATTGTTTTGACACTTTGAATGAAATGACACAACAAAACTGACAGTTGCACTTCAGCTCACAGCAGCTTTTTGTAAAAATTGTTTCAGCCTGTTTTCATTTTGCTAAATAGTTCCATTTTCGAAAATACAAAATAATGGTGGGCGCAATGCCTGTAAACCTAATTCCTAAATTTTTTAACGGTACCATGGACAGCCATAATGCGGTCGATGATAATGAGATACAAGTGAATATTGGTAGCCGTATCAAGTGTGGGGAAGATTTCGGTACTGTAAGGTATATTGGGGAGGTTTCTGGGTACAAGGGGATGTGGTACGGGGTAGAATGGGACGAAGAATCTAGGGGGAAGCATGATGGTTCAGTGGATGATATCCAGTACTTCAAAACTTCACGGCCTGGTGCAGGGTCGTTCGTGCGACCTAACAAGATAGCCCCGATGAAGTCTTGTGCGGATGCTATAAGGCGGTACTATGGAGACAGAGAGGTAAGTTTTCTAAGTCTACATCAAGTTATAACCGAGTATTGTAATGATAAAGAATTGAATTATAAACTTCAGATTGGTCACCATCACACCTACCTACATTCCTTTTCAATGACTGTATGTTTAGGTATTGTTTTTGTTCTTGATATGGTTGCATCAGTAATCTGATTGTCTGAGTGTTGATGATGTTTGAAGTTTTATCAACAATCAAGGTAAATCAGTTATGATCAGGAATCCATTGGCTTTTACTTAATACTGAATTAACAGTTGTGTACTGTAGATTGACCAGGAATGATTTAAACAACAATTGATACTGGTCACAGTATAAACAAAGAAACTATAAATAAAACAGACTTATCTTGAAATGTGTTATTATTATTTTTAATACACACAGGCAGCTCATAAGCTGGTGCATGTATATCATAGTCCTTGTCAGTGCACTTTAAATGTTTGTCCAGTCTATTTTTAAAAGAGTTCACTGAGGGGGCACTGATCACTGATTCCGATAACCTGTTCGAAGACTTCATGACGCGATTCGGCAATTCATGCTCTCTTGGTTTACTGGTACTTGACCAGCGTTGCAGCTTCAGCAAGTGTCCTCTCAGCCCTGTTATTGTTTATAGTGTATAGTGTCTGTGATAAGTCTGGTATACTGTAGTGGTTGGTAAGTATCTTGAAGGTCTCTATCAGGTCTCCGTGCTCTCTAAGTTTCTCTAGGGTGGTTAATCCTAGTGCTTGTAGTCTCTCCTCGTAGGTTAGTAGTTTAAGACTTGGAACCATTTTCGTAGCTCTTCTCTGGCTTTATACTTAGTATATCAGTTATCTAGTACCTGCTTAGCTTGGGGCTACATATAATGCTGTGTGTATTGTCCAGCATCAATTATTGATTATTATTTAAATAAATCTTGACTGCCTCCCTTTTTGTAGTTGGAAGTTATCTAAATTTCATAAATTCACTCCGTACATACTGCCTGCTAAGCATGGTGGTTACTGCAAAACCCCCTTATTGTGGAGGAAGCACATTCACTAACAAATGTATATGCTAATGAGGTTGTTAAATGCCTATGATCCTTTTTGGAAACCGGCTTGCATGGAATAATTTAAGAATGTAGGTGGAAGCGCACTACGCGTCAGTGGAACTGCGCGGCTGCAGCACTGCCCGTCAAATGAAAAGAAATCTCCAAAAAAGTCGCGCAGTTTCACTGACGTGTAGTGCGATCAGTCTCATAGGATTTCATACAAAGGATAACTGGCCGCGCCGTGTCGCGCAGTTTCGTTGTAGTGTAGCTCTGCTCAGAGGACCATAAAGCTACCTGTTCCCCTCTCACATTAAGCTGTCCAAAGTTGTTTTAGACAAATCTAAACCCGTCTTACTATTATAACCTGGAGAATAAACTTTTTTTAATAGACACATCAATAACACATACGCCATTCACCAGGTTAATGTATACTAGGTTTATAACAGCTTGGCAATACAGATCCTTGACTTATATCCCTTACGAATTCAAAATGGGGTACAACTTAAAATTTGCTTTTATTTACTACAGATTTATAGACCAATGTTATTTTGAAATTATAAACTTTTTCGCTACATTCTAAAATTCACGAAAATTATGTATTTACCAAATGATACCTGATCCAATGATACAATAACAAAACACGAAGGTATAATAATAATAATATAAGCCTTTTATTCAGACAGTTTACAATATACAGTAATATATACACTGACTTAACATCTACTGCGGCATCTGTCTGTGTGCCTCTTCTCGTCTCTTTGAACAAAGGCCTCCTCCAATTTCGACCATTCATCTCTGTTGCCAATCTAGACCATGTGCTACCTGCTGTGGCCTTTATATCCAATCTAGACCATGTGCTACCTGCTTTGGCCTTTATATCGTCGACCCATCTTCTCGATGAACTACCTCGTTTCCTTCTATTGTTTCCTACGAACCAGCTCATTATAGTTTTTGACCATTTTTCGCGTCCTCTGATTGTATGCCCATTCCATCTCCACTTAAGTTTTCAGATGGCTATCGATACATCTTTTGTTTTTGTGTGTTTCTTTATAGTAGCCATTCTGATTCTATCACATAGTTTTTCCCCCATCATACTCCTTTCCATGTTTTGAGAGTTTTGGCATGTCTCTAGTTTTTTGTCGTGGGCTTTAGTGGTTGCCCAGGTTTGGCAACCATATGTAAGAATAGGTAGTACACAGGTATCAAACAGTTTTCGCTTTAAAGTCATGTTCATTTCTCTATTTTTCATTGTCTTTTACTATGACTCCAATATTGTTTCCAAGCATTTTCTATACGTCTGTCGATTTCTTTCGAAGTTATGTCCCTAGGCGATATGACTTGACCAAGGTGTAGGTGAGGTATTCATCCACATAGTCTAGTGTGTTGTTGTTTATGCAGATAGGTTCTTTGTTACCGTTGGTCATGGCTTTAGTTGTTTGTGTGTTCATGACTAACCCTGCTTTGCGGCTTACTCTGTCAAGGTCATTAAGCATTTCTTCTGGTTCTTTGCTTGATGGCGATAGCATTATCATACAAAACACGAAGGTATAATGTTCTTTATTTTCATTGAGATTAATTATAAGTTTATCATCCATACCGCAATGCTTGAAAACGAAAGTTTTCGCAGACAGATCAACAGAGTTACTTTTGAATTTATAATTTAAGTATGGATAATCATCTTCCCATCTACACATCTCACTATATCTCATTTCACTAATATTATAAACGTGAAAGTTTAGATGGATGGATGGATGGATGTTTGTTCCTTTATCACGCCAGAACGGCAAAACGGATCTGAATGAAATTTGGCACAGAGATAGATTATAGTCTGGAATAGGACATAGGCTACTTTTTATCCCGAAATTCCTACGGGAACGGGAACTACGCGGGTGAAACCGCGAGGCGCTGCTAGTAAACTATATAATCAATGTTTCCAGGATGAGACGGTGGCCGCTCACCGCAAAACTGTAATCAACGAGTGGAAGAGAGAGATGGGCGCTCCCTTCATTGAGATGGTGGGATTTGAGAAGATCCGTCAGAAACAGTGAGTATTATTTATTTTGAGCTAGCATTGCCTGAATTTGACCTGTTTACGAGCTTATTATGTAAACCCATTGAGCTGTGCTCGATGTGTAAACCTAAAGAAATAAAGTTATTGAAATTTGAATTTTCGTAAGCACAGCAAGCCGGCCTCGCAGATCTGGGAGTTTTTTTTTTTTTTTTTTTTCATAACTAGTATATACACATTTTAGATTAATGTTACATACACTAGAGTATAATTACAATCTAGCCACAGAATTGGCTAATGGGTAATTTTATTTTAACTTATTTTATATAAACTTTATACTAAGAACGTGTCCATTGGCACTTTTCTTATTGTCTCTATTTACTTAAGGGGAAGACACTTGGTTCATGTGTTCTTTAAAATAGCACGTATGCACATACACTATAGTTATCACTCACACCAACTCAAAAGGTTTTGTTCTTTTGAGCCTTCTCACTATGTCCGTGTTGTCGAGGAGCTGGATTGCCTCGACGTTCACATGATGATGAAGCCTATGTTCATGAGCCTCTGCGTATTTTTGTATTACTGTGCTGACAAAATCAATATTCAGGTCCCGATGAATATCCTGACCTGGGAGTAAAAGTGCTTTATCATTCCTCCACAGCCTATAATGATCCACTGCTGGACGCCGGCCTCCCCCTGATAATCGCGTTATTGGCTTTTATCTCATGGGGGGTATTGCCCTTAATCCTTACACTGGGCATGCGGGTTGGAGATCGCAGTTCGATGGTAGATCTATTCTGCAAGAGGCGCTGCTGCCCGCCCCCCGGTGTATGTCCCTTAGGCGCCTCTTACGACATCCACGGGAAGAGTTGGGGTGGTTAAAATTCTAAGCCGGCACCACACGGCAGTTAATCATTCTCACACATTAATTCCAGAAAGTTTGACCGCCTCCAAGAGATCTGCGTCCACGACCAGAACGTGGCTCGCTCCGGCCACGTATCGGCGTTGTGCCCGGGCGCGCGTCATATGGACGTGTCCGCTAACCTGCTGTCCGGCTGGAGAGAGGTCATCAACCTGTCTGCACAGCTGCCTCAGTTGGAAGAGCTGAATGTTAGGTGAGATACCTAGGGCTTTATTAAAAAAGTTTGCTAGTCATCCTTGCTTGAGTAACGCTTTTGCAATGGAAAATCGTTACTCAAGCATAGATCGGAAAGCTTGCTCAGTCAGGAGCTTTTATAATACGGCCCTTAGTCACACAATCATTATAATGCTAAATATTTATCTATGTACCTGTAATATAAACATAATGTATTAGTAAGAATAGGATAGGATAATAAGAATAGGAGATATAGGCTGATGATGAAGAAAAATAAATAAATAATACTGGACAATTCACACAGCATTATCTAGCCCCAAGCTAAGCAGAGCTTGTGTTATGGGTACTAGATAACTGATATACATAATATAATACAATACATAGATAGATGTTTTTTATTATACATAGAAAACGATCAGAACACCTTGAACAAATGTCTGCAGATCGTACACACCTTTGTCCTGAGGCGGGAATAGAACCCACAACCTCCTGCGTCGCAGGCAGGCCTTCGCCCACCGCGCTACATCGGTCGTCGTAATAGTAAGAATATCACTTAACCATAACAGTACCCACAACACAAGCTCTGCTTAACTTGGGGGCTAGATGATGCGGTGTGAATTGTCCAGCATTATATATTTATTTATACGTCATTAATCATAGAAAAAAAAAGTTTATGACCACTTAATTTTCAACTTTAACGTTACTTGCAATTGTAAAAGGAAGTCTAATATAAATAACGCACTTTGAATAAAATCTAACTCATGCTTGCTGGCTCAAGCACTCAAGTCACTGGCTACGCTCGTGACTCTATTCTTGACTGCTTCGCTAGCTCGGGACTCCACATGACTATTGAATATAGGCCTAGGTCCAGCGGTGGACTGATATAGGCTGATGATGATGATGATGATGATGATTGAATATATAACATTTTTACACAGACAGAAAAAAGACATTTTGCTAACGGTTTATAACAAGCAAAATCGCCATTTTCGAGAAATTCGGCTGAAATTCCATTGAACTCTTCTTTTTCAGCAAGAACCGCATGGCCATCGACCTCCCGGAACAAACTCTCGCCCAAATGTCTATCCACTTCAGAAGCCTTGAAAAACTGAACATCTCCGTCTGCAACTACCAATGGGAGGAACTGCTAACGCTATCCCACCTCTGGCCCAACGTAATAGAGCTCATAGCTGCTCACAACAAAATTGAAACCCTATCTGAACCCGGGGAATGCTTAAACAACCTATCGATTTTGAGACTGGATGGCAACCCGATTTCATCGTGGTATGAAGTGCTAAAAATTGGTCGTTTGAGGCTAAAAGTTTTGAGTTTGAATGACTGTGTGATTGAAGAGATCAGGTTTGAAGAGAAGGTGGAATTTGAGGAACTGGAGGTGCTGTTCTTGAATCGGAATCAGGTTCATGATGTGAGTATTTGTTTAAAATTATTTTCTTTATCATCATAAAGGTGGATACGGGGGGTAATGTATCGTGTTACAGCGAGCATTCATGCTGTCAGTACGGGGAAAAAATGTGCTCGCAACGAGCAACGAAACTGATTTTAGCACACGGTTTAACGTAACATACCAGCCGTGTGGTGCCGGCTTAGAATTAGCACCACCCCAACTCCCGCGGGTGTCGTAGGAGGCGACTAAGGGACATACACCGGGGGGCGGGCAGCAGCGCCTCTTGCAGATTAGATCTACCATCAAACTACGTTCTCCAACCCGCATGCCCAGCGTGGGGATTATGGGCAATACCCCCCATGAGATAAAAGCTAATAAGGCGAATATCAGGGGGAGATCTGCGTCCAGCAGTGGACTAAGGCTGTTGGGGAAGAGGTTGTGTAACATGCTGGCTGTGAATGGTAGATTACGCCGCGTAACACTGTCTATTAGAATTGACCCTCTTTGCCCTGCGGCAGGACACCACAGGGTGATAAAAGCTCGGTCGAGCTGTGCAGTCCAGACTGTGGGGGAATCTTTATCTTTTGTTCGTTTCTTGAGCCGACATTATAGTTAATAGCTAATCACTTGCTCGCCGGCACGGCGGCGCGGTTAGTCCCAGAGCTTACCTATATAAACACTTACCTCCTTAGGTTTTTTGTTTAGTGCTTACCCGCACTTTGGGTATCTCTAAGAAATGAAATAAGTTCCCAAATAAGTTCATTTCTTAGAGATACCCAAAGTGCGGGTAAGCACTATAACAAAAAGCCTTAGAATTGAGCAAAGGCAACACCTCTCGTCTAACGAATCAAATGTAACTTTGGTCGTTGAGCAGGTTTGGTTAAACTGTAATGTTACCCCTGTAGGTGGAGCCACCGGCGCTATAGTCCGTAAGAGGTCCCAAAAATTTTCGGTTGAACCGACTAGGGTTTCGTGGTTTAGTTGGTTAGAGCACAGCCGTACTGGGGCGCGGGTTCTAGTCCCGCCGAAATCGAAATTTTTTGGGAACTTACCTCCTTGTATATGAAAATGGTCTGTATTTCAGTGGCGTTCCATCAGCGAGCTCGGTAAACTGAAAAGCCTGAAGAAGCTATATTTCCTGAAGAATCCAATCCAAAGCACCGAGGATTACGACACTGGCGCACAGATCATCATAGCGAATATCGGAACGCTTATGGTAATGTATTTGCTCTTATTTCTACGTTTTATGGCAGGTATTTCGAAAAAAACAACGATACCATGATCTTTGAGATCCTACTGCTGTTCAAATATGAAGTCTAGGATTCTTAGGCCCGTATTATGAAAGCTCGCTCAGTCACCGATCTATGCTTGAGTGACGTTTATGCCATAGAAAAGCGTTACTCAAGCATCGATTGATAACTGAGGAAGCTTTTATAATACGGGCCTTATACTCCTATACCTAATATTCCATTTCATTTTGTACAAAAGCGCCAAGATAGAGTTTTGATTAGTTGCATATGTTTGATGAAAAAAATTATCTTGAATATATCAATTTTGATACATAATTTGCCTTTTTCTCTGAACTAATATGACTTACTGACTTGATATTTATATTGAAAAATAAAGCAAAGGCAGGGTAACAGATTCGCAAAAATAAATATTTGATTACTTGAACAGTACTCTTTTAATTAGAAGAAATCTAGATTTTTGCACTTGATTTTTAGGGTTCCGTACCCAAAGGGTAAAACGGGGCCTATTACTAAGACTCCGCTGTCCGTCTGTCACCAGGCTGTATCTCATGAACCGTGATAGTTAGACAGTTGAAATTTTCACAGGTGTATTTCTGTTGCCGCTATAACAACAAATACTAAAAAACAGAATAAAACATATATTCAAGGGGGCTCCCATACAACAAACTTGATTATTTTGCTTTTTTTTGCAACAGGGAGACGCTTAAAGCTCGAAATATTCACAGAATATTTAGTAATATATATTAGAGATGGGCCGAACATGGGTTTCACCGAATACGAACATTCGGCCGAATATTCGGTAAAACTTTTACCGAACCGAATATTCGGCCGAATATTCGGTACGTTTGAGACGTCATATTTGTCTTATATCTCAGTAGACTATAATTAAGTTCCTAACTCTTAATGTGTAGATTAAGTGATTGATCTCTTAAATTACAACTAATTTTCTTTATAAAGAACTATATTGGTTGAATAGGATAGGGGATTGGTAAAATATATTTATTGAAACTAAACGTTTAAAACGTTTAATTTCAATAAATATATTTTGCGACGCTATGCTGAGTTGATTGAGTGAGTGAGTGATTATGAATAATATTCTACTAAGGTGTTGTGATTTGATTCAGCTATTCTCTAACACAATAAAGACTGACCGAAATAAATATATTGTTTATTTTCCTTCAATTAAGGCCTGTTTAATATATTATTATAAAGAGTTAACAAAGAAGCCTAATCCCAAAACAGCTAGATACCTATATTTTGCATTAAGTTATTATGGATTCCTTGCCTACCCTGCAAGGGATCCGGCGTGAAGATATTTATTGAAGTTATTATCTTTTTACCAACCTACTTTAATTGAAAATAAAGCTTCAGTGACGACCAAATCAGAAAGCTACACTCTAAAATACTTACTTCATTACTCTGTACACTCAAATCATGATTATACACGGGTCTTAACAGTAAAAACTTTGAGTATCACTTTGCCGAACATTAGGTGATTCAGCCGAATATTCGGCCGAATATGAATATTCGGTGAAGCTGCCGAATATGCCGAATACCGAATATAAAACGAATATTCGGCCCATTTCTAATATATATACTTAAAAATAAATAATGAAATTAAAATAAAATTTATATTAAAAATCCCATACAACAAGCGTGTTTTTTTACGGTTAGACCGCCCCGGCGGCGGCTAGTCATACATAAAAGTGAATTAATAAAAAAACATGTAGGTAGGTACTACAAAGGCGAGCTAAAAACCCGTAAGGCTCCTTCAGATAAATAATTTGTTGATCTTCCTCAGGATCTGAACGGCTCCCAGATAACTCCAGAACTCCGTCGAGGCGCAGAATACGACTATATAAAGCGATTCGGAGCTGAGTGGAAGCTGACCAGAGACAATCCAGAGCTGGCCAGCGCTTTCCAGAGGGAGCATGGACGGTTCCAAACTCTGATTGACAGTAAGTGTCCACTTAAAGAATTAGCAAGCTGAAGTCGCAGTGGACCGGCCATATGTCACAAAGAACCGACAAACTTTGTAACGTTATGAGTGGAGATCGCGACTTGGTAAACGTAGTTTAGGACGCCTTCCGGCCAGGTGGTATGACGATTTACGAAAAACTGCAGGCAAATGCTGGATGCGTCAAGCCATATCCAGCTGTGGACTAACATAGGCTGTAAAAAATTAAATAGGTCCCCAAATAAAAGCTATTTCGGCGGGACTCGAACCAGCGCCCCACCCTCAGTATGGGTGTGCTCTAACCAACTAAACTACGAAATCGATACTCGCCTAGTAAAAAATTAGGACATAATTAATATCTGTTATTTATAAAGAGTTAGAGATTACCCAGAGTGCGAGCTTACGTACTATAATAACAAACCTTAAAATAGGCTTATGATGATGATGATGATTTAGTATCTGCCTATGTAGTTGATTTCGGCTCTGACGACCTCTGTGGCGTGGTGGACGAAGGTCTGCCTGTGACGCAGGAGATTGCGGGTTCGATTCCCGCCTCGCGACAAATGTGTGTACGATCTGCAGACATTTGTCCAGGGTGCTCTGGTCGTTGTATATGTATAATAAAAATATCTATGTTTTGTATTATATTATGTACCTATATTAGTTATTTAGTACCTATAACACAAACTCTGCTTAGCTTGGGGCTAGATAATGCTGTGTGAATTGTCCAGCGTTATTTATTTATGTAGAATAGAATAGAAAAATCTTTATTTGTCACTCGTACAAGCAGGAACAAACATTTATAAAAGAGACAGAAACAAACAACTTGCTCGAGTCACAAAAAGATCCTTGTCTCAGCATAATGTTAGTCGCGTTTGCAACCAACGCTGATCATCCGACAAGACCGTTTGTTTGGTGACGTATTCAGTATTTTATTTATTGCATTCATACAGTCAGGTCTTAGTAGTTACGTGAGTGTTCATAATAATGTTCACAGTATGTACCCATTTAGGGTGTTGCAATGGACGACAGGCCCAGGTTTCATGCCTTTCTACTTATGATGAACTTACTTATTATTAATGCATTCAATACCTATTACAAAGATTACGAGTCGCTAAATTTATCGTTGAAGAAATCGTCAAGTTCGTAAAAACATTTTTTTATGAGTATCGCTTTTAGTTTGGATTCAAACATGTCATTTTTTTCTATACATTTTGTGTTTTCTGGTAAAGTGTTGTAAATTTTTACCGCCATCGAGTTGGGGGAGGATTGGTGGATTTTTATTTCCGTCACGGAATATAAAACAACTCCATGTGAATAGCTAAGTAGAGACCTTTTACTTTCAGAATACGGTATACCAGACGACAGCCTCCTCGTCAAGCAGGTCAAAACCACAACCCTCACCTCTCAACTCCTGGAAATCACCATCACAGACGAAAACGGAAAATCCTTCAAGAAGAAATTCCCCTCCACCATGGCTGTACAAAAACTCCTTACATTATCTCAAAGACTTTTCACCAAATTCGGCCACCATGGGAAACCTACCTTACACCTTTTGGACGAAAACATGAAAGGCACAGAATTCCCGTTGAACAATAACATGAAAGAACTTTCGTATTTTTCCGTTAAAAGTGGCGACACAATTCTCGTTCGATTCAGATAATTTTAATAATCCAAGATTCGGTTAACTGTTGGCGCGCATTTTTAATTTACAGAGCTTGTAAATATAAATTGTACCTGTATTTATTGCGATTCTTAATAAATCTGGTTATCTATTTTACTCATTCGCTGCGTTTTATTTATACAACTAGCGGGAACCAAGGTTGTCGACATAGCTCAAAGGATTAGCAAGCTGAAGTGGCAGTGGGCCGGCCATATCTCGCGAAGAACCGATAACCGCCAGCGGTTATCGTTTACCCCAGGGTAAACGTGTTCTTGAGTGGAGACCTTAGACCGTAGCTTGCCGCATCCAGCATCTGCCAGTAGCCTTTCGCAAATCGTCATCCCACCTGGTCGGAAGGCGTCCTACACTACGTTTGCCGAGTCGAGGTCTCCACTCAAGAACACGTTTACCCCAGCGGTTGTCGGTTCTTCTCGAGATATGGTCAGCCCACTGCCACTTCAGCTTGTTAATCCTCTGAGCTATGCCGATAACCTTGGTTCTCTGTCGGATGTGTTCCGTCATCCATCATAGCCTAGTTAAATCACCGGGAGTGACAGAAAAGAATGGCATTTGCGCAGTAGTGGGACAATAACGTATGTAAATAAGAACAAGTTTTATTTTATTTGGTTCACAAGATCACAGGTAGGTACCTAGGTACTTCTTTTAAAATAACAAAATCTATCTAAGTATCTATTATTTATTGGTAAATTAGTGACAATACGTGAACTGCAGGTTCAGCCCATCATCACAAACACGTTCGTGAAGACGCCAGGTCTTAATTCTTAATTTTGGTATTGGTAATGGGTACCCCCGCAATTCAATAATCGTTCGTTAGAGACGTTTTATTTGAAACTCAACTTTTTTTTTTTTTTTTTATTTATTTAAAAAGAACATAAACAGCTCTGCCCTAAATTAACAGAAGATATGAGAATGAAAGATCGGTCTTAAGTAACTCGTTGGGTTCCAGACAAAGATGTTTTTTCATTTAGTATCAGAGGTGACTTATACTTTTTTTTAGAATTTAGACTTGGCGCCTTCACGAACATATTTGTGATGATGGGCAGGACCTGCAGTTCACGTATTGTCACTAATTTACCAATAACCCTGTATATCTATTGACAATAACATTGTTATTCAAACAAATCCTCAAGTTCATACTACACATAGGTCCACAATCTGTGACCTTAAGCGCTACAGCTGTTTCTATTCAAAGCTGTTTTTGAACAATTTATTATAATAAACACCTTTAGCGGTTACCTACGATAACACTTAGAGTGCCCTTGACGCGCATGGGGGCACAATGAACGCACTCCCCGCTTTAAAGCAGGTGTCCCACTGCGGTGCATGCTCTGCACGGCGGCCACGCGACGCTTGTTTGACAACGTGGGTCTACGTATCCACTACAGCAGAGCCATAGAGCACAGTGTATAGAAACAATATGTAATAACCCGCGACTTAAATTGTACAGTAGCACAGTTTTGACATCCCACAGTGACTTAAATTCAATGAAATAAAACCGGCCAAGTGCGAGTCGGACTCGCGCACGAAGGGTTCCGTACCAATATCTATAAAAACGACAAAAAAATCACGTTTGTTGTATGGGAGCCCCCTAAAATATTTATTTTATTCTGTTTTTTAGTATTTATTGTTTTAGCTGCAACAGAAATACACCATCTGTGAAAATTTCAACTATCTAACTATCACGGTTTATGAGATACAGCCTGGTGACAGACGGACAGCGAAGTCTTAGTAATAGGGTCCCGTTTTTACCCTTTGGGTACGGAACCCTAAAAAGGGATCCCTAATGCTTAAATCTCAGAATATCATAAAAAGCATAGAGAAATTAGTCGCTATGATAAAAACACTGTCCCGCCCGGGGGGGAATACAACCCGCAACCTCTACAACTTTGTGTTACCTACCTTTATAAATGTTAAAAGATTGTAGTACCTACCTAACGTGCGTAGGTAAGGTAGACGCGCCTGAATGCGTTACTTCACGGCATTACAGTTGCCAGTTGTTTCAACGTTTCACGGTATTTTGTACGGAAATTTAACGACCATTTCTCAGTTTTATTTGCGTTTTTAGGTAGGTACCCATCCAAGGCCAGCCTCCCACAGAACTACCTACATATTATTGCTTCTGACCTGCCTACTAGAAAACCAAGTGATTGGCAGCGTATTTACCGGTGTATTGGTAGAGTATTGCAGGTTCGTCCCGTCGGGATAGAATTTCGTTCCGAGATTTATCTCACTAATATTATAAACGTGAAAGTTTAGATGGATGGATGTTTGTTCCTTTATCACGCCAGAACGGCTGAACGAATCTGGATGAAATTTGGCACAGAGATAGATTATAGTCTGGAATAGAACATAGGCTACTTTTTATCCCGGAATTCCCACGGGACCGGGAACTACGCGGGTGAAACCGCAAGGCGCTGCTAGTTTATTTTTATAGATACGCAAAGGCCACGTCATTGACCATGGAGCTGGAACTATCAAGGGCCGTAGCATAGAGTTATTATGGTACTTAACTCTATGGGCCGTAGACTGAGAATCTAGGCTTACCTTTATCTTTACTCTATTCTCAGTCTACGTCATGGACCAATATCGTGACGTTACCGTCCGGCTGCGTTATCGAGAATAAAAACTATTCAGTCCAATATCCAACCTTCATAGAACACCACGTAGGTAGCAACAAATCAATTTACCACTGGCCAGATTACCAATGGCAACCGTAGTGTCAACGAAAAAACTTTTGTTTACAAATGGCGTGACAAATCAAAATTTTGTCACAAAAAAGTGATAATTTCATCCCAAAAATACAAAGAAAAAGTTACAGTGATGGGAAACTGCTTGGGCAGTGTTTTTAGGCGGCGTAAATTACGTCGACACATAGTGCTCATCCTTATAGGCTTAGACAACGCGGGAAAAACTAAAACTGTGAATAACTTAGCTGGTGAAAAGGACGATAAGGTTTTGCCCACTGTTGGGTTCAAAGCAGTGAATCTAGTGCACAAGGATACGCCTGTAACGATATACGATTTGGGCGGGGGACCGCATTTTCGGCAGATATGGTCACAGTACTACAGTGAAGTGCATGGAGTAATTTTTGTACTGGATTCCAGCGATTTTACGCGACTGGAAGAATGTAGAGCTGTTTTGGAAGATGTCATAGCACATGATAAAATATCTGGTGAGTAATCAGTACTAACTAAGAAAGCACCTATAAACATAATTTGAACATGATCTTTTTAAATATATAATTCTATGTTTTTCGTCCATTGTCATGGTAACGTGTTACTAGTGAGGGGAGAAGTTGAACAAAGTATCGAGTTCGATGACGATTATAGTCTAAATGTAATCGATAATCTTTTTCAATTTTTAAGAACAGTAGGTGCATAAACTTTGGTTGCTTATTCGGTAATGTTTGATACTGTTGAATATAAAATAATAATAATAAACCTTTCTTTATTCCAACAACATTACTTAAAAACATGTTGTTATAAAACTACGTTTATAAATTTAATTATGTTATTGGAACCCCACTCTGGGTATAGGCCTCCTCCAGCTTACTCCATGTTTCCCTATTCCTTGCTTTCCTTCTCCATTCTTTTCCTGTCGTTGTTATTGGAACCCCACACTGGGTATACGCCTCCTCCAGCTTACTCCATGTTTCCCTATTCCTTGCTTTCCTTCTCCATTCTTTTCCTGTCGTTGTTATTGGAACCCCACACTGGGTATACGCCTCCTCCAGCTTACTCCATGTTTCCCTATTCCTTGCTTTCCTTCTCCATTCTTTTCCTGTCGTTGTTATTGGAACCCCACACTGGGTATACGCCTCCTCCAGCTTACTCCATGTTTCCCTATTCCTTGCTTTCCTTCTCCATTCTTTTCCTGTCGTTGTTATTGGAACCCCACACTGGGTATACGCCTCCTCCAGCTTACTCCATGTTTCCCTATTCCTTGCTTTCCTTCTCCATTCTTTTCCTGTCGTTGTTATTGGAACCCCACACTGGGTATACGCCTCCTCCAGCTTACTCCATGTTTCCCTATTCCTTGCTTTCCTTCTCCATTCTTTTCCTGTCGTTGTTATTGGAACCCCACACTGGGTATACGCCTCCTCCAGCTTACTCCATGTTTCCCTATTCCTTGCTTTCCTTCTCCATTCTTTTCCTGTCGTTGTTATTGGAATCCCACACTGGGTATACGCCTCCTCCAGCTTACTCCATGTTTCCCTATTCCTTGCTTTCCTTCTCCATTCTTTTCCTGTCGTTGTTATTGGAACCCCACTCTGGGTATACGCCTCCTCCAGCTTACTCCATGTTTCCCTATTCCTTGCTTTCCTTCTCCATTCTTTTCCTGTCGTTGTTATTGGAACCCCACACTGGGTATACGCCTCCTCCAGCTTACTCCATGTTTCCCTATTCCTTGCTTTCCTTCTCCATTCTTTTCCTGTCGTTGTTATTGGAACCCCACACTGGGTATACGCCTCCTCCAGCTTACTCCATGTTTCCCTATTCCTTGCTTTCCTTCTCCATTCTTTTCCTGTCGTTGTTATTGGAACCCCACACTGGGTATACGCCTCCTCCAGCTTACTCCATGTTTCCCTATTCCTTGCTTTCCTTCTCCATTCTTTTCCTGTCGTTGTTATTGGAACCCCACACTGGGTAGGTATACGCCTCCTCCAGCTTACTCCATGTTTCCCTATTCCTTGCTTTCCTTCTCCATTCTTTTCCTGTCGTTGTTATTATTTCGTCGATACATCTGTTCCTCTTCTTCTTTTGCCTATTGGCCCTTTCCATGTTGTTGTTTCTAACGTCCATCTTTGGTCCGTGTATCTCGTTAGATGACCTGCCCAACGCCACTTTTGTGCTAGAGCTGTTGAATATACTTTATTATATATATACAAATAAAATTAAAATCAAATAATAGAATCAAATAAGGAGCTAGTATATCCTACTAATCCTACTATCCTACTAATATTATAAATGTCAAAGTTTGGATGGATGGATAGATAGATGGATGGATGTTTGTTACTCAATCACGCCAGAACGACTAAACGGATCTGGATGAAATTTGGCACAGAGATAGTCCGGAATAGTACATAGGCTACTCTTTATCCCGGAATTCCCACGGGAACGGGAACTACGCGGGTGAAACCGCGAGGCGCTGCTAGTATTACATATATGTATTAGAACTAGTATTTACAATTGAAACAATTGTCACGCTCACACCAACTCTGAACTTTGGAGCCTTCGTCGAGTCAAAGGCTAAAACAGCAGTCGTGAAGCTTCGAATCCTAAACAAGGTTAAGCGATACTTCACACCACGACAGCTTCTATCCCTTTATCAAGCACAAGTCCGGTCTGGTTTGGAGTATTGCTGCCATGTTTGGGACGGCTATATTTATGAAAACTTGTTGTATACTCATAGAAATATCAATAGGTTCTGTAAAAATAGCGACATACATAATATAAATACTAAAAATAAGAATAAACTCGCTGTGCCCATAACTAGGCTACACAAGATTAATGTACCTATCAAAGGGCAGTGTATACGCTTCTACAACAAAACTCCAAGTGAGTTGCAAAAACTATCAATGAATAAATTCAAACAAATTGTCAAACATGTCCTTTGTAAAAAGGCTTACTACAAAATATCAGATTATCTAGACGATAAAAAATCTTGGGACGACTTTTGCTCCAACTCGAAAACTAACATTCTAACAAGGTAAAAGTTTCTTGTTCGCTTCTTTACTTTACCTTAAAAAGATTGAAGTGAACAAAAATCAAAGTGATCACTTTATTTCCTAGTTTTACGTATGTAATTTGTATTTTGTGACGTGTCCAAGAGTCCTGTAAGGTCTAAAGGAAATAAAGCACTTTGATATTTGATATTTGCTCGGCCAAGTACCAGCTTGCAGCCTTGGACTCCATAGAACGAAGAGCCTTCAGACTCATTGACGAACAGTACCTTGCAGAGATTAAGGTGCAAAGTCTTGAACACCGCCGCAAGGTCGCTTATCCGAAATGTATCCTATAAAAAGATCCTGTCGATCTCTTAATGGATAAATAAAATAAATAATGCTGGACAATTCACACAGCATCATCTAACCCCAAGCTAAGCAGAACTTGTGTTATGAGTACTAGATAACTGATATATACATAATACAATACATTACATAGATAGATATTTTTTATTATACATAGAAAACGACCAGAACACCCGGAACAAATACCTGCAGGTCGTATAAATATTTGTCCCAAGGCGGGAATCGAACCCGCAACCTCCTGCGTCGCAGGCGGACCTTCGCCCACCGCGCCACAGAGGTCGTCAGAGGATGTAATGTATCCTATAAAAAATCGTCATGATCTTTTGTAGGATACATTTCGGAGAATGCTCACAGGAACTACATGACCTGATTCTACTATCCCCTTTCCACTCGAGGACAAGCAGACGCACAGCGCATTTCCACCCCTACTTGGTGGATATACCACTCGCACGAAGCGGTTTTCCCCCACCTTCATCATTCGTACCGCTGGGGTTTGGAACACGCTCCCTGCTGCTGCTTTTCTCGTCAATTACCACCTGGGTCTCTTCAAGACGAGAGTGAGTAGGTATCTTCTAGACCTTCGTGATACACCGTCGGCCACATCTTCACTTTCCATCAGGTGAGATTGTGGTCAAACAAAGGTCTATAGACAAAAATAATTGAAAAAAAATATTGCTATCTGCAGGCTGTTGCAAACAATCTACAAGTAGCTCAACTGATCCATATCAATTCCAGTCAGAATGCTGTTAAAAAATTTATTAGCTACTAGCAGCGCCTCGCGGTTTCACCCGCATAGTTCCCGTTCCCGTAGGAATTTCGGGATAAAAAGTAGCCTATGTCCTATTCCAGACTATAATCTATCTCTGTGCCAAATTTCATCCAGATCCGTTCAGCCGTTCTGGCGTGATAAAGGAATAAACATCCATCCATCCATCCATCTATCTATCTATCCATCCATCCATCCATCTAAACTTTCACGTTTATAATATTAGTGAGATGAGATTAATCTCTTAATACTTCTTGTTAATCTTTGTAATGAATTTGCGATGAGATTATTTCCTTCATAAATTAATAAATTTGAAGTAGGTACTACCTCCCTTCTATTATTTAATAGTTAACATTATAATCTTATCATAAAATTCCATCTAAAATTCATATAACAGGTTTTCACGAAAGCTTTTGCATTATAATTAATATTTCTTATCAGCTCGGTACGCTATTGTGTACGATAACGCATATTACTTACCTATGGGTTTTACGCTTGTTAGTACCTAAGTTTTTAGCACTTCCAATGTCCACGACATACATGTGGGTCTTGCAGTGCTCCTAACAGTCCTAACTGAGGCCCACGCGCTGGCGCAGATGCTGGGCAATGAAGGCGTTAACCTTGCTAAGGCTGCCTTTCCACCAGAGATGTTCTACGTTGCTATGTTTCTAGCCGCCTAATGGGATGGCTCCATGATCGCGTCATTTTCATAGATTGACAAAAAAGAAGCGATCCTATATTGGACGCGGAAACATGGATACGTAGCACATCTCTGGTGGAAAAACCGCCTTAGTGTATTTACCAGCTAAAAACGAGATCTGAAGTCAACTTTGAAAAAATAAAGATCCTTTATCATCATCAGCCTATATCAGTCCACTGCTGGACATAGGCCTCCCCTAATGAGCGCTTTAGGAGCTTTAGCGGATCGGTTGATTCGGCGGACAGTATATAGGCTGGCTTAAGGCGGTCTATGCTTACTGTCACGTCTTTGCGCGCTAGGCGTATAATGAAAGTTTTAGCACCTCTCTTGAGCACTTCGTACGGACCTGTGTAGGCGGGCTGTAATGAGCCACGTAGCACTTCTTCCCGGAGGAATACGTGACTACAGGTGGCAAGCTCCTTAAATACGAAGGCTCTGCGAGTGTTGGAATGGTGCTGAGGTAGAGGGTAAGGTATCACGTCGGGGTCACCAGTTTAGGAGCTTTAGCGGATCGGTTGATTCGGCGGACAGTATATAGGCTGGCTTAAGGCGGTCTATGCTTACTGTCACGTCTTTGCGCGCTAGGCGTATAATGAAAGTTTTAGCACCTCTCTTGAGCACTTCGTACCCACCTGTTAGGACAACACGTTCAGGCCGGCAATTTGTATCGTAATACGTACGTAATAAACAAAGTCGTGATAAATACCGTGTTTCAATCAACCGATCCGCTAAAGCTCCTAAAAGCGCCATCCCTTTATGTCTTCTGTCAATTAAATGCCATCAAAAACATTTTTTTTTAAAAGCCATGTCTCTACTCAGTTCTTCTACCGTAAAAGTTCTGAGATCCATGTAATACCAAGTCTTGACTTGGCAATCGCACTAAACAAACGTATTTCAGATAACTATAATCTCACTAATATTATAAACGTGAAAGTTTAGATGGATGGATAGATGGATGGATGTTTGTTCCTTTATCACGCCAGAACGGCAAAACGGATCTGGATGAAATTTGGCACAGAGATAGATTATAGTCTGGAATAGGACATAGGCTACTTTGTATCCCGAAATTCATACGGGAACGGGAACTACGCGGGTGAAACCGCGAGGCGCTGCTAGTATACAATACAATAATAATTACAACGAATATTTACACTTAAATCTATTTTCTAAAAATCTAAGCCGCCACCAGAAGGCAAAGTGCCCAGAATGCTGGCAGCATTGCCACGTTGAATGGCAATGCTAATTCGTTGACCGAAATAAAAGCCAGCATTCCGATCACCTGTGGACTCAATTAGGAGTTTTGTTAGATCTTTATATATTCCATGTGCCCCAGGACCCCAAGGACCTAGGGTTTCCACCCCAAACGGCTCGAATAGGTAACCTCGGTCAAGATTAGCGTATTTCCGCCGTTTGAGGGACTCCGCTGATGTTGCTGCGGAGATATAGGTATTTAATATAATATGTACGTATTTCTTGTGAGATTCATTGTGTTTTCATGCGAAGTCAAGACTTGGTAGGTATTACATGGATCTCACAACTTTTTACGGTAGAAGAACTAAGTTGCGAGACTTGGGTTTTTTAACAAGTTTTGTTTTTGAGGGCATCTCATTTCATCTTGTTGATAGTCCTACTTTTTTCCTTTCCGGTCCCTTCCGGTAACTTTTTGAATACCTACCAAATGTAACTTGAATCATGGTAAATATCCCGTTCTAAATGATTTCTATAATAATTAAAAAAAAAATTTTTTGTTTTCTTAAATTAGTTATTGAACGTAGATATTTTTTACACCTTTTGAAAATGGGTAGTATGCTAAACTCGCAACGAACGTTCACTTATCACGGAATTTAGAAATGTCCAGCATACTATCCGTCCCATATCTGAAAAACTATTATTATTTATTACTAGCAGCGCCTTGCGGTTTACTCGCGTTGTTCCCGGTCCCGTGGGAATTCCGAGATAAAAAGTAACCTATGTACTATTCCAGACTATAATCTATTTCTGTGCCAAATTTCACCCAGATCCGTTCTGCCGTTTTGGCGTGATTGAGTAACAAACATCCATCTATTTAACCATCCATCCAAACTTTGACATTTATAATATTAGTGGGTTAAAGGATTTTTTTCAGTAGATATTCTCATCGTCTTTACCTATACCGTAGCACCAATAAATACAATACATAAATTTCACAATTGAATCCCCAAAATCGATAGCAAAAGCATAATTCGAGTAAAAGCGGTTCGGGCATATTACTTAAGGGTTAATTTATTTCGTAAAATGGAGTAGGTTCTATTTTCGGCTGTGTTATGTTTTTTATGTACCTATGTCCGTCGATTTGTCTGTCAATTATGGACCGATTTTGAAAATTCTTACCTGTATAGAGAATGATCCCCAGGTTGTCCCGTAAAATTAATTTCCCGGCGTCTACCCCCGGGAAATAATTCTCGCTCAAAACATAAAAACAGTGTAAATATAAAATGAAGCGATTTGAAGTCTGCATGTATGTATATCTGTATTATTAGAAGGTAAATGCTACTATAAATTAAATGTATCTATAAATGATTTTTTGTATGTAAGTAAATTACATAATCTCTGGATTTGTTTAATTATATTTCAATTATAATGATTTATCGATTCAGTTTACTTATCAACTGTTCTTTTTTAATTTGATTTATTTACTATAAGTATCTAATTAAATCTGGGAACTATCACTTCAGCATCATCATCCGCAGCCGCAGCCATTTTACCCACTGCTGGGTATAGGCCTCGGTTTGCGCCGCCGAGTTTGTGCCATCCACCACGAGTGGGGACCAACGGGAACTTTACTTCCCGTTCGTCCCCATATTAATATACATGGGGACCAACGGGAATTTATATTCCCGTTCGGTCCCACGTATGTAAATGTGGGGACGAACGGGAATAAAAGTTCCCGTTGGTCCCCATCGGGGACAAAGCGTGGGGACGAGCGGGAATAACCCGTCCTGTCACTTAATTTAACCTAAATAGGTGACAATTTGTACTCTGATTTTGCACGCCGCAACAACGGTAGAAATACATTGTGTCATATCTAAACATACACCACCTATTTACTCTTACATCTACATAATTAAAGCAGTAAATATTACTTTAATTAACTGGACTGGTATTGATATATGGATCAGTTGAGCTTCTTGTAGATTGTTTGCAACAGTCGGCAGTTAGCTCAATTGTTGCAATTGTAAATAAATAAATAAATAATGCTGGACAATTCGACAAGCAGCATTTGCCCTTGTGCGCAAGGTTGTTGAGTTTGTTGACAGGCGTATACCAGTTTCAGTCATATTTTTTGACATGAGCAAAGCTTTTGACTTTGTAGACCATAATATACTGCTGAAAAAATGTGAATTGTACGGAATAAGAGGCCTTGCTTTAGATTGGCTGAAAAGCTACCTGACTGGGCGGAAACAATATGTAGAAGTTAAAAACTTAAACAATAATAAAATGTTATCGACTACCTTTAAATCTAAAGCTAAACTAAATAATTTTGGTGTGCCACAGGGCAGTATTCTGGGACCACTGCTATTTCTTGTGTATATCAACGATTTGCCTAATATCACACAGAATCAATGTGTTCTTTTTGCGGACGATGTCTCGATCGTAGTTGCCGATGAGAAGAAGAATGGAACTCTAATCGAATGTCTTACAACGGAGGCTGAATCCGTAGTAAATTGGCTAGAGTGTAATAATTTAAAAGCTAATATTTCTAAAACTAAATATGTACATTTTCAAAATTATAATAATAACATTAATTCTAATAATAATATATATAATGGCACTCTGACATGTAGAAATGAAATAATAGAAAAAACTGACGAAATAAGATTCCTAGGTATAATATTGGACAAACATATTAATTGGAAATCGCATATAGAGCAAATTTCCAAACAACTTAATAGATTCGTATTTGCTCTGAAAAGACTAAGAAGAACATCAGGCCAACAAACTGCATTAACCGCATATTTTGGCTACGTCACCTCAGTACTAGGGTATGGTCTTTTGCTTTTCGGTAACTCTACAAACATCAAAAGAGCTTTCATTATTCAAAAAAAGTGTGTAAGAGCCGTCTTTGGAATAGGCCCATTAGAGTCATGCAGGCCTCTCTTTAAGAAACATAAGCTTCTCACGCTAACTTGTTTATATATCTTCCAAATTGGCTGTTTTATAAAAGAGCATATTTCATTCTTTGACCAGTATAAAGATAAAACTAACTCTGTTTTAAAAAATAGAGACCCCACTAGACTTATATTGCCCTCACATAAAACTGCACTGAGTGGGAAAAATTGCTCTATCATGACTGTAAAAGTGTACAACAAAATTCCTAGAGAAATAAGAGAACTGCCTACAAGTAAATTTAAGACAAAACTTCGTAGGTGGCTATTAGATAAATGTTTTTATGACATTAAAGAATTTTATAATCACTCAATTACCTAGATATGTAAGTTAAATAATTATTGTACGTCCATAATTAATGGATAAACTGTTGATCCAGCCTAGCATATAAGACCTTTTTGTACACAGTTTGAACAATAAATTCATTTCATTTCATTTCATTTCATTTCAATTCACACAGCATTATCTAGCCCCAAGCTAAGCAGAGCTTGTGTTATGGGAACTAGATAACTGATATACATAATATAATACAATACATAGATGGCTATTTTTTGTTATGCATAGAAAACGACCAGAACACCCGGAACAAGTACCTGCAGATCGTACACACATTTATCCCAAGGCGGGAATCGAACCCGCAACCTCCTGCGTCGCAGGCAGACCTTCGCCCACCGCGCCACATCGGTCGTCAAAATACCAGTTTTAATTTAATTCTATTATTTGATTGTAATTTTCTTTAATTAACTTGAAATACTAATTAATGTTTACACCAGCCAGATGGGATGACGACCTGCGAAAGACTGCTGGCAGATGCTGGATGCGGCAAACTGAAGACAGGGCGCTATGGCGCTCATTAGGGGAGGCCTATATCCAGCTGCGAACTAACATAGGCTGATGATGATGATAACTATGTTTATTTCCTCAGGTAAACCAGTCTTGGTCCTAGCAAACAAACAGGATAAGTCTGGAGCCCTGGATGATATCGACATCGTCGACAAACTCAACATTGAGCCTTTGGTCAACAAGTAAGCATCTTTAACTGTCTTTGTCCTAGCAAACAAACAGGATAGGTAAGTCTGGAGCCCTGGACGATATCGACATCGTCGATCAACTCAACATTGAGCCTTTGGTCAACAAGTAAGCATCTTTTACTGTATTAGACAATAGCTTCAGCCGGCGACTTCACACGCGTTTTCCTGGGAAGAAGTAGGTAGGTAACCAAATTTTTTTTACCGACGATACGAAATACCTACAACTGGTGGAGGTCCTATTTTTGGATATTAACTGTCTTAACAAAGCAAAGTTACAATCAAATAGGTAGTAGAAGTATATATATATATATAGGACCAGTATTTACCTACGATTGAAACAATTGAGTTACCTAACTGCAGACTGTTACAAACAATCTACAGGTAGCTCAATTGATCCATGTCGCCGGTCGGAAACGGTTTAGTATGTGTTTTCGTCAATTATGGACAGATTTGGAACGGTCCTAGATAACGTAGGAACTATATTGAAAACCATCACATAAAAAAAATCGCTAGGTGTAAGTTTTTGTCATGAAAATCTAAAAAAGCAGTGTAAATACTATAAATACTAAGGAATGTGAAGTCGGTTTATAAACAAACTAGCAGCGCCTCGCGGTTTCACCCGCGTAGTTCCCGTTCCCGTGGGAACTCCGGGATAATAAGTAGCCTATTCTATTCCAGACTATAATCTAACTCTGTGCCAAATTTCGTCCAGGTCCGTTCAGTCGTTCTGACGTGATTGAGTAATAAACAAACATCTATTCAAACTTTGACAATTACATTTTATAATTGACTTGCGCCTCGGCTTCGCACTGGTATATTCTATAGCCTATGTTCATCAGAGATAATGTAGGATTCTAATGGTGAAAGAATTTTTCAAATCGGTCTAGTAGTTGGAGAATATTCAATTCAAACAAACAAACATCTTTCCTATTTATAATACTAGCAGCGCCTCGCGGTTTCACCCGCGTAGTTCCCGTTCCCGTAGGAATTTCGGGATAAAAAGTAGCATATGTCCTATTTCAGACTATAATCTATCTCTGTGCCAAATTTCATCCAGATCCGTTCTATCGTTCTGGCGTGATAAAGGAACAAACATCCATCTATCTATCCATCCATCCATCCATCTAAACTTTCACGTTTATAATATTAGTGAGATATTAGTGAGATTACTGTAGATATTATGTTTTTTTGGTTAGATTTTGTCTATTTGACACTTGTTACTTCATTTCAGATATCGCTGCCCCACCCTAGTCGAATCCTACACGTGCATGGACGAAAGAAACACGAAAAAGCCAAAAATAGACGCTGGTCTACGCAAGGGCTACCACTGGCTCCTAAACTATATAATTCGAAGATACGGTGACATAAATCTACGCGTACAAACAGACATACACGCGGACTTAGAGCGCCGTAAGCGCATGTTAAACAAGGCTTCGAACACATGCTCCTTCAGCGACGAGATAGCAACGCAAACTGGCTTCGAAAACCCGACCTACGACATCGATAAGTCCATTTCGTCGCCCGAAAAAACACTCAAAAACACCGAAGGACTCATAATCGTGAAGCCTATTACCACAAACAGCGTCGATTCCACAATAACAATCGAAAGTATCGATTCTGAAGTGACTAGTGTCAAACCAAAACTGTCCCCTTTATTCGGACATTCGAGTAATTCTACAGTCACTGAAACAGTGAGGATAGAACTCGAACCAAGAAGCGAGTTCAGGAAATTATCGCCGATTATAAGGAACAAAAGTGGGGGAGGGAATCAACATATCGATTTTATGAATCGGCCGCAATCGAGTCCTACTTTTAAGAAGATTAAGGTAAGTCTCAACACTATTGTCAGCTTTTAAACTAACTTTGAACTAAATAAAACTCCCCGCGGAATTTTACTTTTAAAAAGTAATGCTAGACAATAATTATCATTATCACGCATTATCTAGCCCCAAGCTAAGCAGAGCTTGTGTTATGGGTACCTACTAGATAACTGATAGAGTTACATACAATACAATACAAAGATAGTTATGTTTTATTATACATAGAAAATGACCAGAACACCCGAAACAAATATCTGCAGATCGTTCAAACATTTGCCCCGAGGTGGATCGAATCGAACCCGCAACTGAATCTGAGGTAGGTACGCAAAGATATTTGACGAGTAAAACGGGCATCCAACCAAGAAATTTGATCAAATGTTGGACGATTATATTTGATGAGTGGAATGGGACCCTAAACTACGCAGTAATGACACACTTTTTGAGCAAGAGAAGAAACCTACTCTTATTCTTAAAGGCCAGACAGGGTTACTAAAAACACGATTAATCTCACTAATATTATAAACGTGAAAGTTTAGACGGATGGATGGATAGATAGATGGATGGATGTTTGTTACTCAATCACGCCAGAACGGCTGAACGGATCTGGTTGAAATTTGGCACAGAGATAGATTATAGTCTGGAATAGGACATAACCTACTTTTTATCCCGGAATTCCCACGGGAACGGGAACTACGCGGGTGAAACCGCGAGGCGCTGCTAGTTATAAATAAAGGGATAATGATTTTGTAAATAGATGTTTTATTTATAAAAAACGCGGGATAACTCTCGTTATAACTATTTCAGAAGGAAATCCTAAGTCACTCATCCACACAGGACTCGGAAAGCTACTCGCCCGCGCACAAGAATCGAACCTGGGACGGCGTGCAGAGGAAGCGTGTACTGGTCTCTGACGCTGATATTGCACATGCACATCGGGAGATTGTGCTCAACGATAGAGGTTAGTGAATAACATTTCATTCCGTTATGGAGGTTGATTGTTCATCAGATTAGAGGTCATATAGGAGCTTCATACAAAATGACCATGGCCATCGCGATGCTACAAATAAAATATGCCTGCCGTCGTCGCTTGATCTGGAAAACATTTTATAGCAAAAACACTAAATTTTCCATCACTTAAGCAGAGAGAAAAAAAGTATACCTAAGTTCCTACCCACCTAATAAAAACATCAGTTTAGCGTGTCATCTGCCCAAGTCAAACTTCAAGATAGCGGAAGTTTGACTTTATAAGCATTATAGCGGACCTTCCAAAAAGTGTTGCTGGAAAAATCTGGCGACGGAACACTAAACTGTATTTTTTCACAGATTACTCGTCAAAAACAGCGTACTCCGATGTGACGCTATCTACAGCGCCTCCCACCGTGCCGCTCAGCCCACGCCCCGCGTCAGCCTCACACATAGTTCGGCGTCAATTGGAGCTGACAGCTCCGCACAAACGCAGGCTCAGCCTCAGATGTAAGTGACACGGTACGCAGCGTCTTCCACCGTGCCGCTCAGCCCACGCCCCGCGTCAGCCTCACACATAGCTCGGCGTCAACTGGAGCTGACAGCTCCGCACAAACGCAGGCTCAGCCTCAGATGTAAGTGACACGGTACGCAGCGTCTCCCACCGTGCCGCTCAGCCCACGCCCCGCGTCAGCCTCACACATAGCTCGGCGTCAACTGGAGCTGACAGCTCCGCACAAACGCAGGCTCAGCCTCAGATGTAAGTGACACGGTACGCAGCGTCTCCCACCGTGCCGCTCAGCCCACGCCCCGCGTCAGCCTCACACATAGCTCGGCGTCAACTAGAGCTGACAGCTCCGCACAAACGCAGGCTCAGCCTCAGATGTAAGTGACACGGTACGCAGCGTCTCCCACCGTGCCGCTCAGCCCACGCCCCGCGTCAGCCTCACACATAGCTCGGTGTCAACTGGAGCTGACAGCTCCGCACAAACGCAGGCTCAGCCTCAGATGTAAGTGACACGGTACGCAGCGTCTCCCACCGTGCCGCTCAGCCCACGCCCCGCGTCAGCCTCACACATAGCTCGGCGTCAACTATAGCTGACAGCTCCGCACAAACGCAGGCTCAGCCTCAGATGTAAGTGACACGGTACGCAGCGTCTCCCACCGTGCCGCTCAGCCCACGCCCCGCATCAGCCTCACACATAGCTCGGCGTCAACTGGAGCTGACAGCTCCGCACAAACGCAGGCTCAGCCTCAGATGTAAGTGACACGATGCGCAGCGGCTCCCACCGTGCGTCGGTGGGTGAATATTTTAACCTTTATTGTGTAAAATTACCTTTATTGTCGGTTGATTTATGTTTTATTTTTTGTAGATATGCAACGCAACAAGACTGGTCCGGAACGCGTTTCGATGCTGGTGTTTGAGCCGAAGCAGCGCCATCTAGATAAGGGAGACTACGAACAGGCGCATCCTATCAACTGATCATTGGTAATTTAGTTTATTACTTTGAAGCATTTTCAAAAACTGTATCGTCTTGTAATTTGAAAATTTATAGCCATTTTTGAATAGTTTTATGACCTTGGCTGGATCAAGAAATCCTTCTTTCGAACTACATTTTAAACAGCTTGGATTATTGTCTACGTCAAGCCGCCATGCGCCATCTTGAATTTTATTCAACAAACTTCCTTTTCTGTTCTAGGTATGCGGTATCTAAGAAGACAATAAGCATGAAGCCACAATATTTTGTAGACATTAATACAATTATGACAGGGTATTTTGTAAAATATTGTACTTCAACCCGAAATTCTGTACTGTATCCCACTTAAGAACCTAGCAAATGTAATAAACACGGTTAGAGGTACCTTATTCACTAACACTGCGAGAACTGCAACTTCGTTTGCGGCGTTTATGCGGAACCCAATGAATTAACTATACCTACCTACTAAAGACCAATCTCCCACTCACATTGAAATTCACACACTGTTAATTCAGGGCAGAGCAGTTTTTAAGTTTAGTTTCAATTAAAGCCCCTCTAATGAACGATTAAATGGAAGAGGAACAACTATCAACTAATATACCTACTTCTCCAGGTACCAAGTTGGCCTCTCTACCGACCTGGCTACTCTAAAGCGTTCCTAGACGATAATTCAGCATGACATGCGTTACGTGCTGTCGCTCATGAATGACCGTCTAGTTGTGTTGAAATCATTCACGTAACAAATGCTGATCATGAATGATCGTCTAGCAATAGCAAGCGCTTGAGGTGGTTCGCGCGGGTTGGCGCGAGTTTTTTTTGTGGTTTTTAATTTTTTTTGCGTACTACAAGCAATAAAACTAGTGAAAAAGTAATTTGCCGCAAATCATAAACTATTTTCTATGAATATAAGATAAAATGAACTTCAATTCACTGGTATTTTTGGAGCATTTAGGAAAATACGAAACTTTGTACTAAAAATCTACATTTTCCCAAATGGTCCAAATAAATTAATCAATGTTTATTTTGTCATAGTTCATAGAATTTGCGGCAAATTACTTTTTCGCTATTTTTATTGCTTGTGGAACGCAGAAAAAATTAGTCACAAAAAATATTGAATCACGGCAACCCGATCCGAACGACCGTTCGTGATGATGTGATTTGACGCAGTGTCAGTGAATTACCTGATACTCGTATAGCTAGTATAGTATATATAAATAGTTGTTATTTTAGTCGCTAGAACAGAATGTAAATTATAAGAATTTATAAAATAGGTAATAGTTGAGTTTATGCGATTAACTTTGGTTCGTTTGACCCCTTACTTTAGGGTGAACCCCCTAATAGGTTATTAGGGGGGTCGTTTGTATAATATGCCTTTAAGAATAGCATTTAGTTTTGTATTTTCTGTACCTAAAGTTGAAAATAAATGTTATTTTTATATTTGTGTTGTATTATTTCTATACCTTTCTAAAACAAGATATCTCAATCTTAAAGTTTATCTCCGCGAGGTCGGCCCTGCTTGCGAGAAATAGCTCAGGTCTACTTTGAAATACGAATTACGAAGTTGACGGGTGACGGATCGCATGAAGAGATGAACGCTCGAAACACTCTTTCGAATAATGAAAATTATTTTGACATACATTTCTTAGGCCTCATTCAGGGGCTCGTGTGTGGCGTGGCGTCTCTCCTCTCCTGCACTCTACTGAACACCATGTTATGTTCGAATGGCCAGCCGCGACGCCCAACGCAACACGTTTCCGTAAATGAGACCTTAAGGTAGGACTGAACCTCTTATTTCCCATAGGTACAAACGTACTTTTCGATTCATTTGCAAACTATGTCCCCAATTATAATGAAATTTTGCATACATAATCGGATAAGAAATAGCTATGTTTGTATCGTTTTAGTTTTTCAAAATACATCATCATCATTAAGTGACAGCGAAAATTCATTTTTATCCATTTTCAAGTGATATATTAAGTACTTTCACTCTCATTCAATGACGATTATGTATTTTGAAAAACTAAAACGATACAAACATAGCTATTTCTTATAGTCGCTTATGCGCGCGCCTGTCTGGAGGTATCCTTATTATAGAAAAATTTCATTACAATCGGGGACGTAAGCAAATGAATCGAAAAGTACGTAGTATGTATAGGAACTTCAGTCCCACCTTAAGGCTGTGGTATGGGTCAAACTAGCGCCGCCACCTATTTAATCTTATTAATAGGTACGTTGAACAAAGAAAATTTAAAAAATCCATCGTACAGTTTGTGATACCTATTATAAGCTTTTTCTTAATGCCTCTGTAATAGTTTTATTCTATTAGGTTTAGGCAGAATATCGAAGTTGCCCTTGGTGGCCACCAATATCTATTTTCGATTTCCTGACTAAACTAAATAGAGTAAAACTATTACAGAGGCATTAAAAAAAAAGCTTGTAATAGGTATCACAAACTGTACGATGGATTTTTTAAATTTCCTTTGTTCAACGTAATAATAAAAAATGGTGGTGGCGCTAGTTTGACCCATACAACAGCCTTAAGACTATACCCCGGGTCAAACTAGCGCCGCCACCTATTTTATCTTATTATTTCGATGAACAAAGGATTTCAAAATGTTCAATGGGCAATTGGTGATAGCTATTATAAGATTTTTTTTAATGCCTTTGTTATATTTTTATTTACTATAGTCTAGGCAGAGATGCGAAAATACATAGAGTTTGGTCACAAAGTGCAACTTCGTATCTCTTCCTAAACGAAATAATAAGAAAACAGGTGGCGGCGCAAGTTTGGCTCGGGCCGTGGCTCGAGGGTATCATCATAAAGATCCGAAACCAAAGATGTCAGTTGGTACCGCGTTCGAAGCAACTTGGCGGTAGGGTTGCTCGTGGAGGGCGATCCGTCACCCGAAACTGCGTTTTTCGCGTTTTCAAGTATGATTCCAGAAACGAGATTTCTTGAGAAGACGCTTGTCGGAGGCAAAGATCTACATTGGGTCATCATCATCATCATCATCATCAGCCTATATCAGTCCACTGCTGGACATAGGCCTCCCCTAATGAGCGCCATAGCGCCCTGTCTTCAGCTTGCCGCATCCAGCATCTGCCAGCAGTCTTTCGCAAATCGTCATCCCACCTGGTCACAGAAAAACAAAAGTAAAAAAAAAAAAAAAAAAATTGTCGACAAATCCGGGGGAAAATACTAGTAGGTAAATAAAATTCAGATAGGTATCTTGTGTAATTATTTATTCATGTTTACAATACATTATTTTATTTTTACTATGGCAATGTACTCGTAATTAGTGTAATCTAGTTTATGTTCTTAGATATAACAAAAACTTACTGGTTCTCCATACCCATAATCATATGTTACAAAAAAAACACTTTATGACTAGGCAAGTTAACTTTATAAAAGATTACTGGTCCGCCTAGTCATTAAGTTTTTTTTGTGTATAGCGTAAATTAGGAACTAAATAGGATTCAAGCTGTAAATTTGCCAGAATATTCTTGCATACATAGTCTTAAAATCAGCTTTGTTGAAAACGAAAAAAAGTTAAAATCGACAAAAATCGCAGCACATTTAGGTCCGCTTGAGTAAACCTTAAATCCGTTTGATTAAAAACTCTCAGATCACTTTTTGGTTACTAATATAATTTGATTAAAAAAAAAAAAAACTAATAGAATACTTCAAATTCACTAGGATTTACAGTTTCTCTTGGGAATAAACATTTGTGGGACCACCTTGGAATAGTTTTCCATTATTATAGCGAATTAATTTTCCAATCGGTCCAGAATTGACAGAAAAATCGATGAATATACAAAAAAAAATACAGTCGAACTCGAACAAAAAAAATATATACCTCGTCCTCTTTTGTCTTTCGTTTCGTCAGTAAATATGATTATGAATACAGGGTTCTGTTGCTGCCATATTAAAGTAAATATAATGAAAGCAAAGTTACCGACCGGACCTGCAGTTAATAAACAAGTGTATTTAAAACTTATAATAATAAAATTGTGCTATAATTAATTTATTAATAAGTCTTTTCCACTAATTTCTGTTTTTTTTTCATATAAGTAAGAAGAGATCTTTAAGTAACTGGTATCTTACGAAAGGAAAACAATAACCAGCACACCGGTTAGAGCACACCCGTACTGAGGGTGGGGCGCGGGTTCGAATCCCGCCGAAACCGATAATTTTTGGGAACTTATTTCATTTCTTAGAGATACCCAGAGTGCGGGTTAGCACTATAACAAAAAACCTTAATAACCAGCACATCTAAACAAAAAACCGAAGATTTTTGTAGAGTTTTTGTATCGGAATAGACATAAAATAGGTCAAATAAGAAATTAGTGAAAATAACGTAGAACACTTAAACATTATAAAATTGTAAAACATATAACATAGGAAGATATAATTGAGATCGCTAGTTTACGACTTAAATATTTAAATGCTATTTATTCACATATTTACATGAATTTATTGTAAACAAAAATCAAAGAAATAAATAATAATATTAAAAACATCACGCATACATATAAACAACAACAATATATGTTTTTGTAATGTATTTAGTACATACATTTTTACATTTTCTTATGATATCAACATTTTAACCATATTTTCATGTTTCTTAAAAATCTAAGATATTTATTTTTCTAAGGTTTTTATTTATTATAGTACTCTGGGTAATTTCTAAGAAATTAATAAATCCCAAAAAAAGAAGAAGAGAAGGTGCGGGTTCGAATCCCGTCGAGATAGTTAATTTTTGGGATTTATTAATATTTATTTTTATATTATTCATTGGCAGTATTGGTTGTTACATGTTCAGTCAAAAATTACATTTTTCAACGTTCTCGTAGTCATAGCCTTCAAGTAAAATTCAATAGAATACTGGATAATTTCATTTTTTTGGTATTATAAACCATAGACATAGAATTTTTCACTACGCTGTATAAACCATAGGCTTAGGATGTACAAGACCAACAATGTCAGATTAGCGGTGTGACAAAAAATGAAATGTAAATGTGTGCGTGAAATAGTGTTGTCTTGACTCTAGCATAATATTATTATCGATAGTCTTACTGGCAAAATTGTAAGACACTAATGAGTTTGTTATCAAAGTTGTTTAAAATGTATCTTATAATTTAAAAAAAAAAACAAATACATTTCAAATAGGTAAACAAATATTATTTATATTATTGACTACAAACAGTAGAGTAGAGAGTACAGTAGAGTTCTTATTTGGAGTCCAGGAGCCCCTATTTATAATCCGTAACCATTTATCACGTAACAAAGAATTGGTTGGAAACCTGTAAGAACATAACATTATAGATATTATTATATTAAATCTAATTTTATAAACCAGTCGCCAATCATCAGCGTTGGAGTATCATTCCCAGTCCTCTGGGTTACCTCTAACAGTATTGAACTGAATTACCAGTAACCCTGTATTATTATATTATATTTAGTTTTTTTCTTTTACTGGAAAGTAGTGTTTTATTGTACTTTACATAAGTACCTAACCCTATGAGCATTCACGTCGAACCTACCGGCAGACTCGAATTATCGACTATCGATATTTATGACGTCATCACTTTGTCAATCCCTATCGTAACCAAACAATTTTAAGTTTTACACCAAATATCCAAAAATTCTTCATTTAGCATTGTAATTTCATGATAAGTCTAAAGAGAAACCAATTATCTAAGCTTTCAATAGCTCTTTTGCCTCTTTTCAAACAACAAAAGGCGAAATAAGGGTTATGAACAGTTCAGTAAAAATAGTCATAAATTAGCTGTGAAACGTGTATTTATGTGGATTATTGCCTCTTGTAACGGCACATTCACTCACTGAACACGACACCATGGTGGCCGAATAAAGAACTTCTGATTAAATCGTAAGATTATTAATTATTTGTACATATTCACTTCAACTTTGAACAGGCAGGGACGCTATCGCCTCTTACTCGCGTAAATAATGTCTTATAGACATCTTGTTTCGCTATCTCTTTTTCTCTCGCGGCAGTGTGTATCAACTAAATACCTCTCGCTCCCACGCTTTGTTGGTCTATTGAGCGTAGTGAAAAATTCTATGTCTATGGTATAAACAGCTTAGGTACATATTTGACAGCTTAATGGCTAAAGTATCAAAAACTCACGATACATATTGAGTTTTTTCACAATATCTTGAACGAAGCATTATCTCGATCGAAGCAAATTTAAAAAAATACTTATGTCCTACACGATAAATAGACATAAACTGACGTATAAAAAAATTACAGTATAATTTATAAAAGAAAATACAAAAAATCCTAAAATTATCCTAGAAATGCGTTACAAAGGAAAAATATGTTACAACACACATTTACCAATAAATCACTGAAGTGCATAATTAGAGCGCTTGTAGACGTCCGTTTTTTTCACCGGATAACGGACCGTCAATAAACGGCTATCCTTGTATACATATTTTTTTACCGGATGGATGGACTGCCGTCTATATGCGTTGTAATTAACAGAAAACAGGCAATACGTCCGGCAGCGTCAACACGCACCAATACACTGGCGTGGTTGACCGCCCTTTCTTACACCGGACCGGTGTCCGTCGCGCCGAGGGGAAGCGGTGGTGCATCCGGCGTAAATTGTTCGTCGGACCGATGTCCGGTGCATGTACACACATTCATTATAATTCATACACCACCGCGAGTCCGGCAAAAAACACGGTCCGTTATCCGGTGAAAAAAACGGACGTCTACAAGCGCTCTTAGTCATCACGTTTTTTTTTTGACAACACAGTACTTTTTGTGCATAATATCAAATTATCAGAAATATTAATTTTAATTTACAAAATACCTCAGACAAAACAGTAGAAATACAAAAAGAATAGCAAAATTTATTTAAAATGCATTGTTTGGTTTTGATTACATATTGGCACTTAAAATGAGCTATAAAGAGAGAGAGAGAGAGAGAGAGAAAAAAAAATATTTCACGTCAAAAGATGAACTAAAAGGATTTTTTAAGGTATCTACTAAAAATACGTCTTATTTATCATTTTATTTTTGAGCCAATTTATGATTTTTTTTTCATTAAATCAGTTTCCCAATCATAAGCCTTAATTAACAATTCTAGCAATTTGCACCAAATATGAGCCAAATAAATTACATTTAAGAACCACAAATGAGCCAATAATTTACGATATAACTAACTTCGAGTATTTAATATATCATCTAGCACCCGATATATACATACTATTACCCACACATAACAAATATATAATATATAACGCTGCAAATCGTCCATCCCACGGTATCTTCTGGCCCAAATACAAGCAGCCCCCCTAGCACGGGGATTGTTGTCTAAGGTAGAATAGACAATAATGACATTGCATCGACATACATTGCGTACATTATTGAAGTTGATGGAATGCATTTCAAATAATTTACGCATTGTCCCCGTGCTAGGAGGCTGAGCTTGTGTTATATCACTAAGGCTTGTGGGTCAAACTAACGCTGCCACCTATTTTTCTTATTACGACGTTGAACAAAGAAAATTTCAAAAATCCATCGCACAGTTTGTGATACCTATTATAGGCTTTTTTTAATGCCTCTGTAATAGCTTTACTCTATTTAGTTTAGCCAGAAAATCGAAAATAGATATTGGTGGCCACCAAGGCAACTTCGATATTCCGCCTAAACCTAATAGAATAAAACTAAGATAAATAATAGATTCAGGCGTTACTTTGCGGAAATCCATTGCAAAATATAAGGATGTAAATATTTAGTAACAATTCCGCGAAAAAACCTTCTCCGATAAGTTCTAACAAAATGTAGTCCGCGTTGTAGAAGAAAAACGACGCCAACTACAAACTTTGATAGGTATTTTTTCATTTTGTAGTTGGCGTCGTTTTTCTTCTACAACGCGGACTACATTTTGTTAGAACTTATCGGAGAAGGTTTTTTCGCGGAATTGTTACTAAATATTTTCATCCTTATATTTAAGAATAAAACTATTACAGAGGCATTAAAAAAAGCTTGTAACAGGTATCACAAACTGTGTGACGGATTTTTGAAATTTTCTTTGTTCAACGTAGTAATAAGATTAAATAGGTGGCAGCGCTAGTTTGACCCATACCACAGTCTTATGTACCTAGGTTCCAGATGTTTGATACTCCTATATATATTTTTTCTTGTCAATACAAACATATTATTAATAAATAAATATTGTTCGACAATTGACACAGCATTATCTAGCCCCAAGTTAAGCAGAGCTTGTGTTATGGGTACTAGATAACTAATATACACAGAAAACACCCAAACCCGGCACAAATATTTGCAGATCAACATTTGTCCGTCGGGAATCAAACCTGCAATCAGCGTCTCATTTGGACCTTCGTCCACTTTGCCAGAGGTCGTCAAAGTAGAGTCATTCATTTATATTTGCATACATATTTATCTTGAGCTGTGATGTACACTAGTAGACGGATTATCATCAGCGAAACTGGCTCTATTCTTCCTCTCGCATCGTTTCTGATGCTGTCGTATAAACGCACTAAGTCTATTCAACAAAAACTGCTTGTCATGACCTTCCAAAACCAGCTGATTCCTCAAAACCGTCACCATATGTCTATTGGCAGCTGCCACAGCCCAATAATAATACAAAAAGAACAGTAACAGAGCAAATGCCGGGATTGCAAACGTGGATGTACCAATTTTGAATAAAATCACTCGCAAAATGTAAGGAAACCCTTCGAAAGTTTGCAAAACGTACTCCCAGACAGTATTATAAGAACGAAACGGTCCACAGTTTATAGATGGCAACACTTCTGCTATAGAAAACGCTACTGGTATTATAGAAAACAAAAACCCTAGCAGAAGCACTGACATGAATAAAGATTTGGATTTTGATGCTTTATAAACCACATGGTATGGAGTACAGTTGACTAAACAAGTAAATTTCTTTACGTAGAAAATTATAAAATAGAAACCTGTACCTATAATAGGTAAGAACGGACAAAAGAATGTACCCATCCATATAATGGTTTGTATATAAACTATATCCAACACATGTTTGGGTAGATAAAACTGTTGCTCGCCTATGATTTTCAAACACCTACTGTTAGTATGCCTGGCTATGAAGCTCCTAGGTAAATTTATGACAAATGTCGTAACAAATTGCACTGCGAAATCCGTCAACAGAAGCTTATACAGCTGTTGACCTACATACGTTTCCCAACACTCAAAATTTGATTGTAATTGCTCTGTGTTCAATGGTAACCCACATACAGAACCGTTATCTCTCACATAAAAGTATAACTGGCTTAGCAAAACGGCTAACGAAGAGAGTTTGAGCAAAACTGTCCTCAGCAAAGTGAAAAGGAGCACTCTCGCCGGCGTATAGTTTTCAAATTGTATCAAATAACCAAACATCTCAGGCACAATCAAGTTGAGTACAACTATAGTTAAAAACGGTAGGAATTCTAAAAACATGTTCTGTATTTGTCCGAAAGACATCTCTCTTCTTGAGAAGCTAGAAGTCAATTTTGCTTGGGTTGTATTCATGATGTCAAAGCTTTGCAGCTCTTCAGTTGTCTCGGTGTTAAACGCTAGAGCGTCCATGGAAAAATTAAAAGCGATATATATCAAAATCCCAGCGCCGATCAAGATGCAAAAAACTAATAAATTTATCAGAATTCTTTTCAGATGCAGCCAAATCAGAGCTTCTCTGGTGCGCAGCTGTTTTTCCTCTTTATACCTTTCTTCTTCCAAACAACCTTTGAACTCTGTGTATATAGCTTTGTGCTTTATTTTCGCGGATTTGTCATTGTGAATACAAAAGTCCCATCCTCCAAAAACTAAATTGCAGTACATGTAAAATTGTCCTTCACTTTCGATCAACTTTTCCTTGAAACCTTTCGCCCCCGTTTTGACTATCGCTATAAGGGAAAGCAGCGCCCATGCAATCGGTACTAGGATATAAGCCATCGGCATATCGTAATAGAGCTCAGAATCGAACAAATTCTTGATATAATACTTGTAAATTTGGTCCGAATAGACGCCATAGAAGAGAATCGTCCGTTCCACGACACCTGTACCCTGTATTATATCAAGAAATATGTTGGTATCCGATTCATTCTTTTCGAAATACGCTTGAGAGCAACAAGTGGCATTATCAGTAGAATAATTATAACAAAATCTATCTTCTTCGACTAAAACAATCTTTGGCGTGACTAGAAATACTACTATAATTAGCGATATCCCTATATTTAGGAATAGAAGCCACCGTAGAAACAGGAAATATGAGACTACACCGGTTCCAAATTTACCTTCGATATCCCTAAGCGCTGATTTCCAGAGTTCTAATTTTCCCAGGAGTTCTGAGAATCGTATGCTGAAGCGATGCCAGACTTTACGTTGCTTCCAATGGAGTTGCTCGAAGCCTTGGAGACGGAGTTTTGTGGCATTCTGTGAACAAATTGTTTATTAAGTAAAGTTAGAAAAAGCTATGGGTTTTAAATTGAAATGGTCGGAGAATTACCACTGACCACCATATACACAAGATTAAATAACAGATTCAAAAGAACTGCGACGAAATTTTACAGCGCCATCTAGTTTGAAATTAAGAAATGAAGACTATCGACTTATTGTTGTACGTTTTTAAAAATAGACACAAAACATTCAAGTTGCTTATTGATGCTCCAAAAACAAGGAGGAATGAAAATAAATATTTTATATTCGATGAAAAATCGATAATTATTGATTTGCCATCGAATACAACAATTTCAACTTGTATGTTTTTGTAGCCATTTATAAACAACAATTAGTCGTGAGTTTTGGACAGACAGACTTATTAATTTTGTATTATAAAGTAGTCTCACAGAGACGTCTATCTACCCTTAACATTATTTTAGTCGCAGCACTGAGTGATGCGGCGGTAAAAATATTTGGGTTAGTTTTAGATATAATTCAGTTTTAAGTAGTAGGTTACTTTGTTTGTTAATACGGAACTGAAATAGTCATATCAATTACCCAAAGTCCCATAAATAAAAAGTAATTCAAAAAAATAAAAGGTTTAATTTGAATCAAAGTGCTCGCAGCGTCGCGTTGCGTCGTATCGCTGTGAGCTAACACATCACTACATAGTATAAAACAAAGTCGCCTCCCGCTGTCTGTCCCTATGTATGCTTAGATCTTTAAAACTACGCAACGGATTTTGATGCGGTTTTTTTAAATAAATACAGTGATTCAAAAGGAAGTTTATTTATAAAACTGTTTATATATAAAACTAGCAGCGCCTCGCGGTTTCACCCGCGTAGTTCCCGTTCCCGTGGTAATTCCGGGATCAAAAGTAGCCTATGTCCTATTCCAGACTATAATCTATCTCTGTGCCAAATTTCATTCAGATCCGTTTTGCCGTTCTGGCGTGATAAAGGAACAAACATCCATCCATCTATCTATCCATCCATCCATCTAAACTTTCACGTTTATAATATTAGTGAGATATGACTTGTCTAAGTGCTTATTTTGTAAGCCTAAAGAAATAAAGTTATTGAATTTTGAATATTTATATGCATAATACATGCACCCGTCCGAAACCAGGGCGAGTCGCTAGTAATAAACAATTTACCTGTAATCTAGCCTTGAGTTCTATCTTCTGATGCATAGGAACAGGCATAGATTTGATCTGCATAATCTCCTCCCAAGTTCGCTCTTCGTTCGATAGATTCTCTGAAATAGAACGTTATTTTTAACATCTAGTAATGATACAGGTATTTACTTTACTCAAACACGTGTTTACAAAGATCAATAGGTAGATTACTCATGTTTTACCGAAAGTGTGCAATAGTACATTGTTACCCTAGGGTTGGCAATAACTTATTTAGTCCCGAGACGGCGCCAATAGTTCGAGGGACTAAATAAGTTACTTTCACCCGAGGTAAACACTGTGCTTTTCATTAAGTATACAAGAAAGTAAAAATAAAAACGCAATTTAGCTAAATAAATACAAATATCTAAGTAAAAACTAAACTCTACAACACGAGAAACGGCTTGTTTTAGATTCAGCATACCTAATGAACCAAATACCTAATACGATGCTCTGCAGTTAGGTGACGTGTAACTGGTCAGGTTTGTATCACAGATTTTCTAGACGCAAATACGTTGTTACGTTTAGTATAGTTATTTTGAATGCTTTTAGCTAATGGACCTCCAAGAAATAGGTATGAACTATGTGAATCACTATACCGAATTTGATACTGATCGAATGAGAGACATCGATAAAAAGTGGGTTCGAAGTAACTACACACACTATAACTAACACTATAACAACTACACTATAATTAACGGCAAGCATTTGGGACCTCCAAGAAACACACTCTTATTTTTCGCTTCTTCCACCAGTGGACAAAAAATTGAAGCGAACAAAATCAATAACATTTTGTTTCTTATTTGATAATAATTAATATTTATTAAGCTGTTTATGTACAAAATTTGACTTGTCTAACTGCGTATGTTGTAAGCCTAAAGAAATAAAGTTATTGAATTTTGAAACCCTTCATGATAATGTGTTACAGGATATATACATATAAATTTCAAAGCTCCACTCAATATTGTTATTAAAAAAAACTTTATTTACATATATTATTATACTTGCACCAGAAAATAACATAAGAAAGAGACATCACATAAGATAAGTACAATGGGCGGCCTTATCGCTTAGAAGCGATCTCTTCCAGGCATGGATTTTTTTGTATATTTTTGTCAGAAAACGGGTTCAAAAACACCTAATTTTCGTGTTTTAAAGCACGTTTACCGTTTACGAAAAACTTGCGTGACGTCTACGCCTTTAGCCTTTTTCGTGTAAGACATCAATGGTTCTCGATTACTTTTATCGAATGTTTTTTGTATTGACTCGTACTTAGAGTACTGATGAGGTATCGAAGTAAGGAACTGACCTGATAAATCCGGTAGCATGGAGAGGTGGATGTCTCTGCTCTGCATCGTACGAGCGAAGGTTGACTGTCGGCGTTCATTCTGAGAGCGGGTTCGTTTGACGGTGGTGGCTGCAAAGAAATTTATTGTATGTGAATAAACTTCGGTTTAAATAAAAAATCACATCACACTATTCTGTTATCTTAGAACATTTTAATAATGGAAAACATTTATTTGCAACAGTCTACAGTTAGCTCAATTGTTTCAATAATTATAAAAACTAGTTTTAATTTAATTCTATTATTGGATTGTAATTTTCTTTGTAAATAAAGAATTTATTCTTTTATTAAGAATATTACAATAACAGAATAAATTAGTTGTAAATATTAGTTGCACATAACTAATATTTACACTTAAATCTATTATCTAAAAATCTAAGCCTTCACCAGAAGGCAAAGTGCCCAGAATGCTGGCAGCATTGCCACGTTGAATGACAATGCTAATTCGTTGACCGAGTAAAAGGAAAAAATAAAGCTTCGGTTAAAATTGCGGTGCGACCCGCAGAACGCGTACAAAGCCACGGGCAGAAACGAATAAGACATGCGTACAATGGGCGGCCTTATAACTTAGAAGCGATGAGGCAATCTTTGCAAATTCGGGTCAAATTACCGAAGATGCACTTTTGTGATGATAAGCGTCTATTCAGTTATTTTTAGTCACTTGCAAAAATCAGTACCTAAGTAACGTACGAAAAAATGCAAGATAGCTCGTTTAATATTTTGTAAGTCTAGGACTGTTAAAAAAAAATCAAAATTCAATAACTTTATTTCTTTAGGCTTACAAAATAAGCACTTAGACAAGTCAAATTTTATACATAAACAGCTTAATAATAGTAATTATTATCAAATAAGAAACAAAATGTTATTGATTTTGTTCGCTTCAATTTTTTGTCCACAAGTGGAAGAAGCGAAAAATAAACCACTAGTAAGTGTATAACGCTTAAAAATTTAATACAATGTTATTCGCCTATCTAAGTCTAAATACAATGGGATTTAGATACAGGTCAATATTTATATAAAACTAAGCTTAAGATTGTTCTCCTATAATACTATTGTCGGTGCGGAACTGGGCGACATCTGGCCAAGCATTAACATCATTGATATAATCATCTATGGAGTAAAAGGCTTTCTTGATAAGATTTCGTTTTATGTACTGTTTAAATTTACGAATAGGGAGCTCAGTAGCTTCAGATGGAAGCTTATTATAGAAGCGTACGCAATTTCCCATAAATGATTTGCTTACCTTTCGTAATCTATATGATGGAATGTGTAAAAGCGCGGTTATCCTGGTTGCGAGACGTATTCGGAACTGTATTTACCGAAATGGTAAATATGGAGCGCTGTGTTTATTTAATGTTCTAGTTCAAATGTGGATGGAACTTAGTCTCTCAAATATAAACTTCTGTCTACTCAAATATATGAATAAACAGTAGATAAATTAATCATGAGTGGTCTCGTTTGATGGAGCGCACGGTTATCCCAATATAGCGAGCGAAGCGAACCTCACACTTTTGCATGCTAACATGCCCGTCGTCACTTTGCTCGCCACGCTGTATATGACTGTATATGATGGCAAATCGTTAACGACTTGCCATCTAAGTGCGGCTAGCGAGCGCCCCACACCCTTAGGTTCATGCACGTCGTTACACAGCCAGCACGACTCGCTTCGCTCTCCACGCTGTATGTGATACGTGCGTCTAGCAAAGCGAGCCCTGTCGCGCCATGTAACAACACGCAATGCGATTGCCGCGAGCTAAGCGAGCACCCAAAATACAATAACTGTCTTTTGTCTTTAAACTGACTGTTCCGCGCCCCCTTTGAAGGCAGTAGCGTGTGCAGCTTGGCCACATCGGGTCGCTCAAGGTTCTGGAACAACTTCCCTCTCTCCTCCTGTTAGAACTTATATCTATTGGCTCTACACTCACTGTTCCGCGCCTGCTTGGAAGGCAGCAGCGTGTGCAGCTTGGCCGCGTCGGCTCGCTGAAGGTTCTCGAACAGCTCGCCCTCCGCCCCCGGGTATAGCTCCTGGTAGAACTCCCCTCCTGCCTCCTCCCAGCCCGAGTGACGGTTGGACTTGGCTTTGGATGAGTTGCCGCCGGACATTGTTAAGTTAACATGGTTTACTGGAAATAAATACAGCATCGTCAGCCCCAAATTGCTACAAATAACTTGTAGTTGGATTACTCCAACTACAGGTTAGGCAGTTGAAACACCTTAGGTTAGTATCCTCAGTAGCAAAGAGAACCAAATTCTGTAGATACGAAAACAAAATGCACCTCATCAGTCAGAGTATTTTAAATGTTTTTTTGGTTTTCTGCTCTGTTATTATTCTAAAAGTTGCTAGACACACCTGAATGCAAAATTCACAGGACAGAAGATCCTGGGTAATTGAAAAGAGGTTTTTACCCTTAGACTGTGAAGAAATCAAATAAAATAAAAAATATAGGGTCTGTTCTCCACTCTACGTTAGCAAAACACTGTATTCACAGAATGTAATTATAATCTAGACCAGCAATCAGGTTCCTATCTAATCAACTAATCAGAATAAAGTTAGCAGTCATTAGTCCTATTTGATTAGATTACTTTGTGACTAGTAAATACCTGTGAGTTTGTTTATGACTCCTCCTTTATTCTGTACTAGTTCCTGCCCGCGGTTTCACATGTGTTGCTTAAGATAAGATGTTTTTTGCAAGAAGAATCATTATAAATAATTACACAACAGTTTGTCTGACATTATGAAACATTACGACACTGTTTAGGGTTATTTCTATCCATGGGAACTTATTTATATGGGACTAGCGGCCCGCACGGGTAGATATAGGTATTCTATCGCCTATGTTCATTACGGATAATGTAGGATTCTAATGGTGAACGAATTTTTCAAATCGGTTCAGTAGTCTCGGAGCTAATTCAAACAAACAAATCTTTCCTCTTTATAATATAAGTGTAGATAAAAAGCCTATGCTTTATTCCAGGCCCAGGCCTACCTGTATGCAACAGCCCAATCCGATGCGGGTTAGCTACGAACCATATCTGTGTTGGAAGAACACCAACGGTCATGTGGTCTTCTCCGAAAAGCAGAGTGAGAGAGGCTAATAGATGTTCTTGAAGATGTGTGTGACACAGCATCCTCTAGTCCCAAGGTAGTTAAGCGAAGCAGATGACTATTTTACTGCTCAAGCATATTTGTTATCTTTATCATCTCATCATCAGCCGGTATACGTCTACTGCTGGACATAGGCCTTCCCCTAACGACGTCACAAAGAGTGGTCCTGAGCCGCCTCCATCGATCGACTTCCCTGCCTGAGACCGCTACGAAGTCGTCGGTGGGAGTCCCACACTCCGTTTGGCATTGCATCGCGGCCACCACTCGAGAACCTTTACTCCCCAACGGTTTTCGGTTCTATTTTATTTTCATATACATTAAAAACACTCAGAACTGTTACATGAACAACATGCATGATTTTAGCTTTTTCTAAAGACAGGTAAACTAATGTTAAGTTGTATTATAGTGAATGGAGTCAGTCAAATAGTTTTTACTTTAATTTTATTATCGTAATACATATTTCTAGTGTTGTTGTTAGGGAAATCCAAATACCTATTAATTTGTCATATCAGGTTATAAAAACCTTCAAATTTATGAATTGTTGTATACACCTATGCTTATAAACATAATCATATTGATAGCTATTTTTAGTTTGAAATTGAACATATCTGAAAATATTTATGTTTAATAGAATGAGTTAAAATTTAACCATTGAACAATCGGCTTTTACATCTATGAAAGACCTGTGGCTGGCCTGTGGCTTCACACACACTTTTCAAGCAGCCTATGTCTTCGGGATACTATTTACCACCCTGCCAGAGTACATACTGTTACGGATTACTATATTTATTTATTACAGGCACAACAAACAACTATGTTTAAAACTTTAGTATAAGAGTTACATATCAAATTTAGTTTACTTAAATATAGCCCACGACATTGTACTCAAATATGATTAAAAGCTTAATAATACTTATCGCTACAGGTTGCCGACTGATTACAGTTAAGATGTGATTATATCTTTTATATATCAAAATTCAAGGAAGTAAATAGCAAAATAATTGAATTTTGACCGATTTCCTATAGAATCTTATGATATTTGACAGTTCTCTGACAGTTCGAGCTAAATTGCTGATTTTGTTTTAAGAAACCTGACTCAAAAGTAAGATTAACAAAAGGTGAAGGGTTAGTCATAGGGTTAAGTAGAACATCCTGTTAAACAGGAAATAACTGGATAGTATCAAGGAAAAAAAAAAAAAAATTAAATGTTGTGGTGTGTGTGCTCTCTTTGCCTTTCGACATTTGTTATCAGTAGGTACCTTAATAAAATTTTATGATAATTATGAAGAAGGATAACTTCATACTATTGAATTGCTATGATTTTGATTCCTTTCTGACTCAACAAAAAGAATGCAATTCACTAAAAAAGCGCAGTGAAATTATAGGCCATTGTAAGCGAGATTTAAAAATGGAACACACATTGTCCAGCCGTGTAGTTTTTTTAACAAAATAAGGGCAAAGGTTTGATCAGCTTGTTAGGCACTTACCGTTCAGTATAAACAAAGGAGTTTCGTGGTATTATCCCATTTGTTCGTCTGCCCCTGAATGGGAGTCGGTAGTCGAATATTTGTGTTTCACTGACACTGAAAATAAACACGTTTTCTATCAATATTTTCACAAAAAACGTTATTTCAGAGAAAGAAATCCTTTTAACTACATTAAAAAAACCACTGTCTGTGTACTGTAGGAGGAGCCAGCCAGCCAGCCAGTGATGGATGAAGTGAGAGGTGCGTTCCAAAACTATTCTATTTACAATGTCAACTTGATTGCGTGACATTCTATCATAAAAATTCAATTAAGTGTGTGATTTAAAGTAAAATTCTGAACTCTGATAGATATTTGGTTCTATTTAGTCAAAAACATATTAAACCTATCAATAAAATAGAATTATCGTAGGAACAGAGTTCTTGATGACTTTTTTCGATAGTTATCATAGTAAGAAAAGAACACGTATATGAACGCGTGCGCTATGAAAATGAGCTGTCATGTCATGTTAGGAAAACTGTATAGCTCAATAACTGAATTTTCCGAAGATGTTTCCACATTTTTCTTTTACGCTATTTCATGGGAATTTATTGATCGTCAGATGCTTTTTTTACCTTTCTTTTGTTTTATTTAGGTCATTGTATATACTGCACGTTACGAAACTGATAATCTACTGCAGAGTTTTGTAGCCATGGTTACATGTCCGCATGTTATTATCTGAAAACAATTACTTAGACCCTTAGACCATTTTATCGATTGTACAGTCTTTATTTTATCTCAGTCCTTTATTCTTTTCAACACCCCGAGCCTGCAGAAATTGAGTCAATTGAAGGTGTAAGTACCATAACTTGGCGGTGTTAAAAATAAAACTTCTAAGACACCAATTCAATATCCGCGTATCGGAAAAGCGAGCGTCCGCTGTTCGCGTAAACAATTTTCTGAGGAAATTTTTTCAGGCAATATCCGGTTCGGCTCGCAATTCGCGCGTTTTCCCGGCAGCTTGAGTATCAGCCAATAGCGAGAGCCCACCTGTGGGTTAGACCAATGGGGAGAGGATGACGTTAGCACTGATCCTAATTGAGCCAATGCGATTTCCGGCGGACATCTTCCTGCGCGGGGCCCGGGAGCGCGCGAAGGCGGGAGCGTCCCACCTGCGCAGCATCCCATCTCTCGTCGAGACGAGACAGAGATCACATCTCCGAAAAGTAATGATTATTTCGGTCCTCTGACACTTTCCGCATATTCCCGCCGCGGGGCGCTGCTATTGATATACGTACGTGAAAATGGAATACTGAAACGTATTAGGCATAAATTGAAATAATCGAAATTAATAAGTTTTATTTTGTGATAATTCCAATTATAATCACGCGTTCTAACATTTTACAATATATTTAGTGCGTTCACAGAACTGCGGCGAAGACTATTGATATTGAAACGGATTGAACGTACCTAGGTGCGACATCGTCCATAATTTTTCCAGGGTGCGGGTGGAACCAGGGTGTTGAATCTGTACAAATCAATGTGAACAGTGCGTGATGGTGAAATATTAGTTTAATGTGGCGTAAAATGTGTACCTATGAACCGTTTTGGTTTATCGACCGCGTGCAATACGAGCGATCTGGCGGCCATCCAATATAGTGGTCCCAATACGTAGACAATAATCATCCAGTGACCCCGAACACAGGACTGTTATGAATCTATCAATAAAATTGTTGGTGATCCAAAATGTACGCGCGAGTTGCTTCGCCGTGCGAAAATATCATCTAAGAGAGCTGCTGATTTACTAATGGCGCTGCGGACTCTGATTGTTTTGGCATTTGTTGTTGTCGCGGTCGGCGATGAGCTCCAGAAAGCTGACAAAGCTTATGAAGCCATGGCGGCGGAAAAGGAAAAGTTCCGCTCAGCCAATCCTGGCCGCGAGCGTGGATCATTTCAAAAACTTACAACACTTATGAACAAAACTGATGATAGAAGGCACAACCGCCGCCGCGGCAAAGAGCCCATCAAAAAAATCCTTCAAATAAGCCGCGACAGACTGAACGATAACATGATGAACGACAACGAAGGGGCTCTAACAACGAACCTGAAGATCGCCGACCACAACAACAACACCCTCCAAGATAAATTGGACACGATCCGTCACGGAGTAGTACACTTCCCCGGAACTATAAACGAAGCTAAGAACATCGACTACGTCTCCCAAGCCGCCGGTGTCTTCTGTAACTTTGAGAACGAGACAACAATGAGCCATATGTGCATGTGGCAGTGGAATATGAGCGTTTCCAGTCACGGCTTAGGGTTTAAAGTTGCGACGGCGGCTGATGTGGCTAGGATGAATGGGTCTACGAGGGGTCTGAGGTTCTCTGGGCCGGCGACTGACGCTGATACCAACGTGGGAGGTGAGTTGATGGGCCGCTTCCGCTTGTTTCGCATGATTGTGGTTCAATGTCGTGGATAAATTTAAGAGATGCGGGTTGGTCCTTCGCGCCGGATTGGCCGCCTTTTGAATTGCATGCAAACTCAATTTGAACATTATTTTCGCTTTGAATACGAGGTTGTTTGTTGTACTCCCGAGCGTAGCAAGGGAGGATTACAAGACTGAGTCTTAATGGGTGCTTAACCTAAGGCCCGAGTGAAAAAGTTTACTTACTTTTCACTTCGATTGCGAGAAGATAAAATAATCAAAACTTACCTGTATATTGCACACTCATTTCATTTCTCTACTTTACGAATTTGTCGTAAGTCTTAAAATAGATTTCAAGTGATTTCGAATGCAACAGATAGAGTCATGTTAATTATTTCTTTGTAATTCTGTTCTATGATAGGTATTTTCAATTAAATATGTCACGTCCACATTCAGCTCAATTTGGAGTAGGTAAACAAAAATTCCAGTGATTTCGTTCTACTACAAACTTTTTTGTGTCTTCGTTATGCGCAAAGTACCTACCTATCTTTATATTACGCATTCTACCACGGAGGAAGAATCACCTGTCTTCCAACAATAGCCAAGAAGGCGCTTTCTGTTCCATTTTCGATAACAAATTCATATGAAATGTTTTGTAAATGGAATTCAAAAAAGTCGAACCTATGAGAACGAAAGTCAAACGAAGTAAGAGGACAAAAGTGTTGTACCTACTGGCTGATGATTTAAGAAAATAATTAAAAAGAAAAAATTATACATTCCTGAGGCGAATTTTATACTAGGCCCTTTAAACTACGCTATAGGTAGGTACCTAGTGTAGTGACACTCTTTTTGAGCACGAGAAGTGAAAAAATATTAAAGGTTTACCCGAATTTTGCGATTGAATCTTAAAATAGGTAGGTATCTACTTTTCAACGAAAACATTTCACAATAAAACACCCAAAATACAAAAATAAATATGCAGATATATTTCTATCTATACTAATATTATAAATGCGAAAGTGTGTTTTTTTGTTTGTCCTTCCTTCACGCCCTAACAAACCAATCGGCTTGATTTTTGGCATGGAGTTAGTTGAAAGGAGACAGAGTAGCATTGGCTACTTTTTATCCCGTATATCAGTTTCCATGGGATAGAAATAACCATAAACAACGAGTTCATATAAAAATAATAATCAGTCATTTATATGTTATTATGAAATTAAATGCATGTACCATATTAACGCAAACATAAAATAAATAGCGCTGAAATAATGGGCATTCTTAGTGTGTACACCAGCATAACGATCAAGCTAGCGTACACACACAACATGAACGTACTCGAAAACGGCCTAAACTATAGCATAGTTGGTCCATGGCTCTAGCAACAAAATTTAAATAGATAATAATAGTTATTTGTTATACAAGAGTGCAAAGTTGCTTTTTAACGGCGTGCTCAATTTTGATGACCGAGCAAGCGAAGGATTCTAAAATTGAATAATCCTTTTCACAAAAAAATGGCGTCATAACACGTACCCATATTAGGACTAAACATAAAATTTCAGAGGCGTTACATCTAGGATCGCTAGCTACTTGATATATTGCAAGTAAAAATACCTAACGAATAGGTTTAAACTTTGTCCAAAAACATTTTGCATGGCGCGATGTGCACAGGTATTGTGACCGGGTAATACCTTTGTAGGTCCTTTAAATGGCTAAGGATAGGAACGTTTTCCAATATAGTTGAAAACCTAAAAAACCTAGATTTTCGTAAGTATAAGTAGGTCACCCAGCGTGACCTGAAAAAGTCGGTAGGTCCTATGAAAAGGAGGTCGGATCAGCTATTTTAGTGTGCATCAACTTGCATTTAGAGCCTTTTTGCAATCCTATCATATTGTTGCCAATAAATAATTTTTCATCCCCCCATCGCGGAAAGAGTATTTTTGCTCATCGATATCAGAGTGCAAAAGCAGTTTTTATCTGCTAGAGGATAAAAAAAACAGAGTATCTAAATTCAATTTACTTTATCCTCTAGCGGATAAAAATGGCTGCTACTACTAAACTACTATAGTTTGGAGACCAGCAGTGGATGAAGTCTGGCTGTGAGTGATGATGATCACGATTCTTCTAGTTATCTACATGTTTTGGACATGTTTATGGATAAATACTTGTTGTAAAAAGTATAAAGGTTTAAACTTTATATAACAAAGATGGATAGAGTGTAAAACTTGTTTTTACTAGTATTATACAGCCCTTAAAACACGCCTGTTTTTGAGAACGCTGTCAATGTATGAGGCAAGTTTAAAACATGTCGTAGACAAGTGTAAACGCAGATGTGTTTTAAACTTCTCTAATACTGGTTGGCTACGTAGTGCGAACGAAAGAATGTTTGAGACAAGTATGTGACAAGTTTTGTATGCAACTAGTTGTAAACTCGTTTCTTTGTGAAAACGAGGAGTTACGGTCAAAAGTGATCGCTTATTTAGCTTTCTTACATAATTCTTTAGTCTTAAGTTTTTGAAGTCGAAATTGAACTTTTTCCGCTGTGCTTGTTTGTGCAAACGTAATTGAATGTTGTGTTTTTAGGGTTCCGTACCCAAAGGGTAAAACGGGACCCTATTATTGAGACTCCGCTGTCCGTCTGTTCGTCTGTGCGTATATCACCAGGCATATCTCATGAACAGTAATAGTTAGACAGTTGAAATTTTCACAGATGATGTATTTCGGTTGCCGCTATAACAACAAATACTAAAAAACAGAATAAAGTATATAATTAAGAGGGCTCCCATACAAAAAACGTGATTTTTTGCCGTTTTTATAGATAAATGGTACGGAACCCTTCGTCCGACTCGCACTTGGCCGGTTTTATTTAATGTATGTAGGTTTTTTCTAATTTAGACATTTTTTATATACTTATTTAGGGCAACAACTAGAGATAACACAAGGAATACAAATTTGTATTCCTTGTGTTAACTCTAGTTGTTGCCCTACATAAGTATATAAAAAATGACTTTGTTGACTTAAAATATCTTAGATTCTAAAACCTAGTACATTCTGGTCTACCGCTTCAACCAAAGTCACCTTAAGTCTACTTATAAAGTGTGAAATTTCCCCAAGCACAACATACTGTCTGGAGCCCTTTGTGCGCTATTTTTAACTCTCCTTTGTTAATGCATTCAATGGCGCAATGTCTGTCGCAGCTAGGTTGTCTAATGAGTTTTAAATTTAACATTTTATGGACACTGTTTTAGCTGAAAATGAAGACTGCATTAGGTGCTGGAACTTCTTATGAGGAGCTCTTCTGAGGTGTTCGTTTTTTTGTCATAAGGTTTCGCTCTGGACGTTCTAATTTAAATAATTTTGAATAGGTACTATTTGTGATTTTTCAATTAGAATTAGATACAAAAATGTTTAATTCTTTTGTCTTACAAAATCCATACCTACCAAGTATATAACAGCTGAACGGATCTTAGTGAAATTTGGCAGGAAGGTAAATGGTATCCCGGGAACGGAAAAAGCGCGTGCGAACCCATGGGCAACAGCTAGTAAAACTTTTGAAACTATCATGGTTATTAACATAGAAATTATTTAGGACAAGATATTTACCATGATTCAATTTTTGAGTTTTTGAGACCGCGTTCGGATACTGTCAGTGTTGTGTGTCGTGATCGAGTTGCGTTCGAAAGTGAAACCGGTGGTAGTGGTACTGTTCGTAGTAAAAGACAAAGAATGAGGGTAGATCGGTATGTCTGCCAATAAAAACCAACTCGCAGTGACTTTAGTTCGTCCGTGATCATGGCGCATGAAACTGTGCCGAAATATTGGAAAACTCAAAAATTGAATCATGGTAAATATCCCGTCCTAAATGATTTTTATAACAGATAGTAAACAATATAATAATAAATGTAACTCCATAACAATGACTGCGTCTGCTTTGACACAGTTCTGCCAATGTCCGTTTCAGATTGCGCTTAGCTGAACGCGCATCTATCGGCGCTTCAGGCAGGCATTGCCTGCATCCATCGAATTTCCTCATGGAATTTTTCTGAAAAGCCGCGTGCTCGGAGCCGATAGGTGCGCGATGCTGCATACTATTTCAAAGATTTAGACAATTCGATGACTGCAGGGAATGCCGCGTCTGCCGTGCGGCCAGGTGCGCGAGAACGAAAACGTTTACGGGAAAGTCATCTAAAACATTCTAGCAAAAAGAATAAAACCACTCGGTACGTCATTCTAGGTCGAAAAAATTTCAGGGGTCTGATTTTTTGGGCTGACGTTGCAAGTTTGCAACTTCGAAAGACCTCTTGTGGCCTAACGGGATTTTTGTGTCTACGATGATTGGCCTAATAGGTACCTAGTATTCAAATGGTGGAACTTTCTGTCGTGTTAGGTTTGTTCGGCGCGGGTTGGCGCGAGATTCAATTTTTTTATGGGTTTCCGCAAATCGCAAACCTTTTCTATGAACTCATGATAAAACAAATTGCGATTTACTGATATTTTTGGAGCATTTGGGAAAATACGATATTTTGTCCAAAAAATCTACATTTTCCCAAATGATCCCAAAATACAAATGAATCAAAGTTGATTTTATCATAAGTTCATAGAAAATGTTATTTGTAACCTTATTTTTTCGAGGTTATTTTTTCGAGGTTTTTTCGAGGTTTCGAGGTTTTTCAGGTTTACACACTGTCGTGGTCACGGGATGACATCATAGAGTCATCTCGTGACCACGACAGTGTGTAAACCTGTCGAAACGTCTGAAAAATAAGGTATACAGGGTTATTGGTAAATTAGTGACAATACGTGAACTACAGGTCCTGCCCATCATCACAAACACGTTCGTGAAGGCACCAAGTCTAAATTCTAAAAGAAAAAGTCACCTCTGATACTAAATGAAAAAATATCTTTGTCTGGAACCCAACGAGTTACTTAAGACCGATCTTTCACTCTCATATCTTCTGTTAATTTAGGGCAGAGCTGTTTTTAAGTTGTGTTTCAAATAAAACCTCTCTAACGAACGATTATTGATTTGGGGGGGTACCCATTACCAATACCAAAATTAAGAATTAAGACCTGGTGTCTTCACAAACGTGTTTGTGATGATGGGCTAAACCTGCAGTTCACGTATTGTCATTAATTTACCAATAACCCTGTATAAACGCGATAAATACCCGTTAAATTGTATTTACAATTATTTGGTCAGATCGCGTAAGTTTAAAAATATTTATTGATAGAAAATGGTTTACAATTTGCGGCGAATTACTTTTTCTAAGCAGTATTATTGCTTGTAAAACGCAGAACAAAATTCAAATCACAAAAAAATAGTCTCGCGTAAATCCGCGTCGAACCACCATGAGTTCTTAAATGTTAAAATTAACAGAACTCTAATCTCCTACTCCACGAGACGAATCTAAGAATAGCCTCGATTAATGCACAACTGTCAAGTTGACGGTAGACTTGTACGATTTATTTGCAACTAAACTTAGAACTAAAATGGCGGTCGCTCAGTCATGAACACGCGAGCTAGGGTGTGTCTGGATGCTTTCTATGCAGGTAGGGTACTTATGATAACGAAATTATTTAAGTATCAAATAAATTATTTGACTTCAACTGATTGTGAACTATGTTTTTTTTTATTGTATTATTCTTGATCATTTTTACTATTGATTATTTTAACTTTTTATATACATTTAACATTTGCATACCTGCTTGCGGGTTGAATACATTCGACATCACTCTAGTTATAAGATCTGACATTTACATGTAATAATGTATTCGGCAAATAAATGATTTGATTTGATTTGAAATGACTGTCTATAAAAATTATATCTACATAGGTATAATATTAAAAAAATTATGGCTGGAAATATTAAGTTACCTACATTTCCGCGCAAAACCTTCTCCGATAAGTTCTAACAAAATGTAGTCCGCGTTTTAGAAGAAAAACGAAACCACTACAAAAAGGAAAAAAAACCTATCAAAGCAAGACGTCAACTAGTTTTGTCTCTCCACGAGACCGAATGTTTCTAAAATATGAACTTTATTTTGTTACCTAAGATCGCTACTGAACAGATCAAGGTAAAATTTTACGTACATATAGAATATAGCCTAAGCTAGGTATTAGGCTAATTATTATTCCGAAATTACCCGCGCGAAACCGCGAGCAGAATCAAGATAACATCGCTTCTCTGACGAATCGAATTTCACATGAACGGCCATGTAAACAATCAAAACTGCAGCCCAAGGCACCCAGGGGCTGCTAGTTATCCGCCCGTAACATTACCCGATACCATAAAGGGTGAAGATGCTATAAAATTTTATCTTATGATACCTTACGATACAATATAGCATCTTAAGGTATCACACGCTTGATGATGAGACACACTGCTAAGATACGATAATATTATATTAAAGTATCATTCTCTTGAAAAACGGCGACGGTATCACACGTATTTTCAACATAATTTATTTCCATAGCAATTTTAAGATGAAGTCGCCCTATCGCTTAGTATCTTATGATACCCTATTATGAAAATATTATATTATATTAACCGCATGTGATGGCTCATAGTGATTGTACGGCGAGCGATTTTTAATCTTAAGATGAAATATTATATCATTTTCGTCGGTGGTGATACGCATAATGCTGGCGCCTCACATTGGCTTATGACTTGGTTCCAACGTTGGCTACGAATAGAATGGCCAATCATTGCAACCAAGATTGCGGCCTCATATTGGCTCCAATACAGTTGGGCAAACACTCATGCCAAGTGCATTGGAAGGCTGGACGGTATCATTTATTCATAAAATTTATTGCTAGCAAGTCATGTCGGACGGGACGGGCAGAGCGCGTACTGATGCAACCAATGTGTGGATCGAGAAGTGACGTTGGACCCAAGTTGCCCCCCCGCCTACACACTTCACTCCCCTTGCCTTTGAACTTGTACAAAAAACCGACACAAGTCGGGTTGGCATTGGCTATTGGACGCAATGTTCCGTTTTTATCCAATAATGTTCCAAGATCGATCCTCACATTGGTGTGTTGGATCCAACAGTATAACTTGGAGCCAACATAGCCCATGTGAGGCGCCTGCATAACACTAGTCACCAAAAGTTTAAGGCTGACTCCAAACGAGCGTAAATTTTTGAGTTTTGAATCGCGTAAAACGAGCGAGAAAAGTCATGTGGCTGAAATGACTTTTGTATGAAGCGGTCCATTTTACGTTTTGAATTTAGCTCAAAAATTTACGTTCGTTTGGCCTCAGCCAAAATTGAAATGTGTCTTGTGGAGACGTCGAACAGCCTTGTCGAACAGTAGTGTACGAATCGTTGTTTTTATGATACCTCGCGTGCAAAATACGTGCTGCACTACCACGAACCGTTACATGGCTGCTAAACTAAAAAAACCCGCTAAGCGATTGAGACGTGTGGTTTGGTGCCGGCTTAGAGTTTGCATCACCCCAACTCTTCGTGGGTGTCGTAGGAGGCGACTAAGGGACATACACCGGGGGGTGGGCAGCAGCGCCTCTTGCAGAAAAGATCTGCTCTCAACTGCGATCCCCAACCCGCATGCCCAGCGTGGGGATAATGGGCACTATCACCATGAGATAAAAGCCACCAGGGTGAGGTCAGCGTCCAGCAGTGTACCATTAAAGTTGGTTGAGGAAGCGATGGAGACCAGCGCACCCCTTGCTGTTTGTGGTAAGCTGTGGACTAATATAGGCTGATGATGATGATTTATTTATGTAGGTATCTACTCAATGCACTCGAAATATTGTGTTTATTTTACGTATTTATTTATTACAGGTCATTTCCTGTATCTCCCCGTGGATCCTACCATGGAGAACATGGTGATCAAGTCTCCCCCCTTCCGCAGTCTGTGGGAGGATTGTAAGGTAAGCTCTCTGTTGACTTAGTACCAGTAGACACAATAAAAATAATAATAATCATTTATTTCAGGCAACATAAGACAAGTACCTACTTACAAAATAACTTAACTAGGGCCCATATGATAAATACCTTAGAGATACATAATTATAAGAAAACTTAAGAAAAAAAACAATAAAATGACGATTTATGTTATCGAGAACCATTGGTGTCTTATACGAAAAAGGCTTGAAATATTAGTAGACCCAAAAGAGGTGGAGTCAAAAAAATGCGCCAAACGCGTCTCATATTCGTATCCGTGCGCTCGTATAAGTGAAAGCATTGAAGTTATATTATGCATGTCAACTCACATATTATAATCTATGTGTGCGTTTCTGCCTTCGAAATCAAGAAAGTTGTTCAGTGAGCGTGTTTTACCTCTATGATTGTCGTGTTTGGGTTAGACTTAGTATGCTCATAGATCGCAAGGGAAAACTTAGATTCGGTGTGAGTACCGAGTGATTTGTTTTCCGTTCTTATTTTTCTTAAAGCACCAATTGAAGGCATTTTTATGACCAAGCTATGTTGGTAATGCTTTATCTACTTACTTTTATACTATCAATGCCGCAAATGTGACAGCCGCTGTCATGTCAAACAAATCATTCAAAAACCATCATCGACCTTGGAAGAAACGATTGGATTGTTGTCATACTACGAAAAGTAGTTCCTATCAATCCGATAGAGGGTCGCTAAATGTATAGAAAGGACTCGAAAACGATATAAGTTTTCGTAATGCAATGCGCACAGCACATACTAAACACTCAGGGGGCCTACTCGGAACAGGGAAATCGAGGTTTCTATTATTAGTTCTATTATATCGTTTCCGTGATTTAAAAAAACTGATTAGCGTTTGGACGAAAAATCTAAAACTTCGATTTATAGTTTTAAGTTTTACGTGTATTTGTTTTATTAATGCAATAAAGAATTAAAAATGGATCAGATATTTTTATTTCGATTTTTTACGAGTACGGGCCCTAGTTTTTTCTAACCTACTTCCAAAAGAGGAGGATGTTCGGTTGTATGAATATTTTTTTAAATAGGTTTTATTTATGATCGACGATATATCCGTCAAATATGGACAAGAAGAGTCGGTTTTGCACGAAAACGAATCAGAAACTTCGGTTTTTGTTCGAGTAGGGTGGTTAGTTTTTGAGTAAAACCCGTCCCAAGCATTTTTATCCTCTACAAGTCTAGCTAATCTGATATTTTGTTGCTTGAGAATAACCCTAACTGATTGCTCTCTCTCTCTCCCACAGTTCGAAGCCTGGGTGCACCAGAGCAAGATGCAGAACGCCAGCATAAAGCTGGTCTCTGAGACTACCATGTCAGAAGTCCAGTTGATACTGCAGGAGGTGGCGGGGAATAACTATGGATTGTAAGTACCAATAAAAAAAACCAATCAACAAATACTATCACTAAAATGGATCACACCCTTAAGGGCCTATATAACCTCAAATTTTTGTGACAAGGATAGACTCCTATGGCTTTTGCGTTCATAGGAGCGGGACAGGACATAGCAACGCAAGCCCAAAAATCAAGTTTTTGCCTAATCTCACTAATATTATAAACGTGAAAGTTTAGATGGATGGATGGATGGATAGATAGATGGATGGATGGATGGATAGATAGATGGATGGATGTTTGTCTCACTAATATTATAAACGTGAAAGTTTAGATGGATGGATAGATGAATGGATGTTTGTTCCTTTATCACGCCAGAACGGCAAAACGGATCTGGATGAAATTTGGCACAGAGATAGATTATAGTCTGGAATAGGACATAGGCTACTTTTTATCTCGAAATTCCTACGGGAACGGGAACTACGCGGGTGAAACCGCGAGGCGCTGCTAGTATCTAATAATTAGGAAATTAATTGTAAAAAAACGCACCATATGAAATGTTCTTTAAACTTAGTTCAATTACCATGCTTATTCTCGAGATCTTTAATTCTGTATTCTCTAGCGGATAAAAACGGCTTTTGCACTCAGATATCGAAGAGCAAAAATACTCTTTCCTCGCTGAGGTGGGATGAAAAGTTACGTGTTGCACTCGAGTGCAAAGATTTTTTACCTCGTGCTCTTTTGATTCCGTCACTAACGCTCAGGATTCAAATTTTTGAATCACTTGCTACGCTCGTGATTCAATTTTAGAATCCTTCGCTTGCTCGGTCATCAAAATTGAGCACGCGGTTAAAAAGCAACTTTGCACTCTCGTATAACAGATAACTATTTGCTTAATCTATTAATTTCATCTCCGATGATCCGCTTACAGCATTCAGAGCGGAGCGGCCCTGGCCCTATATCATCCCTGTCAGTCATTTGATTTCGTCTCCAAGTTGTATACCAAAACAGTCGCTCATAGAGCCGTGAACTCACCCACGCTACGTAAGCTAAAGGTCATGCAACAACCGTACCTACCCACTACATTGAGGAAAATCAAGTACTTTCTGTGGTTTTATATAGCCCGTTTTCCCAGTCTCAAATGTCTTCGTCCCGGCCACATAGTTTTAAAATTTGAATTTTTCAATTGATATCTAATGGGGCCTCTGTGCTCTTGGTTTCGGGCGTTTTTGGGCCCATGCATGACGCTCAAAGGACTGAGTTTTGGTTGGCCTGAGATGAGAATGAGAAACAAATAATAATTATGAATAATAATCAATATTGTGTGATAATATTAGTAGGTATAAGATTGTATGCGGGAGTCTGAGGTTAGTGTCTGAATACCTACAAAATAAATCATATTTCGCAAAAAAAAAAAAATGGATTTAGGTGATCAGTGCGTCATGGCGGATTGTTGTTTTTAGCAGTATTAAAAAAAATCTCACTCAAAATATACTTTGATCTAGGTAACACAATTAAATAAATACAACTTATATTTACACTTGAATTTCTAAAAATCAAAGCCTTCACCAGAAGGCAAAGTACCCAAAATGCTGGCAGCATTGCCACGTTGAATGGCAATGCTAATTCGTTAACCGAAATAAAAGCCAGCATTCCGATAACCTGTGGACTCCATCAGGAGTTTTGTTAGATCTTTGTAATTTTCTATAAATAAATATACATATATAACTAAAGAAAATATTAATAACATAATTTGATATGTGTATACATAATTTTCATAATGTCCAGTAGTGGACTGATATAGGCTGATGATGATGATAAATAATTTTAGTGATTTTTGGTTAGTCATCCCTAATGTAGAGTTTATGACATTCTTTGCTCTCGGTATCTCCCTTAAAAAAATTATTCTATCCACAGGTGGAACCCAATGCGATTCATGATAGGCAAGAGTACGCAAGAAGTCCGCATAATCATAGAGATCACACGTCCGAACTACGTGAACCTGGCGCACCCTCTACCGCATATCGCCATAGACAATATCAGGATGATAGAGTGTTTGCCGGAACCACCTTTCTACAACGGGGAGTGTGTACCTGGACAGCATAAGTGCAAGATTATGAAGGTAAGGAGAACCCATATTTCCATCTAAAGGTTTGGAATAGATTCGTTTCTAAGCGATAAGGCCGCTACTTGTACTTGTGTATTACGTGGTGTCTTTTGTGATGTATTTTTGTTGGTGTACAATAAAGTATTTTGTATTGTACGGATAAAATAATTTGATTATTAAAAAAAACATAAAACTGATTAAAATTCCATAATATAATCCCTCGTATTTATGGGACCATTTTAGGATAGTTCAAAATTTTCAAAATTCAATAACTTTATTTCATTAGTCTTACAAAATAAGCACTTAGAAAAGTCAAATGTAATATAAATAGCTTTATAAATTGTAATTATTATCAAACAAGAAATAAGATGTTATTGATTTTGTTTGTGTCTAATTCCCTATAGGTTCCTTCCTACTCCATACTCAAGAGAATCATCCAAATCGTCGTAGTAATTGGCGAACATACATACGGCCGAACATAGAACTTCCTCTTTTTGTGGTAGTCCGTTACATATTAAATAAATAAATATTAATTAATTAACGAATAAACATAAAAGTTAAAACACTAACTACTGGTGGTCGCTGCACGCAGCAAGGTTGGCAAGAATACCCCACGGTGGGCGCCAATTTCATCTTTTGATAATAAACACTATTTAGGCGCTGAAACTAGACAATAACTTTCAGCAAAATATCAAGCAGCCTGCTGATATTTGTTGAAGATATTGCAATTAAAAGCAATCTTAACTTTTGCCCCGTGTTGGACGCCAATTTTTAATTTTCCATGACCGTAAGATAAACGAGAATTGTTTGGAGAATTCTACAAGTACCACTTTGGTGACTGTTTCCAGGATTTACATGGCCTTATCCCTCCCTCCCATACTTTACTATTATAGTTTACCTTATTTTTTGACTAGCTACAACAATTTTGGTGATATCTTCGCCAATCTTAATAGATTTTGATGAGTCTCGCTAAAAGTTGATTTTGAAGTGGTCCCATAATTTGATCTCAGAGGAATTTATTTGTGCGCCGTAAAACGTATCTTACCTATACATCAACACATGATAATTTTCATAATCGGTAACAAATGGTTGCCACGGCAACGGGCGTAACCAAGAGATCTTTTTATTCGTCGTGTCATCCTTATGTCCTCCATCACTCATTACATCAAACTTAATTAGACTCGAGTTTTAACTAGATGTCGCCACTTGAAAAATTTGATTGTCATTTATTTATTGGTGTAATTAGAACGACCTTACGCCAATTATACTAAATACAGTAGGTTTGACTATAAAATAAGTAAATTAAAATTTAAAAAAAAAAAAAATTACCTAATAATCAAGCATAAATAAAATTATCATAATTATTCTTGAATAAAGTTATTAGACATTTAAGCAATATCAAATTAAGAATTATATGTTACTCAAAATGAGTCAAAATTATAATAAAAAGTAGGAAAAAAAACAATTGTCAAAAATTACATTCACAAAAAGTCAGACATAATAAGCATCAGGGTTCCTCACTCGTCCGTGAATATTTGGTGCTGTCGAAGTGTTCCTTCCAAATCCATTATCATTATTTATGAAATTAAAATTGGTTTAGACTCCAATTTTCAGCTTCTTTTCTTTTTATGGAATTCAAAAAAGGTTTTTTTTTATTTACAGAAGGACTCGTGCATCAAATTGAGTCAAGTCTGCGACCTTGTCAAGGACTGTGATGACGGCAGCGACGAGAACCAAAGTTGTGGTGAGTAGAAGTTACAGCGATAAGGCCTCCCCTCTTTGTAGGTACGATACTTCTATAAAATGTGATAGATAGGTTTTTTGTATTAAGTGCGTAAGACCTCGCACTCTGGGTAATCTCTAAGATTAAAAATAAATTCCTAAAAAATTTCGATTTCGGCACGACTCGAACCTGCGCCCCACCCTAACGCTAACGGCACTAGAGCCGTAAGAGGTCCCAAAGATTTTCCACGAAACTGACTAAGATTTCGTAGCTTAGTTGCACACCCGAGTGGGGCGCAGGTTCGAGTCCTGCCAAAATCGATTTTATTGGGAATTTCTTTTATTACTTAATGTGATAGATGTTATGTTTTTATGTATGTATTTATCACAGATGACATGTTGTATTTTTGATGGGTACAATTAAAGCACTATGGGTTGTAACTTATAACTTGTATGTATCTACCTAATTGTTCATAAAAAAGTAAGTAATTATACTAATTTATTAAATACTAGCGGTTTCACCTGCGTTAAATTCGAATTTCACATTTCTAGGGGGATATTCCCGTAAACCTCACATGGAAATTTGATGTTTTACGGACAAAAAGTATGTCTATGTTACTTAGCCTATGTTACTCTCCATCCTTTCAACTAACTCTTCGCCAAAAATCAAGTCGATTGGTTGCTTAGTTAGGGCGTGAAGGTAGGACAAACAAACACACTTTCGCATTTATAATATTAGTTATGATTAAAAAAGCGAAAGTTTGGATGGATGGATGGATGTTTGTTACCTCTTAACGTCAAAACTACTGAATGGATTGGTCTGAAATTTCGAATAAAACATAGGCTACTTTTTATCCCATAAATCAGTTCCCGTGGGATCTAAATAACCTTTAAACATTTACATGAAACAACACGTGCGAAGCCGTCGGCATAAACTAGTAGATTTTAAGTAGGTACCCTATTTTCTCCACAATGCCATGAAATGGAATGATTGTAAATAAATACTTATCTATCCTTATTTTGTTTATTTCAGACAAAATGCCGTACGGGTCATATTGCAATTTTGAAATTGACACATGTGGCTTCGAGGATATTCATCAGTAAGTAACTTATCTATCCAAAATAACTATTGTGACATTTAGCTCAAAATATACATTAATAACGAGATTTTTCTGAAATACGTAGGTTTCAGAAGGCAGTTAGTTTCTTTATATATGTATTTTGAACATGGGTGCTTCTTTATTCACAAAATTCCAATCCTAAGGTTTTTTGTTATTGTGCTTACCCGCACACTGGGTATCTCTTAGAAATGCAAACCCAAAAATTTTCGATTTCGTCGGGACTCGAACCCGCGCCCCACCCTCAGTACGGCTCTAACCAACTAAGCCACGAAATCTTAGTCGGTTTCATCGAAAATCTCTGGGACCTCTCACGGACTGTAGCGCCGGTGGCTCCACCTACAGGGGTAACATTACAGTTTAACCAAACCTGCTCAAAGACTAAAGTTACATTTAGTAAAAATCGCAAATAGAAAAATTTTGGGAACTTATTTCATTTCTTAAAATTATTCTTAATTTATTTTTCTGAGCTAAAACTTCAAATTTACTTATTTATATCCCATCCACAGGCCCATCCTCAAATGGTCCCGCCACAGTGGGCCAACGCCCACCGATAAGACAGGACCAAACTACGACCACACCTGTGGCATGCCCATCCCAAGACCGACCAAGATGGTCCCGCTTCTGATCCCGGCGCACATGAACCAATCCATGTCGTCTTGTATCGGGTGGTATCTCTTTGTTAACATGAATGTCACTGGACCTAATAAGGTATGTTGATTTGACACCTGGATTAATCCATAGATCACAATTTAATCCACAGATCATATAGATTTTGATAAGAAAAGGCCGTAGAAATCATTAAAGTCTACATTTGTTGAGGATATCAGTGTCCAATATTTTTATTTTCTTAGCGCCAATTTAGGCTTCAGCGAAACGAGCGTAATGGTTTGACTTTTCAGTCGCGTAAAATGAGGCCCTTCATGCTAAAGTCATTTCAGTCACGTGATTTTTCTATGAAGCTGCCCATTTTACGCGACTCACAACTCAAAAAATTACGCTCGTGTGGCCTCACACTAAATGTTTGGATTTTTGCCCCATGTTGGACGCCAAGTTTCTGACTCATCCTCTCATACTCTGTTTGCACATTCTGTCTATGTCAGTGGGCTTACTTTTGAAAAGAGTTTCAATACCAACCTACTATAATTAACAGATTTTGTACATTCTTAAAAGCAATCTAAAGCAAGTTTAGAATTCGGAATCGAAGAGATTGTTTTTGAAATCTCAATATCTAAGCTTATAGTCTGATTAAAATTTGATTGGTATCTGTTCAGGAGTAAGCAATTACTCAGTTATTTGATGACATCAATGACATGAATGATAGACGCTTCTGGTAACATCAAATCATTGACCTGTCCTGTCCCCAAGGAATGGATATATTAACGTAGCATATAAATTCCTTGTGCCTCTCCCAATAATTTTACAGTCGGTTCTAACAAAGAGTTTCGCTTCACAGGAGAAAGCAGATTTTGCCTCTTCAGCAGCAATGAGGACGTCTATTTTTAACCCTCCTCCGAAGGTCCATGGGGAACAGTCTTCGAAATACTATAACTGTTGCATGGTAAGCGAGTTGTAATTTATTTAAAATGATTTATTTGATGGCAACCTCTGTGGCACAGCACCAGAGCAAGCACGTGCGTTGCGACGCAATGCAAGAGGTTGCTGGTTCGATTCCCGCCTCGCGACAATTTTTGTACGAACTGCAGATATTTGTGGAGATATTGGGTCTATTTGCCCAGCGTGAGGATTGTGGCCTGGGGAGGCCTACTTATGTACAACAGTTTACAAGTACAGGCTGTAGGTAGAATTTTAGTGTCTGTTTCACTCGTGTCATTTGTTTGGTCATGTACATATAGTATTCAATAAACGTACGGCCGATGAACTGAGACATCAGTCTATGCCTTATTTTTCTTCTGAACCTGTTTTTTATAGTCATTAGACCTTTGTTTAACCACGATCTCACCTGATGGAAAGTGAAGCTGTGGCCAACGACGATTCTGAAAATTTTATCGATAATTGTACAAGCTAGGAAATCAAAATAATGTACCTACTTACATGGTTTCTCAAAATCCACCATTCTCCTTCCAGATAAGGTTCTACTACTACCAATACGGTCGAAACTACGGCTCTCTTAGTGTAGAGGTTGTGGAGATCACCAATCGGGGTAACATCACCACACCGCTTTGGTTCTCGACCAAAGACAAGGGCCCGAATTGGTACAGGGCAGCTATATTCCTGCCAAATATTACACGGAGGTAAGCATTTCGTAGTATTTGTAACCTATTTAAATTTAAAGTGATTTTATGTACACGTCCTGCTTTTAGTTTTGTTAATTATGTCATTGAGTTCAATTGTATAAAGAAGGAAGAGACATGGGCCTAGATTAAACCCCTGAGTGAGCCCTATGATTTTTAGTGCGTTTACTCGTATACATACTCATAAATGTATGATGCAAAGCTATAGAGCAAACAGAAAAAAATCCCTTGTTGATACTGAACTAGTTGATATTCTCGCTACCGAACTAAATGAGGGTACGGGGACTCGCATTATTGATGATAAAGGTCAATAAAGTGCTTATCAGGGGAGGCTTTTGTCCAGCTGTGGACTGGTAAAGTCTATTGATATAAGGTCCTTCACATTAATTTCAAACCTTAATCATAATCATATTCTTTATTTGCTGAAATGTAGGTACAGTAGGTCTTACATTATTATAGTCTCACTACATCTTCCCTCAAAGTGCGTGCAAATCTAACATAGTACATGCATACAATAATAATAATAAAATGATTAGTAAATTACCTATGACACAGATTTACCTATATAATTTAAAAAACCTTTAACTTTACTTTACCTTTGTTTGACCGTTCAGATACTACCTCCAATTCAAGACTAGGATGGGCATGCGCATATACTCCGACACTGCTATAGACGACTTCAGCATGGCCCCGGAATGTTTCGGGCTCAACATAGACCCTGGGGAGTTAGGAGACTATAAGTACTACGATCCAGTGCTGGAGGAGAAAACTACTGCGCATGATGCGTTTGTGGATAAGACTTGTAAGTAACGTTATTTTATCTACCCAAATATCATAAACCCTCTATAATGCGTTCAAAAACCATAGGCAATGACCAGCATTACCAACCAACAGAAATAAACGGAACTGTAATGAACTCATAACCTACTGAAAACCGTAGGTTATAGAGTTTAAATTTGGAATAGGTGTCAAATTCAAGTGAGTGTGCTATACTAGTATCTACATTCTAACTATAAATCGCACGACATTTTGATCTCGAGGGACACAAGAATAGTGACTTTGTTCGTTTGTCTATGATTTAAAAAAAATACAGATATTCGAAACGCCGCCATTTCGAGCTGTCATTTGTTCGTTAGCTTTTTATTTCCAGTTACGAGTAGACAAATTTTCTGATAAGTTGAATAAGTTCTTTATTTCTGTCGAAAATGAGTGATAGTGACTCAGAACAACTGTCAATGTTAACTACCATTACTATAATAAATAATTTGCTTCTGTATGTGTTCAATTTATTTTTTATTGCATTACACTGGTAACAATGCTGGTCATTTCCCTATGGTTCCTGAACCCATCATAGAGCCCTTATGATATTTGGGTAGATAAAGTAGTGTATGCAACTGTACATAATTAGGCATTACAACACTCGTGTGATGCTATTAAGAAACTCGCCTTCGGCTCGTTTCTTAAACCCACACTTGTGTTGTAATGCCCTCCATTATGCACAGTTGCATAAACTACTATTGTAAACATTTATATTATTATCACTACGCAGGTACACAGTGATAATAATGCCAATTCATAGCTCAAATTATGTTCGCAAATTCTTCAAATGTATATATAGACATTAAGAGACCTCTTTCTTTGCTATGACTAAAGTCAAAATCTCTCATGGTCTCTCAGCAAAATCCTTAGGTACGGTAATCGTCAGAGAAAGGGTACACCTTCTGGTTAATGTTTAAAACAGGGTGAAATATACTTTGAAGCTTACTGTAGGTACTGATTGCTCAACATTATTATCAAACAAAAATTCATCTTTGTAATTTTTCATATAATTTCAACTTCATCACAAACGCAATCCAAATCATAACCATAATGATCATATGTGCGAAATTCATAAACAAATCGGATTGAACGACTAGATTTAATAGCTAAAAGAAGTCTTCCTTCCATCTTATATCGTTATCAGCATTATGCAACAACACTTCAGCAACACTTCCTTTCTTTTTTCATTGTTTATGTTTGTGTGCTTACTAACCCAATATGGATCATAGATATCCGAAATAAAGAGATTTTATTTTTTTATTTATTACCTATCATTTCTTTCGAGTGTCTTTTCACCATGGCTAACGATTGCCTTTTTAACAATAACAGTTTGAGATTGACCGTTTATCTTTCTCCAGTCTACAGATTCTCTACTTGCGGTGCCTCAGGCCGCTACGGTCCAAACCAGACAATGTGTGACTTAGCTTACAACAAGACTGGCGTGTCAGTAACCGTGGTCCAAGACCCGCCTTATCAAGGGTTACAAGTCTGGGAGGTGCCTGAAGAAGGATTGTATACGTAAGTGATTAACAGATTTCTAGTTTTGGTTATTGACTTCAAATCAAACTTCTTTCAAAGCAGGGCTACCGGTACCTCTGTCAGTAATAATATGTTCTTGATTGTATTTACATCGGCGACAGCCTACCACAAGACAGGCGTATCTGTCACCGTAGTCTAGGATCCCCTTATAGGTTGCAAGTCTGGGAGGTGCCGTAGAAGAAGGATTGTATAAGTTAGTGCGATCCCAAGATAAACGATGATTTATTTCTAGATGTATAAACATTGTGTATGGTATGACCTTTCTTCTGCCATTTTTGTGTAACTTAGGAACATAAACCTCAAATCAGTAGTTTGACTTTACTAGCTATAATTATTCCACTGGTTGGTTGGTCAAGGATTGTCACTTTACATATCTATCGTTATTATAATTCATTGTTTTGGGCCATGTGTTTTACGAATTTCTTCTACCTCAGGATTATCGCAGTAGGCGCTAGCGGAGGCCTAGGCTCTGCCCACACGGGAGTCTCACACGGCGCCGCCGCCCGAGCCTTGCTTCAGTTGCATCGGGCTGAGATGATCTATATGCTGATTGGACAGCAGGGGAATAACGCTTGCAAGAAAGTAAGAACAGCACTCTTCTGATCGTTGGTCTGATAGACAGTCTCATGACATTAAATATTTTCTGTGCCTGGTTTTACAATTTCAGTTGATCAAATAAATTTAAAAATCGTGTTGGTGTCACGAAATTTAGTTCATTACGTTACATGACTAATATATACTTTATCAAGTCGGGGTCACTACTTTAGTTAATTACTTTAGTTTAACTAATAAGTCTTTAAACTGCAGGATATAAAATGAAAGAGATTTAACTTATTATATTAATAGATACCTATGTTTACTAAAAATTTCTTGCCTGCCAAGTAGAGTAGACAGACGTTGCCACCGGAACCCTTTTCTCGAACCATCTTGAGGCACTTTTCAGCTATCCATATCTTTGTTATATGAAACCTAGTGCCTGCAAAGGATTTTAGGTATATAAATTGACAGCAATGGTTGAATTTTTGGCTGAAGGTCTTTTAACATTTTATCAAAAACATGTAGGTATGCAAAATAAGTAAGTAAGTAATATTCTTTGCCCTTAGACGCTTTCAGCCCAAGAAGGCGAGGAATGCATCAGGCGGCCAGCTAACGAAACACAAATGTTCACCAGTAAGACGCACGAAGTCAGGAACACTCACGTTTCTGATGGTGGCGGCGGCGGTGGCGGGGCTACTTATGTATTTGTGGTGAGTATAACATATTATATAGGCCTTTCCCAGATAACGCCACAAAGGCCCTGGGACGCGTCCTGCAAAAGGCTAGTTTCTTTAAAATATAAATTATTCCGTCAGTTAGATCATATCAGAAGATATTGGACATAGCCGGTTTAAATTCCGCGTGACGTTATGTCGTGCGACACTTTTTAGCGAGGTCTGAGGTCACCAGCAAACTCCCAAACTTTGACACGCTTTCTCTTGTCATTATTGTATGATTGACAAAAGAAAAAAATACGTGTCCATCATCTGGTAATCTAACTGCGACTAGTTGGAATAATATGTTTTGAATTTTTTGTGTTCACTCCTCGCGAATACTTTTAACGATGATTAACTTTGATGCTACTTTTCAAACTGAAACCTTTAAATTCTTACTAAATTCCACTTGATCTGAAAACATAAAAATTGGCTTGCCCAAAAATTGCACCAATTATATTATGGGACGAGATGAGACTCGAGAGCAAGAGAGAACAGTTAGGTACCTATGTACGTAGGTATCGAACCTACCCCTAAATCTGGTACCCCATTGAGATTCAACGTTTACTATCGGATGCCCTTTGGGATACAAAACACTTAAAAACTAATTGTTATTTTATTATAATTCTAATGAATTTTCTGACGTGTCCAAGAGTGCGTTAAGGTCTAAAGGAAATAAAAAGCATTTTGATATTTGATATTTTTTCCAGCTGGACAGCGAAGGCACCGCCTATCCTTTAGTGGTAGGCGGCGGCGGCGGAGGCCTAAGCGTTGGTGCTTTCAGAGACGACGGCTCACAGCACGGACGCCCCGCTACCAACGGGACGCCAGAGTCTGGCCATATGTACGGACAGCCTGGGAAGACGAGTGGTGAGTCTCTCACATTGATTGTATGCATTGTCTTTGCGTTTGCTTTCTCTTTTGCTTCAGTCTGATGATGATGATTCTTTGTTAATGGCAATATGGTCTAGTTAAACATAATCCTGTAACAGCTTCTTAGCTAATCCTCTATCGGAGGAGGCTGGGAAACTGTTTAAGCTTTATAATCAGGCAGTTAAAGAACGCCAATAATGTATTATTCGATGTATCTAGTGTACGTTAAACATCGATAGACTATCGATAGTATCGATAGTCATGGACTATCGATAGTATCGATAACTGTCATGGCACTATCGATTGTTGGTTTACTACTATTTCCCTTCTCTACAGACTTGTATCGCGGGGAATTACCGAAATTTATGCCTAGGTACTAATAACGTGGACGTAGAACGTTTAGTTTTTTGAGAAACCATACGAGAAAAGAACACCAACGGTACTCGCCACGATCCTAGATCCACGATTCAAGAAAAAGGTTTTTAGAACACCTGATGATGAAAATAGGGGAGTGCAATGGCTGGAAAAGGCTTATACAACTCACTTGGCTTCAAAGGTCCGAAAGGAATCCCCCGATGTTGAAATCGAATCTACAGCCACACCATCAACGTCAAGTGGAAAAAAACAGTTCGACCTACTGGGGTTCTTAGATATTCCAGAAAAGGCTACACCGTTAAGCGACTCTATCATCGATATTCGACAATACTTAGAGAAGCCCGTTATCGATAAAAACGAGTGTCCATTTGTTTACTGGAAGCAGACTAACAATAGATTAAAAGAAATCGCAGAAGCATATCTTTGCATTTCAGCAACATCTGTGCCTTCAGAAAGAATTTTTTCTAAAGCCGGACAGATCTTAACTGAACGCCGAAATAGGCTTAAAGAGAAAAATCTTAACATGTTGTTGTTCTTAAAACAAAACATACAATATTTTGATTAAATATTTGTCAATGTTCATGAAAACTATTCGTTTCATTAAATTATAACATATTTAACATACCCATTCATTTATAGGAAACTATCGATAGTATCGATAGTTTTTTGTCGAACTATCGATATCTATCGAAAATCTAAACTATCGATGTTTAACGTACACTAGATGTATCCCTACATATTTAGTTTAATTGTTTCTTTTATAAATAAAATTTTCTTGGTCTTTTTGTAATAATTTGTGTAGTACTTTCAAGGGTGGCATGTTCATATAATTGAATAAACCCTAAATAAATGTTTTAAAAAAAACATAGTCCTGCGAGTGAGTGTGAAGTAATGGAAAATAATTGTAAATTATATGAGTTATCAAATTGATTGTTTGATATTTTCACTAGAGCCTAGTTCGTTATCTAGCAGTGTGTACCACGTGTAGGTTATGTTGGCTTGGGAGACGAGATGGTGGAGTCCCTTTTACACCCCTGCTTCTGTCTGAATAAGAGAGATTGGTTATTTTAGAAACCTAATGTAATGTCCTTTGTTTCTTTCGTTCGTCGTTGTCATTCGTTAGTCTCCCTATTTCACATGCAGCTTCTAAATTTTTCTCTCTCGCCTTTAAGTATTTTACTTAACTTTAAATAAGTATGATTAAGAGTCAGGCTGGGATCTTTCTTAAGATCATTTCACCTACCGCTTTAAATATTTAACATGAGCAGTTGGATTTTACGCTCTGATGATTTTCTCCAGGTTTTTCCAGCCGAATTTTGGCTACGGCGCGGTGACCAGAAGACTAGCCTCTTTTGCCCATGCAAAAATGGCATCCCGAATTCCCAAATTTGTGCCAATCTACCACGAATCTAAAATCCAACGGTAGCCTCAATCACGTCTCGCATAGTGTTGGTTGATATTAGGTGTACTGTCATCGTCTGGAACTCCGCCAGTACGGACTTCAATAAGAATCGTTAAGCACCGATTTGCGTCTGTGTAGGTACTTACTTAAGTAAAATTCGGTACCAAAGAACGGGATGTCTAAAGCCGAATTGTTTTTGTCGAATTTTATCTACACCAGAGATAAAATCGGTGCTTACCGGTTTTTATCCAAGTCGGTGCTCGCGCTACTGATTCTTGTTTTCAAATATCTTCGGTTATTACATTATCTTATCCATCCCAGGTGCCGGCGGTGGCTGGCTAAACCGCAGCGGTCCAAGCACGCCTGGCTTCGAGCTCGTCCGCGGTGCGGCGGTGAAAGCGGGGGGCGCGGGGGGAGCCGCCTGCGTGGGCACAGCGCACGGGGGTTTCGGGGGAGGAGGTGGAGGGTGTGTGCGGGGCGGAGGAGGAGGTGGCTGGCAAGGTATGTGTAATGCAAGAGAAAACAAAATCTAAATAAACAAATCCATAATGATCTTCTGTATTTAGTAAAGGACATAGGTACTTGTTAAAAATAGTTACAATAATTGGATCAAGTACTAAATTCTTCTTAACGTTATCTTTGCTCAAAAAAGGCAAGATTTAGTACCTGTTTGTTCATAACCCTAATGTAAACATCCGTATCCTCTCTCTTCTTGACAATTACAGTTTAATTATAAATATTGTATACCATAACATGAGAGTACCTACAGCATTCATAAAATGTCCGTTATAAAAATTCAAACAACTCGCAAACCACTGACGACAGGAAGGTCAGCTCCAAATTAAAGTCTCTTAGTTAAAGCCAAGATTTAAATAGATAGGTACCTACCTTTTAAGGTTGGATCAGTTGCATGAGCCGAGAGTCGAGACAAAAATAAACATTTAATTCCTGGAAATATTATTTGCTTTGATATTTACTTAGTCTTATTCAATAGTCTGCTAACTAAGCACATTGCTATTTCACACTCTGCTTTCTTCTATTGTCATACGTCAGAGTGAGAAAAAACACTATTTAGCAGCTGTTTTAAGTCAGCAGACCATTATCACACGTCACACGTCGCCGACTCTACGTGGTAGTAAATAGGTATATATTTTATGTATGTTAGAATAAGGTATATGTTTTATATGGGCCGTAGTTTTTAAGTATTTTACATCCTGTACTAGACTAGCGTTGCCTGAAATAAATGTTTTATTATTATTATTATTATGAATGAGGGGTCTACTCTTTAACATTCAAGATTGTTTATTGTGTTCATGTTGTACATAGTAGGTCTTAAAATAAATGTGTACAGTTTCACCATGAGCCCGATTGGGGCACAACAATGGGTCGGTAATGTTTTATCTACTATATGGTAAAACTTACTAAAATTTCACATCTTATACCTAGATATAATATAGTCCTTAATTAAATAAATATCTACACGTTCAGTTAATTATATCTACAATATAATATCTACAGATTCAGTTAATTCAACAATCTCTCACAACCCAGGTGGTAGCACCAGCGAAGGCGATGGCATCCACGGCGGCGGCGGCTGGTCGTATGTCGACCACTCGCGCGCCATCAAGGACTGGAGCGAGGTGGTGGTCGCCAGTCGCGCCGGGCCGGGGGAGGTCATTATAATACCCGCGATACATGTGAGTGTTAAACTAGAAGATATTGAACTGACGAAAGATGAAAATACCAGCATAATGAGAGATTATGTCTAACAAATCCGAGAATCTATAATAGAGGTTATCAATATACCGGTGATTCATGTAAGGGATATAATAAACTAGGAAAATAGCGAAGTGGTGGTTACTGAAGAAAAAAAAATTACTGAAGAAACTGAGAAATAAACATAAACTCGCTGTGCCCACAACCAGGCTTCACAAGATTAATGTATCTTTTAAAGGGCAATGTATACGCTTCTACAACAAAACTCCTAGTGAGTTGCAAAATCTATCAATAAATAAATTCAAACAAATTGTCAAAACCTTTCTGTGCAAAAAGGCTTACTACAAAATATCAGATTATTTAGAAGATAAAAAAGCTTGGGACGGGTTTTGCTCCAACTCGAAAAATAACAACGAACAGGCTAAAGGTTTCTTAGTCGCTTCTTTACTTTAGTCTACATACCGGAGCGACAGAAATCAAAAGTACCCCTTTATTTCTGTGTCAGTGTTTTATTTTAAGAATTTGACCTTTCCTGTGTACATTTTTGTATGTATGGAAATAAAGAATTTTTGATTTTGATCTGAACTTATGAAAAACAAAAAAGTCGAACTAAGTGGTCCTGTCAAACGCCGACTAGAAACATTAATAGAGGTTATCAACACATCAACCTATTAACCGGTTATAACGCTCTAAGAACATTATTATTGACAATTAAGATTGACGATATAGCAAAATTCGTAGTTAATTCAAATTGTTTACTTTACGCCGACGATGTAAAGATCTATGTTGACATAAAATCTCAGAATGACTTTGATCTACTTCAGCGGAATTTAGACGCAATTCAGACTTGGAGTAAAAAGAATATGTTACATTTTAGCATCTCTTTAGAGGAGGATCTTACAACTTTGTTGTTATTTGACAGGACTGCGGATGTGACTACCGCTGCGTAGCCCTCAACGAGTACCGAAGCTTAGTGAAATGCTACTGCCCTTCTACTTGGACCACAGACGCTCAGGACTCTACCAAATGCATTCGTAAGTCTCAATTTTTATGGCTTCCATATTGCTCAACTGAGTTTAACATTTTAGCAATGGGATTCTTCATTATGGAGCTATTTTTTTTCCTTCGTATCAATGCAACAGTAGTCCAGCAGTTTGATAACAAAGAATTCGCCATTGAACTTGAAAGATAAATTTGAAAAAGTTGAGAAGTTAGACTTCCCTAGAGTGTTATAGAATTGCCCCTCCAACCTAGTCCGTCCATAGGATTCCTGAAATGGGGTGGAATATATTCCACCCCATTTCAGGAAAAAACCCACCCTTGATTTGGACATATATGTCCAAATCAAGGGTAGGTTTCAATAAAATTGCAATAGAGACAAATTACAACTAGGTAGTTTATATAACACTTATTTGCCCCTTGGAGTCAAGATCCTAGGTCCGTAGGTAACCGAGGCTCTCCGGGTTTTTAAAAAATACCTGAGCGTCTGGTCGAAGCGATCGTGACCCGCGAGCTGGTGAGTATCTGGCACAGCGCATTAGCATTGCCATAAAACGGGGCAATGCAACCAGCCAGCGTCTTGGGGACGCTACCGACTGCTATCTGCAGTTAGCTAAATTGCTTCAATTATTGATTGCTAAATTTATTTAAATTATTTTTGATTGTAATTTTCTGTGTGATGAAGATTTTTTATTTTATTTAATACGTATATCAATTTCCTGAAAATCTAAGCCGTCACCAGGCAGACTGCCCAGAATACCTACTAGCAGCATTTCCATGTTGAATGGAAATGATAATTCGTTGACCGAAATAGAAGCCAGCATTCTTATCACCTGTGGACTCTATACTATATCTCTTTCCACTCATATAGTTTTATTAGTATCTCTAATGACTTTGTTGTTTCAGTTGAAGACTCGTGGCCCAGAATTTCTTGGGTGTTGATCATCATATTGTCTATTGCTGTGTTTATCTTCGCGTTAGCAGTTCTATGCATCTGCTTGTATCTATGTAAGCACTTACATTTTATCTTTTATATATTTGTATTATATTCCTTTAAATAAATGAAGACAAATAATATGTTACATAATCTTTACCAAAAACATAGAACACTCGGAACAAGTATTTGCCAATCGTGCAAATATTTGTTATGGGAATCGAGCCCGCAACCTCCTGCGTCGCAAGCGGACCTCGCCCACAGAAATTGTTGAATATGTATTAAATGTAATATACCCAGGTTAACATATCATAAATCCGACAGACAACATATACATGCGTAAAAAGGAGCAAGAGGACAGATCAAAGCACATCGAAGACCAAGAAATCCAGCTCCAAAGGCTTCGTAACAACGGGAACGACAACCCTCTCACCATGGCATTCAATCCGCACTACGGCAGCGAGACTATGTTACCACCGGGCATCGATGTGAGGGAGCTCCCGCAAGTTTCTAGGGAGAGTTTAAAACTCGTCAAGTGAGTATTTTTTAAAAGAAAGCATTTTTTTTGACCTTAGATCGCAAGTGATATGTCATCATCAGCCTATATTAGTCTGATATGATGATAATTATTACAAACTAGCAGCGCCTCGCGGTTTCACCCGCGTAGTTCCCGTTCCCGTAGGAATTTCGGGATAAAAAGTAGCCTATGTCCTATTCCAGACTATAATCTATCTCTGTGCCGAATTTCATCCAGATCCGTTTTGCCGTTCTGGCGTGATAAAGGAACAAACATCCATCCATCTATCAAACTAGCAGCGCCTCGCGGTTTCACCCGCGTAGTTCCCGTTCCCGTAGGAATTTCGGGATAAAAAGTAGCCTATGTCCTATTCCAGACTATAATCTATCTCTGTGCCGAATTTCATCCAGATCCGTTTTGCCGTTCTGGCGTGATAAAGGAACAAACATCCATCCATCTATCAAACTAGCAGCGCCTCGCGGTTTCACCCGCGTAGTTCCCGTTCCCGTAGGAATTTCGGGATAAAAAGTAGCCTATGTCCTATTCCAGACTATAATCTATCTCTGTGCCGAATTTCATCCAGATCCGTTTTGCCGTTCTGGCGTGATAAAGGAACAAACATCCATCCATCTATCCATCTAAACTTTCACGTTTATAATATTAGTGAGATATTAGTGAGATCACTCAAAAAAAAATATAATTTTACAAAAACAAGAAAGAAACTTAAAGCTCCTGAATTCACACCCACTTCACTATTTTTTTAAGTTTCACGGCACCTTCAAGTAATAATCTCCCTGAACTTATGGGCTCAGGTCGGAATCATCTTTCCTATACAATACTCTATACAAAAGCGAAATAAATATTTTTAAACTTACGCGATCTGAACACATATTTATAAATACTATTTAACAGTCGACAGTTACTATTTAACGGCAGTGTGTAAACCTGTCGAAACGTCGGGAAAATAAGGTAATTAAACGCGATAAATACCCGTTAAATAGTATTTATAAAAAGCGAAATAATCCTCATAACTCTGGAGATATCGAGTTGCATGCAAGCAAAAATTAAAAAATGCAATCAAATGAGACCCCCTTCCTTATTTGAAGTTCGAATCCTCTCCATCCTCAGGGCTCTCGGCCACGGCGCATTCGGCGAAGTCTACCAAGGTCTCTACCGCCACCGCTCCAACGACACCATTGACATGCCAGTCGCCGTCAAAACGTTACCAGAGATGTCGACAGTGCAAGCTGAGCATGACTTCCTCATGGAAGCTGCGATCATGGCAAAGTTCAATCATAGCAATGTCGTGCATATGATTGGGGTCTGCTTTGACAGGCATCCGAGGTAAGATAATTGTTTGATCTTTATGTTATTTTTTTCCTTTTTCCTACTCTAGGAGGTCATCGCAGCATGTCTTTGTCTTCTATTCTCCCATAACAGCCGTCATATCCCACACCATTTTTACTCATGTCTTCATTCACTTTACACAGTCCACCCATCTTTTCTTTGGTTTTTCTCTCCCCATATACCTAACCTTTCGCATTCTTACCGAACATTCTTATTCAACGTTTCACACATTGTAATTTACACCATCGACGACACCGGTCGCTGTCTAAACGTTACCAGAGCTCTCGACAATGCAAGCTGAGCATGACCTCCTGGCGGAGGCTGCTATCATGGAGAAGTGCAATCATAGCAATGTCGTGCATATGATTGGGTTCTGCTTTGACAGGAATCCGAGGTAAGATAATTGTTTGAGCGGCTCTTTCTGCCATTTTCTTCCTCTAGGAGGTCATCGCAGCATGTCTTTGTCTTCTACTCTCCCGTAACAGCCGTCATATCCATTCCCAAACCTTTTTTACCCATGTCTTCATTCACTTAAAGGTGGAAGCGCACTACGCGTCAGTGGAACTGCGCGGCCGCGGCACTGCCCGTCAAATTAGAACAAATCACCAAAAAAGCCGCGCAGTTCCAATGACGCGAAGTGCGATCAGTCTCATAGGATTTCATATAAAGAATAACTGGCCCTCAACTGGTTTCAAGATCTGGAAGAGTAAGTAGTAATTTTGTGCTAAACTCGATTGTTTTTGAATAAAATCCTCCTTTTCCAGATTCATAGTCATAGAGCTCCTAGCCGGAGGAGACCTGAAGAACTTCCTCAGAGAGTCTCGACCGAAGCCTGAGCGAGCCAGCGCTCTCTCCATGAAGGATTTATTACAGTGCGCGTCTGACGTGGCTAAAGGATGCAGATATCTGGAGTCCAAGAGATTTATACACAGGTAAGGGAATGGTAGATGGAATAGTCTGGGAGGCTGTACGGAGGCGGAGGCTGTACCCACCATTCGATTTAATCCAGCTGCCGGCGATGACGATGAAGAAGCGACGCGTTGTAAGTGTCAGATTCCAGTATATCTCAGGTCCAAGACATTTATGTACCGATTAAATAAATAAATATGGCTAAAACGGACCAGATAAACACGCGGGAGGAAATCTGCATGACAGAAAAAGGGCCAAGTTGACACTATTAAGTATCGAGACAAAACAACTCTCACTTGACGCTCTAAATTAAATTTAACGTGTTCCATATACCTAGATTACAAAAGGTAGGCAAATCATTTATGGGAACATGCGTACGCTTCTATAAAAAGCTTCCATCTGAAGCAACTGAGCTCCCTATTCGTAAATTTAAACAGTACATAAAACTAAATCTTATCAAGAAAGCCTTTTACTCCATAGATATTTAAAAAAAAAAAAAGCTTTGTGAATATTTGAACCTAGGCCCATTCTTCTGCCTATATTCTTATATCTGGGTCTTAGGCCTTAGTTACGGAGACGCGGGGCGTCGCACGTTGCGTTGGGCGGCCCGCTCTGAATTCAAACATGGCGTTGTTGAGTGCGAGAGAGAGGAGAGACGCCACGCCACACGCGACGCGCGACGCCCCGTGTCTCTGTAAATGAGGCCTTAATACTAAAGTTGCTTCTCTGGTTCCTTTACCCGTTTTTTTTCCTGAACCCGTTTTGGTTTTCACCTAAATTCTTTTTTTATAAATGCGTATATAGTAATAGAATCGTTATATTTATTAGGTATTTTATTCGGATTTACAGAACTTTATATATTTTTTTAATTATTTATGAATTAGTTTATTAACTATCCAGGTATCTTCTTTCCATCTGTGCATGCACACGTACCCACTACTACAAACTTGTCTCTCTCACCCAATAAGGTTTGCTGGAAGAGAACTCTTTTTAGGGTTAAGCTCGCCTTTGCGATACCTCTTGTTTTAAGCTTTAAAAAATTGTTTTTATCAGTGCAATAAAGAATTATGAATTATGAAATTCTCCTCTATTTTTGATCGGATTATGTTTTGATAGATTTTGAGTATTATTTTAGAAGCTTGTGAAACTAAGCTAAGTGTTGTGTTCTCTGCATTTTAAAGTGCAGGTACTTTAGCTAGGTAGAGATCTACTCCAGGTCCAGGCAGCAGAATAGCAACTAGAGCGCTACTACAGCGCACACAAATCATCGTTTCATTTAGGAGCGCCCTTCCTTCTGTCTCGTCAGACTAGCTCGATGGTACCATGACATGCATTGTCACTGTACTTAGGCATGAGGCATTTAAACGTTCTTATACAGCTGTAAAACAGCGTTAAGGCGAATGGTAAGGCAAATGACCTTGGGCATGTCCGCGCGCCTATATGCAGCAATGAGTGCTTGTTTTCGATTCAGCATACCATGTAGTGCCCTAATCAACCAAATAATACGATCCTCTGCGGTTAGGTGACGAGTAACTGGTCAGGTTTGTATCACAGATTTTGTAGGCAAAAATACGTTTTTGCGTTTAATATCGTTATTTTGACTGCTTTTCGACGATAATGGACCGCCAAGAGATAGGTATGAACTATGTGAATCACTATACTGAGTTTAGCACTGATCGAATTTGAGACACCGATAAAAAGTGTGTTCGAAGCAACTAAACACACACTATAACTAACACTATAACAACTAAACTATAATTAACGGCACACATTTGGGACCGCCAAGCTTTTGTTCAAGATATGTGTTACAGGATATATAAATTTCAAAACTCCACAATCAATATTTTTGTCAGAAAACGGGTTCAAAAACACCTAATTTTCGTGTTTTTGCCTTCATATTCGCCTTAAGTGCTATATTGGCTGCTTTTTAGGTGTTCATTACGCTTGGTTGCTGCTTGGGGAGGCATTTAAATCTCAGCGGCATGCTTCCCTCAGGACGACTTTGTCCACTTCCTAACTTGACCACTTCCAAAGTTGACCACTTCCTAAATCGTCTTGTTCTTTTACTGCATTTTCACTCCTCAAATCCAACTTTTGTCTACTTCCTAAACAGTCCATTCCCAAACTCGTCATTTCCTAACTTGCTTCTCTCAAACGTGACATTTGTTACTTGAAAGCAACAAATTGTCATACAGCAGCGGTGCAATGCAGCCAGAGTCTTGACGGACGCTTCCGACTGGTATTGATGATATGATCCGGAGGTACTGACTGATATGGATCAGTTGAGCTACCTGTAGATTGCTTGCAACAGTCTGCAGTTAGCTAAATTGTTTCAATTGTAAATACTAGTTTTAATTTAATTCTATCATTTGATTGTTTTTTTTTGTTCATATTAGAGATAGATAGATAGATAGAGATAGAGATGCATTTATTGACACACAGAGATACAACACAGAACAGAAAAGGAGGAAAAAAAATATACAAAAGTTACTTGGCCTTACCTACCCACTCACCCACAGACTAGATGCAAGAGAGAAATAAGCTAGTTAAGTGAGTAGGCAGGCAAGCTTGGTTGTGGGTAAGTCAGCCCCCCGGGTGTGTGCTCTGCGCTGTAACGGTGCAGGCCAAAGGGTTCCACCTCAGCTTAATGCAACCTCACATTAATGTAAATATTATACTAATACTCAAAATCAATGACTTTCCAGGGATATAGCAGCTCGCAACTGCCTCCTCTCCTCTCGAGGACCTGGCAGAACAGTCAAGATAGCAGACTTCGGCATGGCTCGGGACATCTACAGAGCTGAGTACTACAAGAAGGGAGGCAAAGCCATGGTTCCTATCAAGTGGATGCCGCCAGAGGCTTATATTGATGGCGTTTTTACTATCAAGACTGATGTTTGGTAAGTTTTTACTATAAAGACTGATGTTTGGTAAGTTTTTAGTATCAAGACTGATGTTTGGTAAGTTTTTACTATAAAGACTGATGTTTGGTAAGTTTTTAGTATCAAGACTGATGTTTGGTAAGTTTTTACTGTCAAGACTGATGTCTGGTAAGTCTTTACTGTCAAGACTGATGTTTGGTAAGTTTTTCGGCAAATAACTTTGTCAGAAGACCTGTGGGGACTGTGTTGTGACTCTTGCGAACTGTTTTCTTGTCTGTGTTCTTTTTGCATGCAGTCTTTGAGTGACAATCTAGAGGGCATCCATTAAATGCAATGTTACCTTAATGTATAAGATCAATACGAGTGTGAGCACCACTACAAACCAACGTTGGTTTAATGGTGCAATATTTACTAAACTATGTATACTTTTATAAATAAATAATAATAATTATTATTATTATTATAAATACGTGAGCTGATTTTGGCGATTTTACGACCGCTCCCCTTGGTGAGATGTCGTGAGATATGGCTCGACTTTATGGGGGGGGGGGGGGGGGGGGGGCATAATCTCACGTGAGATTTTTGAAAACTGAGCTTGTTTGCATTGCTTTTAAGAACGTAGTCTAGAATCAAAGTGATAAATTTGAACAATAAAATACTTACATCAAAGAAAAGAGAATCTCGCGCCAACACGAAACGAACAACTGCTAAAATTCAAGGGAAAATAATTACGTGACATTTGCCGATATATATCATGACTTCGAGTTTTAACAGTTTTATTCGTGTTAATCATGAAACATTTGATTCCAGGTCGTTCGGTGTGCTACTATGGGAGGTGTTTTCTCTAGGCATCATGCCGTACACAGGGTGTTCTAACCGAGAGGTTATGGAGATGGTTTCTGGCGGGGGAAGACTGGAGAAACCCACTGGTAAGGAGCACAATATTATAAAGACACAGATAAAGATACAGCTTTATCTACACTAATATTATAAAGAGGAAATTTTGTATTTTTGTATGTAACGAATAAACTTAAAAAATATGGACCGATTTCACAAATTCTTTCACCATTAGAATCCTACATTATTCCTGATGAACATAGGCGATAGAATATACCCGTGCGAAGCCGGGGCGGACTGGTAGTAACGTATTTGAACTTATAATAAAACACTGTTTTAACCGGATTGATCGCGTATATTTTATATTTTGTTTATAACCTGACGTTTCGGAGGCTTTTCAGCTTCCATGGTCACAGGCAGACTGAGGTGACATTTGTCTTTACAAGTAATTTTAGTTTACAGGTAAAAACAGTGTTTTATTATGAGTTCTCGCGAAAATAACCTTAGAATATACTATATTTGAATTTCCCACAGGTTGTCCATCCGAAGTGTACAGACTGATGTGTGAATGTTGGGCCCCAATGCCGGGCGACAGGCCGTCCTTCGCAGAGCTTTTTGACTTGCTACAAATTATGTTGCAGGTTAGTCATTCTCTTAAGCGAGTTTAAGGCTAAGCAAGGACCTTAGCCGTGTGGTGCCGGCTTAGAATTAGCACCACCCCAACTCTTCCCTTTGATGTCGTAAGAGGCGACTAAGGGACATACACCGGGAGGCGGGCAGCAGCGCCTCTTGCAGAATAGATCTACCACTGAACTGCGATCCCCAACCCGCATGCCCAGCGTGGGGATTATGGGCACTACCCCTGATGAGATAAAAGCCAATAAAAAATGATATCAGTTCGCAAAAAATTTCGATTTCGGCGGGACTCGAACCCGCGCCCCACCGTCAGTACGCCGAAACACAATTTTTGGGAACTTATTTCATTTCTTAGAGATAAAGTGCGGGTAAAAGGCACCGTAACAAAAAAAACCTTAAAAGCCATTAAGGCGATTATCAGGGAGAGGCCGCGTCCAGCAGTGGACCATTATAGGCTGTTGAGGAGGAGGAAGGGAATTTGTGCGTCATGTGCGTCTGAGTTGACTTTTTGCTCACGTTTAGGGCTCATTATATGTTTTTCCTATCACGCGGGCCACACGCATGCGGAACACGGATTCGCTGGAGCAATTACAGTTTCAAGTGGCACGCGGTCGAAAATCCGCATGACACGTGCCCAGTTAGTACGGAACCCTCGATGTGAGTCCGACTCGCATTTGACGTTTTTTTAAACGAATCTCAATCACCATAGAATTTCCGGCCAGCATGACTTGGTGACGAAGTATGGTTTAAAATAGGCTGGATGTGGTGTTGTAGTTACAATGACACATCAAAATCAAAGCTGCGTCACCGAATTCATCATTCACAGATGGGCCCTTGCTTTAATCTTAATGATGAGTAATTTTGACACATGTTTATAAAAAAAAGTCAAGCTGTTTGTCTCGTTACTCGTAGGAAAGTCACTTAAATGTTTTCAGGCCTTGTAATTGTCAATTTACTTATACTGGTTTATTACCGTCCTTAATAAACGCAGCTAATGAATAATACATAATACAAACATAATGAAAGATACTCGAATAAAAATATCGACGGTATTGAATAATTTCTATTTGTATTGTGATGCAGCCACCAAGAAGTTATAGAGTTTGAAAAACACACGGTTTTACATTTGGTAACAATCGTTTTTTGCAACTATTGTTCCAATGTTGATTTTTTATTTCAATAAATATAGTAATTTTCCTTGTGTTTATATTTTTCGTTTAATAACATTTTTCACTTTAATAATAATATCCACATTTTTTTACTTCTGTAACTAGGTACATCTTTTATTATGAGATAACTAAACGTTTGTTACGAGATGTAGCAGTAAAAAAATTCAAATGTAAAAATCAAATGTACCTACCTATCCTTTTTTTAAAGTCAAAAGACCTTCGTTTGACCACAAAATTGTAAATAAAAATATATTGCATTCTATATTTTATTCCACAAATTAAATGTATCCTATTTTTTTGAAGTCAATTGACGTTTGACCTTAATATTGTAAAAAAAATGTTATTTTTTTATTCCAGGACCCAGTAATCTGCAACACACCGCTACCCGACATAGCCCACATCGGCGGTATTACCTTCCCTAACGGCACGCAGGTATGTTCCACTGAGCACCACTACCCCTTAGAAATAGATACCTACACTGTTACGAGGCGTTTTTCCTTTTTACACTACGTAACAACATATTATAAATTGAACTTAGCGTTAGATAAAAAAACTTGCTTATCTGTGTGAATCAAGAATCCTACCTTTTGAATTCACGAAATCACATTCATAAACTTTTATTGTGAATTGAAAAAAAAAACATTGTTTTTATTTCTTACAGAGAAATTGTATATAAATTAGATATAATTATCTGAGTAACTAAAAACGAGTGACCAATGTTATCTTGATTATAAAAAAATGTTAAAACCGGATCTTAGATATTTTTTTTAGTTAATCGACTCTACCTCGTAGCCAATAAATAGATCACACAGCACTGTTATTAGATGTGATGACAAAATAAATGCACCACATTTTGATTCCTTCACAAAATTTTAATATTGGTGGTTATTCATAACCGTTTTAATACCTGCCATTATAACCTTTTTTTATTCTTTTTTAATTAGGGACTTTGATTCTTACAATGACTAAAGTAAGTAAGTAAGTCCCATAGGATACCATTATAACCTGGAAAAACGTCTCATAGAATAAGCTCCTAATTGCAAAAAGTACCTGAAGTACTTCCCCACTTCACAAATAAACTCAACTACTTTAAATAAAATACTAATTTGTCTTTTTTCTTCCAACGTTTTCGCTCTGGCTACTAGAAGCAAGTAACTGGTTTTTTATATTAAAAACGTTTTTCGGATTCGATGTTAGATTCGTGAATTCGTGGATCCATGCTTAAAGCGCATGTTTTTTTTATTTTCCCCTTCCTAGAATGACGCGTAGATAGACCCCGTAGAGTAGAAAAAGAGATTCATTGGAATGTCAAATTCAAAATTGGAACTGTCTTGCATGTTAATGTCAAAATTAAAAAGCATTGCAACTAAATTTTGATCATGGAATTTATTGCGCAACATTCGATAAGCAACACTACCCGTAACATGAAATTATAAGCGCATTGTATGGTGCAAACAACACATTGCGCACTTTTACCCACTAACTTGTGTTCCGCGCAATGTTTGACACGTCAAATGTTGTGTAGGAAAAATAAATATCATAGAAAATTCTAAAATATTTACTAAAACTCATTCTTACATTAATCCTCATTTAAAAAAACATTGCAGGGATCACAAATAATCATTATTAACTTTGTGTTTATCATTGCTTGCTTTGTGAATTTGAAACAACATACCTATATTATTTCAAGGAATCTCTTCGGAAATACTTCAAATGAGTGTACCTACTTGCCTAGTAGCTATAGCGAGGAACCACCTATTCTATATTTTACCTCTGTCCTTTTCGCTAGGTTTTATAATGATATAATGTCAAAGGTATTATAAAGGTACAGGTTACAAAGGTATTTATAAAAGTTATGTTCAAGTCAAGAATGAATGACTTCCTTCGAATGCCTTCATCTTCACTTAACCGAGCGAGACAGTAGCCAAGGACTTGTCTATCACCAATATAATAAAAAAACAATATAAAATTATAAAACCTAGTGCAATGCACGAGTAGTGTTTAAAAAGTGCGGGGGGATAAGTCTAAAAAAAGCAGATGTCAGGGATTTTTTTTAAATCAGGGAATAATTCCCGAAATCCCCCTAAATCCCCCCGCACGGTGTTATTGAGCGTGGCATGTTGGCAGAATGACGACGGTGACTACCTCGTGCCGATGTCGCAGGCAACCGCAACGCAAGCTAGGTAACTATGCCGTGAGGTTGACAGGACATTTATAAATAAGACTTAATAGAATTTTTGGAATGAAAAGTTAAGTTGATTAGTATAAGGAACAAGTATTAGCAAAAGCATGTTACTTGAATTAAAGAATAGATAAAAATATGCAAAAAAATAATTCAATAATTATGAAGGGAAGAAAAAACCTAAAAGTACTAAAAAAAGAATGAATATTACAATGAGGGCTTTTCAATGCAATCTATAAAAAAACAATCACGCTTTTTATTTTGACTCTAGATGGCGCTGCACAAAAGTCAAGTGTCAATGTAGTGTCATATAGTAAGCAACGTAATAATTTTCCGTTTCCACCGTTTTTTGACACTTGAGTTTCATACAGCTCCATCTAAGTCTATGGCAATCACTTTTTTTTTAAAGGTCACATTGAAAAACACTCAATGAAATAACAAAGAAAACATGAAAAAAAGGAGTTCGTAAAGAACATATTTTGTTTTTATTTGACTAACTTTGGAAAACAGCTAAAAATGGTGCTGCTTTTAAAAATGTTCTGTCAACCTTATTTCATTTAATTTACTCATCATTATAACTTCTAATTCTAATAAAACGTCATTTCTAAAATAAATCTCGATCCTCTTGCCAAATTGTATGTTGTCATGTCATAGTACCTAATCCCGCTCGAGCGCAAAACGGGTTGTTTGTCTGTCATTTCCCGAAAATACTTAGGTACCTAACTATACCTACCAAAAAAACTATTTAAAAAAACTTACTATAAAAATGTCTTTGTTTATCTGAACTCCTAGTCGATTTCACTGTAATCTATAGACGTGATCTTGACGTCTCGTTTTTCCACGTTTTGGTACAGCGCCTCTGTCGTGTGTGGACAGGGTACTACGGAAATCCCACACACATTTTTTTTGTCTATTTTATTGTTAAGTAAATTGTTGTTTAGGCAGATTTTTATAGACATACCATGTAAGTTTATTTTCGTGATTTAGTTTATTAATGTGACCGCAGAGCGACCAAGACTCTCAACCTCTTGTTTTAAATATAAAAAAGTAGGTATTAGACGACACGACCACGTCTGGATGGATACTATCTTCAAATGGACTCGGAGCTATGATATACTTACCAAGACTTTTTATATCAGAATACAAATAAAACACAGAGAAATGACTGATAAATTACCCGAGAACAAAGTTCTAAAAATTTGCATGATGAATCCAATTTCCTCTTAACGAAAATCTTAAAGCAAACAGTAAACTGTGCCTACACTTCTCAGTCCCTATTAGAAATTTTCATTTCAACTTCTTTATTTTATGCTACAAGTAATTTGTAATACCTACATATTTACTTAAATGTGGTCTCAATAGCTCATCTTGTATTTTCCCGAGTGTGAAAACTAAAAATAAAACAAGCTTTGTTACCTACGAAATGTTTCTAGCTCGAAGGACAATATTGGTTTTATTTGGTGTACACAACAAAGTTTTTATCTATAACTATCATTCAACCAAAATGCCTGCTGAGATCTCTTCATATGGGGCAACTAGTTTTTATCTGCAGCTTCGAACGCGTTAATATCGGATAAAAGTAGCCAATATGTCCTATAGGATATAAATTTATATCCGTGTCAAATTTCAACAAGATACGTTAAGGCAATCCTTGTTTATCCTGGCAAAGGGCTCCTTCATACCCAATCTCTTTCACGGTCAATAGGGTATATGCATATTTAGTATGCTATTTCATCACCGAATATAAATAAAACACCCACAATTTTTTACAAAATTATTGAAAAACGAAAAATTAAACTGAAGTCAGTTTTGGGGGATAAAAACGCTGCTCCTTTTTCTGAGACGTCACCGTTCAGTTTGTCCTTCATCCTTCCTTCCTTTAAATTAAAATAAAATTTGAACCAAATAAACGATAAAAACCATCATGTTTGTTGTTTGTGTGTTCTCTTAAAATAATTTGCTTTCTTTCGAAAAAAGAAATACCTCTAAAAGCTTCATGACAATACGGTGAACGGTGACGTCACGTTTAGAAATGTTGCCACTGAGAAATATCTACTTTTCAATTATTTCACAATAAAAACATCAAAAAATTCAAATATATATTATATGCAAATAATATTTATGTAAATAGGGAATGCGAATAAAATTAGTCAGCTTTTTTGAAGTTACATGTATATAGGTACTACCCTATTATTTGACCATGTTCAAAGAACGAGCTATTGAGACATAGTACGACTTGAGTCTATATGCAACGTTGTAAAATGTTATAGCTCTATGGATCCCCTGATGAGTCATAGCATCAAGCAAACGGCGGCCATGGACCCCGAAGAAATAGAGGATTCACAATATCAACATCTTCTGAAAGGTTAGTAGCGAATTCTTAAATAAAATATAAGTAATGCAGGACAATTTACACAGCATTATCTAGCCCCAAGCTAAGTAGAGGTTGCGTTTTTTATGGTTTCCTATGGCACAAACAATTACAATCTTATCCAAATTAATAATAGACAGGGAGGACCAAACAGTGACGTAAAAAAATGAATATTATGATATTAAATAATTTCCTAAAAATTTTCTATTTCGGTAAGATTCGAAACCGCGCCCCACTCTCAGATGAGTACCTAGTGATGAGGCACCTAGGGGCCATTCCTTATATTCAATCTACGAGAAATATACAAAAGGTTGTAGGTTAACAAAGATTTAGGGAGATATAATGTATTAGGTAATAGCTATGTGAATAGTATAACGATATTTTACTTGTTCTATATAATATACTTTACTTCCAGTATCACAAGAATATGGCAACATTCCGCTGGTCTGCCCGCCCGAAGGCGCGAGGCTGGATGCTTCCGCTGGCGACAGGAGCCAGCCTGCCAAGTTTCTGCCGTCTAACTCTACCGACAGGTAAGCTAAAGATTATGGCAACACTAGCAATACTCCCAGTATCACAAGAATATGACAACAGTCCGCTGGTAGCCCGCCGGAAGGCTGGATGCTTCCGCTGGCGACAGGAGCCAGCCTGCCAATTTCCAGCCGACTAAGTCTACCGACAGGTGAGTTAAAGATTATGGCAACACTGGCAATGCTCCCAGTATCACAAGAATTTGGCAACATTCCATTGGCAGCCCACCCGAAGGCGCGAGGCTGGATGCTTTCACTGGCGACAGGAGCCAGCCTGCCAAGTTTCTGCCGTCTAAAACTACTAGCAGGCAAGTATGTACCAACTTTGGGAGCATTAGATTTGTACCGTGGGGCGGTATAAATCTTTTGTGCGGGAATCGACAAATCGTTTTCAATCTAACTACATATATGTACCTATAGATCCAGTAGAGATGTGCTACGTTGCTAATTTTCCAGCCGACCAATACGATCGCTCCGTTATCGCGTCATTTTTGTCAGTTATGAAAACGACACGATTATGCAACTATCCTACTGGTCGGCTGGAAAAATAGCAACGTAGCATATCTCTGGTGGAAAAGCAGCCTGAATGATAATCTTTCAAAAACTTGCCTTATGATAGCCTAATAACTAAGGCGCGGTAAATAATTAAAAAGTAAAGAAACCTATACATCGAACGAATTTGACCCATTCACAAAATCACTATTCCAGATTGCTTAGCTCAGCGTCACTCGACAGCTCCGGCAGCGAAGGACCAGACGTCGTCTGGGAGACGTCGTTCATCGAACGTCCGAGGATTGCCACGGAGGGACCTGCTGTGAGTCACACAGACTACTATTACTAGACTAGACCGTTAATTTAGAGACCTTAAACCTGATGTATATAAATCAGCTTTAGATTTTGATAATAATGACGCTGTTATCTCAATTGAAGGTAAAGTTTTTGATATATTAAAAGCTTTACCCACAAACGGCATCGAAAGTTTAAATTTTTCCTTGTATAGATTGTAGTATCGCTACGATAGTGGAATACTTTATGTATATATACAAACATCATATACAAAATCTTTTAAAAGTAGGTAGTTATTTTTAAAAGACTAACATCATCGAGCAGATCTTTAAGTTCTCCCCCTTGGGTGCCAACTTCGTAGTTCGTAAGTTATTTTTCTAGCAAGCGTTGTCAATGTTTTATCTTTTATAGGTGGATAAACTGATAAGCATAACCCCGACCTCGCCCAAACCCCCAGAGAACGTCCTAACAAAGGCGATCGAAGCCAACGTCATAGACAAGACGAACCACAAAAACACCCTCTTCCCAGAAAGAAAGGCGGCCCCAATAGCCTCCCCTGATCCACCCCGCATCAACGCATGGAAAGAACCACCAAAACTAAACCCAAAACCGTTCCCAGCAAAGCCTTTATGCCTTGACGCTGCACAGCTAGAACAGAACCTAAACGCACTCAAGAAGAACAGTGGCTCAGTCAATTTGAACACAATGAACATCCTCCCTCCGTACATAAACGTAGTCACGCCTAATAAGCTATCAGAGTCAAAAACCATCCAGATAGATCCTAAGAAAGCTGTTATCGATGACTTGCCAAAGGAAAACGAACCTAAGGAAGAGAAAACAAAGCTTAAACAGTCTACTTCTGCCGCTAGCTTGCTGAACGGTCCGATGACAGACGTACCGTACGTTGACAGCAGTGATACGACGTCCTCGGCCAGTAACACAAGTAATAACGTAAAGAACATAAATAATATAAATAACTACGGAGAAGTTAAGATAGGAAAGGGTAAAAATAAAGTCTGCAAACAGGGTAGCAAAGGTCAGGCCGAATTTGTCGTTGAAGCTGAGATAAGCTGCTAAGTCAGTCGATAGGATGAAAAATTGTGAATGTGAAACTCGGTTGTCCACACCGTCGTTTGAAAAACTTAAGTGAACGTTCTAGTAAATGTAAATATAAAAAAGTGTATTTAAGTCATCAGTGAACATTATCGTGCGTCAGAATTGTAGAAAAACTTGGATGTCCGTCATGCTTTTAGAGAAATAATTTAATGCTCAATTTGCTCAATATTTTGCATTAAAAAACGTTTGAAGGTCAGAATATGATGTCAATAGTTTTTCTACTTAGATATTTAACTGGTTTTGACTTGTGTATTTGTAAAGTTTTTTATCGCTTGGTAGAAATATATAGAAAAATGTTTTTGGCAATGGAATATTTTCTGATACCTATAATTTAACTGACAAACTTGACATAATGTTCGAAATACGCACATTGCATTGTTTAATAGGCTTTTTGTCAAAACGAGGTTAAATAATATACGACTTATAAAAAAATCCAATAGTAATAATGTCTAAATTGTTAATCAAGTACCTACCTTTAATAGTGATAGGTGTTGTTTTTGTCATAAAAATGATATATCAACCCTTAGATCATATGTGGTAGTGCTTAAACATGTGTAAATATTAATGAAAAAGTAGATTCGTCCGTACAATTAATTTGAATAGTTAAAATATTGCGGGCACCTGATCCCAATTATGTTCGTTGGATGTGTAATATATGAAAATTCAACCTAACCCAGAGATTAGAAATGTATAAAAAATAGTAGAATATATACGAGGGAAAGGTCTTTTCATGAAATCATTTTAACGTTTCTAATCATGCTCAGAAAGATATTTCTGTTTCAATTGGAACTTAACTTAAAGGTTGTAAACCAGATCAGAATTTTACTAAAATAGTATTTTATACAATGATTTTATGAATCGACCTTTATAACAAAGTGTGTTTACACATAAGAAGCTTTAAATTACACTTTAAGATAGAATAAGAATTTCAACAAACTATTTATTATAATCAGAGTAGTAGTATACCTTTATTTAATTTTAATTGCCTCTAAAAATGCATTTATATTGTTTTGTATTGAGGCATGTAATAACAGGGTATCATGTTTTTTTCATTATTTTAGAGTTGCTATTAATTAAGTACCTGTCAGTTTGACAGCGAATGCCATACAAAGTTATGCCAAACGCGAGATGCCAAAATAATTTATAAAAACATTAAACGAACGCTAAAAATGTTGCTTGCACTTCTGTTTCACATTTGAAACGAGTATATTTAGTTATTTCTTTTGAAATATAAAAAATGCACATAAACTAAAATTTAAACTTGCACTCTATTTCTAGGCCAAATATTTCATCGTAATAGGTACATATAAAAATAACTATTATTACCTATATTTATTCTAAATGTTTTGTTTAAAAGTTGTTAAAATTGTTTTTAAAACATATTTTATGGGTAGTTACTTGTAATGTCATTTAAAATAGCGGTTATTGGTCTTGAAAAGTTCAAGTAATTTCTATAAAAAGATATATCTTACAGGATCTCGTCACTCTGTCGGATAAATCGACTTAAAATATATTTTTTCCGACGAATAACGTTTGATTGTCACTTCAATATTGTTGCTCAATTTAGGAGTATTATTTTATTAGAGAAAACCTTTTTATAATATTTTCTTTTAAAATATAAGGTTGTGAGGTATGTATAGCGACGGAAAACATGAGTATTGTCGAAAAAGTTCCTTTAAAAGTTTGTCTTAAAAAAAGTGACTTTGAAATGTTATTCTTCAATTTAATCATTCAAAATTTAAACAACGAAGTTGGATTAAAAACGATCATAATCAGATTAAATGTTACATACTTAAATGTACCGGCTAGACACCAAAAATATGTAAATCAGTGTAAAATCCGTGTTAGATTGTACAATGTACATTGCTATTAGAAAGCACATTTATAATTATATTCATAACTAAATTATAAGAAGTGTATCGTAAAATTTATAAAATAACAATAAATGGAAAAATTGTAATTGATATTAAAAAATTAAATCATTATTAATAAATGTACAATTTTCGTAGTTTTATTAGAACCTACCTTTCCTTATCCACTTGACATCTATGTTTCTTTATGGTTGTCTTATCTTTTGGTCAGATAAGTACCTACTACACACTAGCCAAACAAGATGTACAAAAGAAATTAGAGCGTGTACCTATGTATAGTATAGACCGTATGACCGTACGGTCTTCACCCCGAATCCGATCATACACCGAATCCGATCATACACCAAATCCGATCATACACCAACTTACCTTATCTCTAATAGTTTAGTAAGGCTCGTTAAATAAAACGAATAAATGTTCAATTATGTTTTTATTCTTACTCAAATTTAATAAAAAAACACTAAACATCAATTTCATAATACAAATCCTATTTCCGACATTATTACAATAATTTATATTTTATGCATTATTATGTACCTAAACAAAGCCAGGCGTAAGCTTACAACTGTATTCCTTAATAAATTTATTATTTTAAATAAAATTAAGTATAAGAAGAAAGCTATATTGCATAATAATAATAATACATTTTTTCGTAACAATAATTGCGAATCAAAAAGATATCGCTGGACGAAGTGAAACTAATCTGATTTGGGCATTTTTTTTCAAAGGTAATAACTTTTATCAGGATTATTCATAGAGTACAGCATTTTAAATATTTATTACATTTCATTATTTTTTATTACATATTATTTAGATTTTTTGATGAGCTATTTAGTTAGAGATGTAATGGAATTCGTTTGAAACAAAACTTTGCCCACGTTTTATTCATAAACCTTAACAAATAAAAATTAGTATTTTTCTAATTCTACTGACTACTTCATAAAAATAGTACATTTGAACTTTAAAATCAAGCAAACCGCTTTTAAATCAACATTTTTGCTTGAATATTAACAATAAAGCTTTTTAAATTCCTTATCATTAACTTTAAATAAAAATAATCACAATAACTCATAATTTTCGTGATGCTATTACTATTGCACAAGAATAAAAAATAATTAAAAATACCTCGATGATATTAAATGAGCAATATGATAAAAATGACATTATTTATAATATATCTAATCTACTTACCTACATCTATACATTGGACATTATTATCAAATAATAATAAAAAATTGTACATTCGTATGTACCTACTTTTATTTCTTCGTTTAATATTTAAACACTAACGCACTTTATTATTAAATCACATTTAATTATGATAACAACATTTATTTATAATTTTGGGGCGATTATTCAATATAACTGTAGAACTAAAATATAAACAATGTTATCTTGTGCGAAAAAAATTACTATCTCAAAAAATAAAAAAGCCTTTCATACGAAACATAGGGTTGTGGTGGCTACTTAGACAGTTAAAAATTGTGTTATTATTACTAAACAAAAAAAACTCATAACGTCCAAAAAACGTAGGGCCGCTTTTTCAATCCTCAGTTATGTCATCGAATAGCTATCTAGCGTAGCAAAAACAAAACGAATGAAACTGTCAAACATAACCTAAAACGTCATGCTTATCGGGCAGATAAATCCCTATCTGGCCCTTCAAGTAGCAGGTTAGTTTATTCCTCTGTTAAGGACCTTATTCGACAGTTAACTACTATATGACCATTGAGAAAGCAAGAATATTGCTATTCGTAGAAAAAAGGCTATCTGGTTGTTTATCTGAGGATTTAAGGATATTTCTGTTTTAGGGGCTTTATTCGACATTTAACTAGTATCTGACCATTGAAAAACATAAATATAGCTATTCATCGAATAAAGGATATCTGGTTGTTTAACGGAGGGTTGAAAAATCGACCCTTAATCAAGCAGAATGAAATCCAAAGTTCCAAAAAAAACCGTCAATGCTACATCAGATTTATCACATAATGCCGTAGCAATTTCGACCGTATCCGTTCGTTAAAAGTCGTTGTCGCTCGACGCGTCGAAGCTCTCGTTTATATTGTCCGGAGGTTGGTACCGCAGGTTTGAACATAGAACGGGCCCGTGGAAAGATTGAGAGCGGAGGACGCTACTGAAAAAAGGACGCCATTTTGAAAATCACTTTTTTTTTTAATTCTAAGTGCAAAAAGACACTGGTTTAGGTTGTGAAGGTGTTTTACTAGAAAATTGCAGTTTTGGAGTTGCAGGGTTTTTATTTTATAACCTAATCGGGCGTGTGCTTTGTGCATTTAGGGTTATTTTGCCAAACATTGAAAGTAGGAAAACATAGCTGAAAAGGTCAGGCGCAAAAATTGCACGTTAGGTATTTCATTCTAAAATAGACAGTTATTGCACAGTGAAAACCTATGTAAGTAAGTAAAGCTTTTGGTTAGATTCGCAGAATTATGTGAATATTTTGGCTTATTTCCAGTAGTTCTGTGCATCAAAAGAATATTATAATTTCAAAAATGCTAAGCAATGAAATTCAGCAAATGTCAAATGACAGGAGACGTCAAAATGACAGAAAACGTCAAAACTGACAGAAAACATAAATAATGACGGAAAATGTAAAACAAGGGACAATATTTGTCCCAGTAGTTCTGTTCAGAACTACAGCACAGAACTACTGGGAATAAGCGAATATTTTCATACATACATAAAATAAAACAGCTCAGCTAATACAAAGTGTGAAAATACCCATAACTTTGTAATAAAAGAAAGAAGAGAAAAAAGAAGCCTTTTAAATCAAATAGAACAAGGTTATCCGCGTAAAAGCCCAAAAAGCGCTCAACAGGTTTATTTACATGTATCTTTGACAGCTGTCACCTGTCAATGTAATTTTGACAGTAAACTAACCTTACAAACCATGATGGCGGACATTTCTCTGTATTTCATGCATTGTCACGCTCTAGAAGTTACAACGAATATGGTTAAATCTTAGTCTAAGAACATAAATGGTTAATGTAAGAAATTAAAAAGGAAACAATAGAATTAATACGGTAGTTATTTCTTGTACCAAATAAAACTAAATTCTACGGCAAACTAAAACATACTCATTCGAAAATAGGTCATAATCAGCCTATGCTGATCCACTGTTGAACAACGGCCTTCTCTAATGAGCGCCATAGCATCTGGAGGCTTATTTTAATTCTAATATATTATATTGTATCTAAAATACATACTACAAAAACATACAAACGTCCACTGCTTTCGGATTTGCATCGACAATATAGGTATTTTTAAAGCGCTAGAGTTTACCGATGACGACGTCATCCGCATCAATTTCCTCGTCATTACAAAGATATTATTGCGGATGACGTCATCGGCAGAAATTCTGGCATCGGTATCGGCAGAATGCCGATCCAGTGGACGCTTTACCATAGAAATTAATACAAAGTAACAAATCCTCAGGGCCTTATCTCTTTAGGACCATGGTGGCGTCACCGTGGTGTCTTGAACCAAGCGAAACGACAAAACACACCACCACCAAGTGGAGTGAATGAGACGCCAGATACATAGATGCGCCACCAGCGGGTCCCTTGGTTGCCGCCAGCAAATTTGGTTGCGCAACCAAGCTATTTTGTTGATGATGCGACCGGTGGCGCCACCATGGTGTCAAATCAGATATGACCTTTACGATGCGTACGCTGCTCCGATCCGGTGGATGCACAGCTTTAGCCGTTACCACACCCACGTTAGAATTGGGTGGTGTCAACTCTTGGCTACCACACGGCTGCACTCACAAAAGCCTTCAGTCATGGCTACAGGATGTTAGCACGAACCTGGCAGTCTTAGGCGGCGCCTTAGCCTTGCCGAGCGCGGCAGCCTTCCTCGGGTCGTACGACGCCCGTCGCTTCCACTTTTCTAGCTCTTGCTTCTTTTGTTCTGTGGAATGATAGATATCGTTTTGTTTAGTCTGAGAACATGTCGGGTAGTGTTGAGTGTCAGGTAGTGTTGAGAGTCAGGTAGTGTTGAGAGTCAGGTAGTGTTGAGTGTCGGGTAGTGTTGAGTGTCGGGTAGTGTTGAGTGTCGGGTAGTGTTGAGTGTCGGGTAGTGTTGAGTGTCGGGTAGTGTTGAGTTTCGGGTAGTGTTGAGTGTCAGGTAGTGTTGAGTGTTGGGTGTCGGGTAGTGTTGAGTGTCGGGTAGCGTTGAGTTTCGGGTAGTGTTGAGTGTCGGGTAGTGTTGAGTGTCGGGTAGTGTTGAGTGTCGGGTAGTTTTGAGTTTCGGGGAGTGTCAGACAAATGAGTCTAGTATGAGTCAATGATTATTCTATCGCTGGACAGGAAAAACGTGGACTGGTCATTACGTCACGGCTAATGCTCTGCATCAGACCTCACAAAAACGTACATTAGATGACCTCTGTGGCGCGGTGGGCGAAGGTCCGCTTACGAGGCACGGGGTTGCGGGTTCGATTTCCACTTTGGGACAAATATTTGTACGATCTGCACGTATTTGTTCCGGATGTTCTGGTCGTTTTCTATGTATAATAAAAAATATCTATCTATTTAATGTATTGTATTATGTATATCAGTTCTAGATAACTGATATACATACCCATAACACAAGCTCTGCCTAGCTTGGGTCTAGATAATGCTGTGTGAATTGTCCAGCATTATTTATTTATTTATTATTCAAATATGGGATTAAACTCGTTATCTTTAAATACATTTTACAGTGACAAAATGGCTTTCCACAAGCGTCAAACGTGTGGTCCGCGAGCTGTCTGTCATCTGATGCCGTCAATATAGAGTTTATAGTCATTCAATACACAGTTTATAACTTAAAATCGGTAGTCAGCCCACATATGTACCCTATACAATGTTCTATTATTAATAATAAAGATTATTGTATTAAAAAAAAAAAAAAAAAAACTTCTAAGTGTTACGAATGAAGGACCACGTTTGAAATCACATTTTGGTGCTGTAGCGGTGTTTTTCAGGGTACAAGCTTTAGATCCAGTTTTTTACTAAACAAACTAATGATAAAAGACGAAGTAGTAACCCTAGCGAATTTGGATTTTTGTATAAAAAAAAAATAAAAAAAAACCTCTAAGTGTAAAATGGGATTTCAAACGTGGTCCTTCATTCGTAATGAAGGACCACGTTTGAAATCACATTTTGGTGCTGTAGCAGTGTTTTTCGGGTTCATGCTTTAGATTCAGTTTTTTACTAAACAAACTAATGATAAAAGACGAAGTAGTAACCCTAGCGAATTTGGATTTTTGTATAAAAAAAAAATAAAAAAAAACCTCTAAGTGTAAAATGGGATTTCAAACGTGGTCCTTCATTCGTAATGAAGGACCACGTTTGAAATCACATTTTGGTGCTGTAGGAGTGTTTTTCGGGTTCATGCTTTAGATTCAGTTTTTTACTAAACAAACTAATGATAAAAGTAGTAAACCTCACGCATTCGGAAAAATATATGAACCAACTTACCCATTTCATAATGCATTGCGCTTCCTTTACTAACAACCGCTGGCTTGTCTCCCAACACCCCCACGTAGGTCTTGCTGGGGTCTCGCCGAAGGAAGTTCTTCGAGGAGCTCTCACTCTTGTACTTGGATATGTCGAGGTACCGGGGCTGCACCTTCTTCTGACTTATTGAGGTGGTTGACGATGATATCGAATAGTCACCGCTATACCTGCAAAACAATACGAACAAAGTCTAAGTAAATAACTATATTTCTTTAGGTTTACAAAGTAAGTACTAAGGGCCGATTTTTCAATCCTCAGTTATGTTATCGAATAGCCATCTAGCGTAGCAAAAACAAAACGAATAAAACTGTCAAACATAACCTAAAACGTCATGCTTATCGGGCAGATAAATCCCTGTCTGGCCCTTCAAGTAGCAGGTTAGTTTATTCCTCTGCTCCCCTAGCAGAGGACAAATGGATCTTGTATTAGAGTTGTATTACCTCTGCTTCGCCGACGTGCTTCTAGCCTTATCATCCTTCTCCCTCCTCCTCACAACAGGAGCGCTCTCCGTCCCGCTCTCCCCTTCACTCTCACTGACTCCCTCAGTCAACCTCTCATGACTAAAGATCGAAGAGTTCCTAGGACTGCTCCCATTGGTTGTTGAATTAGTATCAGAGTCTAGGATGAATGTTTTCCGCTTGTCCATGGTGAGAAAGTCTACGTTCTCTTTGGTTGGTGTTATGTCGTCGACGATGTAGGTTTTGCGCTTGTCGGCGATGCGTTTTTTGTCGATTGGTTTTGGCTGGAATGGAGAAATAATTTATATTTTGTGTTTGGAGTTACATTTTGTGTTACTTAAAATTTTAACGCAAATGACAAAGGACCTTGACGGGTAGCAGGCATTAATGCTTACCTAGTCGGATAGTGATGAAAACGAGTCGTGTAGAATGGAAATGGAATTTAGTACGATAATTAATCAACTACCTAGTAGTTGGCCGGATTGTAACGGTAATAATGAGTCTTATAGTGACGATACTGAGTCGGACTAAGACGATAATGAGTCGGGTAGTTATAACTATGAGTCGAATATGATTCAAGTGACGATAATATTGAGTCGGAAATTGATGATAACAATTGAAGTGACGATGATAATTTGTCGGAAATTGGCAATAACAACTAAATCGGGTAGTTACGAAAACGAGTCATGGGCACTATAATGATGGGTTCACTACATACCTGGTGTCCACATCTCTGATCCTCAGCTGCAGTATATCAGATGACGTTATCGAGTCGGAAGACAGCGCCGACTGTTCGGTCTCTGAGTCGAGCAGTAATAATGAGTCGTATAGGGACGATGACTCGCGATATAACAATAATGAGCCGGTTAGTGATGATGTTGATTCAAGCGATGATGGTAATGAGTCGGATAGTGACGATAATGAGTCGGATAGTGACGATAATGGGTCCGATAGTGGCGATAATGAATCGTGTTAACTACATACCTGGTGCACATGTCTGATCCTCAGCTGCAGTATATCAGAGTGCGTGGATGACGTCATCGGATCAGAAGGTAGAGCCGGCTGTTCGTCCTCGGTTTCTGATGATGAGTACTGGAGCAGCATGTTGGTTGTGTGGAAGGATTGCGAGCGGTGGACGGGGGAGGAGTGACTGGAATGAATAGAAGTTTATTAGTAATTTTGACACTTGAGCAGGTCGATTCAGATCTATTTGAAATCACTCGTACTACACAGGGTTATTGGTAAATTAGTGACAATACGTGAACTGCAGGTTCAGCCCATCATCACAAACACGTTTGTGAAGACGCCAGGTCTTAATTCATAATTTTGGTATTGTTAATGGGTATCCCCGCAATTCAATAATCGTTCGTTAGAGAGGTTTTATTTGAAACTCAACTTAAAAACAGCTCTGCCCTGAATTAACAGAAGATATGAGAGTGAAAGATCGGTCTTACTTAAGTAACTTGTTGGGTTCCAGACTAAGATATTTTTTCATTTAGTATCAGAGGTGACTTTTTTTGAGACCTGGTGCCTTCACGAACGTGTTCGTGATGATGGGATGGGATCTTAAATCACAAATAATAATAAATATAATTAATGTGATTTAAGATCACGTAGCTTAGTTGGAAAAAGAGCAACCCTGCGCTGAAGGGGAAGGTGCGGGTTCGAATCCCGTCGAGATCGTAAATATTTGGGATTTATTAATTTCTTAAACCACTAGTAAGTTTGTATAATGCTTAAAATGTAATACAATGTTATTCACCTATCTAAGTCTAAATCAACAACATAATCTGCAAAAAAAGTAATCAAAATGCAGCCAAACTCACGAAAGCATCTGCATCGACTAGCAGCCTGCAAATTCTATCAAAACTCCTTACCTTGGAGAACTAAGATCCTCTTTAAACTCGTGCCGCTTCTGGATCTGCTTCTTCCGTCCCTCCTGTGCTGCTTTCATCGGGTCGTACGAAGAGCGTTTCTTCCAGTTCGCTAGTTCAACCTCCTTGGTCGCGAGCGCTGAGGAAGAACGGTGCTGGCTGGGTTTCTTGGGCCCTGGAAAAGATATTCTTAAGTATGTAACAGATTGCGGGGTAAAGATCTGGTCAAGGCTTTGATAAAAGATATGAGAGAGTCGGATATGTATTTGTTGGAGTTGAGGGGAGGCGTATGTCCAGCGGTGGACTTGTAAAGGCATAAGATGATGTAGGAATTATATAAATGGTAACTACGACGAAAGTGTAGAGAAGAATCCACACGCTAACGAAGTAGCGGGTAAAAGCTAGTAATAAATAATTCTGGACAATTCACACAGAATGATCTAGCCCCAAGCTAAGCAGAGCTTGTGATATGGGTACTAGATAACTGATATACCTACATATTACGATACAATACATAGATAGATTTTTTTATCATAGAAAACGACCAGATCTACCGGTACAAATATCTGCAGATCGTACAAACATTTGTCCTGTTATAACACGCCACCGTCTACACTTGTTACCACTCCCTGTCCATCCAAAGGTTGCCTGGCAGAGATCGCTCAAAGCGCTAAGGCCGCCCATTGTACAACGAAATCTGTATTTTAAGTTCTTTCCTGTCTTATGTATCTTTTTAATTTGGTGTGCAGTTAAGTGTTATTGTATTGTATTGTCCTGAGGCAGGAATCGAACCCGCAATATTTTGCGTAACAGGCGGACCTTCGCCCACCGCGCCACAGTGCCCTCACACCAATTGTAAAAAGTTGAGTATCTCACATTTGTCCAAAGTCTTAGCAGGCTGCACTTCCCTCGTCGAAGACCTGGACTTCGTTAGCCGATTCAGCACCGCCTGTCTCGTAGGCTCTGAGATCCTCCTACTCTGGTGCCCTGATGCCGTCTTCCTCTCCTCTTTAGAAACCGGTGGCTCTGACATACGGGACACAACCCTCTCCTTATTCGGAGTCCGAGAGGAGTTCCTAACTAACCCTGGTCCGAACTTCCGCTGAGGTTCTGGCGTGTTCGGACAACGAGGGGAATTTGCTGGAGCTACAGATTTGAGATCTGGTGATTCTATCCTAGTTTTCCCTTGCCGTTTGTATCTTATGTCTTGGCTGTGGGATTTGTCGTAGCCGTCTGACTCATCGGAGTCTTTGAACTCATCGCTGGATCTCCTATTCAGTCTACAGTCAGTCAGTCTTTCATAGTTATTGTTTTTATTGACGGTATTGAAAGAGCTGGACCGTTTGATTGAAGTGCCAAATCCGTAGAGCTTCGATTCGCTCGAGACCCTTTGGTGCTTCTTATCCCCTTGGTAACGTGTTAGGGTTTGGTCGATCCTTGGATACTGTGCTTCTAAGGCGTTGTTCTTTAGCACAGTTTTGAGACAGACGTTCGCATTGTGAATATCGCTGGTGATATCAGTTGTCTTTTTGTCGAAAGACCTGTGTCGCGTGTGACTTTTTCTGTGCGGGGATAGAATTGCTTCTACATCATAAGGTGGTCGATTCGAAAGTGTTTTGTCATCTGAACTGTGACTGTGGCTGTTACCCCTATCTGAAGTTGGGCTGTTCATGTTAGAATTCCTCCTATCCTCGAGAGATCTAGACGCAGTATTGAGCAATTTCTTTGGGCTTTCTGGGATTTTGGCAGACCCTGTGATGACATAATGCCCAGGGCTTCGTAACGGGCTGCTATCAGAAGAATGGTCTTTCCGTCTAAGACGGTAGTTTAAGGAGTTGGATCTACTGAGCTGAGCTACGGGAAGACGGGAGACGACGGTCTTCTCGCTGATGAGACTAGAGGTGAGTAGAGGGGGAATGTTGAAGGGGTTGGAACGGTTGGAGTGAAGCTTCGCTTGTAAATTCGTGATGGCGTTTTGCGTCTTGAGTAGATAAGACTCGGTGTCTTGGGGCGGGATGAGATCCTGTAACAAGGGAAAGTATACATTAAATTTGCACTCTGTGAATCTAATAATAAAGCATATTTTGGACCTGACAATAGATTTCGATACAGCTACAACCGAATCTTATGTAGCACTAGCTTCTGACCGGGGCTTCGCACGCGTTTGCTTATAATTTACCGGCGTCTTTCGTTGTCAATATATTAGACATTTGTATGTAACTCGTTATATGGACTGTGTTGTGATGTCTGAAATAAATGTGATTTATTATTATTATTATAGCCATTTCAGCTATACAGGCTGTAACAAAAATGAAGAACCACAGTTCCAAGGTCCTTCCGGGTTCAGCTTCGATCACAAAACACGGGAAAAATAACTAGATTTTGTTTTATTTAAGGTTTTGAAAAATAAAAATGATATTACTACTAGACTGTGCACTAGTATGTGCTTTTTGTCATAAAAAAGGCCTACGTAACTGTTTACAATAACAACTAGGAAAAAACATATTTATACTAATATCTACATTGTACGAAAATTACACTAAAACCAATTCAAAATTGAAGCCAACACCAAAATCCAGTGCTCAGAACACTGGCATTTACACACAACAACCAACACGAAAAAAAACAATGAATCGCTTAAATCTCATAATACGTTGATATAGTTTCACATACGGCGTCACGATCACGGCAGAAAGACAATCAACCTAAAATAAAACTAGAATGTGTGACAACAATCAGGAAATATAATATTTTATTGTTATGAGAAATGCCTCTGACTTTACGATAAGTTATGTTTCAGTTTTACAAGCTATTGTCTTGGACACGTTATAAATCTCACTAATATTATAAACGTGAAAGTTTAGATGGATGGATGGATGGATAGATGGATGGATGTTTGTTCCTTTATCGCGCCAGAACGGCTGAACGGATCTGGATGAAATTTGGCACAGAGATAGATTATAGTCTGGAATAGGACATAGACTTTTTATCCCGAAATTCCTACGGGAACGGGAACTACGCGGGTGAAACCGCGAGGCGCTGCTAGTAACACATAGAACAAACATGAAAGATGAAATGGTCTTCAATTCTGAGATTTTAAGAGACATGATTTGACTCCAGCTGTCCTATAATAAACAAGAGATGAAATTTATCGGTGGCGTAGTGGATTTAATAATAAAAAAATTAAATATTGTGAAGACGTCTATGGCGCGGTGGGCGAAGGTCTGCCTGCCTGCCTGCCTGCTGCGGTGCCGCCTCGAGACAAATGTGTGTACGATCTGCAGACATTTGTTCGGGAGTTCTGGTCGTTTTCTATGTATAATAAAAAATATCTATCTATGTATTGTATTATGTATATCAGTTATCTGGTACCCATAACACAAGCTCTGCTTAGCTTGGAGCTAGATAATGCTGCGTGAATTGTCCAGCATTATTTATTTATTTACTAGCAGCGCCTCGCGGTTTCACCCGCGTAGTTCCCGTGCCCGTAGGAATTTCGGGATAAAAAGTAGCCTATGTCCTATTCCAGACTATAATCTATCTCTGTGCCAAATTTCATCCAGATCCGTTTTGCCGTTCTGGCGTGATAAAGGAACAAACATCCATCCATCTATCTATCTATCCATCTAAACTTTCACGTTTATAATATTAGTGAGATTTTGAAAGCTGTTTGTAGGAATGCTGACTTTCAGTATTGGGAGACGGTATAAGGTAAGTATAAGGTGAATATGGCCTTCGCAGGTAGTTTGACCCCCTTTGATATATCTTTACTGAAACAACTCCATCTCGTAGAAAGTAGCTGAAGGGGTAGATGACGTGACTAAATTAATTTATGCCCAAAACCGCCACTAGAGAGTCTTTATGTTTATTTATATTCAAGTAACCGGCGAGGGGTTCTCCAGGTGCGTTGTATATGTGTATTCCACAATCGTGCCAAAAACTTATTCTGCACCGGTTCTATTGATTCTAGGTGTTGAACGTATATAATAATCAGCTAAAGTTAAAGTCACTGCTTTAACTTTAGCTGATTATTATTCAATAACTTCCTTATTTAAAACATGTTGTAATCATACGATTAATGGCTTGTAAAAGGCAGAAAAATTTAAAAATAAAACAATAATAAATCTAGCGCCAACCCGCGACAAATATTTTTAAATCTAAAACACATGTAAAGGGTAATTTTGTACATAATTTCTTAAGCTTTGAAAATCAATTGACTTTGGTCATAATACCTTTACTAAAAATGGTTAAAATACCATTTTTAGTAAAGGTATTATGACCAAAGCCAATTGATTTTAAACCATTGTCTTCCGATGTTCGATTGGACACATTTGCGTCAGCCGACCTGAATCTGGTCGACCCAGTTTTGTGTTATTTCAGAGGGAAGGCCAAGATTATTCGAGTCTAAATTTAAATGCGTTGTTATAATTCCTTGCTCTTTTTCTTTTAATGTAATATATTGTTAGATATTACGTAGCGCTATGGCGCTTATGCTTAAGAGAACCTACCAAAGGGGTAGGTTCTCTTAATCGGACTGAGTTGGAACTCAGTCCGTGGATCTCCTAAGAGTCGGTCGAGTCTAAAAAATCGAACCCTGGAGGGTTCTCTTAATCGACTCTTAGGAGATGCATGGACTGAGTTCCAACTCAGTCCGTGGATCTCCTAAGAGTCGATTAAGAGAACCTACCCCTTTGGTAGGTTCTCTTAACGGCGTCCTTCTGTATATTTTCGAACATCTATACTGCGATCAATAAATAATGCTGGACTTTCCACACAGCATTATCTAGCCCCAAGCTAAGCAGAGCTTGTGTTATGGGTACTAGATATCTGATCTGAGTCCGTGGATCTCCTAAGAGTCGATTATCGATTTTTTAGACTCGACCGTCCCTAGAAATGACTAATATGTATACATTTTGGTGTGCCTAAGTTTATTTGCATAGTTCTGAGGGCCTACTCGGAAAAGGAAAACGAAGTTACTGATTCGTTTTAGTTCAAAACAAACTCTTATGTCGCTGGCATAAGATTAACGTTGGCACAAAAACTAATCCGAAACTACGATTTCGTTTTTACGAGTACAGGCCCTGACCATGCATTCCATTCCACCACGTAATACTTTCGCTTTTGAAATGGCCTCTTCAGCGATTTTTAGGGTTCCGTACCCAAAGGGTAAAAACGGGACCCTATTACTAAGACTTCGCTGTCCGTCTGTCTGTCTGTCACCAGGCTGTATCTCATGAACCGTGATAGTTAGACAGTTGAAATTTTCACAGATGATGTATTTCTGTTGCCGCTATAACAACAAATACTAAAAAACAAAATAAAATAAATATTAAAGGGAGCCCCTTAATAGCCCCCCGTTATACAACAAACGTGATTTTTTTGCCGTTTTTATAAATAATGGTACGGAACACTTCGTGCGCGAGTCCGACTCGCACTTGGCCGATTTTATTTTAATAAGGTACATAAAGTCTTTGTTAATGGGCAATGCTCACTATGCTCAGACTGTTGCTCAGAATAACTAGCGGTTAAACTCATAAAAGTGATACATCCAAAGAAACTAATATTATAAATTCGAATGTAACTGTCAGTCTGTATTTCTGTTATCTTTAATTATTATCACTTTGTTATTTACTAGTGGTCCGCCCCGGCTTCGCATGGAGGTATATTTTATACAAAAATACAAAATTCAGTATGTGTGTCCTTTATTTTTATTTTCTTTAAACCTTACAGGATTCTTGGACAAAAAGTCAATAACTTTATTTCTTTAGGCTTACAAAATAAGCACTTAGACAAGTCAAATATTATACATAAACAGCTAATTATTATCTATATATACATAAGAAATTAATAAATCCCAAAAATTAACGATCTCGACGGGATTCGAACCCGCACCTTCCCCTTCAGCGCAGGGTTGCTCTTTTTCCAACTAAGCTACGTGATCTTATCTCGCCGAGGTGTAAATCTTTGGGAGTTCTTTCGGCACTAACGCCGTCAGCGCCACCTACAGAGGAAACAATGAAGTCGAGTAAGAATTTCTTAGAGATTAGCCAGAGTACTATAATAAATAAAAAACCTTATATATACATAAATAGTAATTATTATCAAATAAGAAACAAAATGTTGGTTGGTAACCACCAACCACAAGACTATATTAAAAACTTATTTTGTACTGTAAATACGTAAAGGGAACAAATATTTTCAGTCCAAGACCAAACTTGTCTCATCTGTGTAAATCAAACCCGAAACTTCCTGCGTATCTAGCTCACCTTCACCCGCTATGTTATAGAGGTCGTCACCCTATCTCTAATGCGAAAGGAGGCTAATCTCTAATTTATTAACCCTGAATCACTAACTAGTTATTGTGTTAACCGTGTTAGCCAAAAACGTCACAGTTTTTAAAGTATGGACAGGGTTAAGCGAAAGTGGACATTGTAATTATGTGTCCGTTGGTCTAGATTCTTCGGTCGTCGGGTTTGTTGTAACTTTTAATTCGAATAAAGTTTTAATAGATACTATAAATGTAATGGATAATGCCTTAATTGGTTTGATATAGGTAATGCTGACTTAATGTCTGAGTCTAGAGCTAAAATGGGGACTAAATTTAGTAATCCGTACCTAAAAAATTCCCAAAAATTTCCGGTCTCGGCGGGACTCGAACCCGCGCCCCACCCGCAGTACGGGTGTGCTCTAACCAACTAAGCCACGAAATCCTTAGTTAGTCGAAATTTTTGGGAACTTATTTCATTTCTTAGAGATACCCAAAGTGCGGGTCAGCACTATAACAAAAAATCCGTACCTAGTTCTCGTTTTCGAGGAATTCAGATCGAGGTAGAAAAGTCGACAAGTCAAGTTTTTTTTGTCGTTAAGCTGCCCCACAGTGCTTTAGGACCATCAACCAATGTGGGTCAGCCGCAAAGATCAAATAAGGCATTTATCTTAAGTTAAGATAAATGCTTTTTTTAGAGATCGCTCATAGCGATAAGGCCGCCTTTGTACTTCATCTTGTAACTTTTTATTTCTGTACTGTTTTCTGTGTTTGTGTGTACAATAAAGAATTATCTATCTATCTATCTATTTATGCTTTGGCTTATCTTATGGCATATTTTATCAGAATAAATGCGAAATTATAAGGAGATCACAATAATTACGGATGTAAGCAGGTTAACTACGAACCTTATTATGTTGGAAGAACACCAACGTTTCATCCCTTAAGAGCCTATACTATGACGCCATTTTGTGAAAAGGATAGGCATAGGATTTCGCGTTCATAGGAGCGGGACAGGACCTAGTCACGAAAGCCCAAAAATCAGGTTTCTGCTTATTATCTATTAATCTCACTAATCTCACTAATATTATAAACGTGAAAGTTTAGATGGATGGATGGATAGATGGATGGATGTTTGTTCCTTTATCACGCCAGAACGGCTGAACGGATCTGGATGAAATTTGGCACAGAGATAGATTATAGTCTGGAATAGAACATAGGCTACTTTTTATCCCGGAATTCCCACGGGAACGGGAACTACGCGGGTGAAACCGCAAGGCGCTGCTAGTTAGGACATAATTTGAAAAAAACGCAACATGTAAAATGTTTTCTAAACTTAGTTCAATTACCATGCTTATTCTCAAGATCTTAACTTCTGTATTTATTGAAAAATTAAGGTTAATAAGGTAGTAAAAATTTAGAGGTAACTTTGCGATTTTTTTCTATATAGATTTTTTTATGGAATCGTATTTCCGTTAGTATCCATAACACAAGCTCTGCTTAGCTTGGGGCTAGATGATGCTGTATGTATTGTCGAGCATTACTATATCATAACTAGCAGTTCCCCGCGGTTTCACCCGCGTTAAATTCGAATTTCACATTTCTAGGGGGAGTTTTCCCGTAAATCTCCCATATAAATTTGATGTTTCACCAGGACAAAAAGTAGCCTATGTTACTCTCCATCCTTTCAACTAACTCTATGCCAAAAATCAAGTCGATTGGTTCCTTAGTTGGGCGTGAAGGAAGGACAAACTGCGTCCAGCAGTGGATAATTATAGACTGTTGAGGTATATAGACTCATCGTCATCAAAATCTTCCAAGATCAATATAGACTACCTATGATAATTGCCACCTATTTATCACAGCATCAATGCAACAATGACTTCATACCGGTGAGTCGATGAGTCATGATGACTCAAGCAGCCATCTTTGGTCATCATTCAGCTTTTTACTTGTTGAACTTGACCTCTAGCTTGTTGTGTTATTCGGATAAACCAAGTTTTTTTTTATAAGAACATGATAATACTGGTAAAAAAACTCCAGTAAGAGTTTTTTACTCGTAGTAATCTACGTAATGCGTAATTATTAGTCATCTAGTACCTACCATAACACAAGCTCTGCTAAGCTTGGGGCTAGATGATGCTTTGCGGTTTTCCCAGCATTATTTATTTATTTTATATATTATTTAGTTACATTTTACCGTTACGGGGCAGTGGTCCAACTGCTCTGTCCAATTAGTTGGACTACGGGCCTTTACTAGGGGTCGTGGTCCAACTATCTTTGCAGTTGGACCACGGCACCATAGTAGAGTTCCCAGGTCCAATTAAAACAATTTCAAATAATACAACTGCAATTATTTACAAGGTGGGTGTAAGTACTTACTTTATGTGCTGGAAAACACTACCATAAAGTACATTTCGAACTTAAATCAACGTTTTTTTTAAATAAATAAACAAACAATGCAATTCACACAGCATTATCTAGCCCCAAGATAAGCAGAGCTTGTGTTATGGGTACTAGATAACTGATATACGTAATATAATACAATACATAGATAGATATTTTTTTATTATACATAGAAAACGACCAGAACACCCTAAAAAAATTTCTGCAGATCGTACACACATTTGACCCGAGGCGGGAATCGAACCCGCAACCTCCTGCGTCGCAGGCAGACAGACCTTCGCCCACCGCGCCACAGATGTCGTTTTTTTTGTGAATGCAGTAGAGTACTGTAGAATGGAACTATTACTTCTGTATTCTGGGGTTAGCCACCAACTCTTTTTTGCTATCATCATCAGCCTATGTTAGTCCACAGCTGGACATAGACCTCCTCTAATGAGCACTATACCGCCTCATCTCGTCATCCCACCCTGGCCGCAGCGCGTCCTACACCACATTTGCCGAGTCTCAGTCCCTAATCTGTTATACAAGAACTGTATTATATATATTATATGTATTATATTAGTAGAAATTAAACCTTGAAGCTGCCCCCCTAGCACAGGAATTGTTGTCTAGGGTAGAATAGAGAAAAATTACGTCACTTCGTCATCCAATGCGTAAATTATTTGAAATGCATTCCATCAACTTCAATAATGTACGCAATGTATGGCGATGCAATGTCATTATTGTCTATTCTACCCTAGACCACAATCCCCGTGCTACAGGTTTCGTTAAACAATCAAACAAAAAACACAGTTAACCGTTGACTCATGGTTATCAAAGATCTCGTAACAGATTGCTACTTCGGCTGATTAGTGCTTACTGTACTTTGTAAAAAGTATAAAAAGTTCGCTTAGTTATATCAAGTCGTTGAACCGTGTTCCTTTAATATCTTTATTTTATTTATTTATTTATAAGAGGGCTCTATCTAACTATAGGAGACCGACGCGCGACGCGTGACCCGAGAGCTGGTGAGTATCTGGCGCAGCGCATCAGCATTGCCATACAGCGGGGCAATGCAGCCAGCGTCTTGGGCACACTTCTCACAAAGTTTCGTTCCGGCCCTTGTTGGGGGCACGGAGGGAGGCCTCGAGGCTTGGCCTCTTTACCCCGGCTGCAACTCGAGGGGTGACGACCCTGAATGGTATAGATATGGAATGTAATGTTACCGAAATCGAATTTTTTTGGGATATTATTAAAAAGTTTTCGTGGAATGTAATTTTAATTTATTTAGAATTTATTTAGACTTACCTAGTACCTATATTAACACTCATTGTTATAAGATGGTGAATTAATAAAATCTGAAACCAGAATCTGAAATCTACCGATCAGGCCCCCTAGCACGGGGATTGTTGTCTAGGGTAGAATAGATAATGACATTGCATCGCCATACATTGCGTACATTATTGATGTTGAAGGAATGCATTTCAAATAATTTACGCATTCGATGACGAAGTGACGTAATTTTTCTCTATTCTACCCTAGACAACTATCCCCGTGCTAGGGGGGCTGTTGAGCTACCTGTAGATTCTTTGAAACAGTCAATTGTTTAAATTTTATTAATTTATAATTTTTTATTTAAACTTAATATTATTAAAATATTCAACGACCGTGTTTTGTTTTGCGACCTTCAAACATAGAACAAGACATTACAAACATGCAACAAGGTGTGACGGGTGTGACAATACTGTCATGGCGTGACACAGTGACAACGTGACAGGTTTGGGGAGTGGCTGAACCAGGGTAATTGAATTTTTGCTAATGCTACCCAAGGTCGGCTAATGCGATTTGGTTTAGCTGCTCCCACGCGAGTTTTTACTGGGGTTTGCAAAGGAATTTTCATTTTACTGTCATGATTCTTAATACTAGCTTCTGTTCGCGGCTCCACACGCGTTTTTGGAATAAAAAGTAGACTATATGTTATTCCAGGTCCAGATCTTTATGTGTGCAAAATTTGAGCCCGATCCATTCAGCAGTTTCGGCGTTGTTTTCGGCCAAACATCGTCACAACAAGAAAACGACACAAACGAAATACTTAGGCGAAATTATTCCCAAAACCCACGTTTTGACTGTACGGAAAATCAATTTCAAGACGATAAAACACTAAATTTTATTTTTGTATTTCTTCGAAAGGTCGATCTTTCGTCGATCACAACTTCGCTGTCTGAAGCGAATGAAAATATATTTTAGATCGTTGTATGATATCGATTCAAAAAACGATTCCAATTTTGATACGAGTACATATTATATACAAATAGGTAGTTTTTTGTAGTAGGTAATCAAAATGTTTTTTTTTTAAAGATGCACTATCATCATCGTCATCATCTGCAGCCGGTGTTCCCCACTGCTGGTTATAGGCCTCCCTCAGTGTGTGCCATCCACCACGGTCCTGTGCTAACCGCCTCCATTGACGCCCCCCGACGCATACTATGTCGTCGGTCATAGACACTAAGATGCACTATAAAGCGAGGAAAGCGAGAGTGAAGCTGAACGCGCATCTATCGGTGCTACCGGCAGGTATACCGCCAGTCATCGCATTTTGGAAAGGCATTTTACTGAAAAGCCGCGCGCTCGGTGCCGATACGTGCGCGTTGCTGCATACTATTTCATACAAAGATGTAGAAAATTCGATGACTGCAGAGAATGCCACGTCTGCCGTGCTCCCAGGTGCGCGGTCAGCTCAACAGACCGGACCGGACGGACCTGACAGAACGAAATAATAGTAGGTAATCGTACTTCTGTTTTCGACACCGGAAATCAACAACAACCAGGTTAGAATGACCCTGTAGAAACTAATACAGTGTCGAAGTCATTACCGTAACCGATAGCCGAAGAAAACGCCACCTTTTCAATTCAAAAGCCATAGTTTCAAGGGCATGGTTTCCCGTCACAGTTACCGCAACCTGTCTTGTGGAACAATATCCATTCTGACACGGTCGGCTGGTTGCTGGTGTATCCTGTGGTTATTCTTGTGGCGGTACAAGGTGGGAGCTTGTAGCGGGCGTAAATACCTGTCCAGACGCGGTATTCGCTACACAGGGTACCGCCCTGGGTAATTCACAGCAGCTCGGAGTCAGGAATTTGGCGGTTTTACGACCCTGTGCCTCGGAAAGCACGTTGAACAAAGTTCCGCGAGGTCCCTTCTGTGCAACTCAATTGCGCAACTCAGTTGAGCAAATTGCGCAACGGGGCCCTTCCTTATCAAACTTATTTTGGTTCCCATTGCTCAACTCAAGCTCAAAACCAACAAGGTATAAATCAGTTGAGCTAAATGTAGATTGTTTGCAACAGTCTTCAGTCAGTTCGACTGTTTCAATTGTGTATACTATTCATTGCAATAAGTGTTTAGCACATATCTTCAAAAACAGACAAAGAGCCTAAGGCCCGTATTATGAAAGCTTCCCCAAGCATTACTTAAGCAGTCATTACGTGATCTCTACTCAAGCGTTAATTACTCAAGTAATGCTTGGTAACCGTTCAATAATATGTCTAAGCAGTTACTCGAAGGCGTGGACGGAGGAAATCCGCTCTTGACGGCTACTTGAGTGAGTGTAGATTTTGACATGAGCTCCCAAGCATTGTTTGAAAATTAGTATTCACTCAAAACTAGACATAAGCATCACTCAAGCAGAGCTCGATGACTGAGCATGCTTTCATAATACGGGCCTAACACTTACGAGTATGAATGATCTATACCGCTAAGCTTCTGATCTTGAACCATCCCGCAGGTTGTCTGTCTTCGCCTCACGTTACCACCTGTCACATCCGCCAACGCCGGCCCTTTGTCGTGGTATCATTCTAAAATGCAAAAGGACTAAACAAGCCTAATTTGTCGTTGGGACTTAAACACTGTCGGGGTGCAGCGAGGACTTATAACATACATCCAGCGCCGCTGCCGCACTAAACAAAAAAGCATTTACAATCCATTTTCCCCTCACATTTTAGTGACAGAATGGCTTACCGCAAGCATCGAGCGAGTGGTCCGCGAGCTCTGTCATTTGAAACCGTCAAAATAAAATGCTTTAAGAGGCCTGCGGATGATGATTTGCCCATACAAACGTACTACCAAAATGATTTGTAATTCGAGCATATTTCCACCATATCATGTTGTTTTTTGTATTCGAATAGTATTCATCTAGGTCCCTGGTTAATTTTTTTCTTAATAATACACACCTATAAGGAAATGTAAGCAAAAATATGCAAAATCGAATTTAACATATTTTTACGTCTAAAATGACATGTTTTCGTCCTATTTGTTTTGTATTAAAAACAACAATATCGTACGTTTTGTTTGTCAAGGAACATAGCTTATATTGTCTAGTTACAGAATAACAACACAATGTCGAAGATTCAACAACTTTTCAGTCATCATTTTTGGTATGACGGAACATAATAATTCACGAATTGAAGTTGCGAGCAGCTGTCGCCGGATTCTTAAGAGTTAAATTAAAGCCCATGTAGAGGCTAGCTGCACCACCAAAAATCATAGCTTAAGGCGTATACTAAGGATGAATCTGGACAAATATTATCGTGCGGGACGAACAAAGACTTTTTAATGAAGTAGGCCGAACATTAGGGACAAATATGGCATAAATCAGGCAAAACACGAAAATTAGGTGTTTTTGAACACGTTTTCTAATGAAAATATTGATTGTGGAGCTTTGAAATTTATATACCATGTTGTATGGGATCCCCCTTAAATATTAATTTCATTCAGATTTTTAGTATTTGTTGTTATAGCGGCAACAGAAATACATCATCTGTGAAAATTTCAACTGTCTAACTATCACGGTTCATGAGATACAGCCTGGTGACAGACGGACAGCGGAGTCTTAGTAATAGGGTCCTGTTTTACCCTTTGGGTACGGAACCCTAAAAAAATAGTCTCGGGTACATAGAGTTATCATAGTTGGGGTACTTGGTACCTATGCTTACTCTAACCTCGGCATAGGACCATAGAATGCCGTAATAAAAAAAGCAGTAGAGTGGCCAATAACCAGCAGTGTGTGCAAAGAGTGAGTAGATAGAATAACGAGATACGCATTAATTGCGGATAATTACGCTAAAGCACAGAATAACTATACAGGATGTCCTCCGAAGAATTGGAATCCCCATAGCAGGTGAAACTGGACCAAAAATTTAGAAAGGTTTTCAGCAATAGTTCCATGTATTATATTTGGGAATTATACAATGTTATTTTTGAAAGACCAGCAACCTTCGGTGACCAGGTTTCTAGCATCATCAGCAACAAAGTTTGTTCTACGACTTTTGATATAAACTCAATAGGTACATTAATAAGAGATTATTTAAGTTTTTATTGTACCTACTGTCGTGACTTTTGTAGATCTATGTACGAAACATCGTTAATGCGGCGACGAAAGATCCACCTACCACGATGTGATTTTTTAATAATAACCCTGTATATTTTGTCAGCAAAATTAATATTTTGTCATCAGCTTGTATCATTAATTAATAGATCTATCGCGCCAAAATATTTTCATTCTCAGATAAATTAAGTGTCACCATGTATGAATTACCAAATTAATGTCAATATGTATGTAATCCCCGACGTGGGGGATGGCCGTGGGGGATTTCCGGAATGAACCATCTAAAATAACAGATCGATTTCCTTATTATAATAATAATAGCTTCGTACAGTTCGTACTCAGAATGGTAGATCTGTCGCCAAATAAATCGATTATCGTCCAAATGTTTTGCTCAATAACAATTTATTTTTTTCAAAACAAAGATTTTTTCAACTAGTTTCACCTGTATTGGGGATTGCAGATATTCGGGATCACCCTGTACGCTGTACGCTAATCCAACGAGAGATGATGAGCGAGATTGTGTGCGGAAGGCACGAGGCGTGTCGGATCATGAGCCTTAATTGCTAATTGCTACACTTTCATTTATTTCTGCATTTCCACGTCTGTATGAGGAAACATACGGCTATTTCCAGTAGTTTTACCGTGTAGTCTTACCAGTTGAACCACTGGGATTTTTTTCCCCAACAAACTTACTGATAGTAAGACTTCGCTGGTGTAATTATTTTTTTCGTCTGTATGAGGAAACATACGGCTATTCCCAGTAGTTTTATTGAATAGTCTTACCAGTTGAACCACTGGGATTTTTTTCCCCAACAAACTTACTGATAGTAAGACTTCGCTGGTGTAATTTTTTTCCCATCAGTTTAACTTTATCAAAATTTATAAAACATAGACCTCGTAATTGATATCCGTCAAAATGACAGAAATTGAGTATGGGAAGTTTATGACGCTACGCTCTGACACAAACGCGAGGTCGCGGCGAAAAGCAAGCGGCGCCATAAAGAAGAAGTTGAAGTCGAATTGGGTGTGAAAGATCACTTTATTTTCATACTTTATATAGCCAAATAAATGAGGAAAATTCGCATTAGATCCATTATATGAATAAAAATATAGAAACGCATCGAATGAGAAATAAAGTTCTCGATAGATCTATCATGGGTCTATTCAGTTGATCTAATGGGAATGATCCGAGATCAAGTATATTAATTAATAAATAAATAATAATAAATAATGCTGGACAATTCACACAGCATTATCTAGCCCCAAGCTAAGCAGAGCTTGTGTTATGGGTACTAGATAACTAATATACATAATACAATACATTATATAGATAGATTGTTTTTATTATACATAGAAAACGACCGGAACACCCGGAACAAATACCTGCAGATCGTACAAATATTTGTCCCAAGGCGGGACTTTATATCAAAAATATGAACTTCGTTTTGGTGAAACCCGGCTGTTATTCTAACTAGGTCCGACTTCACCTACTTTTCAGACAGATTATTTCGCAACCAAGTCAAACTTAAACGTAGCAGTAGCAATGTGTATGAAAACTACACACTAATAGATACAGTAAATCACCTAGAAACACGTTCACCTGAACTAAACGTATAAACTCGCGGAGGTTACTCAATCGTAAGACATAATCACGGTAAATTGTTCATACAAAGTCAATAATATCCGTTGGTATGTGTAGAATTAGCTGAAGAATGTTGTTCTTACTTGATTATCAATTGCGTTTTTATGCCTCTAATTTGTGTGGCCACCAATTTCTGTTTTCGCATCTCTGCTTAACAAATCAGTGCTTTCACGCACACAAGCGCACGTACACGAATAGGAAATTAAGACAAATTAGTCGCAATTTTTCGGCGACACCTTGTTTGTGTCTTCTATCATTCTAACCCCCCGTTTTCACCAAGGTATAAAACATGTATTTCACAAGATTTGTGTAGTGTTTTAGTTTTTTGTTCTCATTTGTAATACATGTTTAAAACATGTTGTATATATTTTTTTTTATGAAATATGCATTTGTGAACTTCTAGTTGTCTACATGTTTTGAACATGTTTATTGTTAAATGTAAATAGTTTTAAACTTTATTCAACAGGGATGAATAGAGTGTTAAACTTGTTTTGAACTACTATTAGGCGGCCCTCGTTTTCACCAATAAACAATACTAGTCTAAAACACGCCTGTTTTTTTGTAGTGAGAACGCAGTCAATGTATCGAATATGTTTAAAACATGTCGTAGACGTCAGTGTAACCGCAAATGTGTTTTTTACTTGTCTAATACTTGTTAGCTACTTAGTATGAACGAAAGAATGTTTCAGACAAGTAGTAGTAGTAGTATAGTAGACAACTAGTTGTAAACATGTTTCTTGGTGAAAACGAAGGGTAAGCCTTCTTCTTCTATACTTTTATGCTGTATAAAAGCTTCTTTGCTTTCCAGAAGCTTGGTAAGGTTTTTTTTTACAATATATTACAGCCACAATTTTTTAACCACTCTCACAAATAACCGTGTTTCAACTTACACGAGTCATTTTATAAAACCCGAAGCATTTGTTTAATACATTGACCTAAGCTGTTTTAAAGGAGTGGTTATTGGACATTTACTACCATTGCGATAAACTTTATGCTTATACAAATAAGACTCAGTTTTACGAGTTTTTTATTGACCTTGGACACCCAGGTGTGGCTTCCAGTTATGGAATTCGCTGTTTAAAATTTTGAATTTGATTTTGGAACGTACTTTGAATATTTTATGGTGAGAATCAAATAACCGAACCGAATTTCTTCGTGTAAGACACATCGACTGTTAGCAGGATTAACAAGATAAAGTTAAAAACTACAACCCGACTACGTGAAAGTTATAAAAGTTTGAAACATTTACATTGACAAAATAGAATGACGTATCGGTCATATTTGATAGGCATAGAGTTGAAAATGAAAATAGGTTGTAGGTATTGTAATTTTTCTCTATGGAGCCTGCAGCCTGCGGCTACCTAAACTTTAATACGCGTTTTGAAGGCTTATTCGGGGTCGGAGCCCTAAATCGTATAGCCTATAACCATCGGGGTATTGAGACGAATCAATCGATACATAATTTGTTGAAATCGAACCAGTAGTTTCAGCGCTACGTGGGAACAAAGAAATCGGCCACATACATACAAATATACAAACATACAAACATACAAACATAGGGTGCTAACCTCATAATCCTCCCCTGTCGGTAGTCGGGTAATGAGAACAAAAAACGAAAACACTACACAAATCTTGTGAAATACATGTTTTATACCTTGGTGAAAACGGGGGGGTTAGAATGATAGAAGACAAACAAGGTGTCGCCGAAAAATTGCGACTAATTTGTCTTAATTTCCTATTCGTATACGTGCGCTGTGCGTGAAAGCACTGAAGTTATATGCTTGTCAACTCACACATAGATTCGTTTTTGGCTACGAAATCAAGAAAATAGCTGAATGACTATGCCGCTGTACAGCAGCGAGTTTTTCCTCTATGAGTATATTTTGTATAGTTTAGGCAGAGATACGAACTAGACGTGTGCGCCGATCGGCGTGGCGCACGCCGCCGATCATTTTAGCCACGCCGACGCCGCCGAATTTTTCATCGGCGTCATCGGCGTCTACAAACAAACAATATTCTTCATTAAATAAATCACTTTATTTAACAAATTTCTACAAAATTTCCACAAAATAATATTTATACATGATAATTATGACATGACATGTGTAAGAAGCAAGTGCAAACATTAAAGTAATTTGCATCTCGCTTAAAAAAAAAACTTTCTTTTCCCTGTTTTTTTGTAATAGGTATGTGATTTGATTGTTGCCATAGAGGTTTTTTTGCTATTGAAATTTTGATTTTATAATTGTTTTAAGACAAATAGGTAAGTCTGTCATAAATAATGAAAAAAAAGTTTAATAAGGATTCAGACGTCTTTTACTTAATTTCACATACACGCCGATTACGCCGATGACGCCGCCGCCGCCGACAAATTGGACGTCAGACGCCGCCGCCGGTCAAATGAGCATCGGCGCACATGTCTAATACGAACCTGCACTCTGTGCCTACCAAACTCTATTTTCGCATCTCTGCCTAGACAAGTAAGATAGTAAGTAAGTAAGATAGTAAATAAATATATTACAAAGGCATTAAAAAAAGCTTATAATAGGTATCACAAACTGCAGGTTGAACATTTTGAAATACTTACGTCTTCCTTTTATTTGACGACCGATGTGGCGCGGTGGGCGAAGGTCTGCCTGCGACGCAGGAGGTTGCGGGTTCGATTCCCGCCTCGGGACAAATGTGTGTACAATCTGCAGACATTTGTTCAGGGTGTTCTGGTCGTTTTCTATGTATAATAAAAAATATCTATCTATTTATTGTATTATATTAAGTACATCAGTTATCTAGTACCCATAACACAAGCTCTGCTTACCTTGGGACTAGATAATGCTGTGAGAATTGTCCAGCATTATTTATTTATCTAAAAAAAAAAACAATTTCTGACACTATGTTATTTAGCAAAAAGTAGTCCTTATGATGAAGCCTTTCAATCGGTATGATAAAGCTACATCTGATTATTTTTCTCGTGTAACAGGTTCGATTCCCAGTTCAACCATGTAATTAGTTAAATATCTATAAATGCAGTTTAAATTGTTTTTTAATTTCAAATAATGTCTTCTTTCAGTAAAATGTTCCATCTACAATATTCAAGGTACTTTCCCTCCATGTGGCATATCCGTGGGACGCCCTGTATATATATTTGTATTATACATAGAAAACGAGAAAAAACCAGAAAAAAGACAAACGTCTGATCGAGCAAACATTTGTCCCGAGCCGGGAATCGAACCCGCAACCTCCTGCGCTGCAGGCAGACTTTCACCCACCGCGCCACCGAGGTCGTTAAAGTTAAAAATATGGTACGGCAGTTGACTTGACGAATGGCATTCGATGCACACACAGCACGATTGGCGAGCCATTTGCATTGTCGTGCGCACGATCCAGCTTTGGTTTCACATCGTTTGGCATCAGGATTAGTCACTACTTCGAAAACAACATGGCGATTACTTAGAACTTCCCTTTCGCGATTTCAATTTAAGAATCCAGAAAGAAGAAGCAGCTGTCGCCGCTCGCAACTTCAATTCGTGAATTATTATGTTCCGTAATACCAATAATGATGACTGAAAAGTTGTTGAATCTTCGACATTGTTTTGTTATTCTGTAACTAGACAATATAAGCTATGTTCCTAAACAAAACGTACGATATTGTTGTTTTTAATACAAAACAAATAGGACGAAAATATGTCATTTAAGACGTAAAAATATGTTAAATTCGATTTTGCATATTTTTGCTTACATTTCATTATAGGTGTGTATTATTAAGAAAAAAACCAACCAGGGACCTAGATATATACTATTCGGATACAAAAAACAACATGATATAGTGGAAATAAATGCTCGAATTACAAATCATTTTGGTAGTACGTTTGTATGGGCAAATCATTATCCGTAGGCCTCCCGGCAAACTTCGTTCCGCTTTAGAATCAGAGATGGCGTTTCATACGAAAAATGTATGAGTAACGATTTTCTCCATATATTTTCCGTTCGTGAAATTATCATATATTTTTCTAGCCGCGCCTCGCGATTTCACCGGCGTAGTTCCCGTTCCTGTGGGAATCCCGGGATAAAATATATGACAGACGGACAGACGGACTACAAAGTGATCCTAAAAGGGTTCCATTTTTCCTTTTGAGGCACGGAACCCTAAAAATTCTAATATCCTAGAGCGTCACCCTAAAAATGAATTACAATTAGTTATTTTCATCTGTGAATATCTCTGAAAGGGGGCTGTTCGTGCAATCTATAACATTTTTATAGATAACGGTACGGAACCGTGCGTGCGCGAGTCCGACTCGCACTTGGCCGGTTGTATTTATTTATATTTGATTTTGAATAAAAAAAGCAGTGTGGTAACCGATATTAGGGGTTAAATCTTCTAACCCCTTTTTAACTAACAGCAGTAACATAGAGCTTCAGTTTTTTACCAAAGGTTACTCTACTAACCTACAAGTTTAAGTAATATTATACGGTTTATGGTTTTAGTAACCTCAAACAATAAATTAAAGTGAATTCACACCCACACAAGGAAACCAGAGATTAAGGTCAAGTCAGTGCGTATCCGTTACAAATTGTTAGTATCATTGCTGTAACAGTAAACCACTTTTAAGTAACTTTTTTTTAACCTTTATTCTTATAAAGTTTGCTTTAAAAACAAATAATTTGCTCAGATGGAACATAAATAATAAGTAAAGTATATTACTTAATTACACGCGGTACAGGACCCCGGAATGTCTAACACATACTGGTTTGGATCCAAATTAAGTGTCGGTTTTACGTCTGGTAGACCCTGATCAGGGCTTATGCGAGTCTACCGTAGTCGTAAAACCGAGCCCTGATCAGGCTCCAAACGAGTGTAGGCGTTAAATATCCCGTTGAAAACTCATTGCCCTACGTAACCAAAAACCACATCGCTTTGTACGTACATGTGAATGAAGCCACAGGCAGGGACTAGACTAGTACTTTATTTATGTACCTATTTATTATTATGAGCCTATAGAATCCCACAGCTGGGCAAAGACCTCCATTTACTCCTTCCACTTTTCTCTATCAATAACTACAAAATGTTAATAAATACAAAATTTTTTATTAAATAAAAAAATATTATAAAAAATATTATAATTTAGTTATATACCTACCTACTCTGGTACAGTTAAAAAAATTAAGCATGCCGACATGCTTCTTAATAAAATAAAAGTATTTCGTATGAGAAGAAAACAAGATCTTTTGCAGAATTTGAGAAATAAACAAAAAAAACCTTGAATCTTAGTCATACATAAACATAATGCAATAAATTTTAATATCACCCTTTATTTCCATGTGTACAAATTCATAAACCGAACCTTGAATTCCAAAAGTGAACGTTTAAATTCCGAATGTCTACACGAGACAATACGTTGAGTCATAGACTATAAGAACGTTGCCCCCGACTCCCGCGCAGCGTCAGGGATTACTTCCGTTACATAAAATAACATAACTTATTGTCTATGGTTTAAGTTTGATTTATGGGGTAGATTAGTGACGTTAATTTTTTTGCTTCCGGGCGTTGACAGTCTGATAGATGGGCAGGTTATAAATGTGTCATAATTTCAAAACTATGACTATGAAATAAAATATTATGTAGTTGTGAAGGGAAAAGAGATAAATATGAAATAAAACCGGCCAAGTGCGAGTCGGACTCGCGCACGAAGGGTTCCGTACCTTTATCTCAAAACGGCAAAAAAAATCACGTTTGTTGTATGGGAGCCCCCTTAAATATTTATTTCATTCTGTTTTTCAGTATTAACATACATCATCTGTAACAATTTCAACTGTCTACACGGTTCATGAGATACAGCCTGTTGACAGACGGACAGCGAAATCTTAGTAATAGGGTCCCGTTTTACCCTTTGGGTACGGAACCCTTAAAATATCCAAAAATTCTAAACTAATTTAGCCTACAAAATATTGGAGAACCAAGCCTATTTTTGTATACCTGACCTTTTAAATGAGCTTTCCTGGTTTTCCTAAACTAAGACGTTATACATATTGACTTCTTCCAACGGCTTCGCACGCTTTTTTTTGTTAAAAAATTGCCTATTATGTTATTCCAGGTCAAGATCTTTGTGTGCAAAATTTCAGCACGATCAATTCAGTAGTTTTGACGTTGTCTTCAGACAAAAAACACTAAGGCACCCCCATACAATATTAGCAAGATACTGCCGTATCTTAGCGCGGTCAAGAAAACTTACTCGACGGCCACGTTTCATCTAACAATATCATCATCAGCCTTACTATTCCACAGCTGGACATAGGGCTCCAAACACATGAAAACAGGGCGCTATGGCGCTCATAAGGCTCCCCTTATGAGCGCCATAGCCGTTTTCATGGGTTTGCGCCCTGTTTTCAACTTAGGAATGAGCTTCTAGCGTCTGTTTTCCCGCCAGAGTACAATCTTGGAGTCTTCAAATCCAGGGTGAATAAGTTCCTTCTACGAAAGCGTGCTCCATCTTAGGCCACATAACAATTCAAGTGAGATGGTAACCAAATGCTTGACAACCATCAATCAAATAAATTGGTCAAATTACCAAAACCATTTTTTCCCACTGAGCATAAATCAAAAGCCTGTCTCCCTTTCATCAACTTCTTTCAATGTTGGGCTGTAGTGAGCCAGCCAAAATTTACAAATAACAAATAAACGATAAAGCAAATTCCAACGAAGTCATGAAAAGACTTCACGCTTTCTAGTGCATTTAATACGAGAACATTATTTCACTACCAGATTTTATGAAAATCGCGTAACACACAATATTGGACCAGAATTACTGTGCTTTTGCTTTCACTCGATTAGTTTCGGCCAAGCAAATCAAAATATAATTTTCTAGAGATATTTCACATCAATGACTTTGTAGCAGTATAGTCACAAAAAATACATTGACTATGTTTTGATTATTTTAAACTGGAGAAAAACTTGAAAGCATTTTTTATTGACTATGTTTTGATTATTATTTTGGTTTTGGTATTACAATGCTGGGTTAAATTTAGGTTTATAATGAATTAATTATTATTTTTTAAATTGTGATTGTGACTCTCCTTTTCAATATAGTTATTAAGTTATGTACACTATCGCATTAGGGGTGCCTGTAAGGATAGGTGAACAATATTTTAAATAAATATTTACAAATGGAGAAAAGCTTGAAAGCATGTTTTATAGTAGTACATAATATTAATCCGTATCCGAACTATAATATTAAAAATGCGACAGTGTGTTTGTTTGTTCTTCCTTCACGCCCTAACTAAGCAACCAATCGACTTGATTTTTGGCATAGAGTTAGTTGAAAGGATGGAGAGTAACATAGGCTACTTTTTGTCTTCTTAAAACATCAAATGCTCATGGGAGATTTACGGGAATATTCTTATTTTTATATTAAAATACCTTTTTATCCCCTTATAAATGTGAAATTCTAATTTAACGTGGGTGCATAATTTCGAGAATTGCTTTGCATACTGGTATTTTAGAGTAAAGTACTCAAATTTATCGAAAAGAAAATACCGGTATTACTGCTATTGTACCGGTATTATTGGTACCGGTGTCAAGCCCTGATTATGGGTACCTACGCCATATCAGAAATCTCACTAATATTATAAACGTGAAAGTTTAGATGGATGGATGGATAGATATATGGATGGATGTTTGTTCCTTTATCACGCCAGAACGGCAAAACGGATCTGGATGAAATTTGGCACAGAGATAGATTATAGTCTGGAATAGGACATAGGGTACTTTTTATCCCGAAATTCCTACGGGAACGGGAACTACGCGGGTGAAACCGCGAGGCGCTGCTAGTACCAAATAAATCACAAATGTAAGTGTTGAAATAAGTTACGGACTATAGCGCCGGTGGCTCCGTAAGAGGTCCCAAAGATTTTCGATAGAACCGACTAAGGTTTTGTGGCTTAGTTGGTTAGAGCACACCCATACTGAGGGTGGGGCGCAGGTTCGAGTCCCGCCAAAATCGAAAATTTTTGGGAACTTATTTCATTTCAAGAGATGCCCAAAGTGCGGGTAAGCACTAGAATAAAAAAAACGTATATGTAGGTATACCTCTCGTACTTACATATGTATGTAGGTACTTCTAAACAGATTCAAACAAAGCATATTGATTGAATTTAATTTGATGATTCAACCTGAGGCAGCCGCCAATTTCGTGTCGTACCGTTTTTGCCGCGCGAAAGTTTTGACAGGTGAATCACGTTCGAATTACGAACATTCTTTGAGTGGCATCCATTTGTTTTTTTGTAACTTTTTATGGTTTACCTGTAGTTCGACGTTGATTCACATTTTTGTAACTTATTTTTCTTAAAACTCTTACAGAACCAAAGCTTAGTAATAATAATAATCCTGGACAGTTCACACAGCATCATCTAGCCCCAAGCTAAGCAGAGCTTGTGTTATGGGTACTAGATAACTGATATACATAATACAATACATACATAGATATTTTTTATTAAACATAGAAAACGATCAGAACACCCTGAACAAATGTCTGCAGATCGTTCACAAATGTGTGAACCGAGTCCTCCGAACCTGTCCCGAGGCGGGAATCGAACCCGCAACCTCCTGCGTCACAGGCAGACCTTTGCCCACCGCGCCACATCGGTCGTCGCAAAAACAAGCAAAAACATCACGTTTGTTGTATGGGAGCCCCATTAAATATTTTTTTTTATTCTGTTTTTTAGTATTCGTTGTTATAGCGGCAAAAGATTTACATCATCTGTGAAAATTTCAACTGCCTAACTATCACGGTTCATGAGATACAGCCTGGTGACAGACGGACAGCGAAGTCTTAGTAATAGGGTCCCGTTTTACCCTTTGGGTACGGAATCCTAAAAACATACAGCCGAACATAGAACCTCCTTTTTTCGAAGTCGGTAAATAAAGTAGTTAATAACATCTATTCTACTTTAAAACTACATTATAATTAAAAAAACAATAAAGTTACAACACCTGACCTTTAATTCCTATAAAACTTATTTTAGCGTCCATAAAAAAATCATTAAACTTTTATAGTCTGTGTTACGATGTTACATCTTTATATTTTGTTTTGTGTTATTATGTTTTAGTTTATTTAAGAGTGCACCTAAAACCGGAAAAAAATCAGTAGAAGATCTCTGGGCTATATTTTTAGGTGGGACTTTATTAATTTATTCAAAATTTAAGCATGAAATAGAAAAACTAAACGATTACTCAAATAAAACATTATTCTGGCTATGTAATTCGTAAAAATAATGTAGTGTTGTCGCTGATAATTTGGAGCATTTCAATTAAAACCGTTTTTATGCTCAATCAGTATTTTTTTAATTTAAAAAAACCATTTTGTTTTCAAAAAATCTATTCGATTACTTGTTTTGTACAGGTTCTTTTCCTAACTATCGTATTTTTTAAATCTGAACATTAACGTTCGTTACCATAAAACTAAGTGTTTAAAAAATACACATTTTGCTTGATTCAGGCATTGACCGCCCTCTTAACACCCTTCAATTCACAGTAGCAGCCCGGAAGTTGGTGTTACACCCCCGTGCATCGGAAAGCACGTTACGCCGTTACCCCACCGCCTGACCTCTGCCCGGTGGGTCTGCCACTAGATAGACACCAGACTCAGATTGGCGGCTGTGGCCGAGTCGACTAGGACACTATAAACATTCACACCTTTCTTAACCATTCTCTCTTTCACACATCATCATCATCATCAGCCTATATTAGTCCACAGCTGGATAAAGGCTTCCTCTAAAGAGCGCCAAAGCGCCCTGTCTTCAGCTTGCCGCATCCAGCACCTGCCTTCAGTCTTTTACACATCGTCATCCCACCTGGTCGAAGGGCGTCCTACACGTTTGCCGTCGCGGTCTCCACTCAAGAACACGTTTACCACAGCGGTTGTCGGTTCTTTTCGAGATATGGCGAACCCGCTGCCTCTTCAGCAGGTTCATTCTATAAACACATTTGGAACCTCACTAAGCTGAATCCGCAGTGAGTTTAATGTTTTGTAATCTTTAAAACTCGATAATGCTTGTAGCGCCTCGGAGACGAGCGTGGTAATCAAAAGAACTAAGTTGAGTGACATTTTGACATTTACGCTAAAGAATGACGTACAATTGGGATTCTGTAGGGGAATTTTACGCTAAAGAATGACGTACAATTGGGATTCTGTAGGGGAATTTACAGACCATCGATACTTGAAACTCAAACTTACTTGTCAAATAAAATGTTACAAATAAGCGATCGAATTTGGTCGCTTGAGTGAATTCGAGTTCGAATTCGAACTTTTACAGAATGCGTCTACAGCTCTTACACATTGTCCAGCATTAAATAATAATAAATAATAATGCTGGACAATTCACACAGCATTATCTAGCCCCAAGCTAATCAGAGCTTGTGTTATGGGTACTAGATAACTGATATACATAATACAATACATTACATATATAGATATTTTTTATTATACATAGAAAACGACCAGAACACCATGAACAAATGTCTGCAGATCGTACACACATTTGTCCCGAGGCGGGAATCGAACCCGCAACCTCCTGCGTCGCAGCCAGACCTTCGCCCACCGCGCCACATCGGTCGTCAACATTCATTATTGTAACCCAAGCATAGAACCCCAACGAATGAGTAATTGTCTATGTCATAGACTCTATGATGACATGATGAGACCGTGTTGCAATTTTCGTAAGGCCAATCGCTTATTGCAGCAATGGCTTCCTTTCAAGAATATCATAAACCGATTAGACCTTATACAGGGTTATTGGTTGTCACTAATTTAGTGACAACTTAAATTCAATTAAAATTAATTGAATTTAAGTTGTCACTACTTATATAATATTAAAATTAATTATTAAATTCTTGAACTTGGTATTGGTAAAAGGTACCCCCCGCAATTCAATAATCGTTTGTTAGAGAGATTTTATTTGAAATTCAACTTAAAAATAGCTCTGCCCTGAATTAACAGAAGGTATGAGAGTGGAAGATTGGTCTTAAGTAACTCGTTGGGTTCCAGACAAATATATTTTTTCATTTAGTATCAGAGGTGACTTATATTTTTTTTAGTATTAAGACGGCGCCTTCACGAACGTGTTTGTGATGATGGGCAGGACCACTCACGAATTGTCACTAATTTACCAATAACCCTGTATATTCAATTTTATTCTAAGACTTATTTCTGCTCGCGGCTTCGCACACTTTTTGTGATATAAAAGTATCCTATAAGTTAGTAGGAATCCTATATAACTTAAAACCATTATCTACTTACCAACCTATTATGGAAGCTTGCTCAGTCGTTCGATGCTTGAGTGACGTTCATGCCATACAAAATCGTTACTCAAGCACAGATCGATTCTTCAGCTTTCTTAATACGGGCCTAAGTATTTATGATTCTAAGACCCGTGTTATTGATGCTTGCTTAGTTATCAATAGATCTTGAGTAACGCTTCTCTAAGGCATAAACGTCACTCAAACATAGACCGGCGACTGAGCATTAGGGCAAATACGATAGTTTGTGCTAACAATCTACAATTTCCCAAATGCTCCCAAAACACAAATGAATCAAAGTTGATTTTATCATATGTTCATAGAAAATGGGTTAAAATTTGCGGCAAATTACTTTTTCGCACCAAAACCCACCCTGTGTAATAAATTAATAACATATACATACAATAAAATATACGAAATATCAGATTACCTCTAGCTTGACGAGTTTTGCTCCAACTCGAAGACTAACAACCTAGAATACGGTAAAGGTTTCTTATTGGCTTCTTTACTCTACCTTAAAAAGATTGAAGTGAACAAAAAAATCGAAGTGATCACTTTATATCCTTGTTTTACTTCTGTAATTTCAATTTTGTGACGTGTCCAATAGTCCTGTAAGGTCTAAAAGAAAATAAAGCATTGATATTTGACGTTTGATCATCCTCCCAAATCGCTCGATACAATAATCGAGTCAGTCCTATAAATAGATAGAGAGTGATGTTCGCTTTGCCTGTAAAACAGGGAAGTTAGCTACAGTACAGATTGAGTTATGGACATTGCTCGATCTAAATGCGCCCGCGCACGATAAATGCCAGATGTCAGCACGATTTGTCACTTGTCAGGACTATTTAGTTAAAATTGTAAGCTTTCGTGCCTAAAAATGGAACTAAACTTTTCATTTTCCAAAAAACATGAATTTTGGATTGAGCCAGTTTACGACTAGAGGTGCGATATAGTCCTATTTATTTTATTCTCGATTCTGTATTAGTCTTAGAAATAAATTGTCACAGTAACCCGCAAAACTTTAAAAACTGTTAAAAACTAAGATTTGAGGTCTTTAGTTTTTGAGATCAATCAAATTATTTGCTTTAGTCCCTCATAAATGAAGCTGGACTCCCGCCATAATGTGAGCTTTAATTCATTTATGGTCAGAGTTCCAACTGAACATCTGTCGACCTACTTAAGCGCAGAGTTTTGGCCGAAAGGTGTTAAGTTCCGACGGTTCACTGGCCGCCTGCAAGGAGACACCGCCGTGCACCGTCGCGTCGTCAGCTGACACCCTGATTGCGTCACGTCTCGCCGTAAAATAACGTGTCTTTAATTTAGTTTTTAGTATTGTATGTATGTTAGTTTTAAGGTATATATTACTATGGACCGTAGAATAAGTTAAAATAAGATGGGTAACTGTTCTATAGTCTGAAATAAATGATTTATTATTATAATTGAATGTCATTAAACGCTCAATTACACGTTCATATAATTGCAGTTTGCTTTATAATAGTTTCTAACTCGATATTTCGAACGATGAAAGTGAGCATGCATAATTCATAAGACCAGTTAGGTAAGGTTCAAATTCGTGCCGTACATAACCATACAATCGTGTCATATAATTTGACATAGCTACTTGCAAAAAGAGTGTACGGAATAGTTATTGACTTTTCTTTCAATCTTCTATACTAATATTATTAATTCGAACTGTTTGTTACTTAAGAAATTAAAAAAGTTCCCAAAATTTTCCGGTTTCGGCGGGACTCGAACCCGCTGTTTGTTACCTTTTAACGCCAAACGTAACGGCTGAATGGATCCTAACAAAATTTCGCATGGAAGTAGACGGTATCTCGGGGACTAACATAGGTTACTTTTTATCCCAATGAAGTGCCACGGGCAGAAGTTTGTTATAAATGATTATACTTGATAAATTGGTTTACGTTAAAACCTTTTTTCTCCGTTATCTTTATCGATAAAGCTTCGAAAAAAATACATAGTAATCTATGGGATATACAGCAAATTCCCTTCGTTTCAAAAAAGAAAAAAAAAAACCATTTTAAATATCAGAAATAATTTTGCAAAGTCCATCCACCGTTACCATCTGTTTTCTTAGTTGATACCGTCTTTCTCCTAATCACAAGTTTTTTTATTGTTATTTATCACCGTATTAAATAATAGAATACCAAGGAAATTTGCAAATAAATATCCTATAATTAACAGATAATAACCTAATTAATAGATTTTTACGCTTACGCCGCTCTGCTCTGTCCCGCTCCTTCAAAAGCAAAATCCTATACCTACCCTTTTCACAAAATGGCATCACAACGCCCCATTAAGACCTATAAAACCACTGTTCAGGTTTACGTTCAAAACAACAATCTACCATAACGTTCCATAACGTCTTAAAATCAAGAAACCAAGGTCTTCTACTTTATTAATAGAAGAAAAGAACAAAGAAGATCATAAACTTTATTAATACTACCAATTCAATATATAATAATCAATATAATAGCACATAACAATTAAATCTTCTTATAAAACATTAACATTTAGTGTTTATAAATCATAAGGTATAAAGATATTAAGATAAAATAGTATTCGAAACTAATCTTTTCAGAAAACTAATCTAATACCTATAGTCGAGCTTAGACTTAGCAGCAAATGACGTCATTAGTTTTTGTGTCAACGAATTAACAAAATAAACCTAAAATTCACATGCTTAGAGGCGAGTTGTTGACAATACTTGTTGCCGTAAGGATGTCAAATCGACAATAAATTGTGTATAAGGTTGTTCGTCGCGGGTTGGCGCGAGATTCAATTTTTTTTTGTGTTTTTTTCTGTGTTCCAATACTTTGCCGTAAATCGTAAACCATTTTCTATGAGCTTATGATAAAATCTACTTCGATTCATTTGTATTTTGGGAGCATTTGAGAAAATGTAGATTTTTAGCACAAAATTTCGTATTTTCCCAAACCCTCCAAAAATACCACCGAACTTGGTTTTATCATGAGTTCGTAGAAAATGGTTTACGATTTGCGTCAAACCACTTTTTCGCTAGTTTTATTGCTTCATCAGCCTATAGTAGTCCATTGCTGGACATAGGCCTGCTAATAAGCGCCCTGTCTTCAGCTTGCCGCATCCAGCATCTGCCAGCAGTCTTTCGCAAATCGTCATCCCACCTGGTCGGAGGGCGTCCTACACTACGTTTGCCGAGTCGCGGTCTCCACTCAAGAACACGTTTACCCCAGCGGCTATCGGTTCTTCGCGAGATATGGACGGCCCACTGCCACTTCAGCTTGCTAATTCAAGAGCTATACCGATGACTTTGGTTCTCTGTCGGATGTATTCGTTATAAAACTAGCGATATTATTATTTTGTTTTATTGCTTGTGGAACACAGAATAAATTAAAAACCACAAAATAAATTGAATCTTGCGCCAACCAGCGCGTACAACCTTAACAATACTACGGGAGAGTTTATGAGAGATTTAGCACATTACTAATTAGTACCCAAGAAGCAGAAGAAATTTCATAAGAACGCTGAATAGCAGCTCGTCCTATCATCGTTAGACAAATAGCCAAAATACATTACAAGTTCATGATCTTTCTGGGGCTGGAAAAAAATATTTTCGATTCTAGAAGTAACACAATTATGTTTATTTCAGTTTGTGCCTATCCGTCACAGATCTAAATGACAACACTATGCCAACTAAGCGTTACTTCAGACCCAGAATGATAGAAACTGCGCATGAAATGGAATCAGGCTGTTATGGCTTAGCATAGAGAGCGTAGACAAGGCCATGTCTAATGGTACAATAGACAAAAATCTACAATGCGTAAATTATTGAATTTATTTCATATTTTACGCATTGCATGACGATTCGATGTCAGTTTTGTCCATCCTAGTCTAGACAGGGCCTCATCTTTTCGAGGATATCCATGCTAGGCTTACAGGTCGCAGCGCTAAAGGTGCGTCCAGCATAAGTAACAAAACATGTTAAAAAACATAATTGTTTATAAATTTTTATCAGTGTGGATGATTTATAAAAAAAAATCAGTATGAAATTAAATAATAACCCTGAAAAAAACATTTTTAGAGTCCGTAGGAAAAGTCCCAAAGATTTTCGACTCTGCGGTCACTTGATTCCGTAGCGCGGTTGGTAAGCGCATTCCCGTACTGAGAGAAAGTTGCCAGTTCAAATCCCACCAAAAACGATTGTTTCTGGATATTATTTAGTTTCTTAGAGATTACCCCGAGTGCGACGCGACGGCTTACACACTATTATAACAAAAACCTTAAAATCAGGTTGGATATTTTGATATAAATAATAAAGTTATATTACATTTTACTAGATCTGGGCGCACATTGAGGCTGGTCGGTGAATGCGATATAAAGGCCTATGGCGGATATCTATATTTCCAATAATATTGATACACATCTGGCAATACTAAACAAGCTTCTATTCTTGTCGGTTCAATGGAGTAAACATCGTGAATATGTTGAGATTCTTTGGTGAATTTGCATTTGCATCCTAGAAGCAATGCAAGAGTTAGATAATTATTTCGGCTAGAGCACAATGTGCTTTTAGATTCGATGAATACCACAGGGCTAAGGAGCCTAGACAAAAAAAATTAAAGCCAAGAGTTAAAAAAATATCAGAGCTAACAGTGTCTGAAGTGTGTGTTCTTTACTACAAATAAAATCTATATTTCTATATCTAGCTAGACAAATTGCTGTCTAGGTCATGGTAGGATAATAATGCAAAGCACTGGGTCAAAATTCCAATTCATTGCCTCAAAGTACCATAAGGTTCGATCGCTTCGACAGACCGTAGCTAACAAAGGGCTTCAGGAAGTACACAACTCTTTGTGACATCATAGAAAGACTAAACGCGGTAAAAATACAATTTGTAACATGCACCCTTTTGTATTTTCAGCACAAAATTTCGCGAATATTATACATTGGAACAAATGATATTGAACGAATGAGGTTGTTTGGCTTCGTGCTATATCAGGAAGAAGTTGTGAAATGGTAAAATCAGAAAAAGTTTTTTGTGTTCTTGAAAATTTTGAATGATTTTGATCGGAAACACTGAAATAATAAGCAGCACCCAAGACAAAGTTGTGTCTTCGCTAAAAAAGTAGAAAAATACCCTAGAATGCGTAAGTTATTGAAACCGAGGAACACCGATGAACAACCGATGAATTCAAAATATTTTAATAGTTTATGCGATGATGATTTTGTCATATTAGAAGACTTACCGGTGTTCTTCGATGCATGAGGGTGTTCACAGGGCTAGGTATCTTCGAGGGTGCACCGTTGAGGGGACTCCGAGCTAGAAACAAAGTTACAATGTAAAAAACACGTTCAAAGAAACAAATTCTAAACATTGAAAATCACAGAGAAGGTGAAATAGAAGATGTGATGAATATTCTAGAAGTTCTGATATTAAGATGCGAAAGTTTAGTTGGTTTGTAAATTCCTCACACTAAAAAAGAATGGATCGGTATATTGGATGGTAATATTTATTCGCTTGGGTACAAGTATTTCTAGGCCTAAAATAACATAAGCTCTTTTTGAATCCAGGAAAATGAATGCAAAATCGAGGGTTAAGTCTAGTTTATATTGTAATAATACTGACATACAGTTTGACATTCAAAACTTGAGAACTAGTTTTAAATTCAAATATTTTTTGTCATGTAAATGGTTAAGGTCAGGGTCTGTACCACATTAAACCAGCTGCTAAAAACAGAGCAAAGGCGAGATTTAGTACCTCTATCACTCCTTCTCTCTATTGAATATCTAGCTGGTAAACTCAGATTTGGCACAAACAAGGCTGTGACTTGCTATCTAAGTCGATAGATACGTAATCTACATATGTAAATAAGGAACAATAATGGTCCTCGATTATTACCTTGCGAAAGACCATCCGATAAGGTCAGAGATATTACATTTTTTTTTGTGCTAGCCATACTTTATCATAGTATTATTATAAGTGTATAAACTAGTTGTAATTGTTTTATTTTGGTATCGTAATGTTGATAAATATATTCCGTTTTAGTAAATAAACAGGCATATAAAAAGAAATAGGCTCCTTACGGTTTTTGTTATAGTGCTTACCCGCACTTTGGGTATCTCTGAAATTTTTTGGGAACTATTTCATTTCATTTCTTAGAGATACCCAAAGTGCGGGTAAGCACTAAACAAAAAACATTAGAATTGAACAAAGGCAACATCTCTCGTCCAACGAATCAAATGTCACTTTGGTCGTTCAGCAGGTTTGGTTAAACTGTAATGTTACCCCTGTAGGTGGAGCCACCGGCGCTATAGTCCGTAAGAGGTCCCAAAGATTTTCAGTTGAACCGACTAAGCGTTTCGTGGCTTAGTTGGTTAGAGCACACCCGTACTGAGGGTGGGGCGCGAACGAGTCCCGCCGAAACCGAAAATTTTTGGGAACTTATTTCATTTCATTTCTTAGGAATAGGCTCCTTTTTATCTCTTAAATGAGCGTGTGAACCCGCAAGCAGTTTAAAATAATTTCAGATGTAAATAAACAACTCTTGACCCAGTGTTTTAATAAAGGATCTTTTTCAAATCACGTTTTTAACTATAAAAGTTTGAACCTTTATTAGATTTCAGAGAGGCGTCTGACCAAGTTGTAATCCAAATTTTGACAAGAGATTTTTCATAAAATACCAGCTGCACATTCCTTATAGACTTAAAACACGCTATGTAAGCGATATTTGATATTACGAAACACGAAGTGTATGACAGTACAATGTGTACCAAAACGTAGCATAGCAATATGACTCAATGTGTTCACGGTCTTTATGGAAATTTTATGGTAATGGAATTCCATCTCAAATGTGACCTCTATTGCAGTGGATTAAGGTGCAAGAATGTTCGTTTATTCTGGTATTTGTGGCAAGGAGAGCGCTATTGAACCTGCACATGCGATTACGTAACTTGTTTGAGTCGAATTCTGCTTTGAATTATAATTCGAGAGATTGAAAAGACAGATTATTGGTCAAAGTATGAATATTAAGAATAATGAATTCACTGGTAAAAATTATTACAAGTCACAAAATAATTATTGTAACTAAGTATAATAAAAAATAGAATTATAATTTCAATTATTAGTAATTAAAAAAACATTAATTATAAGTAAAAAAAAATACATTACTCAATTTTTCGCACATACTCGTCAACACTGTAGAACTGAGTATAGACTCTGTTCTACAGTGTTGAAAATCTACGTCACTTTGTCAACGAATGCGTAAATTATTTGAAATTCATTTTTTCAAAGATGTGACGTCATCATTATCTATTCTACCCTAGAGAACAATCCCCGTGCTTAGCCCACAGGTGGCTGCTAAGATGCATTAGTACCTTGTCATACTAAAGAATGCTTATCGACCGAAGAGTCGACTTTCAAGCTACAAGAGAACTATCCAATTCTATTAATCGTATAAGTGGATATTTTTTGGCAGTAGACAACGCCAAAACTTCTATACGGCTGAAATTAAGAACTGGAATAATAGGATCCTGCAGAATTAATCACGGAAAAACGCGTGCAAAGTAGTACAAGCGATACTCGGTTCAAAAACATTTTTTTGTGAACGGGTAAAAATCGAAATCCTTCTTTAGGATAAAAATCTAAGACATATTGGTGGAAAATATTTTACTGCACTGTAAATTGTCAAAGTTTGAAATACCTATTTGTCGGTTTCGATTCTGGTTTTTGCATCATCATGTCATTTGTGTCTCGTCTGCACAAATTTGCATTCTTTTCGCTGCGCGTGTGCGTTAAAAAACCGCGTCCCGGTAAAAAACTGTTTTTTTAACAGTTAACTGACTGTACAATGCAACTATTTTTAATGGTGTCCGAATCGATAGTAAAAAAATATTAAAATCAAAAGAGTCAATTGGGACATTGCGTCCCAATACATTTTGTCCGAATCGACAGCAAGTCGAAACATAAGCTTTTACTTTTAAAAAAATCTGGTTCTAAGAAGGAGTGTATGTATATCTATCAGTGTGCTCCCATACTGTTCGATTTAATTAGATAATACTAGGAAAACCTCGCCACAGACTCATTGTAAAGTGTTGGACAGTTCAACGCGTAATTGTTTTAGTTCAAAACAATTAGCTACATCTATTGATAACAACAATAGGTTTAAAGTCAATGTACGGTTCTACGCCCCTATACCGTCAATGGAAACAGTGACTTAATTACAGAGGTCAATATACTTCGATTAGATAAGGATCGAGCGCTGGCTACCGACTACCCCGTCCACAGATTTATTTTATATTTGGTACTAGCTGACCCGACAGATCGTCCTTTCAATGAATTCAAACTAACGAGTTCCTCTCGTCTGGGGTCGTGGTGTCACACAAGGGGGCCAGTCTGAAAACCAGCGCTGTTTTGTACTTATCCTGGTGCAGAACAGCATAAAGCTGAGACTGACCTTTTGGGCTCACCGCGGGGCAGCGCAGAAACATGTGGGTGCTGTGGGCGGGCCTGGGTGGGCCTGGGTGGGCGGTGACTGCCTACCTTTTTTGGCTGTTTTGCTTTGTATCACTTTAATTTTCTTTTATTCTCTGTTCATGTGTTTTTTTTTATTGTATAATTGTGTGTTCGTACTAATTAGTCTAGATACTTACCTAAAATTCCTACTGATTTTTATTACTTTTATTAAGTTACTTTTCCTGTGCTGCTTGTGTGTGAACCTAATAAAAAGTCTATCTATCTATCACTCTACTCTTCTCTACTACTGTAATTGTAAGTATAGTACTACATCTACTATACTTACAATTACAAACGGCTAAACTGACACAATAATCGTGACCTTATAAATCTCTGATGCACGTAACTTAAAACAACGTACACAAAAACTAAACGTAACGAAAAGAGAAAGGCTGCTCTACATGTTTATCAAAATTAATATGAATTTCCATAAGACTAACTAATTTATTAATTTTAACGTAATTAGGTTGTTATTGTTTACAATAACGATTGACGACCTCTGTGGCGCGGTGGGCGAAGGTCTGCTTGCGACGCAAGAGGTTGCGGGTTCGATTCCCGCCTCACGACAAATGTGTGTACGATCTACAGATATTTGTTCAGGGTGTTCTGATCGTTTTCTATGTATAATAAAAAATATCTATCTATGTAATGTATTGTATTATGTAGGTATATAGTTATCTAGTACCCATAACACAAGCTCTGCTTAGCTTGGGGCTAGATAATGTTGTGTGAATTGTCCAGCATTATATATTTATTTATAATACACCAATTACTTAACGATTATGTAATTGATGTCGTAATGTCTTCTGGTTATTTCGGTCATTGGTTAGATTGTTTGATTTATAACTACGATAATTTAGTTTTCGTAGATTGATATGCGTTGTTGAAGTTCTGTTTTAGATTTAAGTGATAACCTTGTTATTACCGTGGTCTTTGTTGACATAAAATATCTTGGATTCTAGATCGGAGTATCGTAGGTGGAAGTGTTGTTCATACGAGGCGGTATAGTGTTTTTAAAAATATTTTGTCTACACTTTGTTATTATTACGTGAAGGTGTGTTATTTTAGACACTTTTACATTAATGTTTAAGTATTTATCTTTGTGTTATGCGTAACTTTTGTATTGTTAAAACACTTCCGCGTAAAATACGTCAGACAACGCAGTCATGAAGTTATTTAACACCCACTCGTGCCAAATATGGGACTCTATTCGCATGCCTTTTCAGGTCACAAGTGTGTCACTGACATCAAGGCAGTCAAGTGTCATAGTGCCCATAGTGTCTGCATATTAATCAATATATTTTTATAACACTACTTAATTCTAGGAAAAAGCAGAAGGTTCAACAGATGTTCAGTGGAATAACCATACAATACTAATTTTATGCAAAGCATTAAGGCATCTATTAATAATAATAATAATTTATTTCAGACTATAGAACAGTTATAGATCTTATTTTAACTTATTCTACGGTCCATAGTAATATATACCTTAAAACTAACATACATACAATATTAAAAACTAAAATTAAAGACGCGTTATTTGACGGCGAGACGTGTATTAAATAGATAAAACCGGCCAAGTGCGAGTCGGACTCGCGCACGAAGGGTTCCGTACCATTATTTAAAAACGGCAAAAAGATCACGTTTGTTGTATGGGAGCCCCCTTAAATATTAATTTTATTCTATTTTTTAGTATAGCGGCAACGGAAATACATCATCTTAGTAGGTAGATTCGCTTAGTCGACTCTTGGGATATCCACGGGCTGAGTAGGAAGGGTCGATTAACCGCGACTGTCACGGCCAATCTTTTTAATAAACCGGAACCCTAACAGATCTTGTTTTAAAAATGGGGTCTCTAAGAATTTCTGAGAACTGCATAAAGAAAGACCTTTCTAAAGCGTGTTACACACGTGTATCTGCACCACGATAAGCTTATCTGATATCAACAATCTCTTAAACAAGCTTCCTGGCAAGCGACGCGGTGTTTTTAATGTGTAAAACAATTTCATCACATTCCTATACAGTCTTATAGTTCAGTGGACTATTAAATCAGGCAATTTTAAGTATTCCGTACCCAAAGGGTGAATACAGGACCCTCTTACTAAGCCTCCGCTGTCTGTCCGTCTGTCTGTCTATATCCTAACTAATATTATAAATGCGAAAGGGTGTGTTTGTCCTACCTTCACGCCCTAACAAAGCAACCAATCGACTTGATTTTTTGCATAGAGTTAGTTGAAAGGATGGAGAGTAGCATAGGTTTTTTGTCCTGGTAAAACATCAAATACCCATGGGAGATTTACGTCAATGTGAAATTCGAATTTATCGCGGGTGATACCGCGGCCGCGCGGGGAACAGTTTTGAGTTTTTGTTTTGAATATCGTCTCGCTGTGAGCTGACAGTTCATTCTCGACTCCAATGATATCAATAGCTTGAAACGTAGGTACGTAACGTAGTTAACATTATTTGCACCTATAACCTACTTGCAAGCTTTTCTTTTCTCATCACGTCCCCTACATAAAGAGTTAATAATGAATAACGCACCCACGTTTTTGCCAACTATAACAGCATCAGATAATTAACTCCACAAAGAACAATGCATTTAATAAAGGTCACAATCCCCTGCATCTTCAGATAATATTGTTTTAATTTGATCTTATCAAAACTTATGCTATCGAACCTGTGTATGGTATGATAAGATAAGGTAATCGGTAGCTTTGTTTGTTTCTTTAAGTCATAATTATTGTTTTTAATACTTAAAACGCGATATATTTCGCACGATGTCGTCGTCATTTAACAAAAACTCTAGATTTTTACTAGTGACAATTATGGATTAATAAGTCATTATTTTGTTAGGGTTGGTAAGTTGTAAATAACAAGGCCTGAAAACGTCGTAAGGAGCTTCAAATATCTGGGGCACATTCTCACCGAGGAACAGAAAGATGATGAGGACATGGAGAGAGAACGACGGGCTCTGGCTGTGCGGTGCAATATGCTCGCGCGTAGATTCGCAAAATGTAATGAGCAGGTGAAACTAACTTTATTTACTACCTATTGTCAAAATTTCTATACATGTCAGCTTTGGTCATCATTTAACAGAAAATCCTATAGTACACTTAGAATCCAATATAATAACGCCTTCCGCATTTTAATGAAAAAACCTAGATATTGTAGTGCGTCGGGTATGTTCGCCGAGGCCGGAGTCCCCGATTTCTACGCCATCCTCAGAACGCGCATCTTTTCGTTCTGGAAACGTCTGCGCGCATCCAAGAACTCTATCTTGCAGGCTATCGCTGAGTGCCCTGACAATAGCTTTTTCCGCTATTGGATATCGGTGCACCACAGTGGGAACCGCAAATAGCCTAAATAGGTGTATCTACCTACCTACTAGGTAATGTTATAATGTTATATAATTACTATAATTAGTACCTACCTAGATATGTTATTTCTATATATATATAATGTAAAACTATGGACTTGCTTGACTGAAATAAAAGATTATTATTATTATTATTATTAAAACTCTAGTGACTTTCCTCCGTACGAGTTTGCAAGATAGATAAATAGTACAACGTGGACTGTATTAACCTAGGTGTTTTAATAAACGAATGTACTTACTTCTCCCAGACAGATTCCTTGGACTAATCGGAGGACGTTCATCCACCTCATCTTTGCCCAGCACATTGTTATTGTACTTTTTCACACTGTCAGCCCAGTCCTGGATCCAGGTCTTGTCCCCTTTACACCGATTCAGGCTAAGATTTGACAGCCTCCCAACCACCTCTTCTGGTGTCATTTCTGATGATAATCCAGAATCGTCTAGAACTTTCTGCGCGTTTCGCAAAACTGTGCTTTCGAAGGATTTGTCTTCGAAGAGCTTTGTGCTTGGTAGTGAAACGGGTACGGATGATTCTCTCGATAACCTTTGCATGTACTCTGGTACAATAGGTTCTCGCGTACGGAAATCTGATACAGGGACAGAGGATTCCCTAGACAGTCTATGAATGTAGTCCGTCTGATCTATCTCAGATTTTGTTAAGCTACAGCGTCTTCTTGTTGGGATCTCGGATTTTGTATGAGGTTTACTTAGAACCCCGGATGTAGTAACTGATTTGAAATTCGAAGGATATTTGGAGCTTAGGACACCAGATGTGGTAACCGAGGTGAAATTCCCAAGGTCATCATCATCCCTCGGTGGGGATTTAGGGAAAGTTTTCTCAGTGATTGTTCGCACCCGGTTTTTGATCTTTTCTAAGTAGCTTCGAGTAGATTTGATCTGTTTCGACGTTTGAGCAGCCAGATCATTTTCTGTTGGCGATTCGTAGCAGCATGATATTTCTAAGACGTTTTTGTCTTTGGACACTTTGGGCATTTCAAATGTTTGGCTGTCTGTGGGACTTCTTAAGGTTGTGTCTCTCCTTGGTTCTTTTGTTATGACCCTATTGGGAAGGTCGAATAAAAGCTCAGGGTCTGCACTGGATTCACGTTTGAGAGACTCTGTTAATGCTGCTGCAGCAAAACTTCTGTCAATACTCATTCTAGCTTTTTGTTCTTCCGTGTAATTATCACCTTCTATGGTGTAAGTGCCAGTGGAAGAGTTTGACTGTCTGTCAACATCATCATCAATGTACAATGGCTCGTTTACAATACATTTCTTGAAGAGATCAGGAGTTTCTGCTGTCCGGCTTTTCCTAGCTGGACTTTTAGCTTCAGGTGTAGATAAGACATTATCTGGCGTCAGGATATCTAGTTCAGGGCTAGATATATCTGTAAGGAGTACTGGGCTCTGGTCTACAATGTCAGCCATGATTTTTGGTTGGTATTGAACCTCTTTGACATAAGTTCCGGAACTTTTTAGTGGGAGATTTAGGCCATGACGGGGGTTAAGTGTGAAGTTGTCACTTCTGGACATTATACTGTCTACAATAGGACTTTTGGAAGGACGTCTTGAGGTATCTGAGAGTGGAGATGTTATATTCCTGTTGATAGGACTAGGGTTTTGTGCTCTGTGTTTTAATGAGTTGGACAAACCACTGTCTTCTTGGTCTGACGAGAAGTAGCCTTCGGAGTTGTACCCTTGTGCTTTCCTTGGTAGTTTAGCGCTCATAGACGACCTGTGCGCGGCTGGGCTGGTTCGTGTGAGACTGGCAGACATAGACTGAACTCTCTGATGTCTAGCTTGGGATTTCTTCGCTAGCTCCTCTAACCTTTTGTTGTCTACCGCTTTAGCTTCACCAAAGTCGATGACGAAGGCCATAGGAGTAGCTTTAGGTGTGCTGGGCTCCGATTTGGCATCCTGACCTACCGCAATATCGTCAGTCTTCAAACTTTGACTATCGGAGGAGGATTTTGAAATCGTTGGATCCAAGGTGCTCTGCCCCTCCGATAGGGGGCTGGACACGTCTGCATCAGCACTAACACTCATGTTTTCAAGGCTTCACCAAAATGACATCATAAATCACATATTCACAGAACTGTAGCAATGCCAAACGGCCTTTGTCTCACTTCACTGATTTGGGCGAAAGCTTTCGTGGTGGTGTGTCTGCGATTATAAATAAAGGGGTTTTCGAAAAGTGGAAAGAGAGCACTAAATTAAACTAAAAAACGAATGAGCTCCGCCTACATTTGCGTTCGCGAACTCGAAAATCGAGAAACATTAGAATGTCAGTATGACAGGTGTTCGTGACGTGATGTCCAAAATGAAACTGATTTTTTTTCCATTTTCTTTTTCTGGACTGGCGAAGACTGGCAGCACTGATGTCATCGATTTTTTCGAGGATTTTGTTGTATTTTTGCCAATAATTATTTAATTACCATCCTCACCATACATAAAGATTATTCTTAGTAAATCGTAAAGCATAAATTAATGAGAGGTTTTCGTTTTACATTTTTAAAAAGAAAAAAATTAGTTCCATGTATCTCGATAGATGGCAGGGCTTCAACTGGCTTCAACAAGGCACTATGGTATGTTAATGTCACATGAAAGAAAACGTCAAAATGATAATCGGTCGATCGCTTAAAAGAACAAGGTACTAGAGGTAGTGCATATACCCATCTCATTCACACCAGAGAGAGATAAAAATATGCTTGAAGCATGAGAAGAAATCAGATAGAATGAATGTTTCTCTGTCACAACCATCGTGCCAGTTTTTTCATTGTTTATGTCTGAACAATGAAAAAACTGGCAAACAAACTTGATTTTTCAAATGCTGCAAATAAACAAAGAAATGTCACTATGAAAGTGACAAGACAGTGAAGCAAACCCTTGAATTTTTATGGATCATTAGTTCTTGCCCTCGGCTTTGCTTGAGCAGGAAATTTTCTTGAAAAAAACTATAGGTATTTATTTTACTAAATCCATTCATCTCACAAGGCTCAATCTCACACGCTAGTTAAGCGTCCAGAGCTTTACACGCTGCGCTGCTGGTGGTCTTTTCTGCGAGTCATAATAATACTAGGCTCACGCACCACCCTTCACTATGCTTGTACCTAACAACAAAGCAAAGCAACATTTGGTTGTGCCTTTCGGAGAGTAAATAAAACAAACAAATAAGTGCATTTTTTTTAATAGAGAAGTACTTTTAAAAGAAGGTTTATTCAAAGGTACATTATAGGTATTAGTTTTCACTGCCTAAATTACTAATACCTTAGTCCTACAAAGGCATTATTTATTTGACATCAGAAATAAATATAAACAAATACATTTCTTGTTTTTTATTTCTTCGTTGCCTATAATTACAGCTGAATATCAATTATTGTCCTTTTCCCGTTGGAGTATTCAAGCCTGTTGTTAAGCGTTCCAAGAAAGCTTATTTCGATGACTTGACCTCGGTATCCACCCTTGTTTTTATTACTGTATGGCCTGCAACAAAATAGCAAATATTTTACACGCAGATCACAGGAAGCTATAATGCCTGAGTGATACAAGTCATTTTTCAGATGCAGTAGGTGTGCTTGGTTAACCACTAATTTGAGAAGCTCTAAAACGTTAAATCAAATCCTGACATTATGTTAATGTGCAGTGGCTTACAGCAGCGCAAACACAAAGTACTTTTTATCCCACTAATATTATAATGGTGAAGGTTTGGATTGATGGATGGATGTACGTTACTCTCTACTCATATGAATAGATCTGTATGAAATTTGGCATAGCGATAGATTATAGTCCGGAATAACACATAGGCTGCTTTTTATCCTTTTACTTTTTTTAAATAAAGACACTAATAACTAAATAGACTTCTCATTGAAATGAGGTAGATACTTAACTCAATTCTTACCTTTGTTAGAGCAGATAATTCATTTCAGCGAAAAAACGAATGAACGATTCTTCATATAGCAGAATACGTGAAATTGTCAATACTTTGTTAAAATTGGTTTTGCGACCTTTTTTTGGGCGAAGAAATTCTTCCTGTAGATTTGTGTTCTTTTATAACCACTTCTTTGCGATATTCCCAAGAGCTCGGCTGTTTTGTTGACAAACGCTACCAATATTCACCTTTAAGCCAATTCTTGTACGTCTGCTTGTACACATTCATTACCATCAGTTTTTCATAGGCTCAGAGTCAGGCTCTTTATCATATCAGCACAAACACAACCAGTTATTAACAATAACTCGAACACAGCAAGATAACTTTATCGGGTAGAATATAACTTCACCAACAGCAAAAACCGGCGGCGCGGCGGCGGCGCAGGCAGAGAAAGAACATTCGATTCCAGAACTGACGAAGGACGGGAAATCACTAAAAACTTGAAGAAAATCTTGAAATTATTTTGGTTTCTCAAAGATAGGAAACGAATATAGTGTTGCCACAGTCAAAATTAAAAAACTCCAAACCGAACTTAAATTTTGTCCGAAATATATGATTAAAAGATGTTTCGTAAAATATCCGGAAAACTGCAAAATGATATATTGCAAGCTGAAAATAGGAACAGTAATCACCTTTAAAACTAATATCACTAGGCATAAATAACGTATAAAATGTATAGTGTGTTTGTGACGCCTTCATTTATTTATATAATAAAGGTTTACCAACAACATACCTACCTACATATTTTTTCATTCACTTAGGTATTAAAAACTGAAATAGGTCCTTTTCTGATATACAAGTTACTTACCTACTTACAGGTAAACCCGACATTTTTAACCTTCACAGATCTATTCGATTCTTTTTTCAAAACTTTATAAAAACAACAAATCATTCACGACTTGAGACGAAACTCGAGTGCCGCCGCGCCGGCTCGGGTTACTGACCTTGCGCAGCTGTTTGGGACGACATGTTGTACTAAGATGGCGGAGATTTTTTGTGATTGTGTGACTCGTTATTCAGTAATAATACATCTCATCTCATCTCATTCTCGTCATCGTCATTCAAGAATACATCTGATTAAAAGAGTTCTTCATTTGAACAAAATAAAGCTCAAAACCAAAATATTTTTAATTGGGACTTATGTCCCCGTTTTTTACGATTTTTACGTACCATAACCGACGGGGACGGGACTTTATTATGTCCCCGTCATCGGTTTGATGTTAGAAGGTAAACCGATCACAAAATCTGCCAGTTTTAGCATTAAAAAAATGCGTAAATGGCAACACTCAGAAAAAGTTTGTTTTCCCTTCATTTGACATAGACATACCCTAATCGCCAGTTGACACACTGCCATCTATCGAGATATTTAGAACTAGCTTTTTTTTTTTTAATACGAAACGAAAACCCCTCATTGAAAGAAGCAAACTTAAGCGAAATTATTTAATAGAGAATGTCGTTTTTTTAGAATGGTAATACATTACAAAATGTCAAAAAAACGTATCATTTAACGCAATATTTTTACGATCATATGACACGATGATCACGTTTTTATAGCACAAACCTGTGTCATGAAAACGGATGATCTTATTATATTTGGTATAAAAATATTCAAAAATAAAGTAAAAGACTTTATTTTCGAGTTTTTATAATTCGAAAATTGATACTCCTACGATTCTCACACCTGCACCATGATCTTTTTTGGTAATCAACAGGTGTTGAACGAGATAGCATGAGAACGGAACCACGCCTGTGACAGCCTTAGTTCCAATCATTCCGTTATGGCGCTGCAGTCGTCAACAAAAAAAAACAGCACGTCCCGGGTGGCGCCATTTTTTCCTTCAGCTGTCAAATCGCGCAAGTCGAGTTGTGGTCGAATTCGATTGTCGGTCGATTTCTTACGTAGTTATTATATAGTCTTTGGGTCGATTGTATACTCTTTGGTACCGAAAAAAAAATATGCGAGGAGAAAACAAAACTAACCGCGGTCAGTTAGTTTTGATTTCAAAACTTACCGCGGTCGGTTAGTTTTGTTTGCTTGAGTTGAGATACCTACCCGATTGATACGCCAATTTGTCCTCTCTCGCCTCATTTAGTTGAGATGATAGTGCCTACGAATGTATGTACATTTATTTCGCCATGCCGCCGCTAAAGTGCTGTGTAGGAGGTTGCAATGCAACTAGTGAATCTCACCGCCTATTTAGTGTGCCAAAGGACGATAATTTAAGAAATTTGTGGATGTCTTTCCTTGTTCCGACTAATCCTTTCCTCATTGGACTTAAGACAGAGCAGTTGTTGAGAAAACGAGTTTGTCAAAAACACTTCGACAAGGAACAATTCGATGAAGAAGGTCGAAGGATCCGCTTCTCGTATCCCTGCCTGTTTTCTTCGAAAGAAATAGCCCATGGATTACCTCTAAGTTCAGAAGGTATGTAGGTACATCCAATTACCCATACTCTTCCGTAGCTTCTGTGGACTAAACTAATTAAAATGTGTTCTTTCAGAATATCATGTTCTGGATGAACATTATTATCACCAAAAAGATAATGATATTGATGATGTGGCTGAAGCTGAAACATTGATATAAATTCAAAAAGCAGGTAACTATATACATATAGTGCACAAGTACCTCAAACATAAAACCGGCCAAGTGCAAGTCGGACTCGCGCACGAAGGGTTCCATACCACTATATAACAATACTATAGAAATACATCATCTGTGAAAATTTCAACTATCTAACTACCACGGTTCATGAGATACAGTGAGAGAGGGACAGACAGACGGACAGCAGTGTTTTAGTGATAGGGTTCCTTTTTTACCCTTTGGGTACGGAACCCTCATAACTAAAGTTTGTAATAATAAATCATATGATATCACATAGTGTAAAAAGAGTGTATACCTTGCATAATTATGATTATATGCCTTATAATCTAATCAAAATATTAGAAAATTAGAGTCAAGAGAAAACGTATAGAAAAAATAAAGAATTTAAATAACTAAATGTTCATGTTTTATTTTACTCCAGAACCTACTGTAGTTTAGAAAATAATTGAATGAAAGAACCCTAATCGAATATACGAATAGAGAGGCACATCACTAGAAAATCGATTGATTTAATCGATGTGTGATGATCGTAATCGAGACGTTATCTATCACTAGTTGTCTACAGATGAGCCACAGAGTAAAACAATAAAATATGCGACACCAGCGCCAAAACGGAACATTGAGAACTGTTGAAAAATTTCACTGTCCTATCTGTACCTGGTACATATATAGTGATCTGTGAACGGAACGGAAAAAACAAAATGTCAACGATCGTTATGTCAGTGTCATTCATTTCGTTATTGATACGCGGAACATGGCAGAAACAGCGTTTTCCGAGGACGGAAAATATTATTCTGCTATTTCCGCAGACGGCAGGCTAAAGATATGGGATACAGAAACCAACGAGCTCAAACAGCAGTACACACCAGACCTCCATTTAACTTCGCCGCCGTCATGTTTACATTGGTTAACCATCACAGTGTCCACGGTACGTACAACACGTGGTTATTGTTACATTCCCTGCGATTATTATGGTTATTCCACTCTCCCCTACCTGTACACCGTTAATTTGTGACCCAAAGAACCTTCTGAAGTTGAATATGTATCAATACGCAAGTGCTGGAGTAATGTAAATATATATTTAACCTAAAAACCTGTTTCAGGCCCAGACACCAAAACAAAAAAAGAAAAGGACAAGTACTAATGAGAACGAGACTCAATGTATAGCACTGGGCACACACAGTGGCAAAATCCTGCTTTATTCAGTAGCCCAGGCTAAAATAGAGACTATTTTGTCCAGTCGGACCTTCAGTAAAGTGTCTGCATTAGATTGGAGTCGAGATTATGGATTGTACAGTGTGGGTAAAGATGACCTGGCCATAGAATGGGATATACAGGAGGGAAAACCTAGAAATCAATATAAAATAGCAGTAGAGAGTAAGAGTAAACAAGGAAATAATATAAGCGCTATCAAAATCATACCGCATAAGTTGGTAAGTACTTTTTGTACTGTACATACTGTAACTAATTAGTTCAACTCTAAAATAAAACATTAACCCATAATACGCTAATTCCTAGCCTGTATGAGGTCATAGAATCTTAGAAATCCATACTATATCATTATTAATTCGAAAGTAACTTACATTTTCTAAACTGCTGAACGGATGTTTATGAAATTTGGCAGGGAGGTAAATGGCATCTCTAGGACGGCCATAGGATACTTGAAAAGCACATGAGATGCCATGGGCAGCTACTAGTAGTATAAATTAAAATAATTAATACCCATCACCTAACATTCTAAGGTTGGCCCATAACTGTGTCCAGCATGATTATTTTCAACTGTAATTATCAGACAATCTCCAGTAAATTGTTAGAAATGAAAGGAAAATTCTTTAAATGTTTAATTAAATGAGTAAATGAATATTTCTTTATTCAGACTACAAAGTCCATTTTACAAATGCTTACAGTCATAATCTTAGCTGAGACAGCAAAATAATAATTCCAAAAAAAAAAATTTTATCTATCTATGTGTACAGATGTCTGTACAATGTATTTTGTTTAACCCCTAGACTAGTTTAGACCCAAATCAGGAGTCGGTTTTACGACTAAGATAGACCCTGATCAGGGCTTATGCAAATCTACCATACTCAAAAAAACCAAGCCCTAATCAGGTGCCAAACAAGTGTAGGAGTTAAAGACCAATAATGATGAACACTTGCAATATTCCAGGAAACAGAAGCACACTACCTAGTGGCAGCATCATGGCAAGTGCGGCTATGGAGGTTGCACAATGGAGAAGCAACTATAGTCAAAACTTTTGGGCACAGTGCATCACAAACGGCATTGCTGTCACTGGCCAGGGTTAAGGATGTGTGCTGGTTGATTGAGGGGTCACAGTAAGCTGCATTTTAATTGTCTAAATCTAAAGTGGGAAGTGGGAATGTGAGAGCTTAAATGAATTTATGATCCATAGATTAGTAGACCACTAATAAACCCTTTAAAGAATTGAGAGCTAAAATGAATATATGAAAGTTCATAGATCAGAAGACCACAAGTAAATGTTCATTAATAAACCCTTTTTAGAATTGAGAGCTAAAATGAATATACATATGAAAGTTCATAGATCAGAAGACCACTAATAAAGGGTTCATTATTGAACATTTGTTCAATAATAAACCCTTTAAAGAATTGAGAGCTAAAATGAATATACATAATATGAAAGTTCATAGATCAGAAGTTTTCTAAGATATTTATTGTAATACATTACATAGCAAAGCAACAAGTAGGTACTGTATAATTGTTGTTTTTTGTATGTGTGTGTCTGAAGTCATTATCTGTCTGTATAGCTATCAACAACCATCAAACTAAATTATGTACAACTAAAGACCCAATCTTTCGCATTTAGTGTGATCTATGTACCCATCCTAAAACTAACTTTGATTTAACGATACTTTTGGAGCATTTGTTATTGTAATTTTTAGTCAAAATCTGTACCATCGTCGCAATATAAACATTGTTTCATAGAAAATTATGTTCGATTTCCGGCAAAATTATTTTCCCTGTGAAACACAGATTAAATTAAAATATGCAAAAAAAAAATCTTTCACACAATGGAAATCGAATGCCCGCGCTTAGGGTTGTTAGTTTCGTGTTCAAAGATCCAAATGTTTTTGAGGTTTGTACTTTTTCTGCGTTCCTCAAGGCATTATAACTAAAACTAAAGTGCGAGTAACGCACTATCGCTGCTCGTTGCTTAGTTCCTGTATCCTGACGAAATCGAACTTTTTTGGGATATTATTAAAAAATTTCGAAAAGTAATTTGCTGCAAATCCTAAACCATTTCCTCCTATTAACTTATAGATCTCTTACAGAAACGAACGCCTCCTATCCTTCTGGGACATAACAATATCTGAAGACCACAACCCCGTCACCAACGGAGATGAACCAAACCACAAAAAGCAGAAGAGACGCAAGAAATCTCTCACCAACATATCTACCATTAGCACGCCCACATACAACTTCGTATTGGAAGACGCCCCCAGGATGGTGTGTGCTGACTTGACAGATAATGGCGGAGTGGTGAGGCTGAGTCTTGCAGCGGCCACAAGGAGCGGGGTGGTGCATTATTATGCACAGACTTTGAATGGGTAAGAAAATACGTACCTACCTACCTCAGAAACCAAATTGGATCTTAACGCAGTCGCTGCTAGACTTTGTGACCCGCAGCAAGGAGGTCTTCATAATATAGAGGTACCTAGATTATTCATTTATCTATCCTTAACCGCTTCGAATAATTTGTTTATCATAAATAAATTTATAGTTTGTCGAATCTGTATCGACTCAAAGATGAGATTATCGTAAATTTTGTTTATATAGACAACGGAACCAGCCTAGACTTCCATCCGAATAGCAAGAGCCACATGTGCGTCGTCGGCAATCAAAGTCAATAACAACCTGGGTCTCTTCCAGACAAGAGTGAATAGGTATCTTCTAGATGCCTTTGTGATGCATTGTTGGCCATATCTTCACTTTCCATCAGGTGGGACTGGTCAAACAAAAGTCTACCAAAAAAACAAAATAAAAAGTGTCAAGTCTACACAAAAAACCAGCCGACACAACCCAGCATGTTTACTATCGGGGGGCTTCACATCTAGGAATCGGCGTTGTTGCGACATGTCAAAATTAAAATCAAAAACTTTATTTATGTAGGCTTACAAAATAAGCACTTAGTCAAGGCAATTTTTCTATTTTAAACAGCTTTTTAAGTAGTAATTATTATTAATTAAGTCACTGTCACTTTTCCGCAAGTCGCACCGCGGTGACTTATGGCACACTCAAACAGCTTCTCCGATTTTTTTCCGCCGCGGACGCGGACGCAAGACCCATGACGCGCGGCCTTGGAGTAAGGCCTCGCTTACGGAGATGTGGGGCGTTGCATTCGGCGGCGCGGCTGCACTGAATCCAAACATATAGCGTTGTAGAGTGCAAGAGAGAGGAGAGACGACACGCCACACGCGACGCGCGATGCCCCCCGTCTCCGTAAATAAGGCCTAATTTGCTAGATCAGCTAGGACTAATAAAAATTAATTCTGCGAAAAAATCCCGCAGTGAAAATTCGCAGGTCTTAACATTCCCCCTAATTGTTCCAGCTCTTCAGTAAAACCCATGAAGCCTCTAGTGACCATCCAAGCGAGTACACAAGACGCTGTGCCCATCCCACTGACTTGCTGTCGACTGCAGCCTTCTGGAGACTTGCTACTGGGCTCCAGTGAAGGACCTAATATGACCTTTGAGAATGTGGTAAGTCATATTAGTCCAAGCAAGAGGACGGCCTCCGAAACTCGCGCTACAGCGCGAGGTCTTCAGCCGCTTCCAGCATGTGCCAGCTGCTTAGATCAGATGGTCATATCATCTGGTCACTGAGCATACAATACGATTTGTTTTCAGTAGCCACCATCTGCCAGCACTCTAGAGCAGGTCCCATCTGGTCACAGTTTATACTGCAGCCCCTGCCTTACTATTGTAATCCTGCTGCGGTGCTGCAGCTGGGTATTACACCTATTTTTAAAAAGTGTCTCAATAAGTTTAGATTATGGTGTATTTAACCACAAAAAAAACATTTTTATTCAATCGATAAGTGCACTAAAAACGCTTTGAAAATTTACATTTTCAAGTTGCGCGCGTAACTTGACGTAAACGCTGGACGCAGTGACCGTCATTTTGCTCTGTGGTCATGATATCAGTCGGACGTGAGACCTGAACAAATGCGCTGATGTTTCTGATGACAGTTGATACTTTTTAGTTTACTTACACAGTCGTATGTCTTACAACATTGCGTCTACTACTTTTAATTCACTTCTTTTCGTTTTCAGACGCCCGACATTAAAACAAAAACGCAAGTGCTCATCCGAGGCCCCACAAAGAGTCAGAAAGCCAACGACGTGAGCAAAGTGCGGACAGACAAGAACAACTCAGTACAGATTGTGGAGCCGATGGGAGGAGTCGCGAGTCGGAAGCGAGTGGTTCCGGGGGGACAGGTTAGTGTAGAGAAAATATAGTCCACTGCTGGACGTAGCGCCCTTTTTTCAGCAGCCAGCATCTGCCAGAAGTCTAGCAGATTGTCATCCCACCTGGTCACAGGGTGGAGTAGAATATAGATTGTCACACTTTTAACAGGGACAAAATATCAATCTTTGATATTCGAACTAAGAATAATAATAAGAATGCTGGACCATTCACACAGCATTATCTAGCCCCAAGCTAAGCAGAGCTTGTGTTATGGGTACTAGATAACTGATATACATAATACAATACATAGATAGATATTTTTTATTATACATAGAAAACGACCAGAACACCCTGAACAAATGTCTGCAGATCGTACACACATTTGTCCCGAGGCAAGAATCGCACCCGCAACCTCCTGCGTCGCAGGCAGACCTTCGCCCACCGCGCCACATCGGTCGTAAGAATGTTAATGATGTATATTGAGTTGAGCTACCTCTAGATTCTTGGCGACAGGCTGCATGTATCTCAACTGTTTCAATTGTAAATGACTATAAACTAACCTCGATGTGAAATATTTATAAACAAACCACGACACAAAAAACTAAAACTCCTTGCTTGGCGTCGAGTTTCAGATATAATTGTAAGCAATATCTATGGAAGAAAGGACTGCAAGTAGACAAGTTATGTAAATGGCGTATAAAAAGAATCGGCAACGTAGTGAATTTTAGGTTCAGTATGGGCGGTTCGTTTACAAACATTGTACATCTAATTTGGCTGGAATATAGTTCTAATTTGCAGCACTACAAGGAAATAAGCCTAAGGCATGAAAGGCAAGACAATATACATGGTTATTGGTAATTGGCTCTGTGTGAACTGCAGGTCCTACCCATCTTCACAAACACGTTTGTGAAGACGCGAGGACTTAATCGCGAGCGAAGCTGCGTGCAGAAGCTAACATCCTATATGATAACAGAAAACTATCTTCGATATCCGCAATATCACTCTAATATCCGTTACATCAAAAAAATCTATCTTCCATCGTGGTCCGTTGCAGGGTTAGATCGCGAGGAGTGGAAGGAGAAAAGGAAGTTTTGTTCAACTGCGGGACAGTAATAGCCAAAAATAATATGAAGAGTAATAGCCAAAAATAGGAATCTATCTTTGAAATCGATCTTTGATATCCACGATATCACTTTCCGATATCCGTTTCATCACAACTTCACAACACTAAACATATTTTCCAGATCGAAGTACCGATGGAGGCTCGGTTATCCAACCTGTCTCTAGACCCCTCCGGCCGCAAGCAGACGGCTGTCAACGAGAACTTTACCAAGCTGCTGGTACAAGGACTGCATTCTAAGGATAAGGAGTGAGTTGACTGTTGCTTAATTAAATTAAAGAAGTTCCCAAAAAAAATCTGTTGTGTTATGGGCTCTTAATAACTGATAAAATTAATATATTACATAGATAGATATTTTATTTTATTTATGTTTATTAGGTACACAAAACACAAATCAAATCAAGTCAACAAGTCACAAATCAAGTCAATCAACTAATCAAGCAATTATAAATAGCAAAAAAAAATTAAGAAAATACGAACTGGCTGGACACGTAACCTATGTGTTCACAACAAATAATTAGACATGTTAAGTAAACATTTCACAATTTTTGCGAATTATGAGATATCAAGATAACAACAAAAAAAATGATACAACCAAAATAAACTAAAACTACAAAAGAAAATATAACTACGATGCAAGCTACTAGGTACTTACCTAATTAATAATTACATTTGCTACAGTGGCCATGTTGCTCTCACGAGCGTCATCGCTCCTGCGATTAAAATTATACTTTTGTTTATTAGACTTAGAAATACTCAGATATCTCACTAATATTATAAACGTGAAAGTTTAGATGGATGGATGGATGGATAGATAGATGGATGGATGTTTGTTCCTTTATCACGCCAGAACGGCTGAACGGATCTGAATGAAATTTGGCACAGAGATAGATTATGGTCTGGAATAAGACATAGGCTACTTTTTATCCCGGAATTCCCATGGGAACGGGAACTACGCGGGTGAAACCGCGAGGCGCTGCTAGTATTATATAATCTGACCATTCTCTTTATTTTTCAGAATAATCCGCACAGTCCTACTAAAGAACCGCCTAGACGTGGCTGTAAGCACGCTGGCATCGCTCCCGGCGGAGTATGTCCCCGCCTTACTGCAGGAACTGGCAGAGATGGCTGCGAGGAAGACTAGCAAGTGAGTACTATACAAATAGACACTACTACTGATTTATGCATCATCAGTGGTCTTCAACATTCGATCGACTCTACATGGCTCTACGTCGTCAAATGCAGGCAGGAAACGAACTAGAGTTCTTTTTTCCGGTTTCTACGTCGAGAAAAGCTTTACTCGAGTCATGTGTTGTTGCTCGGAGAGCCATGCAGGCTTCTCAAGAGCTGTTCGTTAGCCTGTTGGCTGTTCTGGTCATCTTGGGAGATAGCTTCCTGATTTATGCGATAACAAGTAGCCACTTGTCAAAAAAATCAAAATAAAAAATTCTTTGTTTCCATAAATACAAAAATGTATACTTAGAAAAGGTTAAATTCTTAAAATAAAACACGGAAATAAAGTGTTACTTTTGATTTCTGTCGCTTCGGTATGTAGACTAAAGTAAAGAAGCGACTAAGACACCTTTAGCCTGTTAGTTGTTATTTTTCGAGTTGGAACAAAACCCGTCCCAAGCTTTTTTATCTTCTAAATAATCTGATATTTTGTAGTAAGCCTTTTTGCACAGAAAGGTTTTGACAATTTGTTTTAATTGATAGATTTTACAACTTACTAGGAGTTTTGTTGTAGAAGCGAGGCAATGTATACATTGCCTTGCTATCGCATAAATCAGTTTCCATGGGATGGTTATGGTGGAAGTACTTTTATATCCGCATTTGGACTCCATTTGGTCCATTATGCGTTGTTTGTGCTAGCATAGCCAGCCTTACTCCGTCCAGAAGCGCAGAATCTTCCTGGGGTCTTCACAGGCTTGGAGTGACCTCGGCAAGTTGAGGATTTCTGTTCGTTGTGCTTTTATTCCCTCGCATTCCAGGATTACGTGGGCAACTGATTCGTCGTCACTGAGGCAACCTCTGCAGAGGGCTGTCCGTCACTCCGATGGTGAATAAGTGTTTGTTTATTAAGCAGTGTCCTGTTTATTTATTTATTTTCAAATTTTAGGAAAACTTACAGCTAGAAAAATTACAGAACTAAGAAACATAAATCTAAGTACATGAGAATTACATGCACGTAAGCTGAAGGCTATTTATGAAGTTTCCACTTATAGCAAAATACATTTTAGTTATTTAAGATTCAGTGGTAATAGACGACTATAAAAAAAAACAATATAACAAACTTAATACACAAAAATAAACCAAAAATATGAAAACACTGCACACACTTTACAAAACTGAAAAACAAAAAGTACTTAGGCCCGTATTATGAAAGCTTCCCCAAGCATTACTTAAGCAGTCATTACGTGATCTCTACTCAAGCGTTAATTACTCAAGTCATGCTTGGTAACCGTTCAATAATATGTCTAAGCAGTTACTCGAAGGCGTGGACGGAGGAAATCCGCTCTTGACGGCTACTTGAGTGAGTGTAGATTTTGACATGAGCTCCCAAGCATTGTTTGAAAATTAGTATTCACTCAAAACTAGACATAAGCATCACTCAAGCAGAGCTCGATGACTGAGCATGCTTTCATAATACGGGCCTTAGACTCGAGCTAACTTTGAGTTGAAAGGTACTGGTAGCGTGGGTTCCATGGAATAGAAATAAACTTAAAAAACAACGCGGGCAGAAATCCGTTTTTTATACATACATTGGATTGTATGCCCATGGATGTCGTAAGGGCCGGCTAAGGGAACCTACCAGAGGAAGAGGTGCAGCTTCTTTCTGTGTATTATTTAACACCTTCACTGCGATCACCAATCCGCCTGTCTGTGGTGATTATGCTGGACAATTCACTTAGCATTATCTAGCCCCAAGCTAAGCACGGCTTGTGTAATGGGTACTAGATGACTGATATACATAGACTACACATTACATAGATATATATTTTTATTATACAAAAAAACCCAGTACACCCGGACCAAATATTCGCAGACTGTACAAACATTTGTCCCAAGGCTGGAATCGAACCCGCCACCTCCTGCGCGCGCCACATCGGTTGTCAAAATAACAAAAAGTTTTATAATAAAAACCAGGCATCTGGGATGGTCATGGTCAATCACAGTATGGTACCATTCTGTACTGATTCAATATGTACCCAGCGATAAATTTTGCACATCGATCTTTAGAAAGAGACAATTTGCTAATTTCGACTTCGTAGAGCGTTATCTCTGTCGTACGAAATACTTACAGTCTGGTATCTGTTAGGAGCTGTTAAAACAATTATGATTTGCTTCTTTTGATAGTTCTTTTTATTCTGTGTATATAAAACAATTTTTTTTCTATATGTGCTGTATTTAGGTTAGGGTGAAATAAAAGAGCATGTTCACATCGGCTTCGGTTACAAAATGTTTATAGACATTGTAGATAATTTCGCGTGATTGACCTCGTAAAGTTTCCCTCTTTTTCCTAAAGATGTCATAGTACAACATAAAAATATTTATATTTCTATCGCACTTTAAAAACGACTGAAAAAACTCCACTTGAAAAACCTGGATATTTTTTGCACACAAAGGGGTTACAAAACCCAAGGATATTAGTGCAAAATATATAACGCCATTGGTATCATCGAAGCAAAGCACAGCAACTTGAAACAATTTTTATTTTGAAAGCTTTCATTCATCATTTAATTCATATCTTGTTCGATTTCGAACTCTTATTGAAGGTTTTGTTTATTTTTTAGTGTTTACCTTGTTGTTTTTTATTATTGTTAAATTTTCATTCGTAAATTTTTATGTTATGTTGACAAAAAAAATTGTATTCTAAATCGGAGAAAAGCTCAAGTTCACCAGTTGTTGACATAAAATATCTTTAGTTCTAAATAGCAGGAAAGTTCTAGAACCTGGTTGTTTTCTATTAATGTTAAGTTTCATTCATAAATTTTTATATTATGTTGACAAAAAAAAATGTATTCTAAATCGGAGAAAAGCTCAAGTTCACCAGTTGTTATTTATCGGCCTATAACTCCAAGACTCAATATGAGGACCTTCTATGAAAATCCGGTCTTGCCTATCATCGATAACAACTTTGTTATATTGGCTGTTTATGTAATCATCTCTTGCTTTTTTGTTATTCGATGTGTTATCATTATTAAGCACTGTTAATGGCCTCGAGTTTTCTTTTGAACCTTTAGACATTGAATTTTTAATCTCCTGCGTTTCCCTTCGCAGTGCGTTCATATCGTCTTGTAGAGATCTCTTCATCTCCATCGTTTCCGTTCGCAGTGCGTCCACCTCTTGTTCCAATGCACTTTTTGTCTCCTGAGTTTCTTGTCTCAGTATCACCATGTTTTCGTTGAGTGTGTACAATTTTTTGCCAATCGGGTCCGTTATTACTATGTCCTATAAAAAAATTCAAAAATGAAATGCTTTATTTATAAAGAAAATTATATCATATTATAATACAAACTATATAAAATACAGTTGGCTTGGTTTGAAAATGGGCATTTCACACAAAACTTTTTAATAATGCCGGTCCAATCTTTTTTCATATACTGATCAAAAACTACTATCAACCATCATATATCATATCAGACCATCAACTACCAAATTTCTCTCATAAATAGTCTCTTATGACCATTTTCTTGTACCTAAATAGATTAAGGTACCTTTCCTTACTGCTGCGTCGAAAAAATCCACCCTGTATTGCAATCCCCAACTTGTGTTATGACGTTACTCCCCAATGCTGGGAACCACAAAGACGCTTATCATGCAATGCACCGATGTGTAGTAAAACCTGTTACGGCGTTTTCACACGAGGCACGACACCACACGACAAAATGCGGTGACGACTCCGGGCATTTCTTTGAACCGTTTACACACACAACGGCACCGCACAACACGACAGGTTCATATAAATGTATGACGTCCGGAGTCGTCACCGCATTTTGTCGTGTGGTGTCGTGCGTCGTGGGAAAACGCCGTAACTGAATGAAATGAAATGTATCCCTTTGCTAGCAAATATGAGGGTAGATTGTAACCCCAAGAAAGCTCGTTGAAATGCTACTTTTTACCCAGGAAATGTGTGCAAAGTCATGGGAAAATGCATGTATATATTAAAATGACATACCGATGCTTTGTCCTGATCATATTGAGGCTGGCGGTTGCCCCTATGAGATCCTCCTGCGAGTTTCGATGGGGGACGTGTTCCTGAAGGTTTTTGGGGCCCCGAAGGTTGTAGACTCCCTAAAGACTGTGGACCTTGAACCTCTGACGGTCGCTGACCCCCGTAAGGTTCTGGTCTCCCTGAAGGCCACGGACGTTGAACCTCTGACGGTCGCTGAATCCCTGAAGACCGCGGACGGTGAACCTTTGACGGTCGCTGAACCCCTGTAGTCCGCGGACGGTGAACCTTTGATGGTCGCTGAACCTCCGAAGGTTGTGGTCTACCTGATGGCCCCGGACGCGAGGGTCGCTGAACTCCCGAAGGTTGTGGTCTCCCTGAAGGCTCCGGACGCGAGGGTCGCTGAACTCTCGAAGGTTGTGGTCTCCCTGAATGCCGCGGACGGTGAACCTTTGACGGTCGCTGACCCTTCGAAAGTTGTGGTCTCCTTGAAGACCGCGGATGATGAACCTCTGACGGTCGCAGACCCCCCGAAGGTACACTTGTACCTCCCGAAACAAGTCCTAGGTCAAACTCAAAAGACGGTTGATTCCTTAAAATTGGTGGATCCCTTAAAAATTGTGAACCCCTTAAGAGTTGAGTCAATTGTAGCCACTTATTAGTTTCCGATGTAAAAACTGGTGAAATAAAAATAAATATTGAAACCAAAATTAAAAACAACTTCATTGCGACCTTCAACCTCTAACAATGTAGTTGTTTAGATTTGACCAAATATAATTCGTGCGTAAAATTGGTTATTGGTTCGTTAATGTTAAAATTAAACTCGAGGGGAGTTTAATTTTTGGCGGAGACGTACTGCAAAACGAAAGCGTGAATGGGGAACTCTATGATTGATAATTTTTTTTAGATAGATAGATTAATAAATTTATTGCACCATCAACATGTACAAAAGACAATTAAACATAAATTTAATACTAGCTATATCTATTGGCACAATCGGCGGCCTTATCGCTAGCAGCGATTTCTTCCAGGCAACCTTTGGATGGACAGAATTGGTATGTATAAAGGTGACGGTGACGTAATTGATAAAAACACATATTTAAAATAATAAATATTTTACCATATCAAAGTACATCTCACTATTCACTAATATTATAAACGTGAAAGTTTAGATGGATGGATAGATGGATGGATGTTTGTTCCTTTATCACGCCAGAACGGCTGAACGGATCTGGATGAAATTTGGCACAGAGATAGATTATAGTCTGGAATAGAACATAGGCTACTTTTTATCCCGGAATTCCCACGGGAACGGGAACTACGCGGGTGAAACCGCAAGGCGCCGCTAGTAATATATAAAAACAGAAAATGTAAAATTTTATAGCAAGAGAACAAAAAAAATTAAAACAGTAATAATTAAAACTAGCAGAAAAAAAACAATAAAAATCAGGTAGACTTATCAGTGGACAGATAGTGTTGATACCTTTGCTCGCGATCTTAAAAACCCTGCAGTATATTAGGGTTCCGTACCCAAAGGGTAAAACGGGACCCTATTACTAAGGCTCCGCTGTCCGTCTGTCACCAGGCTGTATCTCATGAACCGTGATAGTTAGACAGTTGAAATTTTCACAGATGATGTATTTCAGTTGCCGCTATAACAACAAATACAACTAAAAACAATAAAGTAAATGATTAAGGGGGCTCCCATACAACAAACGTGATTTTTTTGCCGTTTTTATCGATAATGGTACGGAACCCTTCGTGTGCGAGTCCGACTCGCATTTGGCCGGTTTTATTTGTCTTCCCGTGTACATATCATATGAGCGAGATAGCTTGACCTCTGTTTTTGTGAGCGAGATAGCATGAGCCTTGTGTTTTTGATGACTTAAAAAGCTAAACGCAACGCAATAAAGCCTATTATTTAAAAGGCGTTGACATTCGTATTCAATCGGGTTGAAATGTTCTCTTTTGTGCAGACGAATTTTGCCGATGCGACTTATTACTTATTATTGCGGTGGTCGAACTGTACGCCCATCTTTGAAGTGTCTCAATTAGAAATTAATTATAGTACCTACTGATAAACCACCAAAAAATATACAAAAAAAAATCAATAATAATCCCATATTTTTTTTTATAAAATTTACATTTTTAATTTGCAAACAAATCGCAACATCGTGGCGTCCACTTTGTCCAGCGTTTTCGTAATTTGACGAAAACGCTGGACAAAGTGGACGCCATATTGCCATATTTATTTTATTTATTTATGGTGTTAAAACAGATCAACAAAACTGAAAACTTTAAATTTAATAATTAAAAATTATTTTATAAACTAAAACTAACATGTTCCGACTGCTTTTTGCTTATGCTATCTCAACAATATATTTTTAGTTCTTTTTTCTGTTAGAGGGTAAAATATCCTATTGTTAATACGAACTCTACTTTGTTCCTTTATTATATCCGTACTATAAATTCAAAAGTAACTCTGTCTGTCTGTTATTTTATTACCTTTTCACGCCTAACTGGCTGAACGGACCATAATGAAATTTGGCAGGGAGGTTAAAGGTGTCCTGGAAACGGACATAAGACACTTCACCACGCAAAGCTTACTTGCTACTCGTACTTCACTACTACTACTACGCAAAGCCGCGGGGAACAGCCAGTATACCATAAATATATGATGTTTTTGTTTGTTTCAGCTGCCTCCGAGTATGCACATGGCTCACCGCTCTGGTCCGGACACATTCTGCACTACTCCTGGCTCTGATGAACTCCTCCCACAGCGAGGAGCTCACACATCTACACAGCATATTTACTAACAGGTGAGGTAGAACACTAGCTGTGTAGTGCTGGCTTAAAATTTGCATCACCCCAATTCTTCCTCGTGGGTGTTGTAGGAGGCGACTAAGGGACATAAACCGGAGGGCGGGCAGCAGCGCCTCTTGCAAAATCAAAATAAAAAATTCTTTATTTCCATAAATACAAAAATGTACACTTAGAAAAGGTCAAATTCTTAAAATAAAACACTGACACGGAAATAAAGTGGTACTTTTGATTTCTGTCGCTTCGGTATGTAGACTAAAGTAAAGAAGCTACTAAGAAACCTTTAGCCTGTTAGTTGTTATTTTTCGAGTTGGAGCAAAACCCGTCCCAAGCTTTTTTATCTTCTAAATAATCTGATATTTTGTAGTAAGCCTTTTTGCACAGAAAGGTTTTGACAATTTGTTTGAATTTATTTATTGATAGATTTTGCAACTCACTAGGAGTTTTGTTGTAGAAGCGTATACATTGCCTTTTAAAAGATACATTAATCTTGTGAAGCCTGATTGTGGGCACAGCGAGTTTATGTTTATTTCTAGTATTTATATTATGTATATCGCTATTTTTAGGAAAGCTTTTGATATTTTTATGAGTGTACAATAAATTTTCATTAATATATTGACAGGGGACTGTCATTATGTTTATTTCTTTGAATTAATCACGCAGGGATTGCAGAATAGATCTACCACCGATCTGCGATCCCCAACCCGCATGCCCAGCGTGGGGATTTTGGCCATGAATTCCTCCATGAATTACGTGAGGTGATATTGGCGATTTTTCTAACTGTCTCTGCTCGTTCACAGACGTTCCCATCTCTGTCAGCTGATGAACCTGAAGGGGCGACTCAACCTTACTATCCGACAGAGGGACGCGGCTAAAAAACACAACAAGGACCGAACAAAGGCCTTGCTACAGTACAAAGGTAACTATACTGCAGCGCTTCTGAAATGTACATGAATGCACGAATTGACTCCTTTCAGGCCATACAAAGAAAGAGAATTGCTTCATTTATGTCCAGAGTTGACAGGTGTACTAACACTATTATAAAAAGCCTGTCCGACCGACTTGTGTTAACAAACACTTATAAACGATGGGTGGAATTAGCCACCTAGATATTACTATAGTAGATATACCTAAAGTAGGCATGTACTTATATTATATTATTTTGTTTTTATTGTAATAAGTATTTAAAAGGACTGTGTACCTACTCATATGGATCATGATATCCGAAATAAACGATTATTATTATTATTATAGTTATTCGGTTCTCTTAGGGCTTAGGGCCCTAGCCCTCTACAGGGTGGTTTTTTGAGAAGGGCGGTGATGGCCAAGTCCGAAACCACTAGAGTTAGGGAAAAGTCGTGAAAGGAGTCATGCCCTCGATTTATAAGAAAACAATAACTATTAACAATAACTACATATTTATTTTTTTCAAAAATGTTTTACTTTTGACGGAAATGGAACCGAATGATTTTTCAAAAAAAAAATACATCATGTATTATTGAACCAATGGGTTCTGTTGCTGATAAGGATCAATATTTGCAAATAAATTAACTAATTTATGGAATAAAAAGTAGGTAGTAGGTAAAGTTCCATGGAGTAGTAGTAGTGTTATTTCTATCCTATGGGAGTTCCCATAGGATAGAAATAACCGACAAACGTTACCATGGAAACAACGCGTGCCGAAGCCTCGAGCAGAAACTAGTTATAAATAGAAAGTGGAATACCTTGGCGCTCGCGTCTTAAGAATCGACCCCTTCACCTCAGCCCTTGGATGTCGTAAGAGCAGACTAAGGCCCGTATTATGAAAGCATGCTCAGTCATCGAGCTCTGCTTGAGTGATGCTTTTGTCTAGTTTTGAGTGAATACTAATTTTCAAACAATGCTTGGGAGCTCATGTCAAAATCTACACTCACTCAAGTAGCCGTCAAGAGCGGATTTCCTCCGTCCACGCCTTCGAGTAACTGCTTAGACATATTATTGAACGGTTACCAAGCATTACTTGAGTAATTAACGCTTGAGTAGAGATCACGTAATGACTGCTTAAGTAATGCTTGGGGAAGCTTTCATAAGACGGGCCTAAGTGAACCTACCAGAGGAAGAGGGGCATACATTAATTACGTGAGGCGTTTAGAGGGGGAGGGGGTCGAGCCAAATCTCACCAAATGGCCTAGTTTGACATTTGGTTGTCAAACTAGGGCATTTGGTGAGATTTGACCGTAAGGTCTTAAGGCGGTTGTATGGGTCAAACTAGTGCCTTTACCTATTTTATCTTATTATTACGTTGAACAAAGGAAATTTCCAAAATCCATCGTACAGTTTGTGATATCTATTATAAGCTTTTTTTTAATGCCTCTGTAATAGTTTTACTCTATTTAGTTTAGCCAGAAAATCGAAAATAGATATTGGTGGCCACCAAGGGCAACTTCGATATTCTGCCTAAACCTAATAGAATAAAACTATCACAGAGGCATTAAAAAAAAGCTTATAATAGGTATCACAAACTGTACGATGGATTTTTGAAATGTTCTATGTTCAACGTAATAATAAGATAAAATAGGTGGCGGCGCTAGTTTGACCCATACCACAGCCTTAAGAGCCTATATTACCTCAAATCAACTCCTCCGGATGTCCGTATCTTCCAAACACCTGAATATTAAACTTTTAAATTTATATTAGGTATAGTAAAGTTCAAGACTTACTTCCGTCATGTTTCTAAAACACGATTCCATAAAATTTTCTCGATGTAAAAAATCGTAGTTACCTCTAAATTTTTATTAAAATCTTAAAAAGTAGTAGTAATATTTTTCCAAATAAAGATCTAATTAATAGGTAATAGGCAAAAACTAGATAATAATAGATTTTTGGGCTTGCATTGCTCTGCCCTGTCCCGCTCCTATGACCGCGAAATGCTATACCTATCCTTTTCACAAAATGGCGTCGTAGTATGCCCCCGTAGTAGGCATGTTTTTCAGTGTTAACCTTCTTATCCTATTTTTTTTCCAGACGCATCATCAGATGAAGAGTTGGTGCTGAACGAGCGCGCGCGCTCCGACAGCGAAGGCTCCTGGGACGACGACAAATTTGTGGACAAATCCGATGATGATGACGATAGCAGCGGGAGCGGTGATGATACTGATGAAGATGATGAATAAATTGATTGTTGAGTTAGAAGTGTGTTTTATTTGTCACTTAAGAGGCCTGCGGATGATGATTTGCCCGTACAAACGTACTACCAAAATGATTTGTAATTCGAGCACATTTTTTCACTATATCATGTTGTTTTTTGTATTCGAATAGTATCTAGGTCCCTGGTTGGTTTTTTCTTCATAATACACACCTATAATGAAATGTAAGCAAAAATATGCAAAATCAAATTTAACATATTTTTACGTCTAAAATGACATGTTTTCGTCCTATTCGTTTTGTATTGAAAACAACAATATCGTACGTTTTGTTTGTTAAGGAACATAGCTTATATTGTCTAGTTACAGAATAACAACACAATGTCGAAGATTCAACAACTTTTCAGTCATCATTTTTGGTATTACGGAGCATAATAATTCACGAATTGAAGATGCGAGCAGCTGTCGCCGGATTCTTAACTTTTTTTAGGCATTCGTGCGTGTATAATAATGTCATCTTTAATACGGCGTCAATTCGACGTTGAGGTTATGAATGATAATAATTATCATACTATTACTAGCTTATGCCCGCAGCTTCGCACGTAATGTCCTTTCCAGGATATTATCTATCTCCCAGACAAATTTCATCGAGATCCGGTGAGCCGTTTCGTCGTGAAATAACAGTCATTTTTTTTTATTTATTTAACGGCTGTCGCTTAGCGATAACATCACCCATAGAAATCACACAATTTTACTATAAAAACTATCGTAGTTTGACGAATTCATTACGGATGTAAGCGGGTTAACTACGAACCTTAGTGTTGGAAGACAACGCGTGCGAAGCAACAGGCAGAAACTAGTTTATAATATAAGGACACTTTGTAATAAAAGCCAAATTTTTAGGTATGCCGTTACTATCCAAAGTGAATCAGCATAAAACAGTTTATTAGAAAAAGTTAGACAAAGGTAAGGAGTTTTAAATCAACAAAAAGTACACAGTACCAGAGAAAGCTTATATAAACACTTAATTTGAGAAAGGTATTAAAAAATTCCAAAAAATTCTTGGTATTGTATCCACAACATTAGGTTTCATTTAAGAGCTTAGTCGACCTAAAATAAGAAAAAATACGCATGCATATTTTTTTTCATCCAAGAATTACTCTTCTAAACTATATTGTAATTAGTAGTACGTAACATTTTTATTATTCTACAGTAGACTCTTACAAAACCATCTTCATACAAAATATCACATTTAAAAATTTCTTTCAGCATAATTATTTCTAAACTTAGGTGTTTTCAAACATTAAGCATGTAAATTCTGGACCTTTCTGGGATTAACCAATAATTTTTTATTAAATTTGAAAAAAAAACGTGTTTTTTTCTTCCTTTTCGTGTTCTATTACACACACTCTTGCATTATTTAACGTTATAAATACTTGAGAAATGTTTTTGCTTGTTTTATTTCAGCAAAACCAGTGTTTTATCATGTAATTATTACAAAAAACTGACGTAAATCCTTTGAAATTTTAAAACAACGATATTATGTAAGAATACACGGAAAGGAACACCAATATAACGAAAAAGTATAGATTTTTTTTTCTCCAAAAAAAGTAAGAAATATTTCGAAATAAAAGTTGACCCCCTCGGGGTCCAGAATTACCTATCGGCTTTATCAAAATGTTTCCTGGCACCCTTTACCACTAATTTGACCGAATAAGTGCATGTTAAAATACAAAATTAATTATCATTTAATTATTTTGTTCCTTCAAGAATTGTCCGTTTACCAAAATCCAAGCTTTTAATTGACAAAAAACTCATCCAACCTCATTGAAAGTATCCAAGGAAATAAAGGCTAGCGAAGCGAGCCCGCAAAATTTTGAACAGTGTAATCTAATCATACATTGATTTTTTCAACCATACATCAATCAAAGAATAATATTCATATACCTAATGATATTATTCTGTTGGGAATATAAAGCTGGGTACTGGTGTTACGAGGCGTAATGCAGCTCCGTCTCGTTGCTCGTCCTTCTTCCCCGAACTGACTGCACGAACGTCAGCTGTGTAACATGTTACATGACGACTCATAACGCCAGTCAGTACCCACCTTAAGGTGGTTCGACGCGGGATGGCGCGAGTTTTGTTTCTTCGTTCCACAAGCAATAAAAGTAGCGGAAAAGTAATTTGCCGCAAATCGTAAACCATTTTCTATGACTCTATGATAAAATCAACTGATTCATTTGTATTTTGGGATCACTTGGGGAAAATCTAGATTTTTAGCATAAAATTTTATATTTTGCCAAACGCTCCAAGAATATCAGTGAATCGAAGTTGGTTTTATCATAGAAAATGGTTTACAATTTGTAGCAAATTACTTTTTCTCTAGTTTTATTACTTGTGGTTCGCAGAAAAAATTAAAATCCACAAAAAAATACTCGCGCCACCCCGCGTCGAACCACCTTCACATATTTATAACGCTATAGAAACGACAAACTTAAAAAAACTGAAGCAACCAATATTTTATTAAAACTTAAATCAAACTTTTCTTCTCGTATAACTAATCTTAAGGCCTTACGTACGAGTTATTAAGATAAATTGAAGATCTAGTCTCTTGACAAATCTTGAACTAAGAAAGGTACAAAAGTGTTATTTAACTAGCACACGTGCTCACTGCGGATCGTTTTCTGTTACATCTCCGTTCCCTGAAACAATAAGAGATTATGTTTAGAATAAGAATCCATACCGACTAGGCTGTGATCTTTCCACGTCTAAACGACTGAAAGAATCTTAAAAAAAAGAGATTTGTGTGCTAAAAAACAACATTTTCCCAAATGCGCCCAGAATACATGAATCATATGAATTAAAGTTAGTTTTATCATTAGTTTATAGAAAATGGTTTGCTCACAATGAAATTTATATCTTTGGATAGCATTAACAAATAAAAAATGTCCTTTAACGTAGGTACTAATTGTACCACAGTTGGTATCGTGCATTCAGAACTAACGAAGTTTATAATAGTAGGCAAAGTGCTCATAAAATACGCAAATTTATAATAAGTCGTCGATAAGCGTTTAGTTGGATAGGAATTTTGTAAAGTCGGCACTCCGCTATTACTTACACTGAATATTGCAAAAGTTGGCAAAGTACGAAGTCGGCACTCGGCGCCGACATCCTAATTTCCTAGGGTCACATTTCTGAGATGACTTAAAAAAAATATTACAACAATCAAACTGTGAATATATCAGAAACCCGACGCTTTAGGATGAAACCTTTTTGATTTGTCTTTATTTTTTCTATGTTTTTTATGTATATGACCTTCCACTATCTATTTCTTTTTTAAATTGTGCGCCTCGATTTTGAAAAATAAATCAGAAGTTAGGGGTCGCCCTTTACAAAAAATTTCAAACCTTTGGCACATAGGCTACTTTCCAGGTTTCTTTCTTTCAAGGTTATCTGGGAGAGATCGCTCTTGAGCGATAAGACCGCCAATTGTCGATTCTATAGATACCTGAGTATTCTTCTACGAATATTTAATAATGTCCCAAAATTCATTACGGGTGTAAGCGGGTTAACTACGGACCTTATTGGTGTTGGAATAACACTAACGTTTCATCCCTTAACGAGGGACACAAATAAGGTTCGTAGTTACCCCGCTTACATCCGTAACGAATTCGTCAAACTACGATAGTTTTTATAGTTAAATGTCCCAAAAAATTTCGATTTCGGCAGGATTCGAACCTAAGTATTGCTTTGTAAATTATTTCTAAGTTAAGTATGCAATAAAGTATTTTTTATCAATCTATCTACTTTTTATTTCGGTAAAGAGTGAGTCCGCCGGCTATTGTCTCCTAAGTAACATTACCTTGATGTCCGTTCGCGTGGTTAAGATTCAACTGCTGGAGCCGGGAAGCTGTCTGCTCGGCTGAAGACTCCTCCGCATCTTCAAACATGTCATTGTCATCTAGAAATAAGGTAATACATTTATTTTAATTATGTGTTAGATGGTGGCGTCGGTTATTGAAAATCAGAGTGGAATAGATTGAAGTAGTGGAAACTAATCCACCTAGGCAATGGCGGCGACGAAAAATCCGAAAACCGTAAATTTGTAGTTAATCTACGTATTTATTCGTGGTAGTTTATTCACAGAAAAAATATTTATCTCGCCATGGACCACAAATTTATAGGGTTTTTTCCGTTGATCTAGACTAGAACCATGAAATTTGGCAAGAAGCAAGGTCTTATAGCACAAGTAAAGAGAAAAATCCGAAAATTGTAATCATCATCATCATCATCAGCCTATATCAGTCCACTGCTGGACATAGGCCTCCCCTAATGAGCGCCATATTGTAGTCTAATAACAAATAAAACCGGCCAAGTGCGAGTCGGACTCGCGCACGAAGGGTTCCGTACCATTATCTAGAAAAACGAGCAAAATATCACGTTTGTTTTAAGGGAGACCCCTTAAATATTTATTATATTCTAGTTTTTAGTATTTGTTGTTATAGCGGCAACAGAAATACATCATCTGTGAAAATTTCAACTGTCTAACTATCACGGTTCATGAGATACAGCCTGGTGACAGACGGACAGACGGACAGCGGAGCCTTAGTAATGGTGTCCCGTTTTACCCTTTGGGTACGGAACCCTAAAAAGCATTATTTTGATTCTCGCTATGGACCAAAACCAATAGGGTACCTACTTCTGTTGAGCTAAAATCATGATATTTGGCCAGAAACAAGGTCTTAAAATTATGTAATTACTACAATGTTTAGTTACGGAACCCTTGTTGCGCAAGTGCAACTCGCACTTGACGTTTTTATTTTTTAATATTATGTACGTATGCCCGAATAGGATAAAGTTGTTGATACTTACTATAATTTCGTTATAAGACCTTAATGTAACTATGATTCACGCAATTTTACAATAAATTATTCTTATTCTTAAATAGAAGACTATGTGTTGATCACAGCTCATCGCATCATCAATACCATGACTAACTCGTAATTGAGATTTTTCTAGTAAGAAAAATTCACAGTAGCATCCCAGAGTCAGTTGGCGGTGTTCGACTGGATTCGGGGGCAGAGCTCCATACATTTATTGCAGGACAGCCTCTCAAGAGACCAGAGCTGATCGTAAAGATGATACCGCCATCTCAATACGACCTACCTCCATCATCAACACTGGAGGACCCTTCCTCCAAAAGTCAAAAGTCAATAACTTTATTTCTTTAGGCTTACAAAAAAGCACTTAGAAAAGTACGTGTGACAAGTGCTCCATTGGTGGTATGATTTCTTTATGCCCATAATCGAAAACAATTGAGTATCTTAGCCGCACGGCTATTAGTGATTACGTGTGTTGTTACCAGTGATCGGAAATTCGGGCGCTTATTTACCTAAAGTTGGTGAGTGACACAACATGGAGCAGTTAAAACCACCTCTTTCTCGTGAATTCCTAGGATTTCAGAATATTCTAAAATAATGATTTTTCACCGGAATCTTATTTATAGACGAAATATAAGACACTTTTATCCTGTCGTGTTTTTCACTAAAGTCAATATTTCTGAAAAAAAAAAACAGTTTTAATTATATTTATGATTTTATGCCAAAATCCTTTTTCTAGACGAAATATAAAACACTTATTCATACGCATTTATAATTTGTTTGATAATTGCGTAAGAATAATAGAAACAAGTATTATTAAAAAATATATATATACTTAGATGTCTGTTTTGTGAGATGAACCCAAACTTGTTTTATTCCAAATGGGAGTTTTGGAATTTTCTAGAATGTATTTTCGCTGGAATCTTATTTATAGACGAATTATAAGATACTTTTTTGAACGCGTTTTTTTACAAAAATCGATTTTCGCGTCAGAATAAAAGTGTCTTATATTTCGTCTTTAAATAAGGTTCCGGTGAAAAAATCTTTATTTTAGAATGTTCTGAAATCCCGGGAATTCTCGGGAAAGAATTCACGAGAAAGAGGTGGTTTTAACTGTTCCATGTTGTGTCACTCACCAACTTTAGGTAAATAAGCGCCCGAATTTCCGATTACTGGTTGTTACTTACCTGACATTTTTTAATCAAAATTAACTTTTTAATATGCTTAAAGGAGGTTAGAAAAGAAGTTAGTTACAGAGTACCGACCGATCGCTACAAACTTATCGGGCTGTCATATTTGCTCCCAATCACATTAGCCCACGATTTTTCGTAAAGATGGCGGTGTTTACGATACAATATCGATAATTCCAATGGTATATTTATTTTCATTTTAAGACTTTGACCTTTTCTAAGTGAACATCTATTGTATTTACGTAAATGAATAGTTTTCGATTCTTTTAAATCTTGATTCTAATGGAAACAATAAAAAATCGTTAAATATGACCGGAAAGACTTTGCGACCGATGTCGGTCGCAATGCGATTGCTATCTAGGTCGACACTGCTGCTCCAGAGCTAATCGTAAAGATGTTACCACCATCTCAATAAGACCTACCTCCATCATCACCATCCCCCTCCCCCAAAAAGAAATCATCCTCTGGATCGGCGTCCGGGTGCAGAGCCTGTCCGCTGAGCAGGGCCACGAACATCTCCTGTAGGGCTGCTTCGTTGTCCGGGACGAATCTGATGACGCATGAGCTGGTTAAAATAATTAGTTTATTGGTGTCTAACTAAGTTGATTATGGTCATGTTACCATCTATGTTTGGTTTAAAGATATTTTATCCTTTCTAATATTATAAATTCGAAAGTATGTGTCTGTCTGTCTGTTACCTTTACACGCCTTAAAGACTGAACATGTCAATGAAATTTGGCAGGGAGGTAGATGGTATCCCGGATACGGACATACGCTACCTTTTTCCCTGGAAAAGCGCGAGGGGAGCCGCAGGTAGAAGCTAGTAAAAGAAATATATAATGAATGTAGGTACCTTATCTGAGTGATAGGATCCAACTCCTCCTCAAATGCATCATCATCATCATTAGCATTCTGGTTCTCCTGGTTGGCCGACATAGATTGCTGGAGCTCTGGCATTCTGATAATCAAAATTTTAAACAGATATTAAACAGTTTTTTTGCGTTACGCGATTGTAGCCCGTACGCGTAAAAACTAAAGTTCAAGTTTCTAATTCATTTTCGTATAAATGTTATGATTTATGAGGCGGACCTAACGGGTACCGTCCAGCTTGTCCTAGATCCCATCTATTCACGGGATCCCCAATATCCACATGATAAAAAACTCGAATGGAATAGAATTAAACATTTTTCTTTGAAGTGTGAATTCACGACTAATAAAAATAAAACCGGCCACGTCCGGGTCGGACTCGCGCACGAATGGTGCCGTACCATTATTTATAAAAACGGCAAAAAAATCACGTTTGCTGTATGGGAGCCCCCTTAAATATTTGTTTTATTCTGTTTTTCAGTATTTGTTGTTATAGTGGCAACAAAACTACATCATCTGTGAAAATTTCAAATGTCTAACTATCACGGTTCATGAGATACAGTCTGGTGACAGACGGACAGCGCGCTGTCCGTCTGAGACTAAGTACTGTAAGTACTGTACTAAGACTCCGCTGCGGCGGAGTCTTAGTAATAGGGTCCCGTTTTACCCATTGGGAACGGAACCCTAAAAATACGATAAAAAAAACATGAAAGTGCACTGTTTTGCACCTTTATTATTTGTTATGTAATTTTTTGTGAATAAACAAAAACTCGGTTTTTGCGCTTACGCCGCTGGCATGGGTGGTATTTGACAGTGCGTCTGCATTTTTTTCTGCTGTCGGTGGTGGAAGGGGGAGGGAGGGATAAGTCCTCGTCATCCTGGACACAGTCAGGGATGATGAACAAAAACTTATTTCCATCAATACAGTAAATGTACACTAAATTAGAAAAGGTCAAATTCTTAAAATTAAACACTGACACGTAAATAAATTGATATTATTGATTTCTGTAGCTTCAATATGTAGACTAAAGTGAAGAAGCGACAGAGAAATCTTAAGCCTGCTGGTTGTTATTCTTCGAGTAGGAGCAAAATCTGTCCCAAACTTTTTTATCCTCGAGAATCTAGCTAGATAATATGATATTTTATAGTAAGCCTTTTTGCATAGGAACTTATTAACAATTTGTTTTGTTTGTATGATATGCATTACAGCTGTGAAATTACACTAAAACACATAGTGACATTTTTAAAGCCCTCTGAATGGCCTTTGTATTTTGCAATTGCATGGCGAAAGCAATTACAAGGGCTTTGAAGGCATAGGAATGACTTTCAAATATAAATACTTAGTTCAGTTCATTTCTATTATTTACCATTGGAACACTTGGGTAAGTCAAATGTACAGTCTAAAAACATAATACAGAAAAGGCTATTGAAATAAACTTATAGAATAAATAGACCAATAAAATTACAAAACAAAAATATCAGATGTATAGATTACATAGATACATTATATCTTACGTATTTAAGTCTAGCTAACTAGAATAATTGTAGTAACTAAGTAGTTAAGTACATGTACTATCTAAATTGTCCACGAGAGCTACTGCCGACAAACTGTTTCACAGTTTGGCAGAAATGAAACAAGGAAATGTACTTTAAGTTGATAATAAATAAAAAAATAATAGTTTAGTTTTAGCTTTAATAGTTTACTTACTCAAGTTCATAATTCAGCTGCAAATAAAGCGCAGGGCTCGGTTCCCTTTGGATGGCATGCAGAGATATCGTTGGGTACAGCAGAGACAAGGCGTGGGCTGATGCTCCGGTCGGGGTGAACCCTCCGCCCCAGACCACATTGCTGTAACAGGTTGTCCATTAATCAGGTCATGCTCGAAAGGGGGGGGGGGGGGGGGGAATTACGAAATGTCACCAGGGTGGTGTAGTAAGACATCAAATGTATAATTTTTTCTGTTGACAGCGCGATTAATAAACCGTTAGCACAGACATTTTTATCAGTGCTTAATTTTCCAGACGTAAACTAGATTATACACTGTACTTGGAGACATTATTAATTTTATGGTACTTTCTTGTATCTATAAAAAAAGTTGCGAAAAAATCACGTGATTACGATCCTTAAAATGTATGGTTTGTTTATAAAAATAAACTTTTAAAAATAGTGTTACAGGGGAGGTCTTTACCTGCCTGCAGTAAGTGCTCATGGAGAGAACACGACTGCCACCTCTGTGGTTTAAATAAAACTGGCCAAGGTTCCGTACCATTATCTATAAAAACGGCAAAAAAACACGTTTGTTGTATGGGAGGCCCCTTAAATATTTATTTTATTCTGCGTTTTAGTATTTGTTGTTATAGCGGCAACAGAAATACATCATCTGTGAAAATTTCAACTGTGTAACTATCACGGATCATGAGATACAGCCTGGTGACAGATGGACAGACGGACAGCGAAGTCTTAGTAATAGGGTCCCGTTTTTACCCTTTGGGTATGGAACCCTAAAAAGGTAGATAGTTACATCACCAGCCTGTATATGTCCACCGCTGAACATAGGCCTCCCCAATCCACTCCACGAAAACCGGCCCTGAGCCTCCATCCATCGCCTTCCTGGGACCGCTACAATGACATTGCCACAATTAACCGCCACCACCTCTATAATTTAGAATTACCTATGGTTGACATAGGTAAGAGGTCAAGAGTTTTAATCATGATCAGCCCGCTGACACCTACTGCTGGGTATAGGTCTCCTCTTTCACACACCAGCTAACTCGGTGATAAAAGTTACACCTAAATGACCTTTATTGTTGTTTGTTCGTTTCAAATTAAAAAACTGTTTCTTCTTAATTAAATAGGCGAAAAAATCATAGATAAGACATAGGATGGGCCTAAAGAGTCTCATTGAGGAAACCTCTGCAAAACTACACTGTGGGATATCTTTTCTACAATTCTTTGTCTCATCATAGTTGTCATGATGGCTGGCAAACTTCAGACGGGGCTGACACAAGGCAGAAGCCGGCTGTAATCTATATTAATACCCATTATCGTTTATTTCTTTAGGTTTACAAAATAAGCACTTAGACAAGTAAAATTTTATACATAAACATTTTTATAAATGGTAATTCAATGCGGTGTTATTGAATTTTTTATTCTCACCAAACAATCTATAGATAGAGAATGGACTTAAAATTGACCGCTTTTGGTCTACAACATTATTTTATATCGTTACAAGAAATATGAATCAGATACAAGAACCAAGTCTTTAAACACGGGTACGCATGAAAATCGGCAGTAATCACCAAATATTCAATGATTTCATGCACCTAGCTTTAAAATACCTAATTTTTTGTCAGACTTGCAGAACAACAAAGAATCCATTGATTGCTTCAACTCTTCAGATTCATGGACGCATTTCTTTTGACCATGAAAACTAATCTACCGCATCATGGTGAACGTAATTACTCACTCTTGTGTGATGTATAGGGTTGCGGTACCCAACAACTGATCATTTACAACCAGCTTGGTGTTTGGAGTCGCCAAAATAACTCCCTCGACCGGCGCCTCGAAATTAGTCGCAACTACGACCATTATCCACTTTATACAGAAAATCACGTGGAAACTAGATAAAATGTGCGTTAAATTGTAACGGCAATGTTTAGTCTTAGAATTGAAAGTATTTAAGCGCAAAATGCATGCAATATCAAAACACGTTTACGTGAAAAAAATTGGGAAAACGAAAAAAAACAAAATTCGTGTGCAATGGACTATGAGCGGCGCATGCACATGCCAATTTCTTATAACTTCAACTTCTTTCTTTCTTGTTTGTTGTAGGAACAGAACAAGGCACCTTTGATTCTTCGCCACTCAAACAGTGAGGGCTGCCAACTCATTTATACATTTTCTGTTTGTTTTTTGTTTTATGAATATTGTTGTGCATCTGTCACAGTCAGATAGTAAACCCCGTAAAATTACAAAAATCTTAGTCACTTTATAATAACCGAGAAAATAATCAAGAGGACTGTAGCACTAAAAATTTAACGCATTCGAAAACGTAAATTTATAATTTTCCAAAGTTTATTATTATACGTATAGATTTCTGAAAATCATAATTTTACGTGTTTATGTGCGTTAAATTGTAAGTGCTACGGCTCTGGTTTGCGATGAGACATCCACTGTTGCACCAGTTGTAATAAATAAAATAAAAAACAAGTTTTATGCGTCCTCCGAAACGCTTTAGAATTAGTATTATGGGGGGGTGATGTTAAGTTTCTTTCTTAATTGCATGAGGAAGTCTTCATATACTAAGATTATTACAAAATGGATCTGTTGACTGTAATTTTTATTTTTCACCCTGACATAACAGTCCACAACTTTCTAAGTAACCATAGTAATGTCAAAGAAGTCGATGTCATAGAAGTCGATGACATTATCAAAAACTAACGACAGTAAGCTTAAACCTCATCAGTTGTTGTGGGGATTTTATAAGTACAAAAAACTATCTATGTTGTATTGTCAAGTTTTTCAGTCATCTAGTTCCCATTACAGAAGCTTTGCTTCACTACTACAGTAGATGCTAGATTATGATGTTTGGATTGTCTAGTTATTTTTTTTATACAGTTAAATAATATTTATGTACAAAAATGGATCAAAATAAACTAATACGAAAGCTGGATATAGCTTCTGTGAGACATAGCTGGCAAATTTAACAATTATTTATCTTTCAAGTGTCATGAAAGTGCAAGTGTCTTCCACTCCACTGCGTCTTGTCAGAATTCTGTCATTTGACTTGTCAATTTACATGAAGAGAGGGTCTTCTCTACTCACAATAAATTTATTGGCTTGCGTCTTCGTCATCGTCATCTAAGATGATCTTCGCGAGGTTCCATCTAACGTCTTGTCTTAGAAGAGGTGGTCGATGGGAGATGGCGCGGCCGAACTTTCAATAAAACCGTTGTTGAAGGGGTGAATAATGTTCAGAATTTTTCTCTACGACCGACGCGATACCCAATGGCGGAATTACCTTACCAGCAGGGTGCGGCTGGAACCGTATTAGGTCCAAACAAACAATAGGGTATTACACCCATTTTTGATTGTCTCAATTAGATTGTACCTATAGCTAATAAATAAAATAAATAAATCAAATCTTTATTTCAGACATCAATTAATGGTCCATCAAAAAATTAAAATAGTGATATATTCCTTAGCAATGGAGAATAAGTACCTACATATAAAAATAACCAGCCAATGTTACATGCATAAACCCTTTTAATAGGCTACCTACTTGACTACTACTGAGAAATAATTCTAACGTACCTACCTATTGTCTGATAAAAATAATGCAAAGTGTAATTAATATTTCTTCAAGGCCAGTCGTATTAGTTATAAAAACTAATTTTAAGTTTGAATAAAATAATGGCGCGCCAAACCGATAATCTCTGTCATGGCTACCGTGTTCTAAGCTATGACGCCACCCCGTCATACCACACCTAACAAGAACAACTCATTCACACTGTAATCTGTAGATGTGTGACGTCACTTGCGATGCGATCCAACCAAACACATAACGTTTTCGGTCACGTGATCATCTGTATCAAAAAATGTGTAATTTTAATCCCATTTTTCAACAAAAAAAGGCATATTTTTAATATGCCTTATATATGCCGGTAATGGTTATTGTGTGGAATGCATGCACAAATAATTCAGACATTAGTAAATATATACAAGCTCTGCTTAGCTCGGGGCTAGATAATGCTGTGTGAATTGTCCAAGCATTATTATTATACACATAATAGTTAAAAGTTATAGTACCTAATTTGTTTGTTATTAATTTAAAATAGGTACCTAATTTACATTGTTCACTTTATCGTGACTAACTTTGCTGTTTTCTTTATTTCTTTAATATCTGTGTAATCCTTTTTGGCCTTATCTTTGTATATTTTGAGTATTTTATTGCAAATTGTAATGGATTACTTCATTAAATGTAAATAAATGATTACTTTTGCACTAGGCGTAAGATTTCCAAAGGCACGTGTGTACGGATGCCACATCTCGCGTTTTAGCGCTGACTCGGTTCCAGCTTGCCGCATCTAGCATCTGCCTGCAGTATTTCGCAAAAAATATCTCGGAGTAGTTTCTCAAAATAGAAAGAGGGATCTGCAAAATAGGCATGATGAAATCCCTCCGCTCACCGCTATCTTTCTTTCTTTAAATTTATTGCTAACCCGCGAAACCAATCTGGTCAACTCTGACAACTACCGCATTATTGCTAACCAAAAAGATGTCAATTTTGGCGGAAGCCGCGGGCAGAAGCTAAATATAAATTACCTAATTCGCGGTATATCGCCGCGCCCGCGAGGATTGGTTATAAATAAAGAAGGTTTTTGACCGGAAATAATCCAAATGATATCGAAAAATTAAGACTTTTTTGTAAAAATACTGGATATAATTTACTTGTATCTTACAAATACAATAAAATACAAATTCAAATTTCAAAATTAATTATACTTATCAAATGGCAGGTGACAACTGTATGAGCTGCGTGTTTTATGGTTTAAGAATTTTATTTCTCAAAAGAATATACATTCGCTTACAGAGAAATACAGGATAATCTTATTGTATAATCTATTATGCAGAACGGACTTAGCTTAAATTTAAGTTGTGATTAGGCTTATATTTTATTTTATTTATTACTTAGGTGGCACAATTAGGATCAACATTTAAAAAATGTGTTTTTGTTACAAGATCCCTAAAATGGGGTGATAAACGGAGTTATATATAGTTATATATATCTCACTAATATTATAAACGTGAAAGTTTAGATGGATGGATAGATGGATGGATATTTGTTCCTTTATCACGCCAGAACGGCTGAACGAATCTGGATGAAATTTGGCACAGAGATAGATTATAGTCTGGAATAGAACATAGGCTTTTTATCCCGGAATTCCCACGGGAACGGGAACTACGCGGGTGAAACCGCAAGGCGCTGCTAGTTTTATATATAGTTATATATTTAGTTTATAATATACATATACATATGTATTTTTTATTCGGCCCCGACACAAAAAGGGTTGTTATAAGTTTGACGGGTGGATCTATATTATATATCTGCGTGTGTATCTATCGGTGGGTTGTTGCGGCATCATAGCTCCCAAACGGATGATTTTGATTGTTTATTTCGTCAAAAACAGACTTGATATTTCATATTTCATTTATTTTTGCTTGCATGTAGGTACATTCCATCTTATTTCTAAGGTATTTGGTTATCACTAGGTAGGTAGGTACATACATGCACCCTGGAAGGGCACTGCAAAACAGTTAACCTTATTTTTACAATGTCAAATGGAATTTTAAAATAACATAAATTTCATGCAATACATAATAAATATACTCGAGTGTTCTAAGCATGGAAAGTCTCAAGAGTGTGCTAAAATTTATATTTTTTTATGTTTTTGTTAAATTTCTCTATCTACCCGTGCGAAGCCGGGGCGGATCGCCACTAGCGGCGTAAGGGGGGGGGCGGAGGGGCGGTCCGCCCCGGGTACCGCGCTCCAAGGGGTGCCATCTCGACACCCCTCGGGGCGCACAGAAGGTACTTCAAATCCGAATCGTAAGGGGTGATACCGAAAACTCACACGCACAGACATAAAAAAAAATTGCGGCTCGCTACGCTCGCCGTACTTTTTTATTATGGTTGCATAATAAATACTTGAATACCTTAAAGTCTGGTGTAGAAAGGTTGCCTGGCAGAGATCACTCAAAGCGATAAGGCATTCTACATGCAACATAATTGTGTTAGTCTTTCCCTGCCCTGTTTAACAATTTTATTTGGAGTGCAATTATGAGGTATTGTATTATGCCCTATTTTGTTGTAAATCGTCAAAAAACTAATTCTTAACTCATTCGATGTCAAATCTTACTTGTCTTACTAAGCATGCCTTACCAATTTTAAAACAGATTATGGCTTACTCCACTCGGTGATACTTATTATGTATTCGTTATATAACAATCTTCGCAGCCACCGTAATTTCTCCAAACGTTTTAGGGCTCGCTTTTATTTATTTTTTGAGACTCTTCTTAGTTTGTTTCTGACCGCCCGAAAGGGTGAAAAAAAGGGCAAAAATTTCGGCGGCTCGCTGCGCTCGCCGGTAGTTAAAGTGCGACCTTTAACTTGGTAATAAAATTCTTCCGCAGTAGTCTTACAATACTTGTATTTTTGATAACCTCACCAAACTCCAAAATTACCGACTGCAGTTCGCTCCACTAGCCGATATTGATATTCATATCTGCTTATTTATTTTGTCATAGGTGACCTATGGCTATGACAAACTTGTTACTTTTCACCAAACATCCGAAAAGAACTTAAAAAAAAATCGCGGCTCGCTCCGCTCGCCGTTACTTATCATTCCTGTTGTTAGAAGTTGAGGGTTCGGATAGTCAACCCGATTCGGAGGGTCAACCCCCAAGGTTTATTATATTTAATTCCCAGTATTTTTAATTCCCGTTTTGGGGGGGGGGGGGTGCTTGGTAGTAAATCGCCCCGGGTGCCAGCCCATACTACGCCGCCACTGCGGATCGCTAGTTTTATATAAAACTAGTTGGTACCCGCGGTTTCGCATACGCTTTTAATTAGCCTATGTCTTTCCCCGGAATTGAATACCATTTACCTGCCTGCCAAATTTCATTAAGATCCGTTCAGCCGTTTAGGCTTAAGGTAACAGAGAGTTAGACAGAGGAATTTATAATATTACTAGCAAGCAGCGCGGTTTCACCCGCGTAGTTCCCGTTTCCGTGGGAATTCCGGGATACAAAGTATGTGCCTATGTGCTATTTCAGACTATAATCTATCTCTGTGCCAAATTTCATCCAGATCCGTTCAGCCGTTCTGACGTGATTGAGTAACAAACATCCATCCATCCTTTAACCTTAACATTTATAATATTATATTGGGATTAGTGGGATATTATAGTTATCTCACTAATCTCACTATCTCATCTCACTATAGTATATTCTAAGGTTATTTTCGCGAGAACTCATAATAAAACACTGTTTTTTATATATAGCTACAACCCATCAAGACACTGTTAGTGATTACTGCGTACATACGGAACGTTATAATTAAATTTGTATAATTGACGGTAGATATGTAAAATTCAAATTACTTGTAAAGACAAATGTCACCTCAGTCTGCCTGTGACCATGGAAGCTGAAAAGCCTCCGAAACGTCAGGTTATAAACAAATATAAAATATACGCGATCAATCCGGTAAAAAACAGTGTTTTATCATCTCACTATCTCACTAATATTATAAACGTGAAAGTTTAGATGGATGGATGGATGGATAGATAGATAGATAGATGGATGGATGTTTGTTCCTTTATCACGCCAGAACGGCTGAACGAATCTGGATGAAATTTGGCACAGAGATAGATTATAGTCTGGAATAGAACATAGGCTACTTTAGGCGCTGCTAGTGTGTTATATAAAAGAATGAAAGAAAATAATTTTATTTGCCTTTAAACTGCACAATACAAAAACTTAACTAAAAATTAATCCTAGACCTAGTCTTAATTTATGTGCGTAGCTGTATTATGGAAATAGGCTACTTGACTACTACTGGGAAATAATTCTAACGTATTGTCTGATAAAAATAATGCAAAGAGTAATTAATATTTCTTCAAGGCCAGTCGTATTAGTAATGAAAACGAATTTTAAAGTTTGAATAAAATAATGCCGCACCAAAACGATAATCTCTGTCATGGCTCCCGTGTTCCAAGCTATGACGTCACCCCGCCACACCACACCTACTACTAACAAAAAGAATTCATTGACACTGTAATCTGAGGATGTGTGACGTCACTTGCGATCCAACCAAACACAACGTTTTCGGTCATGTGATCATGTATCAAAAAATATGTAACTTGAATCTCATTTTTTTACATACAAAAGACATGTTTTTAATAAAATTCACCTGATTACGCTTTGTTACGTTGTCACTGACTAGGATGAAAACAATTCTAAGGTTTTTTGTTATAGTGCTAACCCGTACTGAGGGTGGGGCGCGGGTTCGAATCCCGCCGAAACCGATAATTTTTGGGAACTTATTTCATTTCTTAGAATGAAAACAATTTGGAATTTATTTTTAATGTAGTCAAATAGCCCATTGGAGTGACCAGCTGGCAGGAAAAAGCCAAGAATAGGATCGATCGAATGGAGAAATTTACTCGACCAGACCAAGGCCCACCCGCGGCTGTAGAGATGATGATGAGTATTTAGGGCAAATAAGTTATATCTATGAGGTTTTATGTAACACTAGCAGCGCCTCGCGGTTTCACCCGCGTAGTTCCCGTTCCCGTAGGAATTTCGGGATAAAAAGGATAAGCCTATGTCCTATTCCAGACTATAATCTATCTCTGTGCCAAATTTCATTCAGATCCGTTCAGCCGTTCTGGCGTGATAAAGGAACAAACATCCATCCATCTATCTGTCCATCCATCCATCCATCCATCTAAACTTTCACGTTTATAATATTAGTGAGATAGTGAGATTACCCCATTACGTAGTTTTACACTCAGTTTATAAATAAAATCATTGAGATATAAATGGCAAAGTTATATGGCAAATGTATTTCCTTTCCTTCCTTCCTTCTTTTACGTACCTAGATACATAGATACATTATTATGAACGTGTGTATCACACACAGCACAGCACAGGGAATCTGTTTGTGTTATGTATGTATGATAAACCAATGTTGATTTGGATAGTTTTTCATTTGAAAGGTGACTTTATCGAGATTGCATTAGCACATAAACATAACTACAATAAACTGACGACCGATGTAGCGTGGTGGGCGAAGGTCTGCCTGTGACGCAGGAGGTTGCGGGTTTGATTCCCGCCTCGGGACAACTGTGTGTACGATCTGCAGACATTTGTACAGGGCGTTCTGGTCGTTTTCTATGTGTAATAAAAAAATATCTATGTATGTATTGTATTATGTATATCAGTTATCTGGTACCCATAACACAAGCTCTGCTTAGCTTGGGGCTAAATAATGCTGTGTGAATTGTCCAGCATTATTTATTATTATTAAACTACCTACATTAAGAGTAAGTATAGCTATGTTTCACTAAAATTGGTGCAGTTGTTTTGGTAATGTTATTTTGGTATTTAGTTCTGTAACGAGTTTTATTTGTAAAATCGGGGGTTTTCTTATGGTAAAATAGCTTGATAAATAAAAATAGGTAGGTACCTAGTGTACCTGCTTAATTCTATTTTACTTTAATCTAAGTAGGTAGGTACTTATTAATACATAGGACCTATTTTTAAAAAGTTACAAAAAAAAACCTAGATACAAACTTTTAATTTTATATTCTAACGTAGGTAGGTACCTACGTAGATTATATACGTGCCTATGTAAGAAAAGATTTACTCGCATCGGAAAGATGATGTACCTTACCTACATAAAAATTATAAGTGCTATGTATAATCATAATTAAAATCATAATTTAAATAGGTAGGTAACTATTGAAAAAAACGCATTAACTAACTAGGTACCTAAATCACAGCATATACTTACCACTGATAATGAAACTTCGCCTAAAATACATAGAGCCAAATGGCAACGTAACGTACCTACCTAGGTATACATTTGCGAAAACTTGACCAGACAAGTGATTTTTATTTTATTCAGTGAAGCATTCGTTCGTTTTAGCATTCATTAGCAACTAGACGAAGCTGCGGAGGCTAGTTTTCTGTAGAGCTAATGCATTTTTGAGAGCAAATAATTAATTTAACATAATAAGCAAATTTCAAAAATGCTATCGTTGTCATTGTCATGTGACCCATTGCGCAAAATTGGAGATAACCATACAAGCAAAGTTCGATCTTAAAATGCATAACAGTTCGAAATGATTCTCGAATTATCCTTTACCGCATGATATTTTTTATTAATTAGCGTGAGGAAGGCGATATCTCTGCCTACGAATCACTCGCACCTATTATTTAGTTCCGTCGTCGGCCATGTTGATATAGCCGATGCGCCACTGGCTGGCTAGCCTGGCCCAGGGTTGCCAACCGTACGAGGTTCCTCGTACAAATACGAGATTTGTGGTCTTCCGTACGAGGTACGAGGGCACTATCAACCTCGTACAATTATGTACGAGATTTTGACATAACATAACACTTACACCAAAAATGACACTGTCGCATTGGCGCGATGACTGTCTATGGTTCGCTCGCTATCCCATGAACCAAGAAATCCCCGAGAAATAAAACTTTTCGTTCTTCGCATTATTCGTCTGTCGCCTCGATCACACATAGCGCCAACCAGAGAGGTGTAACTTCACAAAATAAACAAAAATCTCGTGCAAAAATAAAAAGAAAAACGATGACAATGAGGATGTTCCTGATATAATATTTGCAAATGAAAACTAAGACTAGAAGTACATAGTTACCTATGCAAAGTTTTGAACCTATAAACAAATCTCGTTCATTAGTTATTTACGTGAGTAATGTTAAAGATTATTTTAATACAAAGTGATATTTTATTTAGTAGAAACTTGCAATAGTTTATTTCGTTGTGTAAAACGTCCTAAATTCAACAGTTTAATATGCATTAATCTTGGTTTAGTCACCTTTTAGAGGAATGTACGAGGTTCGAAAGCCATAATACGAGATTTTTAGCTGCTTAGTACGAGGAAAATTTTTTTACGGTTGGCAACCCTGGCCTGGCCTCAACCCGCCAGTTTAACGCGGACTTTGATACGCGCCTATCGCATTACGCGCGGGTAAAATCACCCGCACGAAACTCGAATTTTGAAATCAAGTTTTTTTTTGTTTTTATTATGGGTAGGCACCGGGACGCGGATGGTATTAAAAGTAGTTTGATCATTGTTGAAGTTAAAAACAGACCTTGTTTATTTGATTCGAACGATCCGAATTACGGAGATAGAACGGAAAAGTCGCGGTGTTGGGAGGAAGTTTGCAACAGCGTCGTGCCTCGGTGGAGCGCGCTCGGTGCGGCAGAGAAGTTCACCGCTGGTACGTCAACCGACTGAGTGGCGATGCACGTATGGTTGTATGAGCCTGCCGGCGAATATTAGCCTTCATAATTTGACAGGGTTGCAATTGTCGCGTATTGCGTGTTCTTTGTTCGTGCGGAGTTGCTTTCGAAATTTGTTCGAAATAACGTTTCAGGCGACGCCCGATTGAGACACGTGGTGGTTTCTTTATTATTTCATGATATTATTTAGTTGCGACCATTTTGTTTTAACAATAAGTGTCATAATTTTTTTTTTGTTTAGGTAAATTGTTACTCAATTTAAAATTATTATATTTCTTATCTTCATGGATATGCGTCACTAATCACTAGGAATAGGTAGCAGTCACGAACTATTTAAATAGGGATAATACTGCGTATCTTACCCCATTATGCATTATGTAGGTACCTACTTATCTATACTTTTCCGCTTATGGATGACTTAAATATTCGATAGGTAGTCAGTCGGTTCATGTACCTACCTACCTACGTCATACGAAATGTATTTTTCTTTGTCTCTAAACTAGGTAGTACATAGGTACCTACCAAGGTAGGTATGGTAAGGGCGAAGCAACAACAACCTAACGATCAGAGTGTTTGTTGGATTGGACTGCATTGCCTGGTTACCTAACGCAAGTAGGTACCTAGGTACCTTACCTACCTAACTATGAAATATGTAATACATTTATCATTGGACTAGTGTTATTAGTAGGTACCTATCTAATGATAATAAATTACGGTACCAAAGTACCTAGATAAAAAAAAACTACCTAGCATTCTAAAAAATTAATTTGAGTTACAGGTAAGTAAATGATAAAAGCATAGGTAGGTTGATATTAAAGTGTAAACGTGACATTCACATATTTAGGTGTAAATTTAGAGTAGGTTCTCTACCTCACTCTGGCCACATTGCATCATCTTCCGATACCTACGTAAAATGGCGCCGTCAAATTATTCTGGATTCATTTAAGAATTTATTAATATTTTTTGTGTTATTATTTATTATTGGGAATAATCAAACAATACACTCAACAATTTAAAATATGCACTTGTAGTTCGCATAATTAGTTAGATAGGTACCTATTATATACGTTTGCGTTATGTTATGTTTGTCGATCATCCATAATTAAAATTTAAGCAATTTTACCTATTTATTTACCTAATTTTTTTTTTTAAATAGACATAAATAAAAAAATATGATACCTAATAAAAAATTCTAAGAAAATATCTTTATTAACAAAGAAAATTAATACAATCAAATAATAGAATTAAATTAAAACTAGCATTCACAATTGAAACAATTGAGCCAACTGCAAACTGTTGCAAACAATCTACAAGTACCTAGCTCAACTGATCAATCAATACCAGTCGGAAGCGTACCCAAGACGCTAGCTGCATAGCAATGGTGATGCGCAAAAAAATTCAAAAAATTCAATCAATTTATCTAAGTAGTTTTAAGGAATAGGCGGCCCTTTGCCTACCGACATGAATGGACCCCACCGATGATTCCAGGAAGGTTTTTATTTACTCTGCAGTAGGACTTCAGGCACATTAGTAAATATAATTATTAAAACAGTACCTATAGAAGTAACTCGTTAGGTTCCAGAGAAAGATGATTTAATTTAGTATCAGAGGTGATTTATATTTTTTTTAAGAATTCAGACCTGGCGTCTTCGCGAACGGGTTTGTGATGATGGGCAGGTCCTGCAGTTATCGCAGTGTTACTAATTTACCAATAACACTGTATAGACATGTAGTTTACGCGTGCGTACCTAGGTCTACACTAATCTCACTAATATTATAAACGTGAAAGTTTAGATGGATGGATGGATGTTTGTTCCTTTATCACGCCAGAACGGCAAAACGGATCTGGATGAAATTTGGCACAGAGATAGATTATAGTCTGGAATAGGACATAGGCTACTTTGTATCCCGAAATTCCTACGGGAACGGGAACTGCGCGGGTGAAACCGCGAGGCGCTGCTAGTAGTATATACATATAGGTACTTTATAGTATACCTACCGTACCTATATATACTTTATAGTAGGTAGATACTATTATGTTTACTACTAGGTACGTATTAATCAATATTTTGATTATTAGGTCCTTGTAATAATTAAAATTACTACAAAATAATAAATGATATGCCACGTAGATGCTAGATAAGCTAGACCACAGAATGACAAGACTCTAAAACTAAACCTATTATCATCGTCCAAGGCTAAACGTGTCCAAGCATCGGACGGACGTTACGAACGGTTGCCGAAGTCGAGTCGGTTTATATTTGCTTGAAAAATACTTTAGTCATCTTGTACCTCGCTCATTTTATTGGGTTTCAAGTTTGTTAATTGAAACAGGTAAATTTTTACATTATTACTTAGAAGAAGTTTGATACAAAGGCTACCTACCATACTTATGTAATATAGGTAATGCAATAGGTATCTATTAATCGTGGTCAAAAGTCTTAGGTAATAAAAAAATAGAAATTAAACCATGCCAACCATCGATTTCCAATTCGTACAAATAACATTATAATATTATGTACCTATAAACAGCCTCATCATCAGCCTATATCAGTCCACTGCTGGACATAGGCCTCCCCTGTGAGCGCTATAGCACCCTGTCTTCAGCTTGACGCATCCAGCATCTACCAGCAGTCTTTCGCAAATCGTCATCCCACCTGGTCGGAGGGCGTCCTACACTACGTTTGCCGAGTCGCGGTCTCCACTCAAGAACACGTTTACCCCAGCGGTTGTCGGTTCTTCTCGCGATATGGCCAGCCCACTGCCATTTCAGCTTGCTAATCCTTTGAGCTATGTCGACAACCTTGGTTCTCTGTCGGATGTATTCGTTATATACAGCCTAATTATTAATAATAATAAAAATTGTATATAAAAAATGTTATAAAAGGTAAAAAAACTACTATAATTATTAGGTAGCATAATATTAATTCCAATACTGGTGGTATAGTAATTAAATCTATGCTACATAGTCTGCAATATACCAAATTGGGTTTTTATTTTAACAATAAAAGTAACGGAAAACGGAGTAGATAATTGTGTGTAGGATAGGAGCTTCGTTCGCGCGATTGGTACGTCAAAACAAAATGTCGCTCGCCATTATCTTGCCGATAAAACGCAACATCGTAGCATTCCTTACTTAAGTACGTAGGCAGGTACCACCTACGTTTATAAAACACTGTAATGTTTTCCTGAGTAGGTAGCCGGTCGGTAAAATTAAAAAAAATACTAATTAAATTACCTACGGTCATGCTGCTTTAAAAGAGGACCTACTTACCAAATAAAAAAATTATTTATTTCCATAAATATACAATAAATATCTACATTTAGAAAAAATTACAAACAATTAATAGAATTAAATTAAATCAACTAGTATTTACAACTGATCCTTATCAATACCAGTCGCACGCGTCCCCAAGACGCCTGGCTGCATTGCCCCGCTGTATGGCAAAATGGCAATGCATGCGCTGTGTTAGATACTCACCAGCTCTCGGGTCACGCGTCGCCGCGTGTCGCTGCGACCAGACGATCAGATATTTTTAAAAAAGATCGTAGAAAAACTATACTCCGGCCAAGCTAGTATAGAATGTTTTTAAACATTTCGTTGTTTTTTCACAGAAGTTGCACTACTTTATCGGTTTATGCTCTTTCCTTCAATGCATCTTTCAAAGTCGATGTCAAAAAGATAATAATGGATTTTTCTGCAGTAAGTAGTTTACAAACATTGTACATTGAGAATGGCTCAAGTGCCTATAGTACGATGGATTCGATTTGGTAGGGGAGAGCAGGTAGCATTCATACAGTTTTTTTAAGATCATAAAATAAAAACGAATAGCTATTTCAAAACCGTTTTAATGCCACCTAGCTACCAAATTTATATATTTCAGGGTTAATACAAAATATCATTGCTAAGCTATGGGAGTTGGGAATCCTATGAAAGCACCCCACGCGCGGGATAGCTTCGTATATAGATTGCTTACTTCTAATCGAAGGCTCCAACCTCCCAACCCTCCCATTATGTTGTAACCTTGGGTGCGAAATGCAGTTGGCATTCAGTTGCTGATGTACTGAAAGAAGTGATTATTCTGGAACCTGAATTACATCGTCTATTGTTTGGTTCTATTGAGGGGAGCTCCACTGCACAAACTTCGAGTACCTAGTGCTAGTACCTTTTGTATTTACACCATTTCTTTGCTAACGTACTGGCATCTATAGCTGTGTATCTATTTGTTTTACTGTAGACTTTGTACTGTATGAGTATATACCCTATTTATTGTTGCATTAATGTTTCCCCATCACAAATTTTCATCAAATTACTTAAAAATACTCGTTCAAATTAACCCAAAATGGATGTGCACATGACAAACTGGAGTATTGTTCAATCTAACCATAATTAAAATTTAGAGGAACACAAACTAGACACCACAAAACCAATGGCGATGTGTATCCAAATATTACTTACAAGGAGAGAAAAATATATTACGGCTTGTCCTAACGAAGTTGGCGGCCGCATTGCCCCGCCATCCTACTGTATGAATGCTACCTGCTCTCCCCTATCTGGTAATGGTAACTATAGATACTCGATACCGGATAAGTGCTCGGATTTTATCATCATCCATCATCGAAATTTATAATACGTACCAATTTTAAACCAACCAAGTAACAAATACGAACAAAAAAAAGCTAAAATTCGCACGTCGAGATAGCCAAAAGTTTGAGCAAAAAATAGTAAAAAATAAAAGTAAAAGTCTTAGTTAAGTATCAAAATTATTTGGGTGTTGTATACAGATTACATAATGGAACACGCTAGATCCGTTCTAAATTCTTTTGAATTTTAAAAATATTTGGCTCAATGAATTAGGCGTCTTTGAAATTTTTAAACATCAATAAAACAGGTACTACCTAGTGATATTTTTGTATCTATTTACAAATTATTCATACTATTATGCAGGTACCTTACCTGTACCTATCTATATTATAAAAAAATAATGATGTCCCAAAAATTTTCAATTTCGCCAGGATTCGAACCCGGCATTGTCATAGATTTTTTTGTAGAAAATTGCCTCAGTGCGAGTTACGCACTGTAAAAAGCAAAAACCTGTAGTTACTTGCTATAAAAATTCTTTAAACGCAGGAACGTAGTACCGTATTTTCTTTATCTCCCCGTTATTGTTATTTTTTTTATAAATAACAGTGAATGAAATAGGTACGTCACAGAAAAATGCAGTTATAAATTCATAATTATAAAACAACGTAGGTACCTTCTTTCTTATGTTCCTCTTTCCAATAATGAATTGGGATATTATAGTGATTTGATGCTATGAACAAGGTAGAAGCCACACCTTTTACCCTACACAAAGAACAAAAGATAAGCTGGTAGAACACGTGAGCGGTAACTCCAACATTACTGGTTTACTTTACAAGACAACAATGTCAGCTAAGAAAAACCGTCAATGTACAGCGAAGAATTCAAAACGTCCGATTTTAATCTCGCTTGTTATCTGTCTTGATTTTAATAACATTGTTGAAGAATGTAGTTGAAAATAAGTTTTGAAATCAACAAAAAACGTCCCGTTTATTCCTACCACCTTTATTAAAATAATTCTGATGTTCATTTGTCTTAACAAAATGGCTGCCAGAGACGTCGCGTCGTCAATTTCATTTTGTTATTGTCATTCAGAGTGGTAATTTCCATTATATTTAAAAATACCATTGCATTGTAAACAATTACGAATATTATTGACGTGGGACGACAGAAGATTTTTTATTATTTAGGCTACGACTAATGTGGTGCGGTGGGCGAGAGGGTTCGCCTACGACGCAGGTAGCGGCTTCGATTCCCGCCTTAGGACAAATGTTTGTAGGATAATTATATTTGTACCAGTTGTTCTGGGTATTTTCTATGTATAAAAAAATACCATTGCATTGTAAATAATTAATTACGAATATTATTGTATTATCAATACAGTCATCTAGCACCCATAATACAAGCTCTGCTTAGCTTGGGGCTAGATGATGTGGTGTGGATTATCCAGTATTATTTATTTGTGCAATGTAACCATAGTCACTAATCCAATACATAGGTACAAGGAAACACAATGAATGTACTGATTTCAAACCATAACTAACATTGTTAAATTGTTTTATAAAATTTATTTAATTACTACCTACCTATTCACTATCACTTGTTGAACCTTTTTTTATTCTATCTTTTTCTTATTTGATGATAATTACTATAAATAAAACTGTTTAATTATAAAATTTGACTTGTTTAAGTGCTTATTTACAAAATAAGCACTTAAAGCCTAAAAAAATGAAGGTGCGTATGTCAAATTTTCTATAAAAAATAATAAAAGAAGTTTTAATTTAGCCATCACCGAAAATACCCAATAAAACGTATTTATGGATATTCCTATGAATCACAAGCGTACCTACATTATATTTAAAAAAATATTCGAGCAAAATCGTGGACAAACAAGTCTGCTTGCTATAATAACGACACAGATTATGAAATAATGTTAATACAGGTCAGAATAAGTTTCAGTTGGTATTGGAAGATAGATTGTAGAATGACTGAGTCACGTCGTCCGTTTTTAGCGTTGGTTGGCGATAGCATAGGTAGGTAGGTTTGCACCACACGTCGACCGACGACGTCGCCACCCGTTTGGTTACGTTACTGGCTGTTTTTATACGCATTGATTTGACTTACATTGTGTGAATGTAAACTGAATGGAATAGAGATTTTATTGATATTCATTGTTTAAAATAATTACTTGTAAAGTAGGTAGGTACCCTAATTTCCGGCAAAATCTGTGTCTTTTCAGATTAGAGGTAAGCAAGTCTAATTCTAAGTGGGGGAACAGAGATCTGCACTGACATCTCGCATGGGAGTGTATTGTGCATTGTCCCCCTGCCTAACTAGGCCCTAACCAGCCCAGCTCCTTGAAGTACCTACCGGAGCAGGACTTTTTGAGATTGACAGCTTCGTTTTAGATTTTTTGTGGGTGTGGACGGGTTTTTTGCCTCTATGACACTTTTCAATCCCGTTTCCCGTCTGGCCGTGATTAGAGGTAATTTAGGCATAATCAATGTATTTATAAAAATACTTTGATAATCATAAATGTAGGGTAAATACTTACTTACGGTCTACGTCAAATTACTATTAGAGAAATCTATTAAAAGTAATACTAGTTTCAAATATTTCGTCAAAATTGTTAGATTTATTGCAATAACAATTAAGACACATTATGATATTGGTGTGTTTTATCGTGTTATATTTAAGTACCTAATTATAATAATTTTTAGTTAAATACGAACTTATTAAGCTTATTGCATCGAGTTATATTCCGCTTGTTGGCTATATCAGAACATATAAAACGTTTTTTTGCACGGCAATTTATTGCTTACTTATCAAAAATATATTTTAGAGCTTATTGGACCACTTTTAATTTACCTCGTTATTTTCTACACATAAGTAAGTACCACATAAGTAGTACCTTACCTACCACTTAACTTTCCCTTCCTACATGACAATATCGACAAAGATAAGGAGTCCTTCTCAAACATGCCCAAAAGTCTTATCATGAAACGAGTTTTGTGTCTATTCAAATCGTTTGAAATATTTCATATTTTGTATCTTTAGTGTGACGAATCCTACTAGACCTTGGATTAAAACGTTGCCCCCGTCATGGTGTTACATATAAAAACTATAGGTATGCACCTAACCTTCCATAAAATCGGCATAATAACTATGTAAATTGTGTAATCTTAAATTCGTTAAGTACTTCTCCACTGCAGGGCAAAGTAACGAATTTAAGATAATATATAAAAGATTAAAAAAAAATAGGACGCGAATAATGAAATGAGAATAGATTTTGTAAACCTACACAATCTAAGTACTTTTGTTCCCACATTAGTCAAATAGGTAGCAAATTTTTGCGCAAAAATTATACAGGTAGGTACATTTTTATAACATTTTTTTCGTGACTAATCAAATCAAGTATATTTTCTCCTCATAATGCTTCCTATTACGGTTACAATGACGGTGACTCAACCACTGTGGTATTGGATCGGATTCGATCATGAATTCATGAGAAACCGTTTAACCGTGTAGGTAGGATAACAATTTGTTAAGATTTTATTTCTTCCTTCCTTCTATCATTTTCTGATTGTGATATCTTAGAACTTGGGTCACCAAAATTTCCAGCGTTGAATAGGTCATTTAAGAAATAATTTAATTTAAGTAATATTTAAGTTCTTAAAGTGCAGAATTTTACTATCATAGTAAGTAGGTAGGTACCTACGTAAAATTCAATTTACAAACTTGGTAAAATCAAACCTCGGTCACGTCATTTTAATTTTCTCTGCAAATACAGTTTTTGTTAATTACCATTATTTTACATTCATAAATTGTTTATTACATTAACCGAGTAACAAAACCTGTTCATAGGTACCTAGTTCATTCTTTCATTTTATACGAGACTTTAAATATATCTACCTTTTGCTTGCTTTTCTGAAACGCGGTCGGGTCGGGTCGACCCCGTCAGTGATCGCTAGGCACTGCCCGCGTGCGCTACTTGTGATTCTCCGAGCGCCATCTTGAATATATGATTGAAAATATTTATTTTTCTTCAAATTAGCAGTGAATAAGCAATTCTCTTTGAAAAATCTGGTTCTTAAATTGTATTTTAAATTTTATTTGTATATATTAAAAAAATCGCGCTATAATTTGAGTGGAATATTGAATAATGAATTCAGCATGAAAAATGCTATTTGAGAGTTATTATTGTGTGAATTGGAACGACGGCGTCGAAAACAATTGAGTTAAATTTGAAAAGAAGGCAAATGAAGAAACAAATGGGTGTGTAGTGTTATGTTATTTATTTCTCTCGTAAACATACTTGTTAATACCTTCACTTCTTCAGTTGCTTAAGCCTGACCTGTTTATTAATTTAAAACCTCTAGAGAACTTAGTACAAAATTATCATGCTCCGATAATTTTATGCATACTTACCAAGCAGCTATTTAAAATTTATTTTGTTTGATTGAAAAATAGATTTACCTACCATCATAAAAAAAGGTATAACCAATACTTATGATAATATTATTAGATAGATATTGTTTCTAGAAAAATTATAAATAGGTACGTGTATGGATGGATTTCTCATACTACTGGGGTTTGAACAACAAAGAACACATGTACCTACCTACAAGGCAGGTAATCATACTATTTTTATGTTCAAATATTGAATACCTTCTAACATGTATGTCGTTAGTGGCTGAGGAAAATGAGATAAGTACCTACCACGTTTATTTGGAATTCAGTTTGGGTAATACCTAAATTGAACACTAAATGTAGCGGGTTCCTACTTGGAATGGAATGGTATATTATAGCGCTTTGTTATTTTAATTGCTTATTTTACTTACTTTTAGTGTGGCATTAGGTTTTTATTGAGCTTAAGTTAAATTAACGAAGACTGACTATACCACGTCATAACATAACTTATAAATAACAGATTAGGTAAGGTTGACATGATTTGTTTAGAAAATAATTTTATATTATGTACACAAGAACGAAGAACAAAAGGTTTTTTATTTTAAATTATAATAATACAAGGGCGTTATAAATAAGAAACTTGACCCTGGAATGTACTTACTAGCTACTTCGTCGGCCCCGTAGAGACAGCTATCCGATTACGTAAAATCTGAAAGAATTGAGAAACCAAAAGGAAACAAAAACAATCTTTGTGCCATTGCAATAAAGACGTTTCTTAAACAACTATGAATAATGTTTTGGATGGCTTTGTTATTCTTTTGCATTGTTTTTCAAAACATTTTCCGTTTGAATTACAATATTATAATTTTTAAACAATAATAAGGCACTTGTTTAGTATGAAATAAACTAGTTTATTCGTAATTAATGTAACTTATCATAAAATTACACGTAAAATAATTAGATATTAAATATTACCAAAAGGTGTTTGCCCAACAACCATTACTGATAGTGATAACTACTGGCGTAAACGTGTTCTTGAGTGGAAACCACGACTTGGCAAACGTAGTCCTCCGACCAGGTGGGATGACGATATGCAAAAGACTGCAGACAGATGCTGGATGCGTCAAGCTGAAGACAGGGCGCTATGGCGCTATTAGGGGAGGCCTTTGTCCAGCAGTGGACTAACATAGGCTGATGATGATGATTTGCCCAGCAGTGGGACAAATGCCAAACAAAAAAACAATGGATACCTAATCTACCTATTTCGTTACAGAGCAGATCGTCAACGAAATCTCTTTAATTAAATTACAAAATTTAATAAAAATATGCCTCGACCTTAAAGCCATAGAAAGTACTACTATACCTAATCCACACTAATACCTGTCTGTCTGACACTTTTTCTCACCATAACGGCTGAACAGAACGAAATTTGACAGACGGCAGCTCGTTCTCTGAAGGACATAGGCTAATTTGTGTCTCGGAAAAGTGTGCGAAGTCACGGGCGGAAGCTAGTAGGTAGATTATAACTATTATAATTTAGTAAGTATGTACGCCATCGTACGCTCCTAATCAATATGGTTGGACGGTTGGACCACCCTTTCAACTCGTGGGGGCACAAACTACATAAGTTTCAACGTGACAACAGTGACCTATCTAACGGTGCAACAATGTTGCCCCTCTAGATGTGAACTTGTTACGTTGTTACGATAAATTGATTTTATTGGTAAACTAACTGTTCTATTTTTGTATAGGTCTGTGACAAAGTGCATATTGTCAATAAGAAGAATTCTGTAATCTAAAAATTCCAACGTAATTTGATTACATAAAACCTATTTTTAATAAGTACCTAAACATTATCCTTTATTAATTTATTGATAACAATAATAGGTTTTACAAATAAATGACGTAGCTCGTATGAAATCAAAACTAGTTAAAAATAATAAGCTGCAAACACGATTGTATTACAACCATTGCCTTTACCTAGATAAATAATCAAGCTCATGCGATATGATAGCGCGGTGACGTGGCGGTGACGTTGCGTTGCGCTTGCGCGGCAGGTACAAAATGTACAAATCGTACGCATATGTACGATTATAAAGAACGAATATAATTACATTTGATTCAAGTAGGTATAGCAACTTGTTTAACAGCTCACTTTTTATAATTGAGTAGGTTATTTGGCAGTTCCTAAAAAATATTTTTTTGAGATACTGTCTTCTGTTAAGTTGATTTTTACAAATAATAATAATAATAATGCTGGACAATTCACACAGCATTATCTAGCGCCAAGCTAAGCAGAGCTTGTAGTAGTGCTGATATACAAATACATGACAATACATAGATAGATATTTTTTATTATGCATAGAAAACGACCAGAACACTCGAAACAAATATCTGCAGATCGTACAAACATTTGTCCCAAGGCGGGAATCGAACCCGCAACCTCGAGCGTCGCAGGCGGACATTCGCCCACTGCTCCACTGAGATCGTCCAAAACAAATAATGGATAAGTAATTCAAAGAATCAACATTTTGAGCCCGGTAGATTATGTATTAATTTTTGTCAGATTCGACAAGATTCTTTAAAATACTACCTAAATAACATTTTATGTACTCAAGTCAAACGTAAAGGTTGGTCTAACGTACTGCTGTTGGGTAGAGGTAGATATGGCCTTAAAATTTATTATATGGGAGAAAAGAAATGGTTAATATAAAGTGAAGTAGGTTTTATTTAGTCAGCCGGTAACAGATGCCTTTTTTTTATGACCGAGAACTCAGGGTAGGTAGGTACGTAACGTAACCCACACTGAACGACACCTGGCTATGCGTAGCGTGATACCTAAAGTAACTTTGGAAAACAGTAAGAACTTGGGTTACTACATGGTTTCCCCTTTATAACGACGACGTAAAACATTCATTTGTTTATTATTGTTTAGACAAAAATAATTCAATTAAATTAAAAAACAACCATTTAAGATTTGGGGTTCTTAGTAACTAATCATTATGCACATAAATTATCAAATTATCAATGTACCTATCATTTTGTTTTATTTTCATGTTTTGACTTTTTTTTTATTTGTAACAAACTTTGACTTATAAATTATAAACTAAATTAGTTAGAATATTTTCTTGCCAAATACAAAGATTGTGATAATAATTTTGCGATTGGGTGATGGTAGAATTTGGATTTTTTGGAAATAAAACGTCACTTGATTTTCGGTTATGTCAGTTTCTGCTCCAGTGATTCTCAATCTTTTATGAGCCCGCTTTGGAATCTGGATGGAAGAGCATTTACCCTATTTTGTGTGTATGTTTGTAACTACATTGTGATGCGGTATTTGTTTTACTCTGTTGATGGATCTATGGAGCTATAGTAGACATGTAGATAATAAAATAAATAATGCTGGAAAATTCACACAGCATTATCTAGCCCCAAGTTAAGCAGAGCTTGTGTTTTGAGTACTAGATAACTGATATACATAATATAATACAATACATAGATAGTTATTTTTATTATAGATAGAAAACGACCAGAACACCCTGAACAAATGTCCGCAGATCGTACACACATTTGTCCCGAGGCGGGAATCGAACCCGCAACCTCCTGCGTCGTCGCAGGCAGACTTTCGCCCGCCGCGCCACATTCGGTCGTCCAGAAGTCAGATAGTTATAATAAGTTCCTATACACCTACTTTTTACACCTATACACCTACTTTGATTACTTACCTCTATATGTTTCTTATAGCGGATGTACAGTCAGCTGCTCAGATATGTATACACTTCCCAGTTTTCACTTTTATTTTACATGGAACTTATCACATAAAAGTCTACGCACACATTTTTCATACTAAGTAGTCATCGTTCTTGACAGAATACGATATATAAATTATCAAAATGACTGTACACTTACTATTCAGTCAAATTTCAAAACATGGGAGTGTATACATATATTCGCAGCTGACTGTACATAAAACGTTGTTTAACTGTGGATACTGGAATTATGTGAACCAAAATTGTTTGTTTCGCAAATATACATATAGGTACGTCACAACAATCGAATATTTGCAAATTTGTCCTTCAACTTGACTTGCATTGACCTCCCCCGTTTTAAAAACTTGAAATTTATCTGTGGCCTCTCTACTATAATAATTGTATTTCTGTTACTAATTCCAAAGACTATCTTGTTTGTTTCAACTCTGGGTACCGACCGACATATAGGTAGGTATCGGCTTGTACTATCTTAGCTCTGTGGGTAGGTATAACAAATACAAATTTTACATCAGGGAAATTGTCTTTTGCTTTGGGTTTTAAACAAAGAGAATACTAGATGTTGCGACTGCCTGCGACGCAGGAGGTTGCGGGTTCGATTTCCACCTCGGAACAAATGTATGTACGATCTGCAGACATTTGTTCCGGGTGTTCTGGTCGTTTTCTATGTATAATAAAAAAAACTATCTATGTATATTATTAAGTATATCAGTTATCTGGTACCCATAACACAAGCTCTGCTTAGCTTGGGGCTAGATAATGCTGTGTGAATCGTCCAGCATTATTTATTTAATAACTCAATGTTTCGTACAATGTATATTATTGCTGACAATCAGGTTCTTTTCAAAGTCGATGCCAAAAACAGAATTTTAGACTTTTACGCAGTATTTACCTAAGTTGCTTACAAACATTATACATTTATAATAACTCGAGTACCTATATATTACTTTTTGTGAATGTTCCTTTTATCCTGTCCAGAGAAGGGCGATACTGAACGCAACGCAGTTTTATACTTTTAGCTTCAGTATCGTTGCATTATGTCTTAGTTTTAAAACTATGCAAATGGTATCAGATAAACGATTTGTATTTGTTGTATTTGTATATTAAGGGTTGGTTGATTTCGCAAGTTAAAATGTTTATGGCCAGTGTATCTTGTAAATTAGGTAAAGTTCAATAACCTCTACCAGCTCCCTCAGACTAAAGCCTTGACACATTAGCCAGGCTTGTTATTTAATAGAGTAGCTCGCTACTCTATTAAATAACAAGCCTGGCTAAACTAAACAACTCGTTGTTTAGTAGTTGATGCGAGGGTTACTAAACGACGATGATGTGACAAATATGAACTTGTTTTTTATTCCTTATTCATAATCAGCACAGCACACACGTCCACAGCTGAACATAATGTTCAGCTGTGGACTCATTATGTTCATACAACTTTATTTTTTGGCATTTCTAATACTAGGTTAGAATTATAAATGTACTAATTTAAACTTTTTAAGCCATGTAATGCTTAAAAAGACTATTATTGATATGGATCAGTTGAGCTACTTGTAGATTGTTTGCAACAGTCTGCAGTTAGCTCAATTGTTTCAATTGTAAATACTAGTTTTAATTTAATTCTATTATTTGATTGTCATTTTCTTTGTAATGCTTGACTTACCTTTTTTATCTAGTGTAACGATATAGTTAATAAATGAAATACTGAAAAAAAAAACTTAAAAACAAGACTTCCCCATACAACGTCACAAATATCAGTCCTAAAGTTTTTAAGTGCGTGCTACAATTTCTTCATTAAAACAACTAATCTTTCGTTACAGGAAAAGAGGTCCAAAAACGATGGCGTTCGATCCGCGACTCGTACACCAAGATGTTTCGCCAGGGCAAGTGCGTGCCCCCGGAACAGTGCATGCTGGGCTCTCGGAGATATCATTACCACAAGGACTTGACCTTCCTGAGGCAGGCATTGCAGAATAAGTAAGTTATACTACTACTAAAAATGTATTGTCCCTTAAAGCAGTGGCAAACTGTTTTTCTGCAATGAGGGGTTTTCGATTTGCATTAAAAAAAAACTAGTTCTAACTAACTCGATAGATGGCAGTGCGTGAACTGGTGACTAGGGTATGTCTATTTCAAATGAAGGGATGACGGCACGATGGTTGAGACAGAGAAACATTCATTCTATGTGATTTCTTGAAATATTTTTTTCATTCAAATAAGTTGATTTACAGACTTACGTAACTAGTAACACAACTGACTCTATTCAAAATAACCTAGAAAACTTATTAATTTCTTCTCAGGCTACAAGCATATTTTTATATCTCTCTTGTGTGAATGAGATGGGTATATCCACTACCTCTAGTGCCTTGTTCCTCTAAGCGATCGACCGATTATCATTTTGACGTTTTCTTTCATTTGACATTTAACATAGGTACCATAGTAACCAGTTGAAGCCCTGCCATCTATCGAGATACATGGAACTAATTTTTTTCTTTTAAAAAATGCAAAAACAAAAACTGCTCATTGACCGTCTTGTCGTTATTTTTACTTACCTACTTAATAGAAATCTAGGGATAGGTAGTAGATATGTTTAACCCCAACGTAAAACTAAACGTGTTATTTTTTTACTCAAAGTACGTTATCATCATTATCGTTAAAAGAGTCATCTTCTAATTTCGCTAATACTAGTTGAAAAGTAGTTATTCCCTTAAAAGAAATATAGAGCAAAATTGCTAATTACCTGCACAAATCTACTGTACGTAAGGTAGGTCCTATCTACATAATTTGTTGCAAAGTAGGTATGAAAGTAGGTCTTATAGGAAATGATAACGTGAGAAACCCTTTTCCAATAATAGATAAGCTTAAGGCAATAAGTTTCTCCACTATAAATATTAATGATCGATGTCTTCGCAGAAAACCAAGAAACTCGATCGAAAAATACGAATCGTTCTCAGAACTATCAAGCTCACCACAACATCCGCCTCCCGAAGAAATCCCTCGCATCAAATCTGAAATTTCTGTGAACGATAAACCTCTCAACTTGAAAACAAAACCTGATTCCGCCCCAGAAGACAAAATAGACAAAGTAGACAAACCTGTACAAAAACCAGAAACAGTTGACAAAGGAAATCAAACAACAGAGAAATCAAAGCCATTGGAAATCAAAATCGATGCTAACTCTATGTCGATACTGCCAGAGGATCATTTCGATGATGACAAGCTGTTTATGAACTCCTTGATCCCGTGTTTTAAGAAGATGAACGATGATACGAGGCTGCTATGTCGGATTGAGGTCTTGAAGATCATCAGATATGCTCTGCAAGGTACCTACCTTTAGCTATTCTTCTTACTAGATTCTGTCCATTCTGTCCGCAGTTTCGCACATATTTTTTTAAAATAATTCCAGCTCTTGGATAAGTCTATAACCATGACCTGATTCCTAATTTCATTGAGACCTATATCGATAAGTAACGAATTGAAGCCACTGGCTCCTGAAACACAGTGTTAAACTAGTTCAGGAGTTCTCATTACCTACTGATGTCTATAACACTATAATAATGTCAATTAAGTATATTATATTATAGTGACAATAATAATAATGTCAATTATGACATTATTATAGTGACCGACGACGATTCGGTCACTATATATTATATTCCTATGTGCTGGACAATTCACACAGCATTATCTATCCCCAAGCTAAGCAGAGCTTGTGTTATGGGTAGTAGATAACTGATATACATAATATAACACAATACATAGATAAATATTTTTTTATTATACATAGAAAACGACCACAACACCCGGAACAAATATCTGCAGATCGTACACACATTTGTCCCGAGGCGGGAATCGAACCCGTAACCTCCTGCGTCGCAGGCAGACCTTCACCCGAATCGTCGTCGGTCACTATAATAATGTCATAATTGTAAATATATACTTTATTTAATATATTTAACTCCATAGGTAATACCTGCTTTGAAGCAATGCGAATGGCGGAAGACAATTTCCTCCTAGATCGGATGCGCGTGAAAGAAGAGGCAACCGAAAAGAAACCCGAAACGGTCTCCACTCTGTCGATGACTACGCGGTCCGCTGATGGAAGTCGACCTATTAGGAAAAGAAAGGTAAGTGCCAATAATGACTTATGGACCAAAAAGGACATTATTTATTTCCAATCTGTTTTATCAGCATTGTGTGTCCGGCAAAATGTAATGTAGTTTTAGTTCAAAAGAAGTATCTTAAAGTTTTTTGCTATAGTGCTTACCCGCCCTTTGGGTTTCTCTAAGAAATGAAATAAGTTCGGCGGCACTCGAACCCGCGCCCCACCCTCAGTACGGGTTTGCTCTAACCAACTAAGCCACGAAACCCTTAGTCGGTTTAACCGAAAATCTTTGGGACCTCTTACGGACTATAGCGCCGGTGGCTTCACCTACAGAGGTAACATTACAGTTTAACCAAACCTGCTCAACGACCAAAGTTATATTTAGTTCATTTGACGAGAGGTGTTGCCTTTGCTCAATTCTAAGGTTTTTGTTATAGAAGTATTTTGTCTTACAAAATAATTAAGGAAATAAAGACTAAAATGAAGCGTTTGAAACGAGAAAAGATTGTTTCCTCAAAATAGTTTATTATAAAAAGGAATTCCCCATGACCACTGGGAAAAATATTCAATTGCTAGTTATTATTGTGCTAGAACTTACTAAGCCTTTCTTTTTCAGGCTCGTTCACCATCACCAGCTCTGGCTCCAGTCAAAAAGCGAGGACCTGGTCGTCCGAGAAAAGTAAGAACTTTCATTTCATTTCATTTATATAATGCATCATATTAATGGTACATAAAATTTGTCAGAACTTATTGACTATAATTAAAAGATTACCTTTTAATTATAGTCAATAAGTTCTCACTCACTCAACACACAATATGTACCCATTCAGGGTGTTGCAATGGGAGACGGCCAGGTTATTTATACTAGTTTAATAATATGATATGAAAGGTATGTCAAAAATTATGGAAAATTTCAATTAGAACATGTCACCAAATGTATCACTTAAAAATTCATTTAATTCGTAGTAGCATTTTTTCAAAAGCATCTCTTTCAATCTTGTTTCAAAAATATTATTACTAATAATAATTAATACTTTAATATTATTACTTTATTAGATACCTAATAATTAATACTTTAATATTATTACTTTATTAGATACCTTCCTCATTAGCACCTAAATCCATCGATACATCGCACATCCTTCTCGAGTGGTGTAGGTGGATGTAACCTCATGTCAGGGAGCAAAGGCTGAGATGACAAAATCATCTCGTGTGGAATCTTTCGATTGAGATGATGATTTTGTCGCGGAAAATATTACGTCATTTGCATTTAACTTCGGCGCACTACGCCTACTCTACAACAAAATAACGTCCTTTAGTATTTTTCCGAATTGTAAAACTTGTATAGACCTTGCTCGGATAGTTTTACTCCATATGTATATTGTGGTTTTACTATAATAAAGTAGGTACCTATACCTACTAATGAATAATGAAAATTTAAGAATAAACTCGCTGTGCCCACGACTAGGTTACACAAGATTAGCGTATCTTTTAAAGGGCAATGTATACGCTTCTACCTACAACAAAACTCCAAGTGAGTTGCAAAAATTGTCAATAAATAAATTCAAACAAATTGTTAAACACATCCTTTGTAAAAAGGCCTACTATAAAATATCAGCTTGGGACGAGTTTTGCTCCAACTCGAAAACTAACATTCTAACAACGTAAAGGTTTCTTGTTCGCTTCTTTAGTTTTGGACAAAAAATCAAAGTGATCACTTTATTTCCTAGTTTTAGTTTTAGTAATCTGAGTTTTGTGACGTGTCCAAGAGTCCTGTAAGGTCTAAAGAAAATAAAGCACTTTGAATTTTGAATTACGAGAAATTGCTAATTTTTAGAGATGATACTTGCTGTTATTGCTCCGATTCCGGGTGCATGTTTGAATCCTTATAAATATTTTAAGATCTTTTGTAACACATGGTTACAATAAAGACGTACCCTACTTGAAACTGAAACATTTGTTGAGCGTTTGAGTTTTATGGTTTCTAGTAAATAAAACAGTAAAATGTAATCTCCAGGTCCGCCCACCACCATCAGATTCGGAAGAAGAGCAAATGACCAAGAAAAGGACCCCCAAGCTCAAAGTGTCCCCCGTGGAGATCTATCCCCCCGAAGTAGACGACGCGTATAGCAAGTTGACAAGTGTCGACCAACTTACTCCTAGGATGTTTATGCAGGTGAGGTTTTATCGTATTTTTATCATTTGTTTTTATTTTATCGATAAAAGAACTTTCAATACGAAAAACAACGACCGGATTTATAATAAGATGACCTTTGCTAGTTGAGTGGGCGGAAGTACTCCTGCGCCTCAGAAAGTTGCGGATTCGATTCACGAGACGGGACCCATTCATACATGAGAATGAGATCCACCCAAACTATTGGATCAGAGTGGAATTGATTCAATCAGTGGAATCAAATTCGAATCTTATCCATTAATTGGTTAGCTCAGTGGATTCGTGTGGAAGAGGGCGCATATTATGGACCTAGATATTCAGTTCAAGAAAAGTATTTAAAACTTAAGCTTACAGATTTTAACTATATAACGAGCTTAGCTTACCATAGGACCGCTTTGTTGGTCTTTTGTTCCCAAAACTATTTCAGAAACATACCATCTACGTTACTATTAATCTGAATCAATAAATCAGCTTTGAGGTTTTTGGCTGAAAAACAGCGCTGAGCAGAAACTGTTCAGCACACGCTGAGCCAACCCCTTTTTCGGCGCAGGGTCATGGAGGCAGAGTCACCTTATTCTTACTACCACCCTTTTGTGTCACTTACCTTACCTCCATGTTAAGTTGTTCTTGTTTTCCGCTTTATTTTATAGTTGTGTGTACCTGTGTCCAAATAAATGTTTTTCTATTCTATTCTGAATAACATAATGATAATTGTACGATTTGGACGACCTCTGTGGCGCGGTGGGGGAAGGCCTGCCCGAAACGCAGGAGGTTGTGGGTTTGATTCCCGCCTCGGGACAAATGTTTGTACGATCTGCAGACATTTGCTTAGGGTGTTCTGGTCATTTTCTATGTATAAAAAAAATTGTATTGTATTATATTATGTATATCAGTTATCTAGTACCCATAACACAAGCTCTGCTTATCTTGGGGCTAGATAATGCTGTGTGAATTGTCCAGCAATATTTATTATTTATTTAATTGTGTTTTTCTTTACAGATGTACCATTTGAATCCAGTGGAAAGCAGCACACCAAATATCTCAGTCAAAATTGAGCCATCAGATGTTAACGGACAGCAACCTGAATAGAACCTTAGATATCTCATAATAAAGTATACTATGGCTTGTAGAGAATAAAGTATTTTGGTAAAATGTACACTATGCGTCTAGATTTAGATAACAGAGCTCATTTGAAAAATGTTTGATTTTGTATTGGGCACACAATAATTGAACAAGTAGGTTTAAGTAAATGTATATGTTAGTGTATGTGGTAATGTCTATATGTGATAATGATATGTATCAAAATACTGATAATATTATATAATTATGTATCTTATCTCAGTACTCAGTATTCTATCAAAATGGTTTCTACCTTTTTGATAGAATCTTAGAAAAGGTATGATGCTAGTATGAGTTTCTTATGCAGACCAAGCGAGCGAGAGCGAGCGAAGGTTAAGGAACGAACGCAAAAGTACCAGTATGGAAGTCATTGCGAAAGCAAGCGAGTCCAAACAAGGGCCTTCGTTCGTCTTCGGCCGTGCTCCGGCGGCTGTCGCTACATCAAAGCAACATGGAACGAACGTACCGATTGTCAAATCCCAATCGTTTGCATTCACTCGCTCTCGCTCGCTTGGTCTGTACCCGGCATAAGGTGTCGTATAAAGCCCTAAATGTGTGTAAAAAGTATGCCATTTGTCTATTGTTTTACTAAAACTTTTTTGGTTGAGTGTACTAAAATTCACCCAAAGTAAAGTGTGAGTTGCAGAACGAAGAGTAACAGCTTTTTTACGATTCGTCAACTCATAGGTACAAGTTGGGACGAGTTGGATGGTGTGAGTTGAAAAATGTCTCGATTTTTTGCGCTTAGAAAGTTTAAATATTTTGTTGATTGAAATGTTCACCTTCTGTAGGTTTGATATTGAATTGCCTTGTTGAAATTGAAAAAAGACTAAAGGAATGGCACATGCCTACATCCAACTTATATTTATTAATATACAGATTTGAATTTTTATGTATGTGTGTGATAAATGCTATCCTAATCGCTTCGTATAATAAGGGGAATAAATTGTTAAAATAATTCACCATTAATTAAATATTTGTTTACCGCGTATTTAATACCTACACTAAGCATTTCTAGATAATAAGGATACATGTGTTATTTAAATTAGGTTATTATTGTAAGGATTTCATTCCAAATAAGTTGAATAATTAACAAAAAAAATTAATATAAATGAGAAAGAAGTATGAAAATAAACACATTTTCAAAATAGTCATTTACCTAATAGTTTTTATTAGATAACATATAGTATCGAATACTTAGGTATTATATATTTAAGTATACTATTTATGTCATTTGATTAGAACCCAGGGTTTATTTTAACAAAACATTATATTTTCTCAGCTAATTGCGTACCCTTGGTACAGTACAAGTAGGTACAGTAAAGTGGTTTACTGTAACTTGAGGAAAGTAAAATAGAAGTGAGAAGCGTAAGTTACAATTACAAGTAAGTTTTCTACTGACGACAGCGTGTAATCGGTAAGTTAAAAAACAAGTTCTAGTTTGACTAAAACTCATTCTAATAGGTACATAATGAAAAATATGCAAAATAAGCTTTAAGAGAAGAAAAAGAACCACAGATTAAATAATGTTACTTCGTAAGTAGAACCACCACCAAGTAGGTACTATTAACTTTAGAAAATGGACACTAATTCGAATGCAAAATATCCTTTCCCGGCTTCGAAATACTAATTTCACTAAACTTCACATCCAACCCAGCTCTTTGCGGAGTGCAGCACATTAGGCCAACCAAGTACGATGCAGACTCAGGGAAAGGGCACAACCTTAGTAAATTCCAAGTGATGTTGTCAGTGGAATACTTGACACAGACCACGTTCTTCACTTTGGATAGACGTATGTAGAATTTACGAGGGTTTCCTGTGTAGAGTCCTGTAACAAGAAACGCTTTTACACTACTGTCGCAAAAGAGCTGAGAGCTAGGGCAGAGGAAGCCTGTAGGGAGCTACAAAATGTAGTTAAGTAGGTACCACAACATAAAAGAGCTCAGGAGAGTCTTTGTTATAGTTGGTGAGGTAGTTAACGTCATTTAATTTTATCAAAATCATTTCAAGAAGTACCTAATAGAGAGTAGGTGAAGATAACCTAACCATATCCAAATATTCAAAAAACCTATCCCCTCGCGGGTAAAAATATCTAACGAAGTTGAGCTAGGCACAATTATTAGCTATAGCTAGCTACACAATTATATAGCTAGTATACCTAGTATTAATTATCTGTGGTTGTAGTTAGGTAGATATCAATGTTAGTTGTGAACTTGTGGTACTTTTAGATTAAAGGCTTCACAAGAAATCTTTTGACCAACAAAAGTGGTACCTACCAAGCTATGTACCCACCTAAACGAGAAGGTAAAATTGGTTGACTTAGGTACCCCTAAATACTCAAACGCAACTTAAATACAAGCTCGTCTCAAGATGCTAGTTTTTGACAGTTTCAATTAAGGTCTGTCAAAATTTCGTCACTTGACTATTCGGGGGCTATTTGTTACTATTCTTATAGAATATTGGTTGGTTGGCTTGCATTTTTGATATTGCGTCTATTCAACTTGTTTTGCTTGCTACTACCACATAGCTACTACTAACTTAAGACAAAATTTCGTAGATGGCGCTTTCAAAAATTTTAAATGTCTACATGTGTTAAATGTTTTGTTTTGTACTGCAGCAGCAAATAAAGGAATGCCAATGTCTAAATGTTTAAAATTAGCTGATTGAAAATTTATTACTGGAATTGCTTACCGGTCGCCCAATCAGATAGTTCATTGGTCACCACGCTTCCAATCATAGGCTGCCCATCATTATATTCTATTCCGGCTTTAACCCAATGCTTTTCGTCCAAATAAATCATCAACCCCGCTTGGTCGTACAGTTCCTTGAAATCAGCTTCAACACATGCCTGGAAGCGAGCCGAGGGCACAGAGCGAGGGTATAAAATCAAAAAAATAGTTTCAGGAAAAAAGTTTGAGGGCATCTGTCCGGAAGATGTTGGAAAAAAGTTACGTCAAACTATTTCCCTGTTTATGGCATTTGAAATATTGGGTTTCGGGATAGGTTCCATGTAACAAATTTAAACGAAATGTGAACTTACTGTGAAAGTAAAATCGTCTTGAACGTTTACTCCGTAAACATGACCGGTGTTGAAGTAAAAATCATACCAAGTCCCTTGCCAAAAGTCCGTTTTGTTATCCGTCGTAACTAAAAGAGTCTGGTCGGTAACCTGCCACTTTGCTGGCTCATTTAACCATTTGAAAATATCTAAAGACATTTTCTCAAAACCACTTGATTCCATTGTTATTTTTGATCAACTGCGAAACGCACGTTTGTTGAAGGACTTACTAACAGTGTTAACGACTCGAGTATCTTACGTACCTACTTAGCTCTTAGAGTATAGGTATATAGAGACGGCGTATTGTTCTATAGGAACTTTCGGTTATACAAATATGATCTAAATCGATATTGTACTCATAAACTTATAGCTATCTCGTTTTATCTTACCTACAATAACCAATGTAAAAAGAGACATCAATATAATGTGCGAAACCTATTTTTGGCAACATTGAAACGTGACGTCATAGCAAAGCATGATTGAGGCCGGTTCGCCATTTAACTTTCAGGTATGTAAACTGTCAACGAGAGTTGCATTTACAGTAAAAATGCTAAAATTATTTGAGTTCGGGACTTTTTCATGTGAATACTTATATAGTAAGCGAAAGAAAGCTAATAGGAAGATGCCAAACAGCAGTTTGGTAGGTTGCGGCTTAAAAACAAGTGAAAATCGTCCAAACATAACATTACACCGGTACGTATTCTTATTTTGCTAAATTACCAAATAATACAATAAATACCTTATGTGTTGGCTTTCATAGGAATAGTTTACATAAAATTCATACCGAATGTAGCTTATTTTTGTAAGTTTTAAGTGTAATTAAAGAAAACATGAAACTGTTTGTTTGGCGATAGTGTTGTCCTTCAAGGCATTTTTCATAGGTATCGATGTTTTCAAGTGTAAATTGTAGTGTATTAATTTTCAACTGGTTTTTTACGTTCTAGGTTACCCGAAAATTACGGTAAAAGAAAAAGTGGCTGGACTCAATTGGAGTAGAAAATTTGAAGTTTGGTACGAAAGATATTTTCGTTCGTTCTCTTCATTTTGAAGAAACTTGCTTCAATCGAACTTTAAATAACAAGACTGCGAGAGGATGCCGTACCGTCACGAATCTTTTTAGTAAGTATTTTACTTGACCTTACTCCCACAAACTTCTATTGCAAAGTAATGCATGTATGCATTAACTTGACTACCTTTATTTTCCAAAGGGCTTAAATTTTGATATTAATGAATATTAAGTTTTAAGTAAATAAATCTGACCCAAAGTAATATTAAAGCCTACCATACTTCAAATCCCCTCTAAAATGTACATTTCCATAAATCCTCCCTTAGCAAATTATTTCCATGCAAAATAAAGTTATTTCGCAAACGATGTGGCACGGTGGGCGAAGTTCTGCCTGCAACGCAGGCAGACCTTCGCCCACCTTTTTTTTAGAATTTCTTTAAGATTTTAGATTTTTTTTCAAAGTTGAACTACTCAGTACCTTTCTAGAGTCTATAATTGTAGGCTGACAAATAATGTTGCATTATAAATTTATTCTTCATGTTTGTTTCAGCCACTAGTGCCAGCGCGATCCAGTACTTTAATAGAAATAATGTAAATTTGAGATTTATACTGTAAATGAATGAGACTGATTACATTAGGTACTTGTAAAATTGAAAATTTAGGTGTAGTATTAGTTGAATTTTTGAATTAGGTAGGTATATTGCAAATGTGTAAATGAATGAGACTGTTGCATTGCTTCTACAATCGAAAATACAGGTGGCGTCTGTGTTAAATTTTTGATTTATACTGTAAATGAATAAGACGGATTACATTGCTTGTTTAATTAAAAATGTAGGAGTCTGTGTTAAATTTGTGATATAATATAATAAATGAATGAGACTTGTTGAATTGCTTATAAAATGTGGTGTCTATCTTTTTGTGATTTATATTATAATAATAATATAAATCACAAAAAGATACCCATATTGTTATACAAATATAAATATACTATCTCACAAATCACTGTTGCATACAAACAATATATTTTGCAATTAAGTAGCTTGTTGTTTCATTTCAGTAGGTACCTTTTTTTCTTAAATGAACACAACGTTTATTAACAAAGAAAATTTGAATCAAATAGTATAAACAAATTAGAACTAGTATTTACCTACAATTGAAACAAATGAGCTAACTGCAGACTGTTCAATAAACTGGTTTGGTGAACTTTGATACATATTGTTATACAAATATAAATATACTATCTCACAAATCACTGTTGCATACAAACAATATATTTTGCAATTAAGTAGCTTGTTGTTTCATTTCAGTAGGTACCTTTTTTTCTTAAATGAACACAACGTTTATTAACAAAGAAAATTTGAATCAAATAGTATAAACAAATTAGAACTAGTATTTACCTACAATTGAAACAAATGAGCTAACTGCAGACTGTTCAATAAACTGGTTTGGTGAACTTTGATCTTTAATTCTAAGGAGGTCTGGCACGTGTCTAAACGCAAGAGTCTTGACTCGGAAAATACATGAAAAAATTACCATTGTTATAATAGCTCATTTTCTTAACTTCTCAGTGGTTGCGTCTCATGAGCGCGGTCGAGCCATAGTTGGGTACGTGCATTCACATACTTTGTATCTCTAATTAAAGCATTCTATGACTATATGATTATAGAATTCTGTTTCATAATCGTGGTGAAAACAATAAAATCACTACGAAACTGCTAAAATATCGTCACAAAAATACTTGTTTCGATAAAAATATCGAGGTACAAAAGGGCAGCACTACGGAAAGGAGCCATTTTAGTTTCTAGGTAAGTTTAGGTATACACGTTTTTTTCGTAGGTATGCCATCTCTAGGTATACTCTAAGACTTAGCTACGATCTATGTTAGTGGGTAGCGGTATGACAAAAATACAAACCAAAAATAGTAGTGTTTGTATAAGCTCATGTGGCAACCTTTTTTTCATGAATTTGGTGGCATGCGTGCATGCGGCAAAAGTGGCAACATTTTCTTTTCTATTCAAAATGGCGTTATTCCCGAAGACGGTTGCGCGGCTTGATGTCTCCGCGCGGTCTATGAAGAAATTTTATATTTTTGTCTTTAGATAGAAAAATAAGACGCTATTCTTAATTTGAGTGAATACTGTTTGTGTTTCTATTATGGGAAAACCTGGTAAGTTATTTTACTTATACTTAGTTGAGACATGCGCGGTAACAATTGGACCACGTGCTAAATTAGGCCACATTCCGGCGTTAATAACACGTATTAGTTACTGAAACATGTATAATAAACTCCCTGCAGTTCACGAAGCAATCTTATGAACTGTATATTTGGCTATTGGGCCCCAAGAAACCCTCGCCACTTTGAGGTTAGAATGGCATTTCTCGTGAATGATACTCCTTATTTTCTACTTTTACTGTAAGGAATATCTTTCACTATGTCAGTTATCTATTCTTAATATACGATTCCGCATATTTTATACCCAATATGCAATTTTTTTTGAGGTTAGGTCTCATGTTGTAAGCCTCACAAAAAGCACGCGTTGGTAGATCTCGACTTCAAAAACTCGTGCGCGATCTTAACCCACGCTACACCCATGCCGCCAGCTAACCGTTTAATAGCTTTGACAGAAACGATCTCATCAGTTCTAGCTGTAACCATGAATAGATAGATAGAATAGATGGAACCACCTAGCATAATATTGCAGTGCCCTAGCAGGGTGCATTCTTGATACCATAAGTTATTACAAGATCTTTGTACAGCATGTTCCGCAATAAAATATCTTGAATCTAACCTTGAATAAAACACTACATTCCCTATCAAAAATACCAACAATGATGTGAAATTCAATCTAACCTAAGTGTTTAGTAAAATTACAACTTCACCGAAAGTTTTCAGAGTTACATTTATGAACTCATGATAACTGGACAACAAAGATTGGCTTTGGCAAGGCAGGTACGGGTGGTAGGACTAAGCTCAATCAAGTTAGGCTTCATCATCACACAATGTTCCATAGGTGTATAACGGAGTGCAGCTGAATATTATAAGTATAGACAATCATGATATTACATACTGTGTTTTGGCTGTAATATAAATGTGTCTAAACTGAGCTCCACCTTCCAGAGTTCAACGGAGGTCGAGGCGGTGGTCGCGGCGGGTTCCGCGGTGGTCGTGGCGGTGATAGAGGCGGACGTGGAGGCTTCGGCGGCGGCCGGGGAGGTGGCAGCTTCGAGAAGCGAGGAGGAAGAGGGGGCGGACGAGGCTTTGGAGGTGGCCGCGGTGCTGGTGGTAAGAAGATTTAACCATTTGGATCAAAGAATTATGAAATAGCTCAAAATGTAGGTAAATTTCAATGGAACTGAGCTGACCTAGCAAACAATAACAATTATTCGCTTTAAACATGGGTAGTAATTAAAGATACAGTTGCTCGTAATATACATGTTTCACCATATTCTGCTTTTCGGGCATACAAATGTCAATATTACATAAACTAAAAAGAATTCGTTAGCATGCTACAAATAACAAATAAAATTTAAACTACATCATTAATAATAAATTTTTCTCTTGCATACACAATTTAGAAAATGTACAAATTTTTATGATTCATGTACATAGTTCTGTCAAAATATCTATTTATATTTTGGCATTATAGGTAATGGCTAAGTAGCTCTGCTTTTGATGTCAAAAGTCAATAACTTTATTTCTTAAGGCTTACAAAATAAGCACTTGGGACAAGTCAAGTTTTATACATAAATAGCATGATATATAGTAATTATTTCAGCCCCAGGTTTAAATTTAAGAGTTATGCTCCTTTTAGTATGTTTTACAATATTTTAAAGTGATGATCGTGGTCCCTCTAATCTAGACCTATTCATGAAGACTATGTCCACATACCCACTTCTGACTAAACCAAACGTAAACAAACATTGCCTTTGGAATGCTGAGCTATAACAGATGATTCTTCGCAGGCCGCGGCAGAGGTGGTCCTGGGGGTGGCCGAGGTGGCTTCAAGGGAGGGAAGCAAGTTATTATTGAACCTCACAGGTTTGTATTTAAATAATTATGAAAAGTGGGTGAATAGTTAATTGATTCATCCATGGTGTACTCCAAGCAGAGGATAGGAAATGGTATGACACATGTTGGGACAGGTCTTTGTCCAACTGTGGGCTAGCATAGGTCGAGGTTGAATATATTTTATTTCAAAAAGAACATAGTTCCTTAGCCAAACTCGGTGTAGAATGTTTGCCCATACTTAACCTAAAATTCAGTTGCTGCATCTTTTTGTAGTCAATTTACATACACATCACTGCACACTATCTGAAACTCTATGCCAGGCAAGCAAGTTTTAGTTATTTGTGTCCTGATTTGTTTACAAACAATCTACAAGGAGTTTGGCTAAGGTATAGAAAGAAAAGTTTTTACATTTGTTTTTACTTTTACCAGTTTATGGCTGTTATAATTTCTCTTACTAAATGATTAATTTAGCATTTATTTTTGTTTAGTGACACACTTCCTTAACTTTGTTTAATAATGATGATGATGATGGTGCATTGGAATAATAATATAGAAAGAGTAAGAACAACTGGCAAAATGTGGGTTCGATTACCGCCTAGGGAGTGTCCACATATTCATTGAAATGATGCATTAACTTATAACTTTCGTTCTTCTGAAAGCGAATGCTTGAAGCTAACTCATCAGTTACTGATCATATCACGGCAAAACTTCTAAAGCTTCAGTTTTCTCTACAACTTCTAAGCTAAAGCAATTGTTTCAGGCATGCAGGAGTTTTCATAGCTAGAGGGAAGGAAGACGCGCTCGTCACAAGGAATCTGGTGCCAGGGTCAGAAGTTTATGGAGAGAAGAGAATATCAGTTGAGGTATGCAAACTATCTCTTTTTTTATTTAAATTAAAAAATAAATATTGCTGGACAATTCGCACAGCATTATCTAACCCCAAGCTAAGCAGAGCTTGTGTTATGGGTACTTTAACTGATATACATAATAGAATACATTAAATAAATAGATATTTGTTATACATAGAAAACGACCAGAACACTCAGAACAAATATTTGCAGATCGTACAAACATTTGTCCCGAGGCGGGAATCGAACCCGCAACCTCCTGCATCGCAGGCAGACTTTCGCCCACCGCGCCACAGAGGTCGTCGTAAAGTATTGTAACAAAATGTACTTACATTTGTGTGCAAGACAGCGTGGCGTCCTTATTTACAATTGAAATAATTGAGCTTATTGCATATTGATGGAACTGATCCATCAATCAAAGAAGAGTCTTAATTCAGAACGCGGCTCTTGCCTTCCTTTCTCGTCTTCCCCGCGCGGCGTTCGCTCATCCTTGTCTCGAAAAAGCGAGTCTATTTCGTCATATTAGAAACAACTTGGGGAAATAGCCGAAGTGATGATCGTGGTCCCTCTAATCTAGACCTATTCATGAAGACTATGTCCACATACCCACTTCTGATTTAACTATAAAAATAATTCAAATAACAAAATTACAGTTCTAAAATGCTAATTACTTTTGCATTGTTCACAGAATGAGGGAGAGAAGATTGAATACAGAGTATGGAATCCATTCAGGTAAGGAAATGGGCTGGTAAGCTGGCAAGGTATTTAATTATGTGCTTTTGGCACTTTTCCTCTCAAGAAAGCAATGTTTTTCGATCAATACACTTGAAGTGATGAGAAAACATAAGCAGTTTATTTCTTACTAGAGGTGCGCCCCGGCTTCGCACGGGTATATTCTATCGCCTATGTTCATCAGGGATAATGTAGGATTCAAATGGTAAAAGATTTTTTAAATCTGCCCAGTAGTTTCGGAGCCTATTCTTTAAAAAAATCATATAAATAAAAGCCTATATTATAAATAAAGAGTTTTCTAACCCCTTTGTTTACTTAAAATATCTTTTATTCCAGAACTAAGTATAACACCTGTTTATTCTGCAAATACCTAGATGATGATCGTGGTCCCTCTAATCTAGACCTATCCATGAAGACTATGTCCACATACCCACTTCTGATGCCCACAAACATCCACACAAGCATCCACTAAACTTAAACCTCTAAACTAATCACATGTTTGTCCTCAGGTCAAAGTTGGCGGCAGCTATAATGGGAGGAGTGGACGCGATACATATGCCTCCTGGATCCAGGGTGCTGTATTTAGGAGCGGCCAGTGGAACTACAGTCAGCCATGTTTCAGATGTTGTTGGACCTGTGAGTTCTCTTCTCTGTTGGCCACAACCACAGCATGATAATAAATACATAATGCTGGACAATCCACAGAGCATCCTCCAGTAACCCAAGCAGCGCTTGTGATATCGGTACTAGATGATATTACATAATACAATATGTCGGCTGCGATGCAGGAGTTTATGGGTTCGATTCCCGCCTTGGGTCAAATATTTGTACGATCTGCAAATATTTGTTCCGGGCGTTCTGGATATTTTCTATGTGAATGAAAACTGCTTAGCTTGGGGCTAGATGATGATATGTGGATTGTCCAACATTTTTTATGGACTCTTAATATCCTATTTAAAGTGATGATCGTGGTCCCTCTAATCTAGACCTATTCATGAAGACTATGTCCACATACCCACTTCTGATCCCCTACTTCAACTTAACATAAATCCATGCTGTCGTCATCAAATAAAAGATATGTTTTTCTTACAGGAAGGATTAGTGTATGCAGTGGAATTTTCACACAGATCTGGCAGAGATTTGATAAATGTTGCTAAGAAAAGGACCAATATTATACCTATTATAGAAGACGCCAGACATCCGCTGAAATACAGGTTATTTTTAATATTTATTTATTATTTATTTTATTTACCTTATTCAAAAAAGGTTGCTCAAACTAATGATGAATCGTTCTTTCTAAATCTTTCATGTTGAAACATTGAACTCTCTCTCTGACTCCCCCTGACCACAGCATCCGTCCTCCTCTCACAACCACAACACTTACACCATCATCTCTTGCAGAATGCTCGTCGGTATGGTCGACACGATATTCGCGGACGTGGCTCAACCCGACCAAGCTAGGATAGTCAGTCTAAATGCACAACACTTCCTCAAGAATGGAGGACATTTTGTGATATCAATTAAGGTAAGATATCTAGCTTTTATTATTGTCTTCTACAGGCGAAAGCCACAAGACAGGGGCAAGAAATGGGGATTGATACCCGGCAGGGATAGGCTTAAATAAAGATTTTATTATTGGTCGTTTATCAATTATGAATGTAGATCTATTAAACCCACTAACTCATTTCGTGGGTGTCATAAGAGGCGACTAAGGGACATACACCGGTGTGCGGGCAGCAGCGCCTCTTGCAGAATAGATCTACCACGGCTATTACTTCCTAGTAAGAAAAAAGCCAAAGGCGATTATCAGGGGTAGGCCTGCGTCCAACAGTGGACCATTAAAGGCTGTTGAGGTTGAGAGTCTATCCCACTAATTATAATAAAAATGAGAAAGTTTGGTTGGATAGATGTTTGTTACTCAATCGCGCCAGAACGGCTGAACGGAGCTGGATGAAATTTGGCACAGAGATAGATTATAGTCTGGAATAGTTTTAATCGCGGAATTGCCACGGGAACAGGAACTACGCGGGTGAAACCGCGAGGCGCTGCTAGTTTATTATAAATAGTGAAATAATGATGGTGAATGAGGCGCGACTTGTGCCTAAATCTTTGCTGGTAAAGCAGTTTCGTTAAAGGGCGCCTACCCTTGACTAAATAGACTAAAAGTTTCAGTTATCACCATTATAAAATTCAGCTGAATTTACCCACTGCTGGCAGATAGGGCTCCTAAGTTTTTGACTTATACGGTCAAGTAATGGCAGCATCATTACGTCTGAAAATCAATATTGTGAACAAAACGTCTAGGGTTAGCGTTAGCGCAGCTTGATATGATCTAAGTCTAAGACATGATGTTGATCAAATTTGAGTAATGCATCACCTTTTGTCTATGTACTCATTTAATCCCAAATGCGCCGCAACAGTCGAAAAAATACTCCTATGATGTAAACAAAATGGCTAAATTTTTCATGTTGATAATGAACTCTCTCACTGAGGTATCTCCTTCCAAACTACTAACAAGCATCAATCTACCAAACTCTAATCGGAATTCCGTTTTCAGGCCTCCTGCATAGACTCGACAGCACAGCCCGAGGCAGTGTTCGCGGCTGAAGTGAAGAAGTTACAAGCAGACAAGTTAAAACCACAGGAACAGCTAACTTTGGAGCCATATGAAAGAGATCACGCAGTAGTGGTAGGAGTTTTTAGACCGCCGTCAAAGGCGAAATAGGTGTTTGAGTTAGTGATTTTGTAGAGCATTTTCTTAGGTTGTAAGTTAAGCCAGGTATATGATCTGCCGGATTTAACTAGCGCGTGGCAAATGTGAACAGGGGCCCTATAATTGCACACTTGGAGTGCATTGAAAACCAGCTATGTAAAAATAAGCAAACAATATTGTCGAGTCCTAAGTCCAGTCGCGTTCAAGGTCATTCCTCATCTTCTGTCAAAAGTAAGAAATAGTGATTTACATTACAATTTTCAATGCCGATTTTGTACTAGATTAAAAACGTATAGACGAGACGTGTATTTTAGGTAGCGGATTGTGGTTTTATTCTCATAAGGGTTGCCTTCGCAAGGGTCGTAGAGATGTCTATCCTCCCTCTGGTTTTGTTTGACCAAATGCACGAAATTGGATGCAATTGACAATCTGGATAACTGACAACTGAGTGTTGTCTTTCCGGGTTTTAACTAGGATGGATGGCAGAACCGAAATGGCGGCGGTCGGCATCGTAATCGTAGTTCCAGCCAGCGATGCCAGATCTACTGTTTTAGCAGTAGATCTACCTGCTTTTTGAACCGTCTACTGATTACTGATTTTTTGCTCAATTTTTTTGAAATCTACCTGCTTTTACCGAGCATTAATGGCAAGTGACTCCATGTCTTTATTTAAGCTATCAGTGTCACGTGACAAGTTACCAACAAAATTTTCACCAACGCGTCACAAAACTAACAAATTTAGATGAATGAAATTGAAGAGTTTGTTTTGTTCGTTCGTTTCTTCCTTCCGGCTTCCATTTTCTGTCTGTTTTGGTCTGTCTCTTCATCGTTTTCGATTGATTGGTCGGTCCGTATAGTTCGATAAACTTTTGCAAAATGTAAACTGAGTGAGACTGTTTATCCAGATAATACACTAATGCATTAAATCAAACAAAGTTCGATCAGACTGAAAAGAACTGAGCAAAGCACAGCCGACTGGCGGCCTGGCCTCGCTTTTTACGAAGCTAAACAGTTTGGGGCATGTGGGCAATGAAGGTCAAAACGCTTCCTAAACTTCAGCAAAACGGGTTGGTAGCTTTGTTGTATGTTCTTTTGCATGAAAATACTCGAAAAACAACATAATACGTACTAAAATTTATAACATATTAAAATCTACTGCTTTTTTCCCAATCTACTGCTTTTTTTACCAAACTTTCTACTGCTTTTGTCAGATTCCATCTGGCAACACTGGTTCAAGCCCATGGAAAGAATTCACGATTTTAGCATTGTTAGATGAAGTTTTCGGTGCTGTAGGCCTTCGCTGATTGTGCGAGTTTAAACGATTTGAAAGCATAGTAATTATATTTTACATTATTATGTAGCTACATAATGTTTATTAGTATCAAATACTAATACATAACCTTGTGCTGCGTAAGGTAGGCACTTTGCTTACAGACAAAAGGTAAGCTGCTACCTTTGGTACATACAAAGTATCAGTAATGGATGACTCTATTAACATTATCATTAAATGTCACGTTGACATTACCTACACCATCACTATAAATCTTTTCATTGTTCGCTGTAGTAATCTCAGATTTTATATTGGGAGAAAAATTGCTCATACAATCTTTCCGATTAGTCATATGACTAGAACAAACCAGAATCTAAAATCCTATCATTACCACAAACTGCATTAGTAAGAGCTATATCCCTCGAAAAAAGGTTTAAATTGGCACTATTACTTTCCTTATTGGTTTTCAAAGTAGCTTCTGTATTCTCATTCTTATTTTGAGCCTTTTTAAAAAAATTCTTCAGTTTCGGACAGCGCGGTATGCCCTTTCGCATGACAGTTGTGACACGTAGGAATAAAACTCTTGGCCACAAGAATGTTTTCCGAAGGTGGAGAAGCAGGAATACCAGACAATCCTCTTTTGAATTCACTCTGAATCAAATGACACTTGACAAATTCAGAAGCGAGTTTTATGTTAGTGGCTTCCATTAAATCAGACATAATCATGGAATCATATTCTGGTGGTAATCCCACTAGCATTAATGCCGCTAACTCCTCGTCCTCAGTAATACAGCCAATGTCTGCCAATTCTTGGATAGCGGAGATTATATTTCCTAGGTAGTGATCCATCATCATGTGATTTTCATATTTTGTTTGCGTCAATTTTCGCTTGAGCGTTAATCTGCGGCTAATACCACAGTTTTCATAAGCTGCTTTTAAATTAGTGGCAGTCTTCACATGTGGGAAGCAAGCTGGTTCTATATTCAAACAAATTTTTGCATACGCACGTTGATCTTTATTACGATCAGTAACCTTTGCCGCTTCTGTGGCTTCTCAAAGATCATGTTCAATTAATAAAAGTTTAATTTGGAACTTCCATTTTTGATAATTACAGACACCCTTAAGTTTTTGTTTATGTTTGTTTATGTAACAGGTAAAACTATGATACTGGTGTTCTTGTAAATCATAATAAATTACAAAAGCAGCAGGGCAGCTGTTTTTCTGTTTTTGTTTTGTTAATTTTTGGTAGGTAATTATTTCAAGGACAGGGCAGAGTCACAATACTGTATAGACACTCGTTATCATAACCGTGTGATATGTCTATTTGTTTGTGCTAAAAAAAAACCGATTGTTAGTCAAATCTTAGAAAATGCTCCACAAAATATAATATAGGATTTTTAGTTTTAAGTCTGCCAGGACTGTCTGTTAGGCCTGTATTTGTCGCCGCACCGCTACCCCACATAACTTCTTATACTATTATAGTAGTTACCAAGCAAAGAACATGTTTGCACACAGAATGATACCTTGGGGAAATACACTCAATATACAATAACATTATGTAGAGCACGTTAGCGATTTGTTTGGTGTGGAAGTAAATCATTACTTTCTTACCTTTAATTTAGTCTTGAATTAGAATTGAATTATCTTTATTTCAGCGACTTCTTTCAGCGTTATTTATTTCTCTGCTTCGCTTATTATGAACTCCTCAGAAGTTAAAATTGGTTGTTCCACCTGTAATTAAAGTACCATGATCTCACTTGTTGGAGACCGCCTTATGATATGTTCATAGTTTACAAAAGTATTACAATTTCATGGTTAACGTTAACCGTTCCAAGAGCACTCTCTTGGAACCCCGCCACGTGACGCGCTACCAGAGCTCTGAAGCATAGTACCAAGGCCAAGCCATCAGAGCCTCCCTTGGAACCACTGTTCTGTTACGCGCTACCAGAGCTAAGAAGCTTTAAGGTAGGACCTCCATACTAGGAGCAGCCCCGTGAGACATAGCACCATTCTAGGAGCATCTCTATGGAGCCCAACACACCGAATTCAAGCCGAACCTGAATCACTCGTTCCTGTTGGGCATCCCCAACTGCAACTATAACATATCATCTAACTAGGCTTAGGTACTTAGCTGATGTTAAAGGATGAATGAATTTCCATTACGCGGCAGTCAGTGTCCATAACACAAGCTCCACTTAGCTTGGGACTAGATAACGTTGTGTAAGCTGTCCAGCATTATTATTATGTAGTCTAAACGGTTTTCGGAATTCATCATGATAAAAACACAGAAAAATATTATACTGTTAAAATGTGAAAAGAAAATTTAATGTCATCTTGACCATAAATATATGACTTCAATCAAATCATTACAGCGTTTGTTCGAAGATATTAAAAGAAGGTTTTATCTACAAGTATGTACAATAAAATTCGCGAGCCGTCGCGACACTCCCGCCAACAACTAGAGCAAGGTGACCATCAAGTTGCTCGTCCAAAAAATTAGTTTCCCTTCACTTTTGAACTTGTTCGAAACAGAATAAACTTTTTATTTCAAATGACGTTCCGTTGCATATTCGTACGAGATTTTATTTGTTTTGAATGCGTAAGTCTCGGGATTTATGCATTTACGCAATTTACGCATTATTTTATTTTACGATATAAATTACCGTTAAAGTTTTACAATTTAGACGGAAAATAATATACGTTTAAATAATATAAGCTCCAGAAGCTTATCTTCAGTTCACACGGAAAGATGTCGCTACATTACAGAAACTTAAATAAATCAGGCAGAAAGTAAATGATATACTTCTCACCAAACATGCTTTAACTAATGCCGTAGAATTCTTGATCATGAAACACTCCATCCCTGCATCTCCACCATGTCGCCGCACCGCTACCCCACATAACTTCTTATACTATTATAGTAGTTACCAAGCAAAGAACATGTTTGCACACAGAATGATACCTTGGGGAAATACACTCAATATACAATAACATTATGTAGAGCACGTTAGCGATTTGTTTGGTGTGGAAGTAAATCATTACTTTCTTACCTTTAATTTAGTCTTGAATTAGAATTGAATTATCTTTATTTCAGCGACTTCTTTCAGCGTTATTTATTTCTCTGCTTCGCTTATTATGAACTCCTCAGAAGTTAAAATTGGTTGTTCCACCTGTAATTAAAGTACCATGATCTCACTTGTTGGAGACCGCCTTATGATATGTTCATAGTTTACAAAAGTATTACAATTTCATGGTTAACGTTAACCGTTCCAAGAGCACTCTCTTGGAACCCCGCCACGTGACGCGCTACCAGAGCTCTGAAGCATAGTACCAAGGCCAAGCCATCAGAGCCTCCCTTGGAACCACTGTTCTGTTACGCGCTACCAGAGCTAAGAAGCTTTAAGGTAGGACCTCCATACTAGGAGCAGCCCCGTGAGACATAGCACCATTCTAGGAGCATCTCTATGGAGCCCAACACACCGAATTCAAGCCGAACCTGAATCACTCGTTCCTGTTGGGCATCCCCAACTGCAACTATAACATATCATCTAACTAGGCTTAGGTACTTAGCTGATGTTAAAGGATGAATGAATTTCCATTACGCGGCAGTCAGTGTCCATAACACAAGCTCCACTTAGCTTGGGACTAGATAACGTTGTGTAAGCTGTCCAGCATTATTATTATGTAGTCTAAACGGTTTTCGGAATTCATCATGATAAAAACACAGAAAAATATTATACTGTTAAAATGTGAAAAGAAAATTTAATGTCATCTTGACCATAAATATATGACTTCAATCAAATCATTACAGCGTTTGTTCGAAGATATTAAAAGAAGGTTTTATCTACAAGTATGTACAATAAAATTCGCGAGCCGTCGCGACAGTATTATGAAAGCTTGCTCGGTCATCGACCTCTGCTTGAGTAACGATTTTGTATGGCATAAACGTCACTCAAGCATCGATCTATGACTGAGCAAGCTTTCATAATACGGGCCTTAATATTTTTGTATTCAATATCACAGTGCATTTAAAACAAAAACTTTATGTAAATAGTGATATTTTCACTTATTATTCTGTATGTACTATGTAATAAAATAACAATGATAACAGTGTATTCCATCAAAAGCCTCGTAATGTTAATTTAGTTCTAAGTGGACATACAAAAGTAGTATGTTGTAAGTTAAGTTTTAATTGAAAGAAATATATGAGACGGAGTGATTGATACTTTTTTGTTTTATTTTGAGTTGTCTATTAGGATATAACCTTGAAGTTTTATTTGAGCATTAATAGTCCAAACTTGGGATAAGTTTAAGTTCAGACTGGTGATGATGATGAATTGATGCTTTTTTAAAATACTACCTAAATAATATTTTATGTACCGTAAAATCATACAAACATGGTCCAAAATTACGCAATCTGAACTTTTTTTCTATGTATCTCTTAAAGTTTTTATTATCTACTAGCAGCGCCTCGCGGTTTCACCCGCGTAGTTCCCGTTCCCGTAGGAATTTCGGGATAAAAAGTAGCCTATGTCCTATTCCAGACTATAATCTATCTCTGTGCCAAATTTCATCCAGATCCGTTTTGCCGTTCTGGCGTGATAAAGGAACAAACATCCATCCATCTATCCATCTAAACTTTCACGTTTATAATATTAGTGAGATTAAAAGAAAAGCATTAATATGGTACTTAATAGACTTAGGTTTATCATAAAGTGTAGAAAACATTATAAACGTCTATAGTTTTATTTTGGACCATTCTTGCCTATGCTTCCTTCAACTATAGTCCAGTTTAGAAATGAGGCTTAAAACGTATGATAACGTTATCAGTGACTATTTTTGGGTGCCTAGATCGATGCTATGGTCCAGTACCTTGATTATCTCACTAATATTATAAACGTGAAAGTTTAGATGGATGGATGTTTGTTCCTTTATCACGCCAGAACGGCAAAACGGATCTGGATGAAATTTGGCACAGAGATAGATTATAGTCTGGAATAGGACATAGGCTACTTTTTATCCCGAAATTCCTACGGGAACGGGAACTACGCGGGTGAAACCGCGAGGCGCTGCTAGTGATAAATAAAAAAACATTTCTGGAACAAATTTTAGTATTTATTTATACTTTAAAGTAAGTGGAAATCAAATTTCAGGAACTTTCGAGAACACGTATTATAATTATCAATAATCAACGATTAAAGTTTTCTAAATAATCAACCTTGCATTTAATCAGCATAATTACTTTCCCCATCTGCTTTCAAGCTCTGGAACCTGGAACACCGCCCTCTTCGAGCTCAGTTTCTTTGGTGGTGATGGGAAACCCATATTTGCACATTTCCATTGCATGACGGACAAACATGTCTTCCTCTTCTTTAGTGAAAATACACTTGCGACCTGGTGGACGAACCATATTCTCTTTAATTGCTTTTAGCTTCAAGATGATCGAGCTTCTTGGGATTTTGTACTTCAAAGAAGCCTGCCTTTGTGTGAGATTTTTGTTGTTTATTTCTTCCAGGCATAACTGCATTTGCCTATCTGTATAAAACTTATACGGTCTGGCTCCGGGCAATCGACGAGACATAGTGCTGGATCAATCTGCAGAACAAAAAAAATTATTTTAAATATGGTCCAAAAAAAACCGTTGGACTATAGTTTAGATCAAAGTAGGTAAACAACTTGAATATTTTATTGGTACAACCAAAAATATCCAACATTCTGAAAATGTTATTATCGTAAAATCGTAAGGGATAGCTTACCTATTCATCAAGCAAAACCAATTTTCCCGCACTTAACTCCAACACTTGAGTCCCAATAAAAGTTTGGCGTAGTTTCGAATCCTGGCTGAACATGCAAAAGTTTGGGACGTAAATGTTGTTCAAATGAGTGGTGACGGACGACACCTACAGGTAACGACCTGTACTAATGTTCACTTCATTCACTCTAAGATGTCATACTCGTAAATAAACAGATAGCGCTACTTGTTCCACAATTCACCATATTGTTGCAAGACCCATTTGGATCATAGTTGCCTAGCAGGACTAAAGTTGCATGAATTTACGGTACTCAAGTCTAACGTAAAGGTTGGTACTGCTGTTGGGTTGAGGTAGATATGGCCTTAAAATTTATTATATGGGAGAAAAGAAATAGTTAATATAAAGTGAAGTAGGTTTTATTTAGTCAGCCGGTAACAGATACCTTTTTTATTATATGTATGCGTCGCGAGTGGTGTAGGTACAGTACCTACATAGCATAGCATCAGTGGAAACGGTCCAGCCGCACTGGTACTGCGACTGGTTCTTTTTTCCGACCACAATATTATTTCATCTTTGCTATGACACCAGCGGGCGAAGATCCACCAGCGACGAAGGAGGTTGCGGGTTCGAATCCCGCACTGGCACAAATGTTTGTACGATCTGCAAACACCTTGGGGCTAGATAATGCTGTGTGATTGTCCAGTATTCTTTATTTTAGTTTGATAATAATAATAAGAATAACACGTTAAGTCACGATAGTCTAAGACAGACTATTGCTATACCAAAATTATGCAGAGGCGCAACCTTCGAGTGAGGAAAGTCTGCGCTCTGTTTAAAAAAACCCAACAATTTTCTCTACTCTTTTATTAGGAAAACACAATACAATATTTCATCTTTATTTCAACAATAATTATGATAAAAGCGTGGCTTGAAAGAATAGTACAACTTGTACTTTTAGAATCATGCACAGACTATAAAATAAAAACAACATACCTAAAGATTTGTAAGATCACATAGAATGTAGTATCTTAAATCAGAATTTATAATTTTGTACCTCTGGACACACTTTACCTAATTAAGTTTTACATTATTCTAAAAATAAGTAATACCTAACTTGCGGTACCATCGTTTCTACTGTAATTCAATTCAATTATTCAATTTTAACTTCAATGCGCGTAACACATTTTTACTTTACTTATCTTTAAATAAATAAATACATGCAGATTTTGACACAGTCACGACTGTACGAGAGCTTAGCTTAAAAAAACTAAATATCAAGGTGTTTCGTTGCGGGTTGGCGCGAGTTAATTTTTTTTTTCTTCGTGGTTTTAATTTTTTCCGCGTTCTACAAGCAATAAAATTAGCGAAAAAGTTTACCGCAAATCATAAACCAGTTTCTATGAACTCAATTTGAATCTCGCGCCAACTAGGATCGAACCTTTTAAGAAATAAATATAGGGTACATAATTTTAAGCCGTAAAAACTTCGTTACAACTTAACAAAAACGTGTTACGCGTGACAACTTTTTTTGTGTTATATCCAGGCTATTTTGCTGTCAATACTTTCTATTACCTTTTTATGAGTTCTAACTCAATATTAGATGATATTTTAGCTTCTGGTACATTACGACAACCACTAGTATAGTTTTAGCTGTATTTCTTTTCATTTACGACAATATTTACAAACTACAAACTTCATAGGATAAAAACTAACAAGTACACCATTATTACCTCATAAACTTAAGTCAGATAGACTATTGGATATAAAATAAAAATATTATTAATTTTGAATTATTGGTCAAGGAAGTGGATTTTAAACAGAAACCATGGTGTGACTTCAGACGTCGCCAAAATTTAAGAGAGCGCGGAGGATGAATTCCCCATACAAACGTAATACCAAAACTGTTTGTAATTCGAGCATTACCTATTAATATTTGTTATTTTTGTATTCAAACAGTATTTATCTAGCTCGTGAGAAGTTATTTTTTTTAATACCTAAAATTAAATGTAAGCCAATCACAATTTGAATATATTTTAACGTTGAAAATGATATGTTTGCGTCCTATTTGTTTTGTATTATAAAGAACAATTTTCATACGTTTTGTTTGACAAGGAACAAAGCATAGATTTTCTTCTTACAGAATAACAAATAATGTGAAAAGTACAAATAGTTTTCAGTCATTCAAAGTCAGTAGTAACTTTATTTCTTTAAGCTTACATAATAAGCACTTAGACACGTCAATTTTATATCCATATTATAAACAGCTTATAATTATGATCAAATAAGAAGTTATTGATTCTATTCACTTCATTTTAGAGTTCCTTACCCAAAGGGTAAAACGGGTCCCTATTACTAAGACTCCGTCCGTCACCTTAAAATTTTCACAGATGATGTATTTCTGTTGCCGCTAGAAATATTCACAACAAACGTGTTTTTTTTTGCCGTTTATATAGATAGTACGGAACCCTTCGTGCGCGAGTTCCACTCGCACTTGGCCGATTTTTTTTGTCCACAAGAGGAAAAAGTGAAAAACATCATTTTTGGTAGTATGAAACACAGCCAAATTCATGACTTCAAATTTTAAACGGCTATATTGCTATCGCGCACGTACGCACGCGGTCCTGCGTCAGCTAAACAGAGATAGCGACTTTCAGGCTAATTTTTGTACGCGCCTCGAATTGCAGTTACGAGCGGCAACCGCAGGGTTCTTAACTAATTTGAAGGTGCTAAAAATTAAGTCATCCTTTTTATTTTGATTATACTGAAAGGGACGCCAACATTTATAGAGCTGTTAAATTAGTTTACTTTTGGCGACGTCAGAATTGACCCAATTATCAATAAATAACTAAACATTATATTAACCTTGTTTATGAAAGTCGGTTAAACTACACTTCTTCATATGAATTGATACTCAACTTATTATTCTATGTTCTTTTATCAATTGTTTCTGTATTAGAAACCAAGAATCATGTAACCCTAAGATAAAAACGAGTTTTGAATATTCTTCGGCTGGACAGAAAATATGTAACTAGTTGCCTTAGATTAGAAATAGTAACAACTCCGTTTGTTTCTGTAAAAAGCCAACCGAAATACAAAATGTCTTTGAATGTGGTATATTATGCTACTATCCGACTTAACTCAAAATAATGTGAATTTATTGTATTGAGTTGAAATTTTGATCCTGAAATGGTAATTTCTAGTATCACTTGGATATGTTTTTGGATATAAATTTTATAAGGAAATTATTTTAGGGCGTTGTTTCTTGGATCAAGTATAATTTTATCGACTTGGCCGGGGAACTACCGTAGCCTCCGATTCTGTGTTACCAGCTTCAAAGTGTCTGTGTTACGCCAAAATTATCCATAAATACATTAATCACACTAAAATTACAAAAATCACGTGTTTTTCTGTATGTGTGTGTTTATTACTCCTTCACGCTCAAACGTCCGATAATATTATAAATGCGAGAGTCTGTCTGTCTGTCACCTTTCACAACAAAGCGGCTAAACAAATCTAATGAAATTAATTAAAAAACACACAGTTTATGTATCCCGGAAACATATTGATTTATTTACTATTCATAAGCTAATGATCCCGGAAAACAGTCTTATACACCGAGCTCTAATAAACAAGCACGAAGGTCAACATATTGATGACTTACGAAGGTAATTTGTGATGCATTCCGAAATACGATTACAACGCTGATAGCGATCTCAAAATATTTTCCGTTCCAAATTAGATACCATGATATTGACAGTTAAATGCTATCATTAATTCGGAACCGGAACACTCATGAGCGGCTCACGAGTCGCGGTGTCGATTTCATTACAATAACATATTCTGGGTAAGCTAAAATTGTTAACATCGCGCTCATACGCGTTCCGAATTACCGTGAGCGCGACAACGAACGTTCCGTTTGACATCAATAAAGCTAAATGTCACTTTTGACAGATGTTCTCAGCGATTCCGGTTTGTAGTTTGGTCGGTGATATCGCAGAATGGCGCATGTAATGACGACATCTATGACGTCAGGTAGGACATCGTTGTCGCGCTCTCAGTAATACGGAAGGCTTGTGAGCGCGGTAATATCTATATTAGTGTAATTCGGAACACACCGTTTATGTTCGCCATTATTGCGCTGATCGGTAGTGTTCGCAGCTTTCTATGGAATTAAGATTACGGTTATCATGTTGTTTCGGTATGCCTCAACCTAGGCCAATTTTATACAGACGTTCGAGAGAGGCGCTTTGAATCGGATGTCATTGCATATATAATATATATACCCTTCAAAGTATTGTATAATAAAGATCAGAGTCTATAGTACTGTCAGTAGCGACATTTATCTAAAATCGCGAGCAAACCCGCTATTTGAAGCTAGTTATATTAAACTCAGTCACAGTATCAAAATCTCAACTCAAAAAGCTTATCACATCACGCAGTGGTCACAAGCGGATTGCTCGTAACCTCAACAGATTTGATCTCGACCTTATCACTATCGGTTCCGTTGATTTCTGGTTTCTCAATATCCTTCTGGTTGTCTTGTGATCTTGTTTCGCTATCTGTGGTTCCCTGGCTGGACGTGTCAGTTGTTTCTGGTTTCTCCGGTTCTGTTTCGGGTTCGGTGTCCATTTTCTCTGGTTGTTCTTCTTTTGTTTCTTGCGGGGCGTCTTGTGAGTTGTCTGTGTCATCTGATAAAAGAAAGATCACAATTTTAATTAAGTACTCATTTACGAATTTTATGATTTACCAAATCAAGATGAAGTTTGGCAGGTATCGATATAGTTCTCGTGTAAAACGTGTTACTTTTATGCGGGAAAATCGCGTGCAATATCGTGGATCAGGGTTGTATAGTTCTCTAGTAAATTAGTAGTAGTCATTAGTGGTTTTATAGTTGTAATTTTTACATTATGAACAGTTTTCTGTCTATCTTTTAATACTTTTACTGCGATCCCTAGACCACATGACCAGCGTGGAGATTATGTGACCCTCCATAACGATAAAAGACATTGATTGATAAGGGCTTTTTTCTTGTCATGCGTAGGCATGCGAATCTGGTCCCCGTGCGGGCCACCTGAAACCTATAATTTCATGTTTTTCCTATCACGCGGGCCACACGCACGCGGAACGCGGATTGGTTGGAACAATTTTAAGTTTCGGGTGACTGTGGTGGAGGACCAGACTCGCACTCGGGCGGAAAAGCGCATGACAAGAAAAGAGCCCTTAGACGCCAATCAGGGGAGGCTTATTTCCGGCAGTGGACTAGTAAAGGCTTTTAATAATTGTGTGAACTGTAAATCAGTTTAGGAATTAAGAATAAATAAACAAATTATTCTAACAACAGTAAGGACCAATTTTTGTTACACCCTGTATAAAAGGACCCTACTGGCAGCATACTCGAATTAACTCACCGGTCTGATCAACGTCCATAGGGGAAATTTTCTTTTCGTCACCATTCACCTTCTGTAAAATAAAATTAATATTTGAAATAATGCATAACTTCAAATTTAATTTCTCCCCAAGCTACAGTAGAGGTGTGTCCCGAAATACGATTAAAGCGCTGATAGCGATCCCAAAATATTTTGCAGTCCGATTATCACGATATTAACAGTTGAGTGCTGTCATCAATTCGGAACGGTCAATGTCATTACAACAACATTCTGGGTACGCTAAAAGCGATATCATCGCACTCACACGCGTTCCGAATTACTGTGAGCGCGACAACGAACGTCCCGTTTGGTTTGACGTTTATCTGTCATCAATAAAGCCAAATGTCACTTATCAGAAGCGCTTACAGTGATTTCGGTATGTCTGGTTTATGAATCAAATGAGAAAACGAATGATATTTACAATTAAATTCCATTACTTGACAATGGCATAATTAACCAGACACATAATTGCCATTAGCAAAGAATTATCATGGTCGGTCGATGATATAGCAAAATGGCGCATGTGTGACGTCATCTATTACGTCACACATGACATCGTTTTCGCGTTCACGCTGATCCGGAACGCTTGTGAGCGCGATTATATCGATTTTAGAGTATTTCGGAACGCACTGTAAGAATGCCTCTCTATAACCCAAGTACTTATAGAATAGAATTGAGAATGACGTCATCTCTCATGCTGTCCCGCTCACTTTGAGTTCGATCTGAGCGGTATAACATGACATGACGTGATTCTCAATCTCGGAGGTGTTACTTATGTGGATTGTGGCTAAGCGGCGAAATTTGTCAAAACCAAGGGTCGCTACAGGTTTTCGCAGATTTGGACCGCACATTTTTGTGCTGGCAGCAGTCTGCATGGCACAAAATATGCGTTCAAATATAGGTTGTAACTAATATTTTATATTGACGGCATAAAAGGACAGACAGTTTGCGGACCACTCGCTTGAAGTTAGGGCAAGGTCCTTAGTTTCACTTGACACATTCCGCTGTTAACCTACTTTGCACATAATTATCTGGTGACAAAACACAATTCTAACTTCTTTGGATACAACACTCACTATAAGATACATTTTTAAAAGCTGGCGCTACCGCCTTTTGTTTTTCGTATCCTGGAGGCTTGGATCTGTGACGTCAGCGCGGATAGTAGGGATGATGACATAAACCAAATATTACAAAAATTATGTATCGAATTATCGAATCATTCGGTAAATACATAATTTTTATATAACATATATACCATAGCAAAAAACGTATTATATGTTTTTATTTTAATTGAGTTTAAGTATAATTTTTATAAAATAAAACTGCAAAATACAGCGATCTGCCATGACACGTTGAACACCAATCAGAGAAGAAGGATTTGTGACGTCATGCACAATGTAATGTAAATACACATGCACAGAATAACTATGGTAAAAGGAAAAGGTCTGACTTTCTTCTCTTAACAATATTATGGCCATTCTCTATTATCAATCAGATGTTCGTGCATCGGTGACGTCATAGACAGACCACTAGTGTATTGTAGCGTTTTAGAGCGAAATTGAAATAGCATTTTGTACAGCTCATTTTTTTTTCATAATCCCTTTTTTGTATTCAGTAGATGTTTACTCTAAGGCCCGTAATGAAAACATGCTCAGTCGTCGATCTATAGTTGAGTAAGTTACTCAAGTGAAAAATAAAAATCGTTAAAAGCGTTACTCTATAGAGTAACGCTTTACTATAAAAATAAAAGTCACTCAAGCCTAGATCTGTGCCTATGCAAGCGTTCATAATACGGACCCTTCGATCAAAAATAAGGAGTTCGCGGCCTCCCCCGTAGATTCCTAGAGCCTTACAAAAATGTCACTCAAAATTGTCTACGTTTTGTTTTGACGCAGACAGTTTGCGCAGAGCCTGACAAGTTTTTTCCATACGGAACAAGAGATTGGTGGAGTCGAATTCATTTTATTTTATTTTGTAAGTAGGTAGGTACCTACCTGAGAATTATATACCTACCTACTCAGTTTATTTTCTATAAGGATTAATTAACAGAATTCAGGTAAAGATAACGAATCATTTATTGATGAAACTATAAATTGGTGTCTCAACAGTAGGTATTTATACAAAAGGGTCATTTCAGACATACAATAATTTAAACTTACAATACAATTTCAGGCAGGCACTCTAGATTAAAAAGAACTGGTTCCTGTCTGCGGCTTTGCACGAGTTTTTTTTACGGGAAAAAAATAAACGTTTTATAAATTCATACTTCTGGTAGGTAGGTAAGAACCTAGTCTTTCTTTTATTAGAGAGTCTACGCAAATGAAATTTTAGGGCGGGCCAACTAATTATTTTAAAAATCATCAACTAGTAATATTAAACTTATTTTTATGAAAAATATATTAATACATACTATAAATGAAAAAAAAAATTTAGAAGAAATAGCCTCTCCATTTATCAATTTAGAACAAAATTAATATTTTAACATAGGCAAACCAAACAACAATATTTTATGCTGATTTCACAAGTATATGACTCACATCTCAATATACGGGTAAAAAATATATATAAACTTACTGAAAATAAGAAATTCCATCCTTTTTCAGCACTTTGGACGAGTGATTCTTGCATTTTTTGTACCCATGCTTTTTGTCTGAACGCTAAAATGACACTAGTTGAAAAGCTTTCCTAACATGTCAAAATGTATCTCTTTTGCTACTGAAGGTTGTGGCGTGCGCATTGTGAATCTAAGGGGGGCCGGCAAAGCCGGACATTTTTGATCGATGTACGGACCTCAAATATCTCTTGAGTAGTTTCTCAAAATCAGTCTATCGTATGAAAAAACAATAGACAATCGCACCAGCTTTTAAAAATAATACACCACAATGATCTACTATCTAATTACACAGAGCTACTACAACACTAAAAGGAACTACTACAGAAAAGGACATCACAAGAACGGGACGATTCCTCCACCTTCTAAGTATTCAAATACGTCTACATTGTTACAAACTGCAGATGCAGTATTGTCGTGTCACAAAATATGTTTTTTCTTTTTTCTGTACATTTGTATGAATAATACAAGCATACGCTTATAAATAAACAATGTTCGAGCTTTTACACAGCATCATTTCGCCCATAAGTAAGGGTACGTACACACAGCTGGTACGTTTTTAACGTATCCATCGTTACGGAAAACATTTATTTTTATTTTAATCAATGGACTTTAATTGTCTTTTATTTTAAGTGGTTCTTCAAAGAGGATAATAATAATATAACAAAAATGTTAAGTAGTACCTACTGGGCTTTTTCCCACTTGGTTGTACCGTAATATTCATAGTAGTTCTATTGGGAATAAAATCTGCGTCTCCAAAAAGTTCGATTAGTCAGTCGAACAATTTGGAATATTTCTGTCCAAACAGTTAGATAATCGAACTTAGTAGGACGGGTTTCGTTTGATCACAATTTCACGTGATGAACAGTGAAGATGTGGCCAAAGATGTATCATCGAAGGCTTAGCTAGATTCTAGACCTTCGTGATACATCGTCGATTAGAAGATACCTATTCACTCTTGTCTTGAAGAGACCCAGGTTGTAATTGACCGGAAAAACAGCAGCAGGGAGCGTGTTCCAAACCCCAGCGCTGCAGCTTTTCAAATTATCCATACTATAAATCCTAAAGTAACTCTGTCTGTCTGTTACGTTTTCACGCCTAAACAGCTGAACGGATCTTACTGAAATTTGGCAGGGAGGGACGGATATAGGCAACATGAAAACCGCGTGCGAAGCCGCGGAGAGCAACTAGTTTCCATACAAATGTATTTTATGTACTGAACATATTACAATATAATAACAATTATTTCGACACAAGTAAAAATAACGTGTAGATAGGTGTTTAGGTGGAGGTCCGCGCCGCGACTGCGACTAGAAACCGAGACCAAAGGCAGAGACAGGAGACCGCGACCGGTAGTTGTAATTTAGCTTTGTACGGACGCTAGTTCGCGCGGCGACTGAGACGCAAGACCGTAAAAAATAAAGGCGGTCGCCGCCCGTCAAAAAAATGTGGTAGTGAAAACTAGGGAGCTTTGTCTTCCACGACCGCCGAAATAGGGTTCGGCTCAGCACGTTCTAAACATTTTAAGTAATTAAGTACGGACAAAACCCAGGCTCTGAATAAATTTGTATGGTTAGATTGTGGCTCGATGATGCTGTGTCCAAATTTATTAATGATTTTCTTTAAATATGATAATTAACATTATTTTGCGACATTTTCAAACAATTCTACACGACTAGTAAACAGTAGGGAACCTAATTCTTTCGCTTTTTGCGAGAACTGGCGCTGGACGTCGATGGAGCTGGCGTCCTCCCTCTCTTCTTCTGGATTTACAATTGAACAATAACATTAACAAGCTTTCTACAAAAATAAAAAGTCAGTGCACAAAATATATAAAGCAGAATTTAATTTGCAGAATAGCTGGAGATGTTGGTTATTATTGAGGTGTCGCTCACACTAAAATTTATTTCTTTAAAATTTTATTGCATACGACTTTATAACGTACAAAAGGTAGGGCTTAGTGCCCAGGCATTTTCTACCGACCAAAAACACATGTTTTTACAGAGTAGTATTCACAGTTGTAAACAGTAGTTTTACAAATAAAGATAACTTTAAAGGTGCAAGCGCACTACGCGTCAGCGGAACTGCGCGGCCGCGGCACTGCTCGTCAAATTAGAACAAATGACGAAAAAAGCCGCGCGGCTTATTTGGTGATTTTGTTCTTATTTGACATAACGTGCCGCGGCCGCGCAGTTCCGTTGTCGCGTAGTGCGTTTCCACCTTTATAATTATATAGAGTGAATAGGGTGATTTCATGTTAGAGCACAAATACTGAAGTTGGGACTAAAACTGACGCCATCTTTATTGTCGTCGTTATGAAACGGCAATATTTCCCGTGCAGTCAAATAAGATTTGTTTTGTCGACACCTGAATTGACACCATTGTAATCTCCAATGGAAATAAAAACTAAAAAAGATTGGCTAGTGTATAGATCTCGACATTATGAGAGACCGTACGTGATCAAGTGGTCATAGATCTCTGCTGTATCATATCTCCTTCTAAAGCGGACAAAAAATTTAATTGAAGAGATTAAAATAATCTTTATTTCGTATTTGATAATAATTAAGTTTAAAATTGACTGGTCCATGAGCTTATTCATATTGTATTCCTAAAGAAATAAATACAAGTTATTGGCTTTTTGATGTCACCAATAGGTATCTATGCCTCACCTGTGGTTTATTAACCTCTGGCACTTTGCTAGCAGACGTAGAGGTAACCTCTCCTTCTTGCTCTTTCTTTTGCCTCTTAGATCGTGGCTTTGCCACCACTTTTTCTTCGTCCTCCTCTTCTTCTGTGGACGCCTCTGTTTTCTGTTCAGCCGTTTCTGGTTCGGGGACTGGTGTGGTCTCCTTTTGAGGGTTAGGGTCTTCCTGTTGAGGTAAGGATATTGTGAGAAATATGTATTAAGTTGGTACGTCACAAATGTAATTAAACATAGGATTTTTTTATTTCCCTTCCCATCCACCTGTAACGCCATTTTGTGAAAAGGATAGGCATAGGATTTCGCGTTCATACGAGCGGGACAGAGCAGAGCGGCGTAAACACAAAAATCATGTTTTTGCTTATTATCTATTAAATAGGTTATTTATTTGTAGGTTATGTATTTTTTGGAAGCTATTTTGATAAAGATTACGGAGAAAAAAGGTTTCAATGTAACCCAAATTCGACTAATTTAGATTATAATAATCACCGCCTTATGCAGGTCCCGAATTCCTATAGGTAAAAATATAACGAAAGCTGCTACCCTGCCTATGGTAGTTCCCTTTGGCTCTTACGAGATCCACGGACTGAGTTGGAGGGGTCGATTTTTACGTCGCGACCGGCAGGCATAATTACAATGCAAGGGTCGGCAGCCGATGGGGCCACTGAGATAGGCGTTCCACTTCTCTCCCATCTTTCTAAATGGCCAAACCAGCGGAGGATATGTGCCTTTGTATCGTCGTTGATGTTGGATTCATTATGAACGTAAGCTATACAATACAATACAAAAATGCTTTATTGTACACCATAAAATAACATTACAAAGAGACATCACAAGATAAGTACAATGGGCGGCCTTGTCGCTATAGTTTGTATTAGAAGAACAATAACGTTTCATACCATAACGAGAGACATTATAAGGATGGTTTTTGTTATTATAGTGCCGTAAGCTATTGTAGCTGTATTAATCAGGGTATTCTCTAAGAAATTTAAAAATATCCTAAAAAGAAACGATTTCGGCGTGACTTGAACCCGCGCCCTATACTTAGTACGGGTATGCTCTAACCAACTAAGCCACGAAATCAAGTACTCGCAGAGTCAAAAATCTCTGGGACTTTCTTCGTACTACTCTAGCGCCGTTAACTCCATCAACACATCATCATCGTCGAGCACGAGCCGCAGGCGCCGATAAGAGAATTATAGATGTTAGGCTCGTTTACTTGCTCTAGCTAGGTACCTAGTATGCTTACAACTAGTAAGACGGTATCATGTCTGCCAGCCGCCACTCTCCGAGGCACGTGGTCAGCTAGCGCGACGCAGATGTCGGCCGCGTCAGCGCACTGCTCGGTGCCCAGTTGACATTCGTTGAGTAAGGTCAAAGTATGCTTACCACTAGTAAGACAGTATGCTGTCCGCCGGCCGCCACTCTCCGTGGCACGTGGTCAGCTAGCGCGAGGCAGACGGCGGCCGCGGGCGCCGCCGCGTCAGCGCACTGCCCGGTACCCAGCTGACCTTCGCTGCCCATGCCCCAGCCGAATATTTCACCTGGATACAACAATAATATTAAATGTTGAAGTGCTCTGTATAGTTTCCGGGAAATGTATAGCTGCAATACATAAGTCGGCATTACCAACTAGACTAAGCAGCAAACATTTTCTATGTTGAGCAACTATATAATTTGGGGTATCCGATGATTGCTTTAAAGGTATTGAAAGGAATTACAGGTATTCCAGACACATTTCTCGTTCACTTGTTCACAAGTGTCATCGAATCGTCACATTACTAAAGCTAACTTGTTTGGCGTAGCTATTTTAGATCATTATTAAAGTTAGTTGCAAGTTGTGAGTGGGCCGCGAAGAACCGACAAACTTCAAAACAAACATCTTGAGCGGAGATTTCGACTTGGCAATCGTAGTAACGCCATGTGGCCAGATGGGATGCTATGGCGCGAGTTAGGGGAGGCCACGTCCAGCAGTGGACTAGTATAAGCTGATGATGATGAAAGATTCTAGTAGAAACGTACCTGTTTCGGAAACCGCGAAGGAATTACTGGTCCCGGCGGCTATACTGACGCATTTCTTGTTCTCTAGTTTAGGGACGGGAACTAATGTCTCTGCGTCGCCTTCTCTGTCGCCGAGGCCTAATCTGTGGACAAAATTTAGATTTTAGGGGATTAATATATTGTTTACAACTCCCCTTTGTTTTTATTCTTTGTCCCAAAGGTGTAATTAAGGATTAAGTACCTGTCTTTTGTTTCTACTATAGAGGGGTTCTACCAACCCCTGTCCGATTTTTTGTTCTAATGCGGGGCTCTAACCTCCAGTCAAGGGTTGCTCTTTTCTTGAAACTGTTTGTTGCTAAATATTGTCAATTTTTACGAGGTATCCTATGATTCGCCTCAAGTACCTGTTTCATGTCCGATACTGTTTCTAGCTTACTGTCTTGTGTTGTTGCCCTGGGGCTACGCTCTTCCAGAGCTGACTGAAGGTATGTATTACCTGCCATATTCACAGCGTCCCACCGCGTACACCTGTCCCCTGTGGTCTAAAGCCAGCGAGTGGTGTTGCCCTGGGGCTACGCTCCTCCAGCCAGAGCTGACCGTGAAGGCGTCGCACTCGTTGGGGCCGTATAGCGCTGTTTTACGTTTCTCGCCTGTTATACCTGTGGATTAGACGATACCGTCAATATAGTGACTAGAGAGTGGGAGTGGCTCAGAATAGGACGGAATGGCTTCATGGAGGCCTTTATTCATGGTCTAAACGGGGAGTGAAGAAGAAAATGATGTAGGCAGGCAGGCGTTCTTCTTCATGATGTCTTTGCAAATGATTCGACATCATACGCAGAGCAAAATTCTGTGTCTGTTTCAAGAAGTCACCCAATATTATTAGCACGTCAGTTTATCAGTAATCTTCCAAACTTGGTAGGCGGGTAGGTGTTCGCAGTTCGGTGGTGGATCTGTTTTGCAGTGGGCGCTGCCCGCGCCCCGGTGGATATGGCTTAGTCACCTCTGTAGACACCCGCGAGAAGAGTTGGGGCGGTGTAAATTCTAGCCACCCGGTACTTTGGTTATTGTTATTCAATAACACTGCTATACTTATTTAAGCCAGTACTTAAAATTAAAATACCAAGTACTTACCGAGTTGTCCGTAATTGTTGAGTCCAAACGCGAAGACCTTCTCTTGACTGGCGTCTAGCACGAACGTGGCGTGGTAACCCGCCCACACTCGCGACGCGCCCGTTTTCAGACTCACTTTGGATGGTACTAGTAGGGCACCTGAAGTTGAATAATAATTGTGTTAAGTATACTGAGTAGATCTCACAAGATTGAGCGTTTCCCATAATACCCTTTTCACCAGAGAGATGTACTACGTTGCTATGTTTCCAGCCGACCAATATGATCACTCCATTTTCGCGTAATTTTCACAGCTAACAAAAATGACGCGATAATGGAGCGATCGTATTGGTCGGCTGGAAAAATAGCAACGTAGCACATCTGTGTTGGAAAGGCAGCCTAAGGATGGCGCCGCGGAGCACCGTTTAGAACCATTAGATACTCACTGAACCCTTGCCTGGCTTCTCTAGTCGCGGATCGCTGCGGCAGGCGGCCTAGCTGGCCTTGCTCGCCGCAGCCCATCGTGAATACCGTGCCGCTGGTCTGTAACGAATTCATAAAGATATAGCTAGGTTTTATTGAGATTGAAAGTGTTTATCGTCTTGTATTTTGCAACTTGAAATGTTTTAGAATGAGTAAATATACTATAGGACAGAACAATGACCACGCAGGATATTGGGAGCGGCGCTGCAACTCATGGAAAAGCATATAAGAGTGACGCGAGGTGAGACTTTATCACTTTGAAGCATCAAGACTGAGAAGATCTAGTTTGTAGATCAGTTGTGTTCTTTCTGAGGTGCTTTTTTCCTCTGCCCCCGTATTTTGCGAATCAAACAACTTCTTCAAAGATTAACTTTTCAAAAAATGCTTAGTTGTCTAGGCGGGTTTTAATATATTTAGGTTTTTATAAATAGCTTCTGCACGCGTTTTTTGAACCCTCGCCCCACCCTCAGTACGGTTGTGCTCTAACAAACTAAGCCACGAAATCACTTTTCGTGGCCCCGTCGAAATCGAATATTTTTGGGAATTTATTTCATTTCTCAGAGAAAACCTAAAAACCTTATCCTACTCACAGTTAAAATAACAAGATGGTCGCCGCCGGATGCTATATCAGAAGTAGTTTCGCCGATTTCTATTTTGAGTGGCTCCTTACTGGACTTGTGTTCGCGGCCCTGCATTACCAGGCCCATACTGCCGTGGGAATCCTGAAATTAAAACAAATATTGTTAAAGATATTGAGAATGAAAGGCCCGACGCAGTGACTTTACAACTTTTACTTTTCTACAGCAAAAATCCTAGTGAGTTGCAAAAGTTGTCTGTAAATAAATTCAAACAAATTGTCAAAACCTGCCTACGTAAAAGGCTTACTATAAAAAAAACAGATTATCTCTAAGAGTAGTCTCTAGCTAGAGGACAAAAAAGCTGTGGACGGTTTTGTTCCAACTTGAAAAATAACACCTAACAGGCTTAGGGATTCTTTATCGCTTTTTTGTGTGGAGTGGTTTGTAATAAAAGAGTGGTTGTGGTATGCGTCAAACTAGCGCCACCACCTATTTTATCTTATTATTTCGTTGAACAAAGAAATTTCCAAAATCCATCGTACATTTTGTGATAGGTACCTATTATAAGCTTTTTTGAATGCCTGTGTAATAGTTTTAATCTATTTAGTTTAGCCAGAAAATCGAAAATAGATATTGGTGGCCACCAAGGACAACTTCGATATTCTGCCTAAACCTAATAGAATAAAACTATTACAGAGGCATTAAAAAAATGCTTATAGCAGGTATCATAAACTGTGCGATGGATTTTGGAAATTTCCTTTGTTCAACATAATAATAAGATTAAATAGGTGGCGGCGCTAGTTTGACCCATACCATAAGCCTTAACAGAGTCTATTCAATATTAGAGACACGAGTACATTATTTTACATTTACGATAGTCTATAATCCTCTTTATTAGGATATGTGTGTTCTAAATGGGGTTTACGAAGTGACTGCCTGCTTTCGACTTAGCCGGTAAAAATGCTGACGCGTTTGGTACGCCTACTCTGTCACTACAGCTTCTTCACTTATTAGTCTATATATGGAAGCGAAAGAAATAAAAAATATAATTTTGATCCAGTTTAAAAATTGTACCTTTTCTAAGAGTGCATTTATCGTATTTATGGAAATAAAGAGATTTCGATTCTTCGTACTGCGTTTTATAAGTCATGTTTGAAAGTATGTCTGCTTGTTAATTATAAGACCCCTTGTGAAGCGAAGGTCCAGCTTTTTTTCCCCTTATTCTAGCCTAGAAAAAGGCTTATACAAGTATAAGTATAGTATAACGCTATCCGTGCAGGCAGTTTATTGGTACATATCTACAGTGTATACTATTTAAGCTAACCTAATTAGTCACTTAACTAGCTTATTTCATTCTTGTATCTAGTCTGTGGGTGAGTAGGTAGGTAAGGCCTAGCAACTATTGTTATATTTTTCCTCCTTTTTGTTCTGTGTTGTATCTCTGTTGTGTCAATAAATGTATTTCTATCTCTATTAGTCTCAGTTTCTAGGGTCATCTGTGGCAGGCCGTCCCACGTCCGCGCCGATCGGTCCTTTTTCTTTATTTATTTTCTCTTGAAAATTGTATGGGAACCCTTATTCTTTTTATTGATTGGGTTTAAGTATAGAATAATGTAAATAAAATAAAGAATTTTGGTCCGAATAATGGTTTTTTTTTCATTAGGTACATCGAATTTTGTACAGAAAAACTAGGAAAAATCACTCAACTGATTTCAATATTTTTTTATGAATACATTGCAAGGTAACACAGGACTTAAACATTTTTAATCTAGTAGCTTATTTCATAACGATTCCAACGATATATGTTGTACTTAAAGCTCCCTACAAAACTTAGGAGATAATCATCATTTTAACCACACGCGCCGCAGCCGCCCCGCAACCGCAACGCAGTCGCAACAGATACGCGCCGAAAAATAAAACGGCCGCCACAGTCTATGGGATAAGAGACTATCTAATAGCCTTGGCCGAAATTCGGGTAGGATGACCTCTACATCAATGTAATCAACATACCCTGAAAGACCCCCAAGCATACACGTCTCCGTTCTCCAGCAAGGCAGCAGAGTGAGAGTCTCCTGCAGTCACCAACACAGCCTTAGCTGGTAATGTAACCGTCTTCGGAGTCCCCTCATCTTCATCGCCTGTCGTGTTGCGGCCAAGAGCGCCTTCGTCGTTGCAACCGTATGTCCATACCTGAGGGAAACAATCTTATAAAAATCTTATAAAAATTAAGAAAGAATATTTGGTGTGTCCAAATGGTCCCGTAGCGGGAACCGAACCCACTTCTGCGTCTTAGCTGGACCTTCGTGCTTATAACATTGAAAAGACCGTCGATTATACAATTCAATCTGTATTTAAGTATATCAGTAATCTAATACAAGCTCTGCTTAGCTCTGGCTTAGCTTGAGCACATTAATGTCGTGTTGATTGCTGGACGCATTATTAATTTATATATTATATCTTTTCATTTTGTGTACTTTACTTTATATCAGTATTTTCTATATTATTCGCTTTCTACACTACTATCTTCATTATCTTATTATTCTGATCTAGAACCCGTTTTTTTTCTTCGGGCAAAGTTTTGTATGATATGAAATCATACAAACTTTTTTTTTTGTTTAATGGCTCTGCGTCTGATTTGATGAAGTTTGCCAATGTCTGTCGCATGATAGCATCGCAAGGATTAACATACAAACGTTTGTCCTAAGGCGGGAATCGGACCCGCAGCCTCCTGCGTCACAGGCGGACCTTCGCCCGCTGCGCCACATCGGTAGTCAATATTAAAACAATATCTGTGTATTCATCATCATCATCAGCCTATATCAGTCCACAGCTGGACATAGGCCTCCCCCAATGAGCGCCATAGCGCCCTGTCTTCAGCTTGCCGCATCCAGCATCTGCCAGCAGTCTTTCGCAAATCGTCATCCCACCTCGTCATCTTGTATTATAATGTATTAATCAGTCATCTAGTGCCCATAACACAAGCTCGGCTAGTTGACGCTATGAGAGAAATCCCGCATATAAAACAAAAATACATTTGTCATGGAACAGCGTTATTAGCAATAAAGATTGTCTTTACCTTGCCAGCACTGTCAAGTGCGATAGTGTGCATGCCCCCGGCACTGACTGCTACAATCTTATCCCCTAGTGCGGGTACATTTCTGAATCTGAAATTAGAAAGTGTTTAGATTAATTATAAAGGTAATTAACATTAACTACGCAGTATAAAAATTAGTCATTCATTAAATAACCCGCCCCTGACCATTTCCGGTGCAAAGGTGCCCATAACACTTGCAGCATTGCCTCGCTGAATAGCGATGGCAATCCTTTGCACCAAGAATGACCCGGAGCGGGAGTCTCCTGTCACTTCATTAAGTCTACGGCCTAATTCTCCCACTAAAGACTTCACATCCACACTCCAACTACCCAAGGTCTCCACTGCTACAGGTACAAAATGGTAAAGCTGCTCCAAGGAAGCGTACTTAAGCCTTTTTTTTGAGCAGGCGTCTTCGGCAGCGGCAGATGCAGAGAGCATTGTACGACTAAGATGACTGACGGCGACAGTGCTGACGCAAGTTGCATCCCAGAGCATTATAAAGGTTTATTTCAAAAAATATACTAACCAAACTCGATGTGAATCCCATTAATATTATAAATGTGAAAGTTTGGATGGATGGATATATGGATGGATGTTTGTTACTCATTCACGCCAGAACGGCTGATCGGATCTGGATAAAATTTGGCACAGACATAGATTATAGTCTGGAATAGCACATAGGCTTTTTACCCGCAATTCCCACGGGAACGGGAACAACGCGGGTGAAACCGCGAGGCGCTGCTAGTTGTAAATAATGAAAGACTCAGCAATGGAGTGAATTTTAGGTTAAGTATGGGCAATTTCTTAACAAACATTGTACATTATTTTTGCTACAAAAATCCTTATAAGAATTGTTTAGTCCGACCCGCAATTTGAACCTGGGTTCTCGTCAGAAGCGGGTTCGCCTTTATATTATCAGTACGATACCATAAACAACTTACTTGGTACTCTCTGGTACGCCGTCCCCGAGGCCCAGCTGGCCCACATCCCCCTGTCCACATGTAAATACACGTCCCTTGTAGCGGGGCGCTGTAGGAATCTCCAACTGGACAACTGTATGAAACAATTAACAGGATAAGTGTTATGTTCATTCCTTCTTTGTTGTTCATATCAGCTATTCAGCTACATCAATCTCGTTTTAAGAAATTAAATAATATCCCAAAAAATTATGACTTCGGTGGGACTTGAACCCGCGACCTACCCTCAGTGAGGGTAAGTCTAACCAAATGAGCCATGAAATTAAGTACTCGCCAAAGAGAGGTCACTGTTATTGTGTTTTAATTGACATTCTGGACATGTATCATCATTAGTATGAGTTTATTCTTCTTTATTTCACAAAAAAGCATATATTTCTGTGACACAGGAAGTTGCAGGTTTGATTCCTACCTGTGACAGATGTCAGTACGATCTGTAGATATTTGTACAGTGTGTTCTGGTTGTTTTCTATTCTAAACTTAAGAAAAACGCTACACTAAATGGCTTCATCTGACATGTGTAGTGGGAGTGTCTTTTAGTTGCTTTTCAAATAGATAATTAATATGATAATTGTAGTTGAGTTCATTTAATCTCAAACAATATCTGAATGTGTAGGATGGAATGTTTGTCAAAAATGTGTCCATTTTTGAAGGAAACCCATACCCACTTTGTTTATTACCTTAAATGGAACACCCAGCATATGTATCAATAATATAAAACATATTAAATAAATTAATCAAAGTCCTCAATACATAAGGTAGGTATAGAGGTCTTTTTTGAAATTTCATGACAGCAAATGTTTATTATAAACAATAGTAATCATTTTAAATTTAGAATGACTATAATTATTTTATGCAATGGGAAATAGTACAAAAAAAGGTACTAGTAGTGAAAATTTCCTTCTCCTAAGAGAGATTGAGAGAAAGATTGCTGGTTGTTATAATAGAAACTATATTGTTATTATAATAGAAACTATATTGCTCCAAGCAGGCTTAACAAAATATGAAATAAGATCCCAAAAAATGATTTAGGCGGGACTTAAACCTGCACCCCACCCTCAAGTTGAAGTCCTGCCAAAATAGAACATTTGTGGGTACTTATTTCATTTCTTAGAGATACCCAGAGCAGAGTAAGCACTGTAATAACAAAAAACCTTAACACAATATAGCAATTTGTTGATCATGATTGATTTTGAACTAAATTTTGTAACCATTACATTGATGGATAAGTTCCTAAAAAGAAAGTAAATTGTTCGGGACATGTTGTTAAAGCAGACTAGTTCCGGCATGACATTAATAAAGAGATAGTATTTTTATTATAATATCTATCTAAATTACATCAATAGTGTATTTTTCCATGTTATCTTATTGGACCAGTTTCTTCATTATCTACTTATTTCAAAATGTTGTTCAAGAGGCAATGTAAGGGTAAAAATTAATGCAACATAGAGTTCATTATTATTTACGGAAATGACCATGACCAGATATAACTGGTAACTGTAAGTAAACAAGCCAAATGGGAGAAAATCAATAACCTAAAAACATTCCAATATGGATCAAATGCTTACCTAACAGTATGAGTTTATGATGCTAATTAGAGCCAGAATCATTTGAGACTATTAAAATGCCTTTGCAGGACAGTTTTTGGCCCAAAAGGCACAAAATAACGCTGAGGGGCTGAGCATCCATTTTCCCGCCATCCTCGTTTGACAGGTCATTGACGTCGCCGACCACCGTAAAGAAAACAAAATACCAGAATATGTTCGCTTACCTCCACGTTTCTTTTTACTTTTCGGTGCCGCCGTCGATGACGCTGCCGAAGTAGCCGAAGGCTTGGGGGCTGCTCGTTTTGTGCCTCGCGCAGCCGGCATTATGCCTGCAAGTGCAATCGACGCGTCAAAACACTACACAAAGCGCGGCAAATGACCCTCTTGATTGTTCGATGCGTACAAGGTGATGACGTTTTCTATTTTACTGTAATCTCGTTAGCGCCTGATACCGTACACGTTGCCTCTGCATCAATTACAAGGCTATGGCCTCATAGATTTATGCACAACGCAGTTAGGTTATATGCATTTGTATAGCCACTGCAGAGAGCGAAACCAAACAACGCATCCGCACTAGCTTGGACAGTTGTTCCAAGGCACCGAACTGTTTACTTACTTTTCTAGTTAATATTCCTCAACAAAGGTGTCCAATTAATCTCAATTATCACTTTAGATCAAAAGATGACGTACTAAAATAAACTTGGTAATACGAAATTCGTACATCTCCGCTCGCAACGCAAAGCTTGGGCCGAGTGACGTAATCACGTGAATGAATTGCTCGATTCTCGTATTCGCTCGTTTTCGATGATTTTATCGAATCAGCATAAAATATCATGATCACATAAAAAATCGATAGTGTATCATACATATTTTTATCTCTAGAATGAAAAATTGTTTGTTCAAGGTGAAATTTTATAGTAATATACTATGAAAATTACTATAAAATTTCACCTTATAACTATACTTTAAAATCAACATGGGATCAAACTACCTCATTATACATTAGACAAGCTGGTTTATACTCCCGAGCCTGCGAGGGAGGATGACAAGACAAGACTGAGTTATAATGGGTGGGTTTGTCCCGCGTGAAAACGATACTTTTCACTTCCGAGTGTCAGAAAATAGAACGATTAAAAACTTACCTTCAGTAAATATTCCACGCCGATTTCACTTCTCTACTTCACGAATTTGTCGTTAATCTTTAAATACCATATTTCACGTGATTTCGACCGCAACAGTTAGAATCTTATTGATCATTTCTTTGCCATTCTGTAACAATTGCATATTATTAAATTAATTTACGCTTGATGATCATTTTTAATTAAATAAGGAAGCCAAGTTTATCTTCAGTTAAATTTGTAATAAACAAACATTCCAGAGATTTCGCGCTGATTGATACCAACTTTTTTGTGTCTTCGTTTCGCGCAACGCAAAGTTACTACCTACTACATACGCATTCTACCATAATGGAGGAAGAATCTCCATACAAAACACCCATCAATGACTAAAACGGCGAATTCAGTGTCATTTTCAAAAATAAATTCAAATTAAATGTATGTTCTTTGTAAAATAGAACACCAAAAAGTCGAGTCTTTATGCAAGAGGACGAATGTCTTGTACTGGCTCATGATTTCAAACAATAATGAAAAAGAAAAATTACTTTATAACACTAGACCTTAAAAACTTATTTTACGCCCGCTAAGCTACGCTAAATTGACACTTTTTGAGCAAGAGAAGTGAAAAAATTATTTATATCTAGATCTGATGCTGACAATCCTTTAAAAAAAAATGTCTTACCAAATGATTATTCTCTGTATAAGTATCTTTTTTATATATCTCTATGTATGGTCCTTTATAATTATTATTATCTGTATAAGTATCTTTTTTATATATCTCTATGTATGGTCCTTTATAATTATTATTATTACATTAAGTCTTGTTGTCAACTTGAATCTATTTTTGTGTAAGCTGTAACTACCTGTACTGGTGATGCCTTATGTGATTTTTACGGTGTCTATGAGTGTATCCTCTGTTGGTAGTTCTAAATAAATAAATACGTTTTTTTATATGCAACATGGTACCTTACATAGTCAACCATTTTAAAACAGCCTAGGATGCTAGGAGTAAGCGAGAACTCATTAGTTTTAAATTTTGAAAATACCTTAACTTTTTTCAGCTTACAATAAAATAATCACATATTATGTAACTTACATGACGTTTAAAGTATCTACCTTTTTCGAGCTTCTGGTGTAAAAAGTCAGCTACGTACTCAAAAATGCCTTGATTTCATTGTAGATCAAGTAATTATTCAGGACAAAAAACAGTCTCAAAGAATGTACATAAAATAATTTTTGAGAATATCGATGAAAACTCGAAATGAAAAATAAATCGCATGGAACATCACTAATATCCATAAACTATAAAGGTCTTCTCGTTATAACCACAGACAAAAAAATGTCACTGTCACGTCTACTCCACCATCAAAATGACAATCTAAAGAAGCGCGCGAATGTTTGAAAAAGAGGCAATGAAAAAAGGAGACGCGACGTTCAAACTTATTTCAAACAAATCAAACCTTTTTCAAAGGAAATAAATGTTATATATGAATTTGAAGCGAAAATGTATGGGTCGCGCCCAGTCGCGCCGCTTGGCGATCGCATCAATGTTATTATAGTTTTACGGTAGCTATTGTCTACTCAATACTCATTGATTAGGATACAATGCAGTGAGACGCCCTGTGTGGTAAATAATTATATTCTCTGTTGTGGTCTAGTGTAGCCAAAATGGGAGATATTGTATGCACCTTAGTGGGAGATGTCCCTTATCACAGAATATGGGGAATATTCTTTAGTTAGTTAATTACGGATGTAAGCGGGGCGGGTTATAGATGTAAAAACCGATTCAAAACTTTTTAAATGAAAAACGATCAGGATTTAGAATAGTAACTCTAGCTAGGTATTCTAAAAAAAAATCGTTTTAAACGGTTGAAAACTCGCCTGCAAAAATAAAAGAACTATGTTTTACACTTCATTAGGGGCAATTTTTGGTCACCTGACGTCATCTTTCGTTTTAATTAGTTTAAAGAAAATCAATAGAAAGTAGGTACCTACCTACCGACATTACCTACTAAACGAAAACGTAAAAGGTAAGCCGTTCGTTTTGCTTGCGCATGAAAGAGACAACGTTTGAGAGTGCGAGAGCGTGATATTTATTTATATCGATTGAAAACAATGAAAAAAATGTTTATTTACCAACACAAATTTTAACGTATCAATAGATTTTGTATAACTTAAGGTACTACATACTCGTATATCGATACCTACGCTTGGTCGGACGGACCAGTGTTCTATTCTATTTTTTAGGGAAAGATTACAGTAACTTAAAATAGAATTAAAAAGTACATATTTACCGAATTATAGTAATATATAATATACCTGAGCCATATTACAAAACACGTATTATATTTTTCTTAAATCCTTTATTAAAACAACTTTTCACCTCGGAGCAAATATTTTGCTATTTATAAAAGAGGTCGAATGTCAGAAACTCATTTTGGTCAACAACCATGGAGGCATAGGTTATTATGGTACTATACTAACTAGCCAGTTATTATGGTACTATACTAACTAGCCAGTTATTATGGTACTATACTAACTAGCCAGTTATTATGGTACTATAGGTACTAACTGCATGCATGGAGGGTTAGATTAGATGCATACTGTTTTTTTAGATTATATTCAAAACGATGCGTTGGTTCTAACGAAACCCTCTGCGCGCGAGTCATACTCGCACTTGCCAGATCTTGTTCAGTTTTCTTTCGTGCCCACTTCTTTTTTTCAGCAGAGCAGATTTGAATATACCAACCTGTTTTGGTGTGCCGCGTTAGTGTTACTAAGCTATGGGAAAACGACCAAATGGCGTCAGTAAAGACGTATCAATATTGGTACCTGTCCGTAACGCTGGTGCTCAATGTAAATGCAAATTTTAATGCATTTTGAGGAATCAATCATGCAGCGTAAGTTATGGATAATTTTTTGTACCAGACGGTGCATGATACACAGTGTAGGTATAACCCAATTTGCACACGCTGAAAGGAGACCGTTTTGTCAGTTTTCCTCAGAATTTAAGGTTATATTTTTTACTGACTTCAAGAGGAGATTCTATATTCAGCTGTATGATTTTTTTTAGATACCTATGAGACTGATCAATTATGGACCGATTTTGAAAATTATTTCGCTATTGTATAGCTAGCGGATTAAAACGGCTTTTGCACTTAGGGAGAGAGTATTTCTGAGAGTATTTTTGCATCTAAGAGCAAAAATACTCTTTCCGAGATGGGTGGGGGGATGAAAAACGTATTGAAAACATCATTACATGATAATTTTCAGAATCGGTAACAAATTGTTTACATTTAACAGTGACAGAATAGCTTCCCACAAGCTTTGTACGAGTGGTCCGCTTGCTGTCTGCCATCTGATGCCGTTCAAAGATTTAAGATTTAATTTAAATCTTCTAAATTTTACGAGGTAAAGCCTATTTTTGAATGCACTTATTTTAGTGCTGCAGTGGTGCTTTCAGATGTGCGACAAGCATACGAGTGCTATATTTATGAGACACATCCAGAGAGAGAGAGAGAGAGAGATTCTTATTTCAGGTTTTTTGTTATTAATGCGAGTAACTCGCACTGGGGCAATGGCAGCGCATCCCGTACTGAGGGAAGGTTGCAGGTTCAAGTCCCGTAGATGTCGAAATTTCTTTGAGACTTTATTTTAAAAAAATCATTAAAACAACCAATAATCTTATCGAAATCAACAAGCTCTATTAAGAAAAAAAATTACCTACAATCAAATAATAGAATTAAATTAAAACTAGTATTTACAACTGAAAGAATTGAGCTAACTGCAGACTGTTGGAAACAATCTACAGGTAGCTCGCTCTTACCTTTATTAATTTACTTTTCACGGGCATCACTGTTATGAACTCCGCTAGAAATGTACGAAAATTATTAAATTCTAATTAATAGAGAACAATGAAAGAAAGAGAGATGCGACAGACAGAGACAGATGGAATGGATGGCTTTCGCGGTGGGTGTGGCCAGATCAAGGCCAACCTTCGGTAACCAGCCCACTTGGTTTAACAGTTTAAAAATGTTAAATTCAATGGTAAATTTATTGATGACCTCGGTGGCGCAGTGGGGTAAGGTCCGCCTGCGACGCAGAAGTTTGCGGGTTCGATTCCCGCCTCGGAACAAATGTTTGTACATTATATTAAGTTGGTAAGTATAACAGTTACTTAATACGTAGCAGAAGCTCTGCTTAGCTTGGGGCTAGAGGATGCTGTGTGGCATAGACAAAAATAAATCAAAGACGCTGATTGGGTTTATTTGTATTCTCTATTGGTAAAGAAATATGTTTGCATGTATATTTTTGTATATATTGATGTTTTTATTGTGACATTTTATATTGAAAAGTAGATAATTTAATCAATCACGACATTTCTAAACGTGACGTCACCGTTCACCTTTCTACGTGAAGCTTTAGCGGGATATCTTTTTTGAAAGAAAGCAAATTATTTATTAGACACAACACACAAACAACTAACATGATGGCTTTACAATACAATACAATATACTTTATTGCACACCAATTAATAAAAAAAATACATATACTACAGAAAACAAAAACAATAACAAATAATGTACAATGGGCGGCCTTATTGCTAAGAGCGATCTCTGCCAGGCAACCTTAGAATGGACAAGAAGTGATAGAAAAAGTATAGACGGTGGCGTGTAAATAGAATACTGCTGCTTTATCATTTACTTGTTTCTTATCTCACTAATCTCACTAATATTATAAACGTGAAAGTTTAGATGGATGGATAGATGGATGGATGTTTGTTCCTTTATCACGCCAGAACGGCTGAACGGATCTGGTTGAAATTTGGCACAGAGATAGATTATAGTCTGGAATAGAACATAGGCTACTTTTTATCCCGGAATTCCCACGGGAACGGGAACTACGCGGGTGAAACTGCAAGGCGCTGCTAGTTTTATTATAATTTTAGGAACAGAAGCACTTTGAATTGAAAAACTGAGCTGTGACGTCACAGAAAAAGAGCAGCGTTTGATCACCCGAAAGTGACGGCAGTTTTTTTTTGTTTTTTCCCTGACACTTTCATGGGCCAAGACACAGAAGTCGATCTGCGGGTCCGAGTCGCAGTGAATGCGTTAATAATTTAAGAAATTGTGAGTGTTATATTGTTTTTCGGTAATGTTATAACATTAAACAACCTATACTAACGTATAGGTACATTTAATTTTTTTTTTTTTTTTTTTTTTTTTCATTTTCATCCACGTGGAATTAGATTTCTCAACTTATCCTTATAGACTTTGGACTGTACATAGTGTACATTGTCCCAATGTGATGTCACAGGATCTGGACAGACAACTTAAATAGTGTTTAAATTTTTCTCGCAATAGAGCCATTTTTTCACGTGGTGTATGGCAATGCAAGTGGCCCCGCCGTCTTGCTGGTACTAAATATCCTGGAGATCGCAGGCTTCAATTTAAGGAAAAAAACCGGCTAAGTGCGACTCGGACTCGCACACGAAGGGCTCCGTACCATTATCTATAAAAACGGCAAAAAAATCACGTTTGTTGTATGAGAGCCCCCTTAAATATTCATTTTGCTCTGTTTTTTAGTATTTGTTGTTATAGCGGCAACAGAAATACATCATCTGTGAAAATTTCAACTCTCTAACTAGCACGGTTCATGAGATACAGCCTGGTGACAGACGGACAAACGGACAGCGAAGTCTTAGTAATAGGGTCCCGTTTCTACCCTTTGGGTACGGAACCCTAAAAATGGTCCGTTTATCACGGCATGATAACGTTCGTCATTGATAGCTCGTAAAATATTAACATGCCTTAAATTTAAATTAATGTTTGACTGTAAAAAAGTTAAATCATTGAATATCCAATATTATTTGGACACGTTAAAATGGGGGAATATATCCCCAGTTATCCCGGAGAAGTAATTACTGACGCGGTGAAGCACGGCGGTGTCGGGTGTCGGCCGGTGTGGCCCTGTCTTTTACGAGTACCACAGCTTTTACTGAGTATACCTGGGTACGTTGGCAAAATAAGCTGGAGATATGGTGTTGAGCAATGTTTTAATCAACTTTGAAAAATCAGGAGGTTGTATGTTTTTTAGTCACTACAGGGTTATAGGTAAATTAGTGACAATACGTGAACTGCAGGTTCAGCCCATCATCACAAACACGTTGGTGAAGACGCCAGGTCTTAATTCTTAATTTTGGTATTGGTAATGGGTGCCCCCCGCAATTCAATAATCGTTCGTTAGAGGTTTTATTTGAAACTCAACTTAAAATCAGCTCTGCCCTGAATTAACAGAAGTTATGAGAGTGAAAGATCGAGAAGATGCTTTTTCATTTGTTATCAGAGGTGACTTATATTTTTTTTTAGAATTTGGACTTGGCGCCTTCACGAACGTGTTTGTGATGATGGGCAGGACCTGCAGTTCACGTATTGTCACTAATTTACCAATAACCCTGTATATGCGAGGACATTATAGTTAAGTAGTAAATTTACATAAATAGTGTGTATAACTGTTCTTCGGATAAAATAAAATAAAAACATTCGGCTGCATGTATTTTTTTAGCCGGGTATAGTGCTTTTTAGGTACGAAATAATTTGAGTTTTTAATAGAAGTTTATTATTTGTTGGTTGTTGACAGACGTTCGAAACCCTAGGCGCGCGGGTTACACTCGCACTTGACGGATTTTGTATTACGTATGTTCGTCGATTTCTTCGTCTTCTATTCCCGAAGGATTTATCCCCAAAAAATTTAAATGCAGGAATTTGAAGTCAATACAATACATAATGCTGGATGCGTCAAGCTGAAGACAGGGCGCTATGGTGCTCATTAGGGGAGGCCTAAGTCCAACAGTGGACTACTATAGGCTGATGATGGTGATACATTTAAATTAGGTACGGTCTACATACTTATTGAAAAAGAATCGTCAAAAAAATTGATAAGATAGAGCTCTACGGTGGAATCATCGAAAAGGCAATAAAAATATATTCTCACGCTACATTTTCCCGCAATACAGTATAGATAACTAAACTTTGACAATAACAATAATGTAGAGCAATAAAATAACAATAGAGTGACAATTATTACACTTCCGTTGCAAAAGGAAGCACCTCATCTAGCGCGAATGAAAATTGTAAGTGACCCTTCTTGCGACTGCGGTGATGAATTTAGTGACGAAAATCATATATTTTTTTCTTGTAACAAATACGACTATAGCTCCTTCTATAGTGATCTCATCTCCCTCCATATTCCACTCCCTATAAATACCTACACTACGTTTGTCGAGTCGCGAGTCATTTTAAAAACACCGATGGTAAAAAAGTCTTTTAAATTGGACACTATCTCTACTAATCTAGAGGTAGCTCAACTGACCCATTATCAAAACCACCGGAAGTCAAAGTCAATAACTTTATTTCTTTAGGCTTACAAAATAAGCACTTGCACAAGTCAAATTTTATAGGTACTATAAACAAAAAAGCTTTTAATAACCCTGTATAACTTCCACTCCGTCTAACGTAATCTCGAAAACCTTAAACCATTAATTTACGGAACCCCAAAAGCAAAAACACTGATAACAAAACCATCATACCTATTAGGTCATTACGTAGCATATTGTTAGCGCCATGGCACCCCATAAAGTTTAAATAGGCACACGCCCTCCTTGCTAACTACTAACTATTCTGTGTCACCCCCTTGTAATATCCCCTTGATGTAGAGTAGCGGTGGTGGTGTAGATAAGTAATATTGATTTATTACTATTCACGGGGTATTTTTTATCATACAGACTAACGGATATAGTTTTATGAGTAGAGCGAATTTTTTAACCCTCGAGAGATGTATGGGTCGTTTTGACCCATGGCTAACAATTTTTTTTTTCGTTTGTACCTAGTATAATTTTTTTTTGTATATTAGGAATTTTAGTATTATATTTTGCAAACCTAATACAATGTGAGATCTTACAAAAATCACTTATGCCAGGTATTAGGAGCCCTGCTAGGGCGCAATGCAACTTGAGAGGTGGCTTAGCCATTTACTTAATTATCACAATTAAAGTAGGTACCTAATTTATTATACTTAATTGCATAGAAATAATAATTTTAAATCTAGGTTGATTACTAGTTCATTTTTTTAATTATCTAGTGTATCATCCATGAATTCTTGAATCGAATATTATGTTTTATTTAGAAGTAGGTTTTTAAGTTTGTTTTTAAATGTAATATCTTTTTCGGATTGCTTTATTATTGCTTGGGATTTTATTTTAGATTTTAATTGAATGGTAATAATGACTTTTTTTGTATATTTCTAGTATAGGTTCTCGGAGAATTAATTTGTCTTTACGCCGAGAGCTTTTGTTGTATTGGAAGTAGGATAAATGATTGCGAACAAAGAGTGATATATTTTTTTACAAGTATAGCGTAGATAAATTGCTTTGATCAATGTTATAATATTTTTTTTTTTATACTTCAGCATAGAGGAAGTAACAATCATGTTCTAATTTAAAAGACCTACTTTCTTTGTAGTGAGAAGTAATGTACTTTCATACGCCTTTGCCATAATTCCACCTCATTTAACGAGATAGACGAAAAAAAAACAAGATAAGGTTACATCTGCTATTCTGCCAAGAAAAAAAAACCCGAACAATGTCTTATCTGCTCTCTATGGTATTATCTCGAGATCTTAACAAAAAAGAGGTTGTATTAAGATCTTTGGATCTCGTTAATACAATAATAGTTTGTATTTGTATTGTATTGATCTATTGAGAGTCTTGACTGCTGTTGAGGACTTCGTGAGAGAGTAGGGGTGAGGGTTGAAGTGTTTTTATCAGAAAGGGTTCTGTATACGATTTTTAAAGAGTAGATGGGTACCTAGCGCAGCAGGAGTACTTATAGTAGAAACTGTAGGTGTAGATCAAAATAACATTTTACCTACCTCTATGCACGAAATAAAATTAGATTGAATGAATTTTTTTGAGTGCAACCCGCACTTTGGGTATCCTCAGATACCCAAAGTGCGATACCCGGGTGTGCTCTAAATAACTAAGCCACGAAACTTTAGTCGGTTCATCCGAAAATCAAAATCTGTAAGAGGTCCCAGGGATTTTCGATTGAACCGACTACTAAGGTTTCGTGGCTTAGTTGGTTAGAGCACACCCGTACTGAGGGTGGGGAGCGGGTTCGAGTCCCGCTGAAATCGAAAATTTTTGGGAACTTATTTCATTTCTTAGATTGAATGAAGATACATATTAGATAGATTACTTACACAGTCATTTAATAAAGCTGTGTTTTCTGCAGCATTATATTTATAAAAGATTTTTTTTGTTGTGATTGTGGGTTTAGTTACTTATGGCACTTACCTACCTCGGTTAGGTAGGAGGTACCACATTAAGTGTAAATGTTAGAAGCTGATAATCGATTAAAAAGTTCTTTGGCTGCTTGTTACTGTTATACATTCTACATACATAGATACACGTAGAGAGTGCGCGTAATACATGCCGAACTCAGACGGTGAGATGGAAGGTGAAATTAAATTATTGTGTCTGCAGTGGGATAAGATAACCCAGGGTTAAAACGAAATTATTAAAACCAAGATGAAAAATATTTATAGATATTTAGCCGAATAAAACAAATAGAAGAGCAGATCTCTATGACTAATTTTGCTCCAGATTCCAAGGAACCCTAAACCAACCCCCATGTCTACACATCTCACGCCGCCATCAAAAACAAGATGTCTACCGCTAAACATTACCAACAAAAGGGCACTAACTCAAAAGCTCTTCACAATGGCGCCAAATAACCGTGTAATAACCTATTGAACGCGCTAACTTTCAACTTACCACTGCAATTTCTACTTTATAGTACAAACTATAGACGTCATTTTAAAGCGAGCTAGTTGTCTATGGTTGATACGATTTATTTTTTCAGTTTTTTGGAGGCAAAGATGAAAGAATAGAGACAAAATGAGCAAACGTAACGCGGTTCCTCTAATTATTGTGTTTGGTTTTATAGTCATGGGATCTGGGGAGTGGGGATTGTAACTCGATAAATATAAAAAATATATATAATTGGGTTGCAGAAAATTGGTTAAACACGACCCATGTGAATTTTTTGGCCTAATGTTGGTACATACCTAATCAACGTCTTTTTGTAGAAGAACAATAAAATAAGGTACCTACCTATTCAAGGTGACATGGTCTCTAAAGGAAAGGATTTGTAACGAGTAAATCCGACAGAGAACCAAAGTTATCGACATAGCCCTAAGAATTTGCAAGCTGAAAGGGCAGTAGGCCGGCCATATCTCCTGAAGAACCGACGTTCTTGAGTGGAGACCACGACTCGGTAAACGTAGTGTAGGACGCCCTCCAGTCAGATAGGATGACGACCTGCGAAAGACTGCAGATGCTGGATGCGTCAAGCTGAAGACAGGGCGCTATGGCGCTCATTTCGAGAGGCCTATGTCCAGCTGTGGACAAAGGCTGATGATAATGATGATTCAAGTTGACAATAGTACTAAAAATTTTAATTATACGCAAAAAATATAAACTATCACGCAGTAGCTACATAACCTAAAATTAATAAGACATTATCAAACAACGCTTTTGGAAATTTGACCTTGCGACTTTTGCCATTAACACCTAAATATCATTGACCGTTGAATACAGACAGGCTTAGAAAAAGGTTAACTTCTAAAAGAAATCCTGTAATCACCACAACTATCGATACTCCCTTCCCATCCTTAACCCGTTCAAATTCCAATCTAAACACTCGTTATTATTTGTACATGTGGTCATTTGAGCCCCATTCATTACAGCCAGAAAAGTCTTAATCAAATGTCACGTTTGCTAGGATGACAATGCGTTTCAGTGCATTGAGTCTTGCATGTGCGTGCTTTCATTATATTTTTTATTGCCACCGATGCGACGCACGCGGACGACTTCTATCTGCTTCAGCTGGCATGGCAGTGAATGTGTTAAACCACAAAATAAAATAGGCATCTACTGTAATACTAATAGTAGGTAGGTACCCATAGGTAATAAAACAATACCTAGTAATTTGTAAGGTATTTGTAATAATAATAAATAAATAAATAAAATCTGGACAATTCACACAGCACACAGACGACCTCTGTGGCGCGGTGGGCGACGACGGTCTGCCTGCGACGTAGGAGGTTGCGGGTTCGGTTCTCGCCTCGGGACAAATGTGTGTGCGATCTGCAGACATTTGTTCAGGGTGTTCTAGTCGTTTTCTATGTATAATAAAAAATACCTATCTATGTGTTGTATTATATTATGTATATCAGTTATCTAGTACCCATAACACAAGCTCTGCTTAGCTTGGGGCTAGATAATGCTGTGTGCATTGTCCAGTATTTTTTTTAAATTCATTCTCTAGCCCCAAGCTAAGCTGAGCTTGTGTTATGGGTACTAGATAACTGATATACATTATATAATACAACACATAGATAGATATTTTTTAGATAACTGATATCCATAATACAGTACCTATGATACATAGATAGATATTTTTTATTATTCATAGAAAACGACCAGAAAACTCGGAGCAAATACCTGCAGATCGTACAAATATTTGTCCCAAGGTGGGAATCAAACCAGCAACCTCCTGCGTCGCAGACAATAAGAGGACATACCTATTGTCCTCTATTAAGTAGCTATTTCTATTAAATAGGTACCTATATCCAGTAAAAATAGAGCTATTTAAATATATATAATACAAATAATTGTATATTAAACATTAACAATTTCAAGAAAAAGTTGAATGGTGGATTTAGAGTTTATGCTAGAAACAAGAATTAAAAGTACCTACTTCGTAAGTGTCACTTTTTAGTAAAAAAAATAAAGACACTTACAAAACTTTATAGGAATCTTCTGATAGGAAAGGATGAACCGGACTTAAGTCCCCCTGTCTGAAATTCTTTAAGTCGAGCTTGGAAGATAACTTAGAAGTACCTAGTTTCAAAAACTTAATAAACGATTAAAGTAGATAGAACCTAGGCACATTAGCGTTTTTCAAAAGTAAACTACTGATAGGTAATTTATGTAGAAAAATTCTTTACCGATCGTTACATCACAATATTTTCTCCATGTTTCCTCGTAATGATTTAACGCAGTCAGCTGTTAGTCTGCTAAAGTGGGTTGGATATTTTTACCCGGCGTGTTTTCAGAAATCCGGCGCCCGTCATAGTCAAGAATCCACCCACATAACAATTTCAATTGTTGAATCCGCTGAAAAATGGCGATCCTACACACGGACCAATGGAAGGCGTTACCCTTCACGAACCAAAAATAATCTCATTGGATGAACGCATCACCTCAATTCAGAACGACCAATCGGAGAGCGTAACGGAAGTTGGAGTCAAACCAGTTCCATTTTAGCCCTCGGGTCGCACGCACGTATTTCAAAAACGGAATTTCGAAAAAAAATCAAAATCGGAACTCTTTGTTGCTATCAGCCAGTGTTATTGTTTAGAGCTTGATTCTATTTGAATTTGGCTAGTTTCGTTCTGTTGGTATTCGATTGCGTAAATAGGTTGTGTTTCGTCATTCGTGCAAGAATTATTTTTAGCATTTAGCTTGTTAAAGCTTGTTGGTGTGATGTGAGGCGGATCTTAATTTAGCTGTTGCACATGAGTGTGAGTATGCCACGGGATGTCTTCCTTATTTTCGAACTGGCCGAGCGGTCGCATGTTTCTTTAATGCCAAGTCTGAGTCAGTAAAAACGTAACCCTCCTTGTGCAGTCGGGTAAAAAACGGATGCTCCACGCTGCAGGATTGAGGATATTACATGCAATAGAAGTAAACACAGTAAAAATACAGTAGGGAGAGCTACTTTTAATTACTAGCTCTACCTAGCTCTACCTACTGTACTCATTAGTACCTACTAATAAACTTCTGCCTATAAAATAAGTTATGTTATAAAAGTTGATATTAACTTTCAATATTATTCATTTAGTTTCCCTAGCCTGGTCACGGCACACAAAAAAATAATCGGAGAAATAATAGGAGTTATATAATACTAGCAGCGCCTCGCGGTTTCACCCGCGTAGTTCCCGTTCCCGTAGGAATTTTGGGATAAAAAGTAGCCTATGTCCTATTCCAGACTATAATATATCTCTGTGCCAAATTTCATACAGATCCGTTTTGCCGTTCCGGCGTGATAAAGGAACAAACATCCATCCATCCATCTAAACTTTCACGTTTATAATATTAGTGAGAAGTGAGATTAAGACCCAAAACAATAATCGACGAAGAAGTTATATTATACTAAGACCCAAAACAATAATCAACGAAGAAGTTATATTATACTAAGACCCAAAACAATAATCAACGAAGAAGTATTACATTGGATTATTAATAAATTTTATAGTATTTTTTTATACCTTAGTTTTGAAGTGTCATAAACAATTGGTAAGGATCAAATAATATTTTTATAATCTGATAGGAAAGGATTTGAGCTACAACAAGCGAGATTGTTTTTCGAAAAGTTGTAAAATTTAGCGACGTAGGTTACTAAAGTACATAAATAAAACAAAATCATACGCACGAAATTCTTTTACTAAGGTAGGTACCTACAGCAACCCGTTTATCAAAAGTTGTAAAGAAATATTTTAAACCGTTTTAAACGTTATAAAATTATAAATTAAAAAATCTTTAGAACTCCATGGTACTTAGGTTTAGCTAGCTACAAATTTCTGACGAGTCCTACCTAGAGTCCTGTAAGGTCTAATGTAAAGGATATAAAGTAGGTAGGTACTTTGAATGTTGAGTTTTTTATTTAAGATTAACATTTTATAGTGTGGGCTGGCCATATGGCGAGAAGAACCGACAACCGCTGGGGTAAACGTGTTCTTGAGTGGAGACCGCGACTCGGCACACGTAGTGTAGGACGCCCTCCGACCAGGTGGGATGATGATTTGCGAAAGACAGCTGGCAGATGCTGGATGCGGCAATCTGAAGACAGGGCGCGATGGCGCTCATTAGGGGAGGCCTATGTCCAGCAGTGGACTGATATAGGCTGACGATGATGATGATGAACATTTTATAGATAATATATAAGTAAGTTTTTTAATTAATCAAGGCACTGTAGCTCGTGTAAAGTCTTTGGTAGGTGCCTCGGTACTTTAAAATATTAACTCTAAATCAAAAACATAAAATTCAAAGTGCTTTATATCCTTTAGATTAGACCTTACAGGACTCTAGGACACGTCAGCAATTTCAAAAAACATAGATACAAAAAAAACGTAAAGATCGTACTTGTCTATACTTAATCTCACTAATATTATAAACGTGAAAGTTTAGATGGATGGATAGATAGATGGATGGATGTTTGTTCCTTTATCACGCCAGAACGGCAAAACGGATCTGGATGAAATTTGGCACAGAGATAGATTATAGTCTGGAATCTCACTAATATTATAAACGTGAAAGTTTAGATGGATGGATAGATAGATGGATGGATGTTTGTTCCTTTATCACGCCAGAACGGCAAAACGGATCTGGATGAAATTTGGCACAGAGATAGATTATAGTCTGGAATAGGACATAGGCTACTTTTTATCCCGAAATTCCTACGGGAACGGGAACTACGCGGGTGAAACCGCGAGGCGCTGCTAGTTTAACATAAATATAACTAAATTGGTTTTATGAAGAAGATAATAATAATTTGATAGAAACTAGTAAACATATTTCTGTATTTTGAAACTACTGACAACGATCTCAACAACCAATGCGTTGGTTGTTTTGTTTTTTGTCACGGATGACATTACGTTGCAACGTAATGTCATCCGTGACAAAAAACAAAATTAAAAACCGTATAACCAACAAACCTAAGTTTTTTACGATCAATTAATTAAAATATTAAATAAAATAATACTCGAATAACATATGTTCTGTGTGTTCTAAAGTTTATTGTATCAGAATATCGTAACTTTTGGTGTAAAATGTTCCAACATGGTCATTAATTAGGGCCCCGCGGGGCGACGGCCATAAAAGTATTATTTTATGCCCATTTGATAAGATCACGGGAGGATTGAGTTAGGCCTATTTGAGCCCGGCCTTTTATTTGATTACTTGCCCTGTCAATTGAAAACATGAATTATGTTAACTCTTCCGTTGTTAATTCTGGGAAAAGACACTTTGGATGCTGTGACGATTTTTAAGAGATAGTGGTTTTTTCTACGCTTGTTACTTATAATTAAGGTAGGTATGTACTTTAAATTGGTAGAAAAACCTATCTGCTTGGTTTTTCGATGAAAACATTTTTTAAATTTAATAAAAAAAAAAAAAAATTTTTAGACACCTTATTTAACAAGCTAATTGTTAAATAAGGTGTCTAAAAATAATTAAATTGGATTTATATTGGGCCAACGATACAAATACAAAAAGGTATTCAGGATTTACATATTTACCTACGTTAGAAAATGAACGATAATTGCCATCTTGGTTTTTTGCAAACAGCAAAAAATTTGCTTTACAAAAAATGAAAAAATTCATATTGAAATTTTCGGAAGTACCTATAGGTAGTTTTAATCCGAAGTAATGTTTCAGGCTATCGTGGTTATGAATCGTCAAATTTCCGAACAAACGGAAATTCTAATTTTCTTCTGATTTTAAATTAAAAGAAATTAATTAAACTCTAAATTAAAAAAAATCAGATTCTAAAATCAAATCGCTAATAGTGCGGTGATCGTTCCCGCTGGCGCGTAGCAAACTGTCGATAAATCTTGTGTTTTACAGCTGGTGTTGGTCGATAAGGATCTGAACGCCACGTGGGGTATAGTGACGGGGTATCGACCACCTACGTTTTTGTACTTGTCGTAGTATTGCATTACATCTGTTTATTTTATGCACAGAATTTTAATTGTTATTTGTTATGTCTAGGCGCTAGCTTATGCTGAGTAATATATTTTATTGTATCGCAGTTTATTTGATTAGTTGGTATATCTAGAAACTTACTGGGTATCCAGCCACTTAGGTATCTACTATACTTGCAGATATGTAAACGTGAACTTAATATTTGTCTGCGAACGAAACACTAAGTTCCTCATACTTAAACATTAAGATATCTATATTTAACATGAATAAAGAGGCAAATGAACTCTAGTTATTTAAAGATGGTAAGCAATTTTAGGACAGTTTTTGGAGCATGTGGCAACCATGCTCTAAATGTATTATTTACCTATGTGCTGCTGCGAAATTAGTTTTTCTGGGTGATATAAAATTAAGTGTCGTAAAATATGAGAGGATATAATTTGGTTGACGAGGCCCAATTGGGTGACGGCCAAAATTTGACAATGTAAACAGTAAAACGCCACCTAGATACCTCAATGACTTTATTTTAAAATTAGTAGATACCAACGCCTACATCTTTTTAACATGAAACCAGTCTAATACACTACCTATTTTAACGAAAGATTTGGAACTTTGCAACTTTTGATTATGAATTTTGATTTATTTATTTCACACATACTTCCACTGCTTAATATGCCGCCCCCAACAAGAGGGGCAGGCGGATAGGAGATCGCACTGGAGGTGTTAAAATGCACTGAAGACGGCAGCTGCCCTTATTCTGTTTCCCTTATTCAACACTTACGACATACACGCTCAGTTGGACCCGCGACGGCTACGACAATTTTAGTTTATTTATCAGTAGGTACGTTATAAATATTGATTACATGAATAGGTCGTTAATATTATATAGGATGATCTCGGATATCAAAATGATTAAAAGTAAGCGCATTTATAGAGCCACTTGAGATATTCATCGACTTTACCACATCCCTAGCAGCCCGTCAACTCCATACATCAGCAGGGCCTCCCTTGCGATGGTGTCGATGATAAAAATTACTTAAAACACCAAACATTTAACATGCTTGCCCCTTCACGACCCTCTTCCATCTCCCTCCCGCGACATTTTTCAAAGATGACAGAACGAGATAGAGATGTAGGCATTTGAATATAGAATTTTAATCTTTGTCACCTAAAAGGATTGTTTATAATAAGAATTTTTATGAAGGATAACCTGTTTTGTAATCCTCAAATCACAAAAAGTCTAGATTACCTGTCGCGCGCCGGGTGACCAATTTTTATACCTAGGCCTAGGGATATACTCCGAGTGGATGTAACTGGGACACTTTCTCCCATTTCGTTCCTATGAGATCCTTGAGTAACGAGTTATTTATAACCATCTGTTTTAATTGTAAACACTTAAACAAGTAGGTATACCTACTAATTTTCTTTGTTAGTAACGAAGATTGACATTTTATCTAGACGGCATATTCAGTTGTAGTACTCAAATCTTTAGGCCTACTCTTGTGGAAGATTCTAGATCTTTTTTTACTCAATTCATCCAACGGCTGGATAAACGACTTCCCGTAATCCTTTACTGTATTTGCAATCTCTGTTTTTAAACACAAAGTGCTTTATTTTCTTTACACCTTACAGGGCTCTTCAACACGTCAGAAAGAAATGTATATTCTTGACTAGGTACTAGAGCACTACCACATTTTTTTGTACAAAACCTTACAACCTTTCTAAAATTTATATAAAATTGTATAAATCTTTGTCTCCATCTCGAGCAGACGAAGTACGTGAGAATATTTTGGAGGTAAAATAATGTATGGAAGTTAATTGATGACGGCAACTTAGATCTTGTGATTGTCTTAGCTTAGATTTGATTTACAGCAAGTCGACCGTTACGTTAGAAAAAAGACAAACAGCAGTAAATTTTTGTGTTTTTGTTTTTACTTAAAAAAAACTTATGTTAGATATGAAAAAACTAACTGAAGAGAGCTTCTTTATTGTTTTTGGTAACTTCGTAAGTTTTGTGTTTTAAACTAGGTCTAAGAAGTAAGAAGTCAGAAATGTGCGGTGAAGTTGTGTTAAGTCAATTTCAATTAATAGAATGTTACTTTAATTATATTAATAAATAAAAATAATTATTCATTGGCCTATGCCCAGTAGTGGACTAATAGGCTGATGATGATGATGATGATTATAATTAATATGTACGATGACTCACATTAATTGAATTAAAAGAACTTAAAAAAAATTTTACAATCTTTATTAACAAAGAAAATTACAATCAAATAATAGAACTAAATTAAAACCAGTATTTACAATTGAAACAATTGAGCTAACTGCAGACTGTTGCAAACAATCTACAAGTAGCTCAACTGATCCATATCAATACCAGTCGGAAGCGTGCCCAAGACATTATGTTGCTTGATTTAATCATAAAATAATAAAATTATTGAATACACAAACAAATAAATAACAAAATTAACCCTCAATCAATCCGTTATGTGTTTTCATACTGATTAGAAAGAAATCTCAATGTCAACTCAGTTTGTCTCTGATTTAAACTATCCTAATTCAATTATGCTTAAAACAGATGAATTTATAGTATTAATTTCAATGGCTTGGGAAACAATCGATTCTAGATAATCTATTATTGTCATCTTAAATCAACAACATACTTCACCTTGTAATAAAATATAATAAATAAAAATATTGGTAATAAAATTTAACTTTGTTATAAAATATATTTATAAGTTTAAACATAAAATAAAACATATAACCTACAGCTCATTAAACTCTGTTGACACACTCAGAATCTTAATGTTGTTTTTTTATTGTTACAGGTAACAAAAGGCGTTTTAAAATGAGAAAAAAAAAGAAATGCGATCGTAAATAAAGCCCTGACTTTAGAAGCATTTAATATTTTTATTTAAACGTAATTAAGTGGACCGATACTGAAAGCAGAAACTGTTTACTCAAAACAAACGTTCGTTTCCAAAAACTGAACTTAAATAAGTAATCGACTTAAAAGCTGGTCGTTTTTGTTTAAACATCTCGGCACTGATGCCTTTGTGTTTATTAAGCTGCTCTTAAAAGTTAAGACAAAAACAAGGAGACAAAAAAGAACATTGCATTTACCGTTAGTTAAACTGTCAAAAATCAGTAGATTGTGATTGACGTAAAAACTTCTAATAATATCGTATTTTAGTGATTGTTTGAATGACAAAGTTAGATTTCTAGTAAAAAGCGAAGTGTAGTCACTAAAAACAAAAAATAAACGTGTGAAGTGACCTTAAATCCGTGAAAAAGTGCCGCTCCAATACTAAATTAGTTAAAAAGTGTTGCCACTCTTAAATTCTATAAAAAACCGGTGGTGTTATAAAAAGTGTATCAATAAAGTATCAAAGTGGCTGGGGACGAGCATTTGGACATGCTGGGGGGGCAGGAGTGGGGACAGCGTGAGGCTACCCCCCCTAGAGATGCCCCCCTGCCAAGCTTCGGGTTCACACAGGAGCAGGTCGCGTGCGTTTGCGAGGTGAGTGGGCTTTTTATGCCGTTTGTGTGCTTTTGAACTTGTGGGGGGTTTAAATAATGTCTGAAGGTCGTGTGTAGAATTTCATGATTTATTTTTGAATAGTTTTTGCTTGAGGCTTGCTTGAGGCACGCGTTGTTTAAATGAAAACGCGTATTTTTAAAGGTTATATCTATCACATGAGAACTTATTACGGGCTATGAACTAACATATTATTATGCGTTATTAGCTTCTGCCCGCGGCTTCGCACGCACTTTACCGGCATAAAAAGTAGCCTATGTCCGACCCCGGGATACCATCCCTGCCAAATTTCATTAATATCTGTTCAGCGAACAAAATCAATGACACTTTGTTTCTTATTTGATAATCTATAAAACTGTTTATGTATAAAATTTGACTTGTCTAAGTGCTTATTTTGTAAGCCTAAAGAAATAAAGTTATTGAATTTTGAATTTTGAATCAGCTGTTTTGGCGAGAAGAGGTAACAGACAGACAGATTTACGTTCAAGTTAATAATATAATTAAGCTATTTAGCATAAATAGATAAAGTAGTTTATAGTTATCACAATAATATTATTAATAAGTTTGGTATTTTGGATGGATGGATGGAATGTTTGTTACTCTTAACGCCAAAACAACTGAATGGATTTTCATTCAGTTGCTAGCCCAATGATAGCTAGCGGACAAAAGTTGCATTGCATCCGCTTCTCTGAGATAAAAAGGAGTCCTTTCCCAGGGTACAATCTAGATACCTATCTTCTTACTCAATTTCATTAAGATCCATTCAGCTATTAACAGACTTTCACATTTCTAATAATAGATAAGTAGGCATGGATGGATGGACATAAAGCCTACAGACGTAAAATTTGAATGTAAGTTGGGTCATCACATTATAACATTTATCACTGTCATAAATGTAAGAGGTACGATAAAAAACAATTGGCAAACATTGAAAGCTTTCCAAAAACTTAAATCGAAAAGTTATGCTGATTATTATTACTTACAATGTTTTTAATTTAAAAAGGTGCGCAATTTGCACATTACGAGTACATTACACTCCAATCCTACTGTTTCTTAGAATGACAAAGTTGCATTTTTGTGAGCAGAAAGTTATTCTGTTTAAATTGTAACGTTTCATACCTAAATTTTTTATATACCTATATTTTTTTTCAAACTACTAATTTTAATTTTATTTTTAGTTAGGTATGTTCAAAATGGGTAAAATATGACCCAGGCGCATTTAACAATGATTCGTGAAGAACACGAAATAATTTTTATATACGCAGATAAAATAGTCCTTTTAATATTATGCGATTGTTTCATTGACTAAAATTAATTTATGTTATTTTAAAAACATAAAATGTAATTATGATATTGTAATAAAGCGACCTCTGTGGCGCGATGGGCGAAGGTCTACCTGCGACGCAGGAGGTCGCGGGTTCGATTACCGCCTCGGGACAAATATTTGTACGATCTGCAGGTATTTGTTCCTGGTATTCTGGTCGTTTTCTATGTATAGTCAAAAATATCTACCTATGTATTTTATTGTATCATAGTATATCAGTTATCTAGTACCCATAACACAAGCTCTGCTTAGCTTGGGGCTAGATAATACTGTGTGAATTGTCCAGCATTATGAAAATTTTATTTATTTAAATTTGATATCTTACATTAATTTCATGAAACTTTTAAAGTAAAAACAGATACGATCCTTACCTGTCGGCCATTACACCACTAGCTTGATTGCTCCTCCCCTCCTCTATATCCGTATCCACGCCCCATGTAACCGGATATCCGGTGCGGTCGCCATGGCAACCGACTGTTTGTTTTGGCGGGAAGTCGTATGATTACGGGGTTATTCGCAAACGCCTAAGCACCTATGAGGCTATGGCTTAATAACACAAGAATTTTGGTTCTAAAGAAAAAATATCGAACAAGTACATTGGTGGAGTGTATAACGTTTTTTCGCCGCTTTTTAACCGACTTCGAAAAAGGCGGAGGTTGTATGATCGGATGTATGAATGTTTATTTTTGGTATGTTCCTCGATTTCTCTGTCAATTGAAGACAGATTTAGCAAATTCTTTTGCTATTATATCGACAATTTGACAACCTCTGTGGCGCGGTGGGCGACGACGTTCCGCCTGTGACGCAGCAGGTTGCGGGTTCGATTCCCGCCTCGGCACAAATGTGTGTACGAACTGCAGATATTAATAGTTCAGGGTGTTTTGGTAGTTTTCTACGTATAATAAATAAACCGGCCAAGTGCGAGTCAGACTCTTATCGATTCTTATCTAAACACATGAAAAAAACCGGTCAAGTGATTTTTTTGCCGTTTTTATAGATAATGGTACGGAACCCTTCGTGCGCGAGTCCGACTCGCACTTAGCCGGTTTTATTTTTTATTCTTCTACTTATAATCCTATAATGGTGATTCCTTCTTTACAAAAAACTTGTGTTGTATAAATAATCAATTTACCTACATATAAAGTCTCATTTAGATTCTATGTATACCTAGTGCTAATAAACAGTTAACAAAAATGAAAAGTTTTTATTTAATCGTTAAGTGCCAAAAATGCATTTAAAATTAATTGTTTTTAGTTTCGCGCGTAATTTGACGAAAATGCTGGTCGTAGTGCACGCCATATAATATTGCTTTGTGGTCATAACGTCATTTGTCTGTGCACCATAATCAAATGAGCTGATGTTGCTGATGACAGTTGATACTGTTTCGTTTACGCACTCAGCCGTATGACGTTATAACATTGCGCCTACTATCATGGTGTTAAAAAAACAGATAAAAAAACTTGAGAGGTGTCAAGGGACACCCGGATGGAACGAAGTTCCTTTCGATTAATTAGTGAAGGAATTGTATTTTTTTTTTTAAGTTATAATAAAAACTTTTTTTATTATTAACAAATATAATGTAACTAGATTTTTACATATGCGCGAGCTGCAAGCAGCTCGCGCATATGTAAGGTCAATTTGAACCTTATTCCTTTGTGATAATGTCGTATCTAACAATATAGCAAAACGTAAGTGTCGTTACATACCATAGACTTAGGAGTTTCTGGGGTCGCATTTACCATAGACTTACGAGTTTCGGTCTAGCCCCCTTTCGCAACGCGCGATAAGGAACTTCGTTCCAAAAACTGAACACTGAATTGAATTTTGAAATTGATTTTGTTAGGTATTTTATATTTTTTGGGCGCAGCGCACCAGCATTGCTATACAGCGGGGCAATGCAGCTAGCGTCTTGGGCACGCTCCGACTGGTATTGATATGGATCAGTTGAGCTACTTGTAGATTGTTTGCAACAGTCTGCAGTTAGCTCAATTGTTTCAATTGTAAATACTAGTTTTAATTTAATTTTATTATTTGATTGTAATTGTCTTTGTTATTAAAGGTATTTTATGAACTAAAACAAACATTTCCAGACTGCTTTGCCTAAGCTATCTGAATAATAGATTTTTAGATATTTTTCTCATATAGATTAAAATATCCCTATAAGTAACCTGTTTACTTATAAGTACTAACTAAGTTCCTTATATAAATTAGTATCAACATGTAGGTACCTACCCACGGTGCGGTGGAATAAATAAATAAAATGACATGTTAACAAAATAAATATTGTATTGTACCTCATCTTAACGTTGTCTAGAATGTAATTTGTTGTCAGTACCTAGGTACCTAGTTTTTTGTATTTTCGTGTAATCTACGAAACCCAAAGTTCTCCAGAATACCCTAAGCAGACCCCCGCACATTTTTGCACGGTCTCGTCTCTGGTGGCCACAAATAGACAGACTGACAGATTATTTGCAATGCACATGTGCCTGCGCATCCGGCTAGGCCTAAATCAATAATGTTTTTGCTAATAAACTGTTCAAAACAGTTTGTGTTGAAAAGTTTTAGTTTTACGTTCTTGCGGAAGCGAACAATAGATAGATCTATTATCTAGTCACTAATTAGAAAAGAAATACCTAGCCATTAGAAAATAAATACCTAGCCATTAGAAAATTAATACTATTCGGCAAAATTCTAGACACGCACCGAGTGTCAGACATAAGTTTTACAGAAATACTGGCTGGCAAATAACTTTTCTAACTCTTACATTCTTAAATAAAAAATATAAGGATGAAAATATTTAGTAACCATTCCGCGAAAAAAACGTTCTCCTTTGTAGTTGGCGTCGTTTTCTTCTACAACGCGGACTACATTTTGTTAGAACTTATCGGAGGTTTTTTTCGCGGAATTGTTACTAAATATTTCGGATTTCCGCAAAGTAACGCCTGAATCTATTATTTATCTTACATTCTTTATTACACACACAAGATACTTATATGGTCCCCTTGGGGTCGAGACTCTAGGTCCATGGGGGACCCAGAAGTCAATACCTACGTCAGTCGCCTAGACAGCTCCAAAGCACGCCCGTCCAAAGAAGAAGTCAATGGTCATAGATGTCATAAACGATTTCAGAGGAAACTTATGCGCCATAGGGTCCGTGGGGTACCGAGGCTCTCCGGGTTTTCAAAAAATTATCTGAGCGTCTGATCGAAGCGACGCGTGACCCGAGAGCTGGTGAGTATCTGGCGCAGCGCATCAGCATTGCTATACAGCGGGGCAATGCAGCTAGCGTCTTGGGCACGCGCGCGACTGGTATTGATATGGATCAGTTGAGCTACTTGTAGACTGCTTGCAACAGTCTGCAGTTAGCTTAATTGTTTCAATTGTAAATACTAGTTTTGATTTAATTCTATTATTTGATTGTAATTTACTAATCCTTATTTAAACCTATAACGGCTTTAAATATGATGCTTGTGCAACTGTGCAAACGAAACCTTATCCCGGAAAAAAGCGTGCGAAGCCGTGAGCGGAAACTAGTTTTTAATAAAAAGATGATGAGGTATAAGAAAGAAGCAAATCCATTGTTCGATAGAAGTGTAAATAGGCTGTTTGACTATTAAAAATAAGTTCCAAATTGTTTTCATCCTAGTTAGTGACAACGTAACAAAGCGTAATCAGGTGATTTTTAGAAAAAATATGACTATTTTAGGTAAAAGAAACGGGATTAAAATAACGTATTTTTTTATATAATGATCACGTGACCGAAAACGCTCTGCATTTGGTTCGTTCGCTGGTGACAACGTCCCACTATCACAGATTACAATGTCAACGAGTTCTTCTTGTTAGGTGTGGTGTGGCGTGTGACGTCATTCCTCAGAGCACGGGAGCCATGACAGAGATTAACGTTTCGGCGCGCCATTATATTATTCAAACTTAAAAATAAGTTTTTATAACTAATACGACTGGCCTTGAAGAAATATTAATTACACTTTGCATTATTTTTATCAGACAATACGTTAGAATTATTTCCCAGTAGAAGTCAAGTAGTCTATTTTCAGGTGTGCCAGTTACTTCAAGGGATTTAATATTATCTATGGTATAATTAAATTAAACTATAGACAATAATAAAGGGCTTAAAATTAAAAAGCATTATAATTATGCCTTCAAAAAGCCACCCCCAATAGAAGCATCAGTTCAGGGCGTATCAGTTACAAGAGGGTGGAAATAATGGGACGCTACGGGAAAATTTAATCTTGTTTTATGGATATAAATAAATGGGTATAAAGCTGGACTTTTGACGCAGGGCTAGGCAAACGGCTACCTACCGTACCTATACTTCAGCGAAATTCAGGATACAATGTTTATTAACATAAAAGTCAAAATTCACAATTCAATAACTCTATTTCTTTAGGCTTACAAAATAAGCACTTAGACAAGACAAATTTTATACATAAACAGTTTTATAAATATTCATCATCATCATCATCATCATCATCAGCCTATATCAGTCCACTGCTGGACATAGGCCAGCAAATATATAAATATATAAATGTATTTATAAATATTAATTATTTATAAATACATTTATTAATAAGAAACAAAATGTCATTGATTTATATATACATAGTATCTGGTTGTTGATTTTTAGAGTTCCGTACACAAAGGGTAAAAACGGGACCCTATTACTAAGACTTCGCTGTCCGTCTGTCCGTTTGTCACCAGGCTGTATCTCATGAACCGTGATAGTTAGACAGTTGAATTTTTCAGTTTTCAGTGGGCTGGCCATATTTCTTCTCGAAATATGGCCAGCCCACTGCCACTTCAGCTATCAAATTCTTTGAGCTATGTCGATAACCTTGGTTCTCTGTCAGATGTATTCGTTACGAATCATATCCTTCAGAGAAACTCCGAGCATAGCAGCTATCTCCATAGCTTGGCACATAGAATACCTTAGCTTTTTGCTTTATAGTGCGTTACTCGCACTGTAAATCTTCTACGAAAACTTTTTAATAATATCGTTGCTTAGTTGGTTAGAGTGCACCTGTACTGGTGTGGCGCGGGTTCGAATCCTGCCGAAATCGAAATTTTTTGGGATATTATCAAAGAGTTTTGGCACATACCTATTGGCCATACAAATAAAATACCTGTAAGCCAATATACCTCTAAAAAATTAAGAATAATACAATAATGAACACTTCATTGTACTATAAAACACGAATAAAATAAAAAGCGTATATCTTAATAAAAGTAAACAGCAAAAAAGCGGCCTTATCGCTGAGAGCAATTTCTCCCAGGCAATTTTGGGATGGGAAAAAAGATTTAAGAAAAATTGGTTGATAGTGCACAGTGAAATAAGTTTCTAAAAAGTGTCGGTTTCGGTGGGACTCGTAGGGTGGGGCGCGGGTTCGAGTCCCGAAATTTTTTGGGAATTTCTTTTCTTAGAGATACCCAAAGTACGGGTAAGCACTATAACATACCTTCTTACTCGTGCCTGTGAACGAAGATAGGTACACTTCCTTTTTAATTTTTAAAACCCGAGGAATGTAACATTCGGGTCAAACCCCTACGGGTTTAAAGAGTATAAATTAAGTCCTATGTATGTTCTTTTTAAATAAAATAAATAAATAAAAAAATAAAACAAAAACCTTAGTGCACAGAACGCCTATAAAAATATAGGTTCGTCCCAATTAATACTGTTGATAATGATGATTGTTTCTAATGGGTGCGTAGCGTACGTGCGCCGCAGTGGACATCAGCTTTAGCTCCCCTAAGGTATCAGTTACCCCAATTTGCGGGTGCAGATAATGGACGGTACGAGTGCGTTTGTTATAGATCATACAATTATTGTAATGGACAGGTTTTATTGCAATTACAATTAGGATTAGAGAAGGAAACTGCAAGGGCAGAAATTGGTTAACAATGTGTGTGCAGAAGTAAGAACAATTAATCGCTGAACACGGTCATCTTTGCTTTAACCCGCTTTTACGTCTTTGGTTATGTATGTTTAGTTTACAACAAAAATGTTAAGGTTTTTTGTTATAGTGCTTACTTTGGGTATCTCTAAGAAATGAAATAAGTTACCGAAAAGCCACCGGCGCTATAGTCCGTAAGAGGTCCCAAAGATTTTCGGTTGAACCGACCAAGTAAGCCACTAGCTTACTTGGTTAGAGCACACCCGTACTGAGGGTGGGGCGCGGGTTCGAGTCCCGCCGAAACAGAAAGTTTTTGGGAACTTATATCATTTCTTAACAAAAATGTTAATAGTAATTTCGAATTTTATGTACTAATCTCAGACTTAGATTATCATACAGGCTACTTTTTACCCCGGAAGAGCGTGAGAAGCCGCAAGCAGAAACTAGTATTTTCATAAAATAAGAAAAACCTTTTTTGCACTCACGTACAGGCACGTGAGTGCAAAACGTGTACTCAAAAAAGGTTTTTGAAATTTGAACAAAGTTTTTCGTGCATCTTGTATTTGGTCGGCGAACAGCAGGAACCTTTTACAACCCTGAATCATCCAAACGGATACAGCTATTTCTAAAAATAAGACCTGTAATGCAGTACGAGAAATTTTTCAGAATACGGACAGTTTTTGTGTGTGTCATTTTGTCAAAAAACCTTGAAAGCTTCGGTGGCGCGACGGGCGAAGGTCCAACTGAAATTCACTACGTTGCGGGTTCGATTACCGCATCAGGACGAATGTTTGTACGATCTGCAGATATTTGTTCAGGGTGTTCTGGGTGTTTTCTATTTATAATAATAAAACTGGCCAAGTGCGAGTCGGACTCGCGCACAAAGGGTTCTGTACCATTATCTATAAAAACGGCAAAAAACACGTTTGTTGTATGGGAGCCCCCTTAAATATTTTTTTTTCTGTTTTTTAGCGGCAACAGAAATACATCATCTGTAAAAATTTCAACTGTCTAACTATCACGGTTCATGAGATACAGCCTGGTGACAGACGGACAGACGGACAGACAGACAGACGGACAGTGAAGTCTTAGTAATAGCGTCCCATTTTTACCCTTTGGGTACGGAACCCTATATTATATTACCTACTCCCCATAACACAAGCTCCGCTTAGCTTGGTTCTAGCGTAGACGATGTTCTGTGAATTCAATCGAATTTATTTATTTCCTAAATTAAATACCAACTTTTTCGCCAGGTTCTCCAACAAGCCGGCAACATAGAACGCCTCGGTCGCTTCCTTTGGTCTCTCCCCGCCTGCGAGAGGCTCCACGCACACGAGTCAGTCCTGAAGGCCAAAGCGACCGTGGCCTTCCATCGAGGGAACTTCAAAGAGCTGTACCGGTTGTTGGAGTCACATGCCTTTAGTGCGCACAATCATACGAAATTGCAGGGGCTTTGGCTTAAAGGTGAGTCAAAGTAACTAGAAAACTATACTAGGTATATACATTTGAAGAATATACAAACAAAAAACAATTTGTCTATGATACGTAATCTAATCACAAAAGCCAACTCTATAATGTATTTACAAAGCATTAAGGCGTCTACATTCACTCGCTTGCCCTGCCGGTTCGCATCGCTGAGCTACGGGCTTTTCAAGAACAGCGTGTGATTTCATTGTATAAACGCAGTCATGGCCCAACCTCACAACTACCAAGGTTCCTACTGCTTTAACTTTACTGCTGTAGGAAGCTCCTGCGAGCGGCTCCACGTACACGTTTCCGTCTTGAAGGCCAAAGCGACCGCGGCCTTCATCAAGGGAACTTCAAGGAGCTATACTGGTTGTTGGAGTCGCAGGCCTTTAGTGCGCACAATCATACGAAGCTCTAAGGGCTTTGGTTCAAATGTGAACCCTTGACCAGCTCTAGCGGTGCGACCTGCAATGTTCATACAGGTCATACTGCTACTGGGTTGCTGTATCAACGGACGTATATGGTGCAGCGACCCGACCAACATTTTCATTTAGGTGACCCCGTGAACTTCGTATCACCAATAATTTTAGACCCCTTTTTTTCTTTTGAACCATCGTAGGTACTTATTAGAGCCATCCATAGAGTTAATAATAGTACTCTATGGAGCTATCAAATAAAAAAAAATATTTAAATCGGTCAAACAGTTTTTAAGTTATAGCGAGAGTAACGAACGGCTATTGATTTATATTTTTACAGATTTGTATACTCTCTGTGCTCTTTACAGCACACTACATGGAGGCCGAGAGGCTTCGAGGGAGGCCTTTAGGAGCAGTTGGGAAGTACCGCGTGCGACGCAAGTTCCCGCTGCCCAGGACTATCTGGGATGGAGAGGAGACTTCTTATTGTTTTAAAGTAAGACTTTTTATTTAATTAAAGGGATAGATTGATAGACAGATAAATAATTAATGCTTTTTTTATAACCTTAAAAACATTATATTAAAAATATCCTATAGAAAGGCAATAGAATTAAGAAATGAAGGAATCTCAGTAAAAGATAAAAAAGGACATCAAGCGAAAGAAAACGTGATACAAATAGCTAAACTATAAACGTACAAAAATTCAAAACCCTGCATGCGGTAATCAAATTATGGTTGTTACAATTGAACATCGCATTGCGGTTTTTTGATGAATGAAATTTTTATAACGTTTTTTCTTACGACGCGCGACGGGACCAAGAAAGCTTACAACAAATATTAATATCGGAGTGCGGTGTAGACTACGAAGTCTGCTGCAGCCGGACTGGAGTCTCTACAGGTAGAGTAGACGCCAGTCCACCTAAATGTGACGCAGTAGAATCAACCATTACTTGACTGGCAATTCCCTTGATTATTTCCCATAAGATTAATTTATTATAATCTAACTTACTACCGAGTCCCGGAGAGGTTTTAAAAATCTAAGTCTGGTCGTCTGGTCGGAGCAACGCGTGACCCGAGAGCTAGTCATTATTGGGGCAGCGCATCAGCATTGCCATACAAGGGACAATGCAGCAAGCTCTAGATTGTTTACAACAGTTTGCAGTCAGCTTAAAACTCTTGTATTATTTCATCAGGAAAAGTCAAGATCAGTTCTTCGCGACTGGTACCTCCACAATCCATACCCGTCGCCGCGAGAGAAGCGAGAGCTAGCGGAGACGACTGGACTCACCACTGTACAGGTAAAATGAAGTACCTACCTTAGCCAAACTCCTTGTAGTATTTTAATAAACAAACCGCCCATACTTAAGCTAAATTCACTTTGTTGGCGTTTAGATAAAACTAAAAAAGAGAGAAATGGTACGCTCTCCCAACGCCTACTCAACAAATAGCCTGTGTTGTTATACAACCAAACGCAAAGCGACCCCGCGCCGCCGACGCCAGTCCGACTATGACTGAGGTGGGTGGACCTAATTGAACCTAATTTGAGCCTTCCAATTTCGAGCAGCAAGCTATTAATCTAAGTATTAATTTCCCTTTTTTTACTTTCATGTAAGTGTTGGCGCGTCCTTTTATACGAAATTTACATTTACTCATCGATTTGAGATCCTTCCTTCAATAAATATTGCTTACCACATACATCTGAAACTCGACGCCAAGCAAGTGAGTTTAGTTACGTGTGTCGTTATGGGTTTGTTTACTAACATTCTACAAAGAGTTTGGCTAGTGTATAAGTAAAGTTTAAATAGTAAAAGATATTTATTTTTCCGGAACATAATAATAAAATTTCAGATACTAAACCTTAAGTTAAGAATAACACTAACAATCAGTTACCGCTCAGAATGACTTCAAATAGAGTAAAGACGCTTCTTCTGGGAAGGCGTGCTTTATCTGGGTATGTCCTGACGGATCACGCAAAAACCGATCATATCCTGACGGATCACGGCAAAAGGTGCTATCCGATATCGTGATCGGTCAGGATAAGAAACAAGATAACGAATTAGTGCTGTCCGATCACGCCATACAATTCATTCCTTACTTTTAATTTTCGTTTGTGTTGTTAATAGATTTTCTTTATTATTTACTCATATGTGTTGTTGTACATTTCAAGTTTGAATAAAATGTAATGAAATAGTAAAATTGGAAATAAAAAAGGTAAGGGGAAATATACAGTGATAATACTATAGTAGATAAGGTAATTCGATTATGATCACTTTGGTTTTTAGGGCAAATCTTAGACCACATCTACACTTACTTAAGTGAGATGGTGGACAAACGCTTCGCCATTACCAATGAAATAAAATAAATGCAATATGGCAAAGCAAATTTATGACATGACATAACACAGGTCTTCCGTGGGTTTAGTCTGATAGAGTCCTTCATTGAATTGCATAGATAGCAGGTAGGATAAAGTTACGCACACTCCTACACGGCTTTGTTTTTTGATTACGATAGATTCACATAAGCCCTTATCAGGATTATCAGTCGGTTTTTCGACTATTACCATATTCGAAAAACCGACTTCTGATTTGGGTCCAAAAGAGTCTGGGGGTGAGTTTTTTCTTGATAGAGTCGATCTAAGGAATGTTCAAATGACGGGCTGACTGGGCATGATTACCTAAATGGGATAGGCTTAACCCATCTCTAAATAGGCTATTTGATTACATTAAAAATAAGTTCAAAATTTTTTTCACCCTGTCAGTCAGTGACAACGTAACAAAGCGTAATCAGCTAATCAGGTGATTTTTATTAGAAATGTGCATAATTTAGGTAAAAAAACGGGATTAAAATTACATATTTTTTTATATATGATCATGTGACCGAAAACGCTCTGCGTTTGGTTGGTTCACTGGTGACGTCACACTATTACAAATAACAGTGTCAATAGAGTTCTTCTTGTTAGATGTGGTGCGGCGTGTGACGTCATTGCTCAGAGCACGGGAGCCATAATGAATGACAGTGATAATCATTTTTTTTATCTTTTGGAAAAAAAAAGAATTGCTTTTGATGTCACTAACTAAAATTATCGTCATCATCACCATCAGCCTATATTAGTCCACTGCTGAACATAGGCCTCCCCTAATGAGCGCCATAGCGCCCTGTCTTCAGCTTGCCGCATCCGCCGCATGCCGCAGTAGTGTAGGACGCTCCGACCAGGTGGGACGACGATTTGCGAAAGACTGCTGGCAGATGCTGGATGCGGCAAGCTGAAGTACAATTATGCACCTACAATTGAGTACACAACAAAGCATTATTCTATATACTTTTATGTTTATACTTAATCTAGTTTATATTGTGACTTGGCCGGTTTGCGGTGTAACACGAGAACGCTTCCTCAAACCCACACGGATTGGGTTTCACATGAAAATAACTTGCTATGTTTTAATTATTAACGTACAATGTTATTATTGAAGTTATTTCGTTATAACGAGATAAGCTTTTCATTTGAGAGGCCAAGTAAAAAAAGCCATTCGTAGATACAATGCATCTCAATACAATATATCTCAGTCAGCATGCTGACTGAGATATAGACGAAACACTACACCTACTGACAAAGTCCGTATAACGTATAGTTTTGCAAAAAAAAAAAAAAACTATTTAGTCCTTTCTTCGTAGCTTCTTTACTTTAGTCTACACACCGAAGCGACAAAAATAAAAAATATCACTTACATAATTTCCATGTCTATTTTTAATTTGATATAAACCTTTTTTTAGTGTTAAAAAGATTTTTTCGGAAATATAGAATTTTTGATTAGATATCCTAGAACTGAAAAGGGTGTTCGGCGCGGATCATTCGCGAACAGGAGAGTATGTTAGTCAAACTATGCAGGGTTTCAACTCAACTCAACAGCCTATAATGGTTTACTTCTGGACACAGGCCTCCCCTTGATAATTGCCTTATTGGCTTTTATCTCGTGGGGGTCACGCTGCTGGACATGCGGGTTGGGGATCGCAGTTCGGTGGTAGATCTATTCTGCAAGAGGCGCTGCTGCCCGCCCCCCGGTGTATGTCCCTGTCGCCTCTTACGACACCCACGAGAAGAGTTGGGGTGGTGCTAATTCTAAGCCGGCACCAGACAGTTCTGTCAGCAATGCAGGGTCTAGATGCCACTATAATTTGACAGCCCCACGCCATAGCGCCTTCGTTTCAATCAAGTCGAACAATTTTTATACAAAAAATGCATAACAACAGAAAAAAATGCTACTTTTGTTTTTAAATCTTTTCTTTTGTATGTTACAGGTTTCAAATTGGTTCAAAAATAGAAGACAAAGAGACAGACAAGCTGAACACAAAGATAGGTGAGTAATTTTTTTTCTTTTTCTGTTTTTTCAGACTCCGTTCGATTGATCTCGTCTACTGAACAATACAACAGCAAAGGAATAGGTAAAATGTAAGAAGAATAAAAATTGTTAGGTAGTAAAGAGTTAGAAGAAAATTTTAGAACTTGTAAAGGTTCTAGCTAGTTATGACTATAAAATTTTATTGTATCAAAATTAATTTTTTTTTTCACCTAGCCACTTTGGTGAAAAAAAAAATTGGTAGCAAGTCTGTATTGGCAAATCATCATACGTAAGCCCCATATATCAATTACTTTATTGCTTATCATTTTTAGGGTTCCATACCCACAGGGTAAAACGGGACCCTATTACTAAGACTACGCTGTCCGCCTGTCACCAGGCTGTATCTCATGAACCGTGATAATAAATTTTCACAGATGATGTATTTCTGTTGCCGCTATAACAAAACAACCGATTAAAATAAATATTTAAGGGTGCTCCTATACAACAAAAGTGATTTCTTTGCTTGGTTTTGCTCGATATTGATAACGGCATCCGTTAGACGCTTGAAATATTCACAAAATATTTTGTTAAATTAAAATAAAATAAATATTTCAAGGGGGCTTCCATACAACATACGTAATTTTTTGCCACTTTTATAGATAATGGTACGGAACCCTTCGTGCGCGCGTCCGACTCGCACATGACCGGTTTTATTACGTCTAGACAAACTCTAAAATGTGTCTAGAATATCTATGTAGAAGGTAGTTATTCACACATAATGTATACCTATGCTATGTAGCCCTGTAATCGGAATTTGCAACGCCACAAGAACTGAAAGTCAACGTAGCAAAATGTCGAGACGAATATTAGGTTTCATTACTAAGTAGGTATGTGGGTTAGTGTTTTGCTGACCCTGTTATTGTGGAGACAAAACATTGGAAGGCATTTTATTTGTATTAAGTTACACTGTTGTAATTAGGCTGGCGGTATTTCGACATGGTCGAATTGCTTTCTCACCGGTAGTAGCAAATTTTATGCAAATTAGAACCACTCGAACGGATTTGGCAAACTGTTTGCCGCAAACATCACAAGGTTTAACTTTATAATGTGGACTGTACAAAACAGCGTTTATCATTGGTGTCCAAAATGTCAGTAAAAAAAAAAAAACAAAGTGTAATTTCGGACAGTGTCGGAAAAATCTCGTGTCCGAAACGTCAGCAAATCTAATTTTCAGAGAAACGTTTTTTTATAAACTCTGCTTAGCTTGGGGTTAGATGATGCTGTGTGAATTGTTCATCATTATTTTATTTATTTATTATTTTTATGACTCAAGAGCTGAGTATCTGGCACAACGCATCAGCATTGTCATACAGCAGCGGGGCAATGCAGCCAGCGTCTTGGGGACGCGCGCGACTGGTATTGATATGGATCAGTTGAGATAGGTACTTACCTGTAGATTGTTTGCAACAGTCTGCAGTTAGTCTCGACTCCAAGGGGAGCAAATGCGTGGGCTTATAGAGACCTGCATATTTGCGCCTCCTTGAGATCTTCGGACAAATCATTAGGTAAATAGCATCTTCTTGGATTTATTTTTATCCTAATATTTCACAAACGGATAAAAAACAACTTACCTAATAAAAGTTTTACATTTCCTCAGACTTGTTTTTATTTTTCGATTTTTTTATTGCTTTATTTTATGCCGCGTCTCAAACTGAAAAAAAAAACAAACTCATCAACGAAAATTACCACTAAAAAAATGACAATCTTCAAAATGCACGCTGTCCAATTTTTTTGTCTGTAGGTATTTTTTTATGTCTTTCCAACGTTTTGTTTCAAAATTCCCAATAACATTGGTGGTCAGCTATCAAACAATAGACCCCACCGGTCCATATTTTCGGTCCATTGGACCTGTTGTCTTAATTTTTGGTCCGCTGGACCATAAAAGACGGCGAAGGATGAAACACGGAGAATTTACACTTCGGTGCATAAATCGGATTAGAATTTTAAATTGTTGAGTGAAGTGAAGTGCGTTGATTGATAAGGATAAAGGTTTTTTTTACAACTTAGCTTCTGCAATGACGGTTTTTTAACAATCAGATAATTTTATGTTTTTAGTTTACCAGCCGTATGACGTCATAACATTGCGCACTATTTCAAAAGAAAGTGAAATATTAACACTAGAAAATATAAAATTAAACGCGGAAACTGAAATAACCAATTTAATTCCAAACAAATCGAGAGAAAAGTATCTAAAAACATATGAAAACGTAAATTACAAGGAAAAAAGAAAAGGCAGCAAATAAATTTGTAATTTGATTATGTACCAAAATATTTAGATTTTTTCTCATCAGTCTTTTAAAATCTATAGTAATATTATCAATTCGAAATTAACCCTGTCTGTCTGTTACCTTTTTGACGCCTAAACGGCTGAACGGATTTTAATGAAATTTGGCAGAGAGCCAAACAGTATCCCGGGGACGGACATAAGCTACTTGAAAAGCGCGTGCAAAGCCGCGGGCAGCAGCTTGTATTTTAATAAAGACATTCGCTTCTAAATGTCTCGAAACTGAAATAAGTCTGTATTTGGTCTATTTGGAGAGTCGCCAGCGAGTGTGAGCGAGACATCGCTGTATTAGCGAAAGGGACAACTGGTGTAACCCGATATCACCACATCTGCGTCCTAAAAGCGGCCAGGGAGCTATTCAGGACGTCGCTTTGGGGTGTTTATTTTGAGTCTGCTAAACTCGCATCAGTTAAGAGGCCTACAAGTTATACCTAGCAAGGCAAAAGATTTCTTATAGTCTTTATATACAGAAAATCCTTTAAAATTATATACAATGTTTTGGATTTTAGTAAATGTTATATAATTTGATATATCTCTGTAATTTTACTATAAAAACTATCGTAGTTTGACGAATTCATTACGGATGTATGGATGTACGGATGCATGATGTGTGTCTCTGTAATCTCTGGGTTTATGTTAGAATGTGTCAATTTTTAAAACAAAAATGAAATACTTTCGAACCTATGTAGGTAGGTACTTTGAAAAACGGAAAAGGTTAACACAATGCCCCAACGTTAACTCAATGCCACGGTCGCAATAGTAATCACACGAATATTATAAATGCGGATGTTTGTATGTATGCTTGTAACCAAACACCCTGTATGTACCTACATATATACACAACTATGGACCTAAATTTAATTTTTATGTTGTCTGAAATAAATTCATTTTTTAACAATTTTGCAACTAAATTAGCGTGGCGTTATTTCGTGCGATGTTTTATGCTTCAGTAAATTTATGTTTGTCTGTTACCTACCGGCCATACAAATTCTTCAATTTCAATTTCTTACCTCTTCGCGCCAAAATTACATAAAGGAGTGTGCTGAAATTTGATATGAAAAATAGGCTACTTTTTATCCCATAAATCAAATCCCATGGGATATAAATAACCTTAAACAACGCGTGCGGAGCCGCGGAGAGAAACTAGTTTTAAGTGAGTAACATTATGGGTAATGTTTAACCTACTATTATAAAAACAGGTTCATAATACTAACATATCTAGCTATTACTACAATTGTTTTGAAGATTTAAAAATAGAGTTTACGTGATGAAGCCACAGTTGCCATTTTCAAATAAAGTTAATCTTATGAATAAACCATTTATTACATTGTTTTTGTCCACATTATTACTTGAATGATTATTCATTGATAAGTCGTTATTGATTCACGGCTATTAATTGGCATTATTAATAAATTTTATTGTTTTGTCGTTTTATAGACATCGTTAATTAATGTAAAACTTGTTTAACCTAAAATTGGAAATAACTGCGACTCGATCTATTATTTATTGAATGACATTAAGTCATAAGTTGTCTTTTTAGTTCCCTAGATTTTCGGATGTTTTAAATTTCAATTTAAAAAAAACTACCTAGGGTACCTAACTACTTAAAATAAGTACTTAGGTATATCTTACCTGCATAGTCGAATAAAAACCTCTAAAAGTATAATAATAATAATAAAACGTTTATTTGAAACTTATAAATAACTAAATAATTGCATGCTCAAAACAAAAAAAAATATCATTGAAAGTATGCAAAAAGGAAAATAACAATTAAATAACAATCAACATAGGAACCTTGATCTACACACTAGGATTCCCAGTGTCGTGTAGATCAAAGACATCTACAGACAAAGTCTGAAAAACGAATAGAAGAACTGAATTAGGTATAAACCTAGCAAACGTCTTAAGAGAAAAAAAAGAATAATACTTATGTATTCGCAGGAAAAATGTGCCCCCATTTTGCCCTGATTCCCTCCCTGCCCCGTATCAAGTTGCCCCGTTGTTCAGGGGGCGAGCTGTCTATGAGGATATTTCAAAACGCATCAGCACGCTTGGATAACCCGGACTTTTTACATCTAATTTAGATGATTTATAGAGTTAGCGATTTTTTAGCTCACGTTAGTTGTTTTTAGGGTTCCGTACCCAAAGGGTAAAATGGGACCCTATTACTAAGAATCCGCTGTTCGTCTGTCACCACTCACCTGGCTGTAGGTATCTCATAAACCGTGACAGTTAGACGGTTGAAATTTTCACAGATGATGTATTTCTATTGCCGCTATAACAAACAATACAAAAAAACAGAATAAAACAAATTTTTAAGGGAGCTGCCATACAACAAAAGTGATTTTTTGCTCGTTTTTGCTCGATATCGATAATTGCAACGGGTAGAAATATTCACAGAATATTAAGTTATAATATATTCAATTTGAAAATAAATAATTATATATTACCTAAATAAAACATATATTTAAGGGGGTCTCCCATACAAAACACGTGATTTTTTGCCGTTTTTATAGATAATGGTACGGAACCCTTCGTGAGCCAGTCCGACTTGCACTTGGCCGGTTTTATTAATAATAATACTTTTATTTCAGACCACAAAGAAAGTTATTGTATGTAAGTAACTAATAAACTTTAAATCTACTGGACCGATTTTAAAAATTATTTTGCCGATAGAAAGCTACATTATCTTATCACTGAGTTTATATACGTAGGCTATAGAATATACCCGTGCGGAGCCGGGGTGAATCGCTAGTAGCGTATATTACTCAAATAGATATTATTATCTTTTCAATGATTTTGAGCGGTAATTTATTTGTTAAACAGTCTAAAATAAAAACACTATCAAATTACTCACTTTAGGTTCTTTAAGCAATTAAAATAAACATCAAAGTGCTTTATTTTTTTACCTTTAAACCTCTTGGACACGTCACAAAATTCAAATTTCATATGTAAAACTAGGAAATAAAGTGATCACTTTGATTTTTTGTTCACTTTTTAAGGTAAAGTAAAGAAGCAAACAAGAACCCTTTACCTACCTTGTTAGAATGTTAGTTTTCGAGTTGGAGCAAAAGTCGTCCCAAGATTTTTTTTCGTCTAGCTATATAATCTGATATTTTGTAGTAAGCCTTTTTAAAAAACACATGTTTGACAATTTGTTTGAATTTATTCTTTGATAATTTTTGCTACTCACTTGGAGTTTTGTTGTAGAAGCGTATACACTGCCCTTTGGAAGATACATTAATCTTGTGTAGCCTAGTTATGGGCACAGCGAGTTTATTCTTATTTCTAGTATTTAAATTATGTATGTCGCAATTTTTAGGGATTCGATTGATATTTCTATGAGTGTACAACAAGTTTTCATAAATATATTGACTGTCATTCTTTGAATTTATCTCGTAGGGATTCTCTGGAACCCATATTATAAGTTGCACGAACAGCCCTCTTCTGCAGCACAAATACGGTGTTATTATACACAGCAGTATACCATAAGACATAATACTGTGGAAGTAGCTGAAATAAACAAGTCTAGATGTATCCACGTCTGTGAGTTGACGGATTTTTTTGACTGCATATGCTGCAGAACTAAGTCTCTTCGATAGCTTATCTATGTGGGCCCCATTGAAGTTTATTATCTAAGGTGATTCCTAAGAATACGGTAGATACTTTGTACAATTTCTACCGTTTCTCCTTTTACGTTTATATCAGCCTTAACTTGTTTAACATTAGCTAAAATAAATCTAATACAATTTGTTTTGGTTTCGTTAAGCAACAGATTATTAACACTAAACCAATGGACTACTTTTGAGATTGCATTATTCACATCGTCATAGTTTGAAAACCCAGAGTGCGAGGGATTACGCACTATAATAACAAAATTTTGGGCTTATTCTTCCAGTCAACCGTGGTAAACCAAAAAGGTCTTCGTAGAAGTAGTTTATCCAATGAGGCAGAAGCGTACCAATAATGCATCCAGACAGTTCCCCTGTAACTTGATACGGGATAAGGGACCATGGAATAGTATAGTGTATGGTGTGTGGCTGGGCACAGAATAGATAGGTATTACTCAGTATGAGACAGATTGTGGTATGGAGACGTTACTAACGCCATCTATCGGCTACTCAAACTCAAAACTCAAACCAGTTTATACAGGGTTATTGGTAATTCGACGTATTTCCTTTAGGAGGAGATGGAGGTGACTATTTGCGATAATTTGAATCCCCTTATGCATTATTCTTGTTTTCCTTATGCCTGTTTCTATTTTTGAGATATTATGTTTTTTATCTTTTTTCAAAATAAGTCAAAAATGCAACATAAAAAATGTAGGTATAAAAAGTATAAATTTTTATGTTATTTTTTCTTCTGATTTATAAGAACGATGAAACACTGGTTATGTATCTATTTTAAAACAACAATTATCGGTCCAAATTTAAAAACGCAAGACGAAAAATGATCTTATTTCAATATATTTTTCCTTTTTTTTACATTAAAATGCCTAAATACAAATTTAACTACGAACCGATTTCGAAAATTCTTTTACCAATAGAAAGCTACGTTCTTTGTGAGTGTCATTATAGTAGAAAAAAAAAAGAAAAAAAACCCGACTTCGAATGCGTTAGTTTTAAAGGTTTTAAACTGTTATTTTAAGTTTTACGGGAGTGTGTCGCCGGCCGGGCTGTAAAGCCAAGGCCACGACATCGGGCGATGCGTCTTGCGGCGCGTCCTGACCGCCTTTTTCCGCAAGTCGCACCGCGGCGACTTATGGCACACTCAAACAACTTCTTTGATTTGTTCTCGCCGCGGACGCGGACGCAAGACGCAGGACGCGCGGGCGGGCATGTCGTGGCCTTGGGGTAAAACAACCAGCAGAACGGCCAATCAATAGGGTCCTTTAGTAGGTACCTACACAAAAACAGTATTTTTTTCGTCTTTGAATTTCATACCGTCATAAGATAACTCCAGAACCGCTGGAGCAGACTGACCCCCGTTTTTGGGTCTCTAAGATTCAGAAGACTGAAACTAAAAAGGTCACGACGACGATACCATTGTAATCACCAATCCTCCAAGCGTGATGATTATGGCAGCCCCCCTTCCCTTGTTAGGGGAAGGCAAGAAGACATAGCGCTATAATAATAATAATAATAAAACATTTATTTCAGGCAACGTTAGTCTAGTACAGGATGTAAAATACTTAAAAACTACGGCCCATATAAAATATATACCTTATTCTAACATACATAAAATATATACCTGTTTACTACCACGTAGAGTCGGCGACTTGTGACACGCGATATGTGCTGCGTGCGACCGGTAATCGTCCGCGAAAACGCCGGAACAGCACATTCTTCGGCCAGAATTCTTCCTTAGTGAAGGTGCTATGACGCTTAACAGGGGAGGCCTCCAGCCGTGGACTGTTATAGGCTGATTGATGATGATGACTGCAACTGTATCCTTGTTACAGCATACCCGTTTCGTCTCCGATTCTAACATCTTCTTTCTCTTTCCAGCGGCCCCGGCGACAAGCAGCTGGACTCCTCGTCGGACTCGGACAGCGATGCGCCTGCGCACCATGCCCCTCCGCACGCCCTGCCCGCGCACGCGCCGCCGCCCCTCTACCCCCTTTACGAACACCCCCTCGCGCATTTACAGTACCATCACTCGTGAAACTCTACTTTCTGAAGTCTTAGGGTGATACAGAGAAGAATCATCAACTTACTGACGTGCTTACTTATGAGTATGACGCTCATAAGTCTAGATAAACCATCCTTATAATGCACGCCCCACCACCGCAGTTACACTCGCTTGCAAAGACGGTGTATAGACGCAATACACATAAATGGACCCTTGTGATTGGTTGTACAGTCACCGGCTACACGGAAGTGGGGGCAGTGCCTCCCCTAATGAGCGCCATAGCGCCCTGTCGTCAGCTTGACGCATCCAGCATCTGCCAGCAGTCTTTCACAAATCGTCATCCCACCTGGTCGGAGGGCGTCCTACACTACGTTTTCCGTGTCGCGGTCTCCACTCAAGAACACGTTTACCCCAGCGGTTGTCGGTTCTTCTCGAGATATGGCTAGCCCACTGAGACTTCAGCTTGCTAATCCTTTGAGCTATGTCGATAACCTTGGTTCTCTGTCGGTTGTATTCATTGCGAATTCTATCCTATCCTATTCAGAGAAACTCCGAGCATAGCTCTCTCCATAGCTTGCTAGGCGACTTAAAACTGGTGGACAAGCCCTACCGTGAGTGTCCAGAGTGTAGAGTTTGCATAAATATTTCCTCACACATTGAAATCAGCACGTCTTGTGGTGGGCCGTGCATTTTAAGAATGGGTCATAAAATAATTACGTGATCTATGCCGAGACCCCTCCCCCCTGTGAGATTAGGTGAGATTTGGCTCCCCCCCCCCCTAAACGCCTCACGTAATTAGTAGACGTCCCCTTTGGGTTCAAAAAAGTGTTAAAGCTGTGTTTTATTTTAACATAGTAATTCCTACGGTAAGGCCTTGGTTAAAATTGACAGTTACAACTGTCACTCTGTATCACCCTTATACGATGGATAAACAGGTAAGAAACCCTGACCGGCCGAAGCATACAATTAGCTTAGTACAAGACCCGAAGACTCTTCAATCCTTATCATACAAACTGTAGCAACTAGAAGCATATCAAAGCATGTTTGATTTATATTTAAGAACTTTTATTCTATTAATTTTGTGTAACATTTTGTAGTTAGGTGTGTAAAAAATGCTAAGTCAAAACTAAGATAATTTGTAAATATTTATATCATAATAACTTGAAAACATTTAACAATTACCTACAGTGTTTGTACCTCATGCCCAAGTTATGTATACAATATTAATATAATTAATAATTATAATTAATATCCCCAAAATGTATTATGAAGTTCTGTATGTCAATTTGTGGTAAAATTTATACAAAACATTAATTGAACTGATTTAATTTTATTTAATACAGTTAATATTTATCTCATAGCATAAATCATAATTAAGGTTTTTCATAAGATATAATACGGTATAATAATATTGTTTACCGTACTGAATAATAACGAAGAAGCAATACTACATAAATTTCTTGCATAAATTCTCACTAATAAAACAAAATCTTTGAAATGTGTGAAGCTTGTATAAAATGTAAAAAATCTATCAACTTAAGTTGTTCAACTTAAGTTAACAATATTAATTATACATTAAATGTTAGTAAACAAACCGCCCATACTTAACCTAAAATTCACTTTGTTGGCGCGTCCTTTTATGCGTAATTTACATTACTTGTCGATTTGAGATTCTTCCTTCAACAAATATTACTTACAATTACGTCTGAAATTCAACGCCAAGCAAGTGAGATTTAGTTACCTATTTGTTTCGTGGTTTATTTACTAACATTCTATAAGCTCGATGGCTAAAGTATAGGTGGATAATTCACACAACATAGACTTCCTAAGATAATATATTTTATAAGTTTTTAATCAAAGCAAACAAAGTGTTCAGCTTTTGCTTTTTATTATTTATTTACTGGTCGATGTTTTAATATTAATAAAACAGTTGAAAAGAAACATTTTTTTTTCACAGACTGAATACTCAATCGCAACTCAGATATAAGCACGTCTCAAGTAGTCGTTTTTTAGGGTTCCGTACCCAAAGGGTAAAAACGGGACCCTATTACTAAGACTTCGCTGTCCGTCTGTCACCAGGCTGTATCTCATGAACCGTGATAGTTAGACAGCTGAAATTTTCACAGATGATGTATTTCTGTTGCCGCTAGATATAACAACAAATACTAAAAAACAGAATAACATAAGTATTTAAGGGGGCTCCCATACAACCAACGTGATTTTTTTGCCGTTTTATAGATAATGGTACGAAACCCTTCGTGCGCGAGTCCGACTCGCACTTGGCCGGTTTTATTTACAGATTTTCATTGATAACTGACAAAAAACAACGACTTGAGACTTGCTTAAATCTGAGATACATTTGAGTATTCCGGCGTTACAAAATTTACCCTCAAAATATTAATTATAGTAATTCTAATGGCACAATACCTACATAAACAATAAAAATCTTAAAACATTAAAGGTACAAATTTGCTCTGGGGTTCACACGTGTTGCTTGGAAAAGACTAAAGATTAATTCCATCTCATAGCAACTGATTTATGGGATAAAAAGTAGAGATGGGCCGAATATTCGTTTTATATTCGGTATTCGGCATATTCGGCAGCTTTACCGAATATTCATATTCGGCCGAATATTCGGCTGAATCACCTAATGTTCGGCAAAGTGATACTCAAAGTTTTTACTGTTAAGACCCGTGTATTATCATGATTTGAGTGTACAGTGTAATGAAGTAAGTATTTTAGAGTGTAGCTTTCTGATTTTGTCACTGAACTGAAGCTTTATTTTCAATTGAAGTAGGTTGGTAAAAAGATAATAAATAACTTCAATCAATATCTTCACGCCGGATCCCTTGCAGGGTAGGCAAGGAATCCATAATAACTTAATGCAAAACATAGGTATCTAGCTGTTTTGGGATTAGGCTTCTGTGTTAACTCTTTATAATAATATATTAAACAGGCCTTAATTGAAGGAAAATAAACAAGATATTTATTTCGGTCAGTCTTTATTGTGTTATAGAATAGCTGAATCAAATCACAACACCTTAGTAGATTATGAATAATATTTTTTTCTAGTTTCTACTCAGCATAGCGTCGCAAAATATATTTATTGATATTAAACGTTTAAACCTATCCTATTCAACCAATATAGTTCTTTATAAAGAAAATTAGTAATTTGTTTGTACTTTTCAGGTTGATATTTAAGAGATCAATCACTTAATCTACACATTAAGAGTTAGGAACTTAATTATAGTCTACTGAGATATAAGACAAATATGACATCTCATATACGACGGAACGGAATCAAATGTACCGAATATTCGGCCGAATATTCGGTTCGGTAAAAGTTTTACCGAATATTCGGCCGAATGTTCGTATTCGGTGAAACCCATGTTCGGCCCATCTCTAATAAAAAGTAGCCTTTTATTCCAGACATAAAACTTATTAAATTCAAAATTTCAGTAGGAACGGACTGAAATTGAATTATCAAACTGTCCGATCAAAAGTTTTTCCGTGAAGAGGTAACAAACATTTATTCATTCAACATATCGCATTTATAATAAATAAATAAATAATGATGAATAGTTTACACACCATCATCTAGCCCCAAGCTAAGCAGAGCTTGTAGGTACTAGATGACTGATATCACTTATATTAAAAAGAGGAAAGATTTGTTTGTATGTTTGAATTGAATAAGCTCCGAAACTCCTGAATCGATTTGAAAAATTCTTTCAGCGTTAGAAACCTTCACTATCCTTGATGTAGGTACATAGGCGATAGAATGTACCTGTGCGAAGTTGGGGCGAGCCGCTAGTACATAAGACAGGTTCATAGAATTGTATGACGTCCGGAGTCGTCACCGCATTTTGTCGTGTGGTGTCGTGCGTCGTGGGAAAACGCTCTTAAGGTGCCAGCGCACTACGCGTCATTGAATGACGAAAAAGGCCGCGCGGCTTATTTGGTGATTTTGTACTAATTTGACATAAAGTGCCGCGGCCACGCAGTTCCGTTGTCGCGTAGTGCGTTTCGACCTTTATTGTTATCAGTTTATGTTAAGTTTTCATTCATGACATCAAATGTCTTTGTTGACTTAAATATCTAGGATCCTAAATCGGAGTGTAGGTACCTACGTTACAAAGGACGAATTTCCACATTTTTCGTCAACATCACAAATCCATTCGTATTATTCCTGACCACAACTTGACCATCCACGTAAAACCCGAGATCAACCACTTCTCTCACCAACAAACTGTTGCTTACCCCACAATCAACCATAATATCTTCCAAATTAGGCGAATAAAAATGATGACCTCTGAAAGCCTTATCGTAATTCAACACAGCGTTACCCCACAGGCTAGCTTGGTACACAACTTCAGTTTTAATAGAAACTCTAGTCGCATATAATTCGGCGATGACAGACCCAAAATCAGTTAAGTCAGTTAAATTCACTACCATCGTCATAGCTTTAAGTTTCACCCCATTTTCTCCAAAACCAGATTCGTATACCATCTTAAAATTATCAAAATCCATATGATAGACAATTCTTTTGACTTCTAAATCAGGCGCTGCGATCCAAGTCGTCGAAAATCTGTTGTAAACGGTCTGTGAGAGTTTTATTTCTGTAGTTTTCTTGCTGGAAACGATCTGTTGTTTTAGCATTTGAGGTGATGACGCCACATTGACGATTCGGCTAGAAATAGGCTTCAAAACTCTATAAGTTTCAGCCCATCTGTATACCTTGTACAGATTACCCCATGGGGTAGGCCCGTGGAAGAAGACATCATCAGGCGTGTTGCCTAGGAAGCCATGAACGCAATTTTTTATTATTTTATCAGTGATGTTGAAAGACAGTCTTTCAGTGTCTGTTACGACTGACTTGTCGGTTCCTGAAGATCTTATGGTGTAGTTGGAAGGATAACTGCCTGTAATGTGGAAGTCTATGACGCCAGATATTGTGGGAAAGATGTATAATACACACAACAGATGAGATCTGAAAAGAAGAAAACTAAGATAATATTTGACATTGCACTGAAATACAGGTTTTGTCCCTAGGTATACATTATACCGACCTCTGTGGCGTGGTGGGCGAAGGTCTGCCTGCGACGCTGGAGGTTGCGGGTTCGATTCCCGCCTCGGGATAAATGTGTGTACGATCTGCAGACATTTGTTCCGGGTGTTCTGGTCGTTTTTCTATGTATAATAAAAAATATCTATCTATGTACCTATTGTATTATATAATGTATATCAGTTATCTTGTACCCATAACACAAGCTCTGCTTAGCTTGGAGCTAGATAATGCTGTGTGAATTTTCCAGCATTATTTAATATACCTACCTATCTACATTACAATTTATTTGCAATATAATGCAAGACCATTTTTAGATTTGAATAAGAGCAACATTTTTATAAAACATTTTGATATTTTAATTAGGTATTTTTTAAAATTTGAAAAGTTTTATTGCTTATTTTGTAAGCAAAGTATAGTTATTTGTTATACAAGAGCGCAAAGTTGCTTTTTAACCGCGTGCTCAATTTTGATGAAGGATTAAAAAATTAGAATCCTGAGCGTCAGCGAGGGAATCAAAAGAGCACGAGGTAAAAAATCTTTGCACTCGAGTGCAACACGTAACTGAAAATAAAGTTATTGACTTCTAACTACTTCTGACAATAGATTACTTACCTCATGATTCTACAACAAAGCAAAACTTCTTCAAATTCTTTCAGTGTAGGTACTGTCTCAATCTGAACACGGCACTTTTTTGATAAATTAGTTTAACTTCAAAATACTTTTTTTACAATGTGTTTATTTTTTTCATTCCAAACATAGTAGTACGCGTAAGTTTACTGCAGCGTTCACGGTATACTAATTATTATCTTATTGTAAAGGTACAGACACAAACATGTTCCACAGTTCTATGAGAACATTTTTTTAGTGTTTTGAAGAAACTAAAAACAGACATCGAATACCATTACTACGGATGCAAGCGAGTTTAGAAGAACTTTATTCATACCTTATTCCTGATACGAGACGATTCGTCGAGAGATCTTTTGCTGGAATGCGGTCTTAATTTTACACTGTTTTTTAGTTTTACGGGACAAATACGAATCCCTCGGGAATATTTTTATAGGACCACCTCGGGATCATTCTCTGTAAGTATAATAGCGAAAGAATTTTCAAAATCGGTCCATAATTGACAAAGAAATGAGACGAACTTACATAAAAAAGAAAAAAAAAACCTACACAGACACAAATCCTTTCTTCGAAGTTTGGTAAAAGTGACTTTAAAAACATGAATGAATTGAAAGGCGTCCTAACTTGCAAGCCTGCTACGAATCTTATGGTGGGTACAGACCAAGCGAACAAGAGCGAGCGAACGCTAACGAATGGGATTCGACGATCGATGACGAACGTTCGCTCGCTTTCGCTGTTGTATCCACACCAAACGAACACGTGTGAAACAGCCGGTGGAGCACGGCCGAATGCGAACTAAGGCCCTCGTTTGGGCTCGCTTGCGTTCGCCATGACGTCCACACTGGTTCAATCGCGTTCAGTGGTTAGCCTTCGCTCGCTCTCGTTCGCTTGGTCTGTACCTACCCACCACGAGGCAGCAACGAAAACTCTTCTGTACCTACTAGTTCATAATTTGTTGACTTCTATGTATAATTTAACTTGTGTGTGTTAAGAATTTATGAACCGTTGTGTGTGTAGAGTAGATTCAACACCCACGGTAGGTAGAGTGCCTTTAGCGTGATCGCACCCTTACAACACTTAGGTCGACTAATTCGATAAAGTTGTAGGTCAAACGAGCGCTATGATAATCAATGAACTATTTTTACACATCACAGTTCATTTATAAAAAGATGGACGTTTTTAACTCCCTACTACATAGAGACTGGTGAATAGGTTAGTTTTCAAAAGACTAATAAGTTAGTCAGTTACATTATCAGAAGATATTGGACACGTCACCTGTACAGGTTCTGAAGGAAGATCAGTGCGGGTCTCTTACGGGAGCTTAGCCAGCATTATACATGTAGCTATTTATATGTGTCTTGATTTTACCTGTTGTATTGTATTGTTCAATATTCAATATGTATAATAAAAAATATCTAAATATCTATCTGTCTGTTGTTATAAATAAATGTATTTCTTCTTCTATTTTTTCCTTCAATTAAACAAAAAAAATTAAGATATAGCCAGTTAAAGTTCAGCGTGACGTCACGCCGGGTGACACTTTTAAGCGACTTTGTGACGTCACGAGCCCCCACTTCCAAACTTTGACGAGCGTTATCAATATCTTCTGATAATCTAACTGACGGACTAATTCGATTTTTAAGGAAACTTCTATTATAAGTTTGAAAATCGAAATCAAAAATACTTTATTTCCATAAACACAAAAAAGTACACTTAGAAAAGGTCAAATTATTGAAATAGTGATTTTTTTTATTTCTGTCGCTTCGGCATTAGTATCTACTAAAGTAAAGAAGCGACAAAGAAACCTTTAGCCTGTTAGTTATTATTTTTCAAGTTGGAGCAAAACCCATCCCAATCTTTTTTATCTTCTAGATAATCTGATATTTTGTAGTAAGCCTTTTTGCACCGAAAGGTTTTGACAATTTAACGTAGTATGAGCTACGTGGGCCTGTTTTTGATTTCCTACTTTTCGAATCAGGGCCCTATCTCATTAGGATACCATGGCGGCACGATACATACAACTGACCACATTTTGTAGAACTCTTGGCCGCCGTTCGCCTCCCAAGCCTTGATGAGGTGCTCGCGAAGACGGAGGGTCATCTCGTGACCGCCAAGAGTTCTAGAAAATTGCATCATAGGTATAGTTAATGTGGATATCTTACGGGGGCGGGCTGCAGCGCCTCCTGCAGAACTGGGGGCCTATTTTAATTCTCCAGCACGAAATTGCGTATTTAGAATAGAATAGAATAGAATATCAATTTATTTGTTAAAAGACTTACACAAACTTACACTAAAATACACAATAAACTTAGATAAACATGCAAAAATGTAAGTCCTGTAACAAAATGGCTCTGCCTCAGCATGAGTTGGTTGACTAGCAAGCTAGCAACCAACGCTGGTCTTCCGTCAGAGCCACTTGTTGGCTTTACGGACTAACTACTCAAACATACATTATTTCGTTTCGGCCCATTTGTATACTTACCCTAATACACCAAATTAGAGTACCAATTTGCACAAAAAAATGTCAGTATGGAACCTCACCTGGTCAGATCAGATTGGTTCAACCAAATCTACTCTCACTGGTGCTGCAACCATTAATAGTAATGGTTGCAGCACCAGTGAGTGATTTGGTTGAAAAATAGCTCTGGACATAGGTCTAGAGCTATTTTTTAACCTGTTGAACCCTCAAAACTGGGGTTGGGGTAGAGGTAACAAACATCCACACATCCAAACTTTTACTTCTACATCAATATTATAATAAGGAAAGAATTATTTTTTTTAATTGAATAGGCTCCGAAACTACTGAACTTTTGAAAAAATCTTTCACCATTAGAGAGTCACCCATTCAATAAACGTGATTTTTTTGCCGTTTTTATTGATAATGGTATGGAACCCTAAATGCGCAAGTCAGACTCGCATTTGGCAGGTTTTATTTTGTAAACTAGGAAGCCACAGACACCAAAGCCTGCGATGGTGAGTTTAGTGGGTAGACTCCATATTGGACATGCCCCGGCTTGTATTCTAGCCATTTTATTCCTACCTTTTTTTTATTGGTGATGGTCAAGCGTTTGACCATCCACCAACCATCTCACTTGAATAAGTGATACCTTATCCCTGATGAACATAGGCGATCGAATATACCGGTGCGAAGCCGAGGCGGACCGCTAATTTTAAAGAAATTTTGATAAAGGTTCAAAGAAAACCACTTTATTCTTATTTCTAATTTATTAATCTAAAAAAAACTATAAATAATTTGTGTTTATTAATTTCTTACTTAATAGTAGGTATACATGAGGTATCTTAGTTGCTAAATAACTTACGACCGTCACCCAAATTTTAAGCTAAATAAACCTTATTTTTATGAAATAATTTCGTACATCAATAATTTGAACGTTTTTAAAACTTTAAAAACTTATATCGGATCCCTTAGTTTTAAACTAAAAAACAACTAAAAATTACTATTTTGTTAGTATTTAGTAATCACATAAATTTTTTACGGGACCACCATCATCATTCCACTGACTGCAAAGAATCATCCATCATCCAAATCAATCCATAAATGACGGAGAAAGCGATGGACACGTATAAAAAAACATACATACAGACGTATATAGAACCTCCTGCTTTCAAAGTCGGTTAAAATTGACGATGTTTAAATTTTTTCCAAGATAAGATAATTTATACTACTCGTACTAGCGACATCTCTTGGCAACGAATGAACATTCTGTGTATTTTTTTATTTTGCTGAGATTTTTGCACTGAAATGGTTAAAAAAGGGCTAAAAAGGTTTAGAGGGAAATGCTTGGAGCACAATTTTTGTCTTCGTAACTTTATTTGGACTAGTAAGGAGGTGAACATATCAAAAGCCCGTAGCCCTCGAGCCGGGGGGAGGGGGGAGGTAGCAAATTAAATCAGCTTTCATTTTGTACAAATAGTCATGTCGCTAGGACGCATAGTTTCCGAGATTTAAGTGAAAAACCGTAAAATGCGACCTTCAACCCCCCCCGTAAGATTCGGTTACAAAGAGTTTTTAAATTTGTGTTACATAGGAAAAAAAGAGGTAACTTAACGTTGACCCTCTTTAAAAAAAAAATAAAGCATTACACTCACTAAACTAAGGAAGGTGCTCCAATTCTGGAGGCAGGGGTATATTCTTCAGTATAGCGAATCGTTTGAGCGCGTCGTATTTCCCTCGTAGCGCTTCGATCTCGTCTCGAATGCGGTTATTATCGTCTTGCATTTGCTCCATGTCGTGCCATTCCTGGAATGGGAAATCATTCGCTTTTATTTCTTTAGGCTTACAAAATTACTGACCGGTGTAAAGGGACGTATTAATCTAAAGTCGAAGCCGAGGATATCGAGCGAACCGTTGAATGAAAGGGAAATTGTAGAAAACAGTAGATAACACACGTTGAGGAAACAGTAGATAACACACATTGAATTAACTGCAAACGATTGTATTTAAATTGCAGATATTACAGAAACCTGCACTGTATGGACTCAATCTACCTTCTAAATATAATCTAACTAGCAGCGCCTCGCGGTTTCACACGCGTAGTTCCCGTTCCCGTAAGAATTTCGGGATAAAAAGTAGCCTATGTCCTATTCCAGACTATAATCTATCTCTGTGCCAAATTTCATCCAGATCCGTTCAGCCGTTCTGGCGTGATAAAGGAACAAACATCCATCCATCTATCTATCCATCCATCCATCCATCTAAACTTTCACGTTTATAATATTATATATATAGTGAGATATAATCTTACCAGCACATGCAGCATTCATGCTGAGCCGTTTCCTAATTCATAATTACAATCAGTGATACCTAGTTTTAAGCACTACTTGTTATCCGTATTGGTTTATGATTGTAGTTGTAAATAAATAATTTTCTTTCTTTCTATCTATGTAAATTTTATAACGACGAGGATTCTACACCTGTGAACAATACTCGAGGATGCTACGCACATAATTACAATACAAGATTTTAATTAGTGTTTGGTTCTTACCTGACTCTTCTCAGTTTTAATTAGTGTTTGGTTCTTACCTGACTCTTCTCAGTTTTAATTAGTGTTTGGTTCTTACCTGACTCTTCTCAGTTTTAATTAGTGTTTGGTTCTTACCTGACTCTTCTCAGTTTTAATTAGTGTTTGGTTCTTACCTGACTCTTCTCAGTTTTAATTAGTGTTTGGTTCTTACCTGACTCTTCTCAGTTTTAATTAGTGTTTGGTTCTTACCTGACTCTTTTCAGTTTTAATTAGTGTTTGGTTCTTACCTGACTCTTCTCAGTTTTAATTAGTGTTTGGTTCTTACCTGACTCTTCTCAGTTTCCAGTTCATCCTTCTGCTCTATTCGTTTGATGCGGCACGAGGCTGCGTAGCCCCTGTTCTTCAGCGTACGCCGCCGCTGTTTCATTCTGGAAAATATAAAGCGAACGCGTGAAGCATCGATTTGATATATTCCCAACCACCCCATTAACCTCCCCATCAATGGGGCGGTTGGGAAAAAATTCCCATCCGCCCCATTACACAAGGCAATGGGGTGGATGGCATTTTCTGCCCCATTGACTTTTTAGATAGAAAGTTTCTTGACTATTACATGACATCATTACATTAAGTACATAGATAGTTTTTTAGAGTTCCGTACCCAAACGGTAAAAACGGGACCCTATTACTAAGACTTCGCTGTCCGTCTGTCACCAGGCTGTATCTCATGAACCGTGATAGTTAGACAGTTGAAATTTTCACAGATGATGTATTTCTGTTGCCGCTATAACAACAAATACTAACAAACAGAACTAAATAAATATTTAAAGGGGCTCCCATACAACAAACGTGATATTTTGCCATATTTATAGATAATGGTACGGAACCCTTCGTGCGCGAGTCCGACTCGCACTTGGCCGGTTTTATTTTTATTGCACAGAATATACCCAGAAGAAAAATATCATAGAAACATTTGTAACAAGGCGGGAATCGAACCCAAGCAACCTTCTGTGTCGCAGAGCCAGCAATTCGCCTGCCGCGAATTAAGAGAAGCGAAGAATCTTCTTGGCTAGCAAACAAAACAATGTATAAATCGCATCTAGTACCCATAAATAACTCAAGCTCTGCTTAAGCCTGAGGCTAGTTATTGCCGTTTAAATTTTCCAGCATAATTTAGTTTACTAGCAAACTATATTTTAACAGGATATAGATCTCTAAGTTAATTCTCTCCAAATACATTCTTTATTAACAAAGAAAATTACAATCAAATAATAGAATTATATTAAAATTAGTATTTACAAAGAAATTAATAAATCCCAAAAATTTACGATCTCGACGGGATTCGAACCCGCACCTTCCCCTTCAGCGCAGGGTTGCTCTTTTTCCAACTAAGCTACGTGATCTTATCTAGTCGACCCGTAAATCTTTGGGAGTTCTTTCGGCACTTACGCCGTCAGCGCCACCTACAGAGGAAACAATGAAGTTATCCAATTCTGCTCAAAGACCAAATTTACATTTAGTTCTTTGACGAGAGGTTTTGCCGTTGCTTGATTCTAAGGTTTTTATTTATTATAATTTTTGGGATTTATTAATTTCTTAGAAATTACCCAGAGTACTATAATAAATAAAAACCTTAGTATTTACAATTGAAACAATTGAGCTAACTGCAGACTGTTGCAAACAATCTACAGGTAGCTCAACTGATCCATAACAATACCAGTCGGAAGCGTACCTTCTTTAGCAAATTTATTGCTAGGATAGTAATTTTTCAATGTGGTAACTTACCTAACAATCTGGTCACGCGACAACCCTCTCATCTTGAGTTGCCGGTTGAGATCCCGAACAGAGATGGAGACCAGCTCATCATCACTGATCTCAGCACAGGGAGTTGGGGATAGAGGAGCCTGTAGACATAGACATTCAATTATTTCCTGCTGCAGTACAAAAAGACTGACCAAGCTTTCATAATACAGCCTTAGTGTTGTCATCGGCCAAACACTGATGTGGTGCCTTAACATGGTACATAAAGATATTTTATGTCGTGTTTATCTTTCACACCGAGTTACTGAGTACAAAGATTTTTCGAATTACAACCCAAACCTAGAGGGTCCTGCTCAGAAGAGTATTATTTGATTCGTTTTCGCGCAAAACTTACACTTATGTCAGTCACATAAGATAGCATTTACACGAATCAGAAACATAGATTTTCGTTTTTACGACTAGCTACGGACCCAGGTCATAACTTCATAGACCTGGTTAGATTTGTTGTTTTTTCTCTCACTATCTTGAATTATCGCTATTATACCTAGATTGAATCTTACCATGTTAATAGCTTTTCGTCCTCCCAGTTCTTTTAGATCATGAGGCATAATAAGTTTGGACGTTTATGGTAAAGTAACGGGAGCTCCGTCACAATTTTCTTTAGGTATCCGTGAACGTTCACTGCACTTTGAGAAACAATGCAAAGGTTGCTCCTGATGAAAATAGTTAAGTAATCTGTACAAATATTATGTTTGCATTCAAAGCAATTAATGGAGAGTTACACGGAGAGGAGAGAGAGTAAATTGTCGGTAAATTGCGATTTTCTCTTGCGCTATCTAATCTATCATAGCCAATACAGTTCACAGATTTATAAGTATAGTACTAAAGTAATACAGTTCGCACAAAAAAACACAAAATATTGATTTGACTTTGACAATGCCAATTTATTGACAATAATACAACAAGACATTGATTAACTGACCATTTTTGACATAAATCGAGTCATTTGTATCGATATATTTTGAATGTTGATCAAAACAGTTATGATCAACATTCCAGAAAAGTTACATTTTTAGGGTTCTATCAGGCTATTATTTATTATTATTATTATTACTGAAAATGTGTTGCAAATTACCAGTGAAAAAAGAGATTTATAGATAATTTGCATTGATCTATAGTGTACAGAAGGGGCAAGAAAGGGGTAATGTTCGCAGGGGGGTTGTCAACCCTTTTTTACCTGTGACAGATAAAAAACGCACTATTTGTTGCAGAACAATGCATTATTTAAAACACCTGGCTATTTTGCAAGTTGGGATTAGGCATAACATAGATGACAGTAGTCAGAGTAAATACATTGTCTATCACAGTCAAAAAATATGTTTTTTTTAATGTAATCAAAATGTTTATTTTACTTTATTTGATGATTCGTTTTTTCATTCCTAACATTCTAATTTAAGACATTTTTATTATTGTTTGAAGGAGGTAGGAACAATCGGGAATGTATTTATCCCGATTGTCCCTAGTAGTAACAATCGAGATTTTTTTTCCCGATTGTTCCTAGTAGGAACGCAGGGGGTAGGGACAATCGGGAATAGGCGATATTGACCTACCTATTTGTAGGTACAATTTCTACTGGTTGAAATGTTAAAATATTGTTTGGAAACAAAAATTTTATGCATTTCGGGCATAAAATTTTTGTTTCCAAATTATGATTTAAGAACTTTCTTAAGGATGTTTTGTGTATTCTTATTCTTAGAAAATTGTACGGTTTAATTTGATTTCATCAAATGATATCATATTTTCGATTAGTTATTAAACAATTATTACCAATCGATTATTTTGAAATGCACAACACTACAAGAAAGCAACATTCCTTTTCAAAAAATGCTTTTTTTTAGTCTATGGCTTGTAGTCCAAGCAAGACGTTCGTTTGGTTATTGCTTCGTGTTTCGTAAAAAAATCAAGCAAAAGGAATTTTTCAACTTTCAGATAAATTATCAGAAGAAAAATGGCTAAACGAAAGAACAAACCACTGATCGATTCAGACTCCAGCAGCGAATGCTCTGATTTGGACTCTGTAAGTTGATAAAAAGAGAAAATCGTAGGTTAGAAGTTTGATGCTTCTAGATCGAATTCCTCGATTTTCCAACTGCGTAAATTGCCGAAGAGCCATTTTTCTTCTTCTGAAAGAGCAACATTCCTCCCCTCAGTAGTAACATTAAACATTTTAGCATTGTTACAAATGTATTTGATGTAAAAACGAATAAAAACATTCGACACAATTTTCTAGAATTTGTCGGATATTTGCCCTGTAAAGTACTTTTATGGCCTCTAAACTATGACTCATCTAAAATAAAACAAGAATAGTACATGCCTGCAACAAATTACACATTTTACATTAAAATTACTGGTAAAACATCCATGGAAAGTTCTCAACTAAAAATCTATTGTTTTGCAATTGTATCAGACTTTCCAAAGTACTAAGTGTCGCCTCAAAACTTCTTTTGATTATATAACTGCAAGCTTAGACTTTCACTTCTGTCTAGATGCCCAGAGTTAGCAAAATTCATGACAAAAACATAGTAACTTGATGGAATGTTTTCATGGCTGTAAATTGGCTGAGTAATGGTCTATTTTTGGATGTATCATTATGGCAACACTGTTGTATTCTCTCAGATAATAATCTTCATCTGTGGTTATAGTTTACTAAAATCAAGTATATTTTCTGTTAAAATCGTCATTACAGGACTTATCCTAAACTCATCAACTTATTCTAGGCCGTCTATGACAATGATATTAGACTGCCAGATAACAATTACCGAGGGAGCTTATTTTGTTAATTTATTGATGGACTGCTGGGTACAGGCTTCTCACACCTGCATTCTCAAACACAACTCAGATTTAAAGCTCATCTTAAGTTGAGATTTTTTGACAAATTCATCTGAGATATTTGAGTTTTCGGGGTCAATGTTTTGAATTATCTGCCTTGCTCCTTAAAGTTAAGATAAATAATAATTAACCTTTTCACTCATCAACAGGCCCAAAAGTGAGCAGAGCTTGTGTTATGGATACCAGCTGAAAGTATACTAACTTATACCCAAACATTTCAGCAATTCCTGAACCTAGCTAAAAAGAAGAAGAAAACTGGTGACTCACCACCTCCCAAGTCCAAAGGGAAGTCCTCAGGGAAATCTTCGGTCAGTGAAGAGTCCGACTGGGATGACGACGACAAGAAAAATAATTGTATGTTTGTATTTACTAGCTTCTGACTACAACTTCACATATTCTTCTTGTAATAATGTATAAAATATATAAAAAGTAGTTATTTTGTTATTCCTGGTTTAGAATCTGGAATTACTTTTACGCAAAATCAGTTATGCAAGATATTAAAATGAAACACTTCTGTTTTTCACAGCAAAATCATCCTCCTCATCATCAGACTCGGAAAGCGATGCCTCCGGATCCTCAAAGCGGTCCTCAAAGAAATCCTCCAGCCGCAAACCCTCTGTGGACCACTCGGATAATGATAAAAAGGCTAAAGAGGTCAAGAAACCGGAGCCTAGGGGGAGCATAGATAGTACGGGAAGCAAGAATGATACTTGTAGTGAGCCGGAAGAAGGTTTGTAGAGTTTAAGAGTCCCTTAGGGCTTCACCCATGTGTTATGAATTATGAACTACGGATCCTACTTGTGGTCGCTGACATAGGCCTTGTTTTTAGAATTAAGTCTCGTACATAAGCTCAGTTTCTATACGCTATAGAATCTGGTGTATAGAAATCTGAAGAAGAAACATAGTAATAGATACAACGCGATATTTGACAAAATTCTACCTTTGTAGACCACTCAGACATGTGCATCATATGAAGTTCTCTTTATATTTTCGTCATGAGTTCTTTTCAGTTTTGTTTTATTAGGTTTGTAAGAGTTTTGCCACTAAAATCCATGCAAACAACACGCAAAGATTTAAATCGTTAGATAGGTCCTTACCCGCGCCGTGTTGTTGCCACGCAAAGTGAGATAGCTCGCTCACTTGGAATTTTTCCTTCCGCTGTCCGCTTGTTGTGACCGCACTGCACAGATTGCACACTTACCATAGAGAGACATAGACACTTTTTGGATTTCAGGGCATAATAACCTTTATTTTAAATAGAAAGTGTGTGAGAAAGTGTATTGCACAATAAATGGTAAAAATAATACATAAGTTTATTGTCAATAACTCTATTTTTAACTACTCATTAGGGCGTGCGTCGGCCTTTCGACGCACACATTAAAACATTTTCGATTAGACACAGAAGGCTCATAGGATATTTATTTTTTCACAGAAGTTTGTGCAATGTAATTGCACAAACAATGGTAATTATAACTGTTAGGTTTATTGACAAAAACACTAATTTAAACTACTCATAAGTAGTGCGCGTGCGTCGGTGTTTTGTTAACGCACACATTCAAAGACAATGCCACAGTTTTTGGTCTCAGGGCGGATCTAACGATTTAAATCTTTGACAACAAAGCATAATGCAAAGCTGTCGCGGACTGTTGAATCAGCCCGTTTGTATAATAATGGCCTCCAAAGTCGCAAAGTGCGCCCTTCAGTTAAATAAAAATGCCCAAGAATCGTGCCTAAAATGCTATTTTAGGCGATTGTTCGAGTAGCGACGTTGTCAATGAATGGCTTACGCCTTTTTATTGCTTGAATCAAGCTAGCGCTGCAGTGGAGATGAAGTGAGCGTGAATTTTAGCCGTTTCATTCGGGCATTTCGGGCTAGCTCAGTCAGCCAACTCGGAACGTTGATCGTTCTACTGCTAGGCATTTTACTGAATGGCGCCGTTTCGTTTTACAAACGGGCTGATTCGCTATATAGACAGATGTTATAATAAGTCCCAAAAACCTTAGAATTGAGCAAAGGCAACACCTCTCGTCAAATGAACTAAAATGTAACTTTGCCACTTTAGCCACCGGCGCTACAGTCCGTAAGAGGTCCCAAAGATTTTCGGTTGAACCGACTAGGGTTTCGTGGCTTAGTTGGTTAGAGCACACCCGTACTGAGGGTGCGGCGCGGGTTCGAGTCCCGCCGAAATCGTTTTGGGACTTATTTCATTTCTTAGATATACCCAAAGTGCAGGTAAGCACTATAACAAAAAATCTTAGATGTTGTTTGACTAAGCACTACATCATCCTACAGGGTAAAATCCTGGGATCTGTTCCTTAATTCATGTATATTTACAGGTGAAGTATCATCACACTCTTCAGACAATGACTCCATCGATTCAGAGGAAGAATTTGACGATGGGTGAGTGGAAAACCAAAATTTTATTGATTTCTCATTGAATTTTGTCTTTGATTAAACTCTTATCGACACAAAATAGGTTTTATCCAGTCAGGAAATCTAGATTAAGCATAGATATGAAACATACTACTATAGCATGGTGTCAAAATAACATTAAATGACCATCACGACATGTACTATTTGTTGCTAAATCACTTAAAACGTTATATTTTTCAAGACTTCTGTTCTTTTGAGTTATCCTGTACATATTTCACTGCAAAAATATATTTTTTTTGGCTCAACCATAGAATATAGAATAATACTAACGTATAAACAGGACATTCTTCGCCTCCCACCTGACCCGAGCTTCCTCATCCCGCCGCGTCCTAGCGAGTTCGGTTTGCGTTCCAAATTAAGGCATGTACGGCACTGAACACGGTTGCCGAACGCAAAATTTTCAAGAAAATATTTGCGTCGAAATAAAAAAATGAAATAAAAAATTGTTGTTTTTCTTAGCAGCGCCATCTAGTAAACCAATGTGTTTTATTCCTTTTCAGTTACGACGAGAATCTCATGGGGGATTCGGAAGACAGATCGAGACTCGCCGCCATGAGCGAGAAAGAAAGAGAACAAGAGATATTCAAACGAATCGAGCGACGCGATCTTATGAAAACGAGGTGAGATCTTACTCCTTACTTTGTTTAGTTTACACTCGCCTCTCTAGGACATTAACACTTTTACTGCCGACGCTAGTCTAGTTTTGCGAGTCCTGGGTTCCACCGCAGACGCTGGGCAGTAAATTTGTTATATAATTGATTGGATTGTGTTTGCCCAGTTGTTGAATTATATTTATTTGCATTTGTATTTTTCTATTTACGCCGTCGATATACAAAAAAAAGTGCGTTCAAACTAAATTTGTAAAATCGCGTTCTTGCGTTTGTACGGTACTTTGTACTGGAAACGTCAAATTTACTTGCATTCCTTCCGTATACATTTAGTCGATTATTCGCTTTTAATCGCTAGAAATTGAGTACACCGACTAAATGTATGCGGAACATTGCTTCAGAAATGAGCTTTTTTTCTAGTAAAATAATTCTCTAGCTAGTGTTTCCTACTGAAACAACACTAATCTTTGGTATATAGTGTACTAATTCAACAAGCTTTTATTTATTAATAACCCCAATAAGATTGGTATTATACCTGAGTGAGTGAAATGGAACGTAATCTAAAAAAATACTTGTTTAGTAGGTCTAGAGATCGCCAAAAAATGTAATCACTGTATCAAAATAAAACCAGCCAATTGCGAGTCGGATTTGCGCACGAAGGATTCCGTACCATTAACTATAAAACGGCAAAAAAATCATGTTTGTTGTATGGGAGCACCCTTAAATATTTATTTTTTCTGTTTTTTATTATTTGTTGTTATAGCGGCAACAGAAATACATCATCTTTGAAAATTTCAACTGTCTAACTACCACGGTTCATGAGATACAGCCTGGTGACAGACAGGCAGACGGACAGCGGAGTCTTAGTAATAGGGTCCGTTTTACCCTTTGGGTACGGAACCCTAAAAACTAATCAACAAACTATTCCAGATGGGAGATAGAACGTAAACTCCGCTTAGCGCGTCGCTCCGCCGCAGAACGCTCCGCCTCCCCCGGGGAGATACAAAGGAGAAGAGAGGCGCGGAAGAGGAGGAGAGACAAGAGAGTGCAGAAGGAAGCCAGAGAGACTACTAGAGAAAGGGAAAAACAAGGTGAGAATAGTGTATTTTAGGGATAGACGGGAGTGTCTAGAGACGTCTTCCCCAGAGAGAAACAAATAAGAAGCGAGGTGTGTGTGTAAGAGGAGAGGCAAGAGAGTGCAGAAGGCGTCCAGAGAGAGAACTAGAGAGAGTGAGGGACAAGACAAGATTGTTTTGCTTGGCAAACAAAAAGCTTGGCAGACTCTTTTTATCATAGGAACGACAAATCCTGCCTGGTTTTCCTTCTATATTTGGCAAACAAAAAGCTTGGCAGACTTTTTTTATCATAGGAACGACAAATCCTGCCTGGTTTTCCTTCTATATTTGGCAAACAAAAAGCTTGGCAGACTCTTTTTATCATAGGAACGACAAATCCTGCCTGGTTTTCCTTCTATATTTGGCAAACAAAAAGCTTGGCAGACTCTTTTTATCATAGGAACGACAAATCCTGCCTGGTTTTCCTCCTATATATGTATATGTAATTTATGTAGTTTGCTGAAACACGAGAAATTAGTTTTAGTTGATTCTTTCGTTGTTGTATTAAGGTTGATTTTGAAGTGGTACCATAAAAGTTTGATTCTCGAGGAATTGATATATGCGCCGGCCGTAAAACGTATCTTATATATCATCACATGATAATTTTCACAATCGGTAACAAACGGTTTCTATAGCAACATGTGTAAAATAATAAATAAAATATTATATTTCTGACCCAGTTGATCCATAGATTATTTGTTTGTATTTATTTTATTTATAACTTTGCACTTGCGCCGTTGTTCCAAAAACTACAATACAATACAATACAAAAACACTTAATTGTACACCAGAAAAAAAACATTACAAAAAGACATTACATGAGACAAGTACAATGGGCGGCCTTATCGCTTTGAAGCGATATCTTCCAAAAACTCATGCTCTGTCCCGCTCCTTTGAACGCAAAATCCTTTTTACAAAATCTCTTAGGGCCTCCGATCTTTTTTTTGTTATTTGTTTTCATCTAAGACATTTGTTTCAGAGTTGTCACAACCCGAGCCGCCTAAAGAAGCTGTTAAAGAAAAGGAACAAACACCACCGAGCCCCGGCGAAATACTGGACGATTCCAAAGATGCAGGTAATAACTTTTGTGCTGTGGCCTCAACCTATAAATGTTTACTTATAATCTCTAAAATAATAGTAAATACCTATTTACATTAAAGATTACATTAATAATAATAATAAATCATTTATTTGAGACTATAAAACAGTTACAGATCTTATTTTAACTTATTCTACGGTCCATAGTAATATATACCTTAAAACTAACATACATACAATATTAAAAACTAAAATTAAAGACGCGTTATTTGACGGCGAGACGTGACGCAATCAGGGTGTCAGTTGACGACGGTGCACGGCGGTGATTAAAAGACAACTTAAACAATTTTATAGATATAAAATCTAAATGTCGAAAATCAATTTATTTTCATTATAATCATCGATCAAAAATGTCCGGCTTTGCCGGCCCCCCTTAGATTCACAATGCGCACGCCACAACCTTCAGTAGCAAAAGACAGACATTTTGACATGTTAGGGAAGCTTTTCAACTAGTGTCATTTTAGCGTTCAGACAAAAAGCATGGGTACAAAAAATGCAAGAATCACTCGTCCAAAGTGCTGAAAAAGGATGGAATTTCTTATTTTCAGTAAGTTTATATATATTTTTTACCCGTATATTAAGATGTGAGTCATATACTTGTGAAATCAGCATAAAATATTGTTGTTTGGTTTGCCTATGTTAAAATATTAATTTTGTTCTAAATTGATAAATGGAGAGGCTATTTCTTCTAAATTTTTTTTTCATTTATAGTATGTATTAATATATTTTTCATAAAAATAAGTTTAATATTACTAGTTGATGATTTTTAAAATAATTAGTTGGCCCGCCCTAAAATTTCATTTGCGTAGACTCTCTAATAAAAGAAAGACTAGGTTCTTACCTACCTACCAGAAGTATGAATTTATAAAACGTTTATTTTTTTCCCGTAAAAAAAACTCGTGCAAAGCCGCAGACAGGAACCAGTTCTTTTTAATCTAGAGTGCCTGCCTGAAATTGTATTGTAAGTTTAAATTATTGTATGTCTGAAATGACCCTTTTGTATAAATACCTACTGTTGAGACACCAATTTATAGTTTCATCAATAAATGATTCGTTATCTTTACCTGAATTCTGTTAATTAATCCTTATAGAAAATAAACTGAGTAGGTAGGTATATAATTCTCAGGTAGGTACCTACCTACTTACAAAATAAAATAAAATGAATTCGACTCCACCAATCTCTTGTTCCGTATGGAAAAAACTTGTCAGGCTCTGCGCAAACTGTCTGCGTCAAAACAAAACGAACCCAATTTTGAGTGACATTTTTGTAAGGCTCTAGGTATCTACGGGGGAGGCCGCGAACTCCTTATTTTTGATCGAAGATTATAATAAACTAGTAGTTGATTGCGTATTCGCTCAAGATCTTTAGTAGGTACTAGCAGTGCCTCGCGGTTACACCCGCGTAGTTCCCGCGGGAATTCCGGGATAGAATATAGCCTAGGTCACTCTCTGAAAAGTAAGCTTTCTATTGGTGAAAGAATTTTTGAAATCGGTCCAGTAGTTTTTAAGTTTATTCGTTACATACAAAAATACATACAAATCTTTCATCTTTATAATAGTAGTGTAGATTGTTTAACATCATAAAAACATATGTTAATCAGTCAAGTTTTAAGCTTGTGCTTAAAAGATTGCATCGAGGAACAGCCGTCACGACCAACGAGCGGGCTTCGCCTCGTCTGTTTATCACATCAAGTTAAGAACGAGGCCATGCCTCAGATCCGTTTCGACGTTGATATAATATGTGTGAAAGATATGAAACAGTTTTTATTTCAATTTCTAGAAACAGAAAGGAGATCCGCCTCCCCCCTATTCGGTGCCGCGAAAACGGAACGTAAACGTAACGTGGACGATCGACGGCAGAACGCGATGGCGGCGCTCAAGGCACAACGCTCCGCGCGGACTGCGAGAGAACATCATATGCAGCAGAAAAGGAGGGCTGAGCAACTCAGGAAGGACAAAGATGATGAGGTCAGTACTGTTAGAGACACTAAGGACAAAGGGCAAAGACAGATACACTTACAGACAGAAAGGTAGGCACCTGGACATTTTAAGAGAAGATTTAAGGAGAGACGTTTTAAAAACAGAAAGATATACATATGGATTTAGTGACAGTAAAAATGTCTGAATACGTCTTTCTTCAAATAGAATAAATAAATAAATATTTATTTCGATAACTTATAAACAAATAAATAAATGTTTATTTCGATAACTTATAAACAATTAAACATACATGTTCTGGAGTCCCCCTTTAAGCAAAATTTGCTTGTACATATTAGAGGACACCACTCTTACCAGAAATATTAACTGACTTCACATGTCTTAGATAATATAAGAACCCAGCCCCCCTAGCACGGGGATAGTTGTCTAGGGTAGAATAGAGAAAAATTACGTCACTTCGTCATCCAATGCGTAAATTACTTGAAATGCATTCGATCAACTTCAATAATCTACGCAATGTATGGCGATGTACTGTCTTTATTGTCTATTCTACCTTAGACAACAATCCCCGTGCTAGAGGGGCAGCTCTAATTCATTGTTCTTGGTTCACAGGATGACGACAATATGATAGGTGGCTCCAGCAAAGGCAGCGTCAAACTGAAAGCATCGGATATCTATTCAGATGATTCTGGCTCAGACTCAGATGATAATAAATCACAAGGTACGTTTAAATCTGACTGTGAATTATCGGTGTCGATTCGGCTGTCAGAAATAAAACTAATTCGGCAGCACTCAGCATTATACCGCAGTGCTTGAAAACTAAAGTTTTCAATCAGTGCGTTCTACCCGTCATGACCTACAAAGCTGAGACGTAGACACTCACGGTTGGGTTTATCCACCAGTTTAAAGTTGCCCTGCGAGCTATAGAGAGAGCTATGCTCGGAGTTTCTCTGATTCGTAACGAATGCATCCGACAGAGAACCAAGGTTATCGACATAGCTCAAAGAATTAGCAAACTAAATTGGCAGTGGGCCGGCCATATTTTGAGAAGAACCGACAACCGCTGGGGTTAACGTGTTCTTGAGTGGAGACCGCGACTCGGCAAACGTAGAGTAGGTCTGCGAAAGACTAGGCAGATGCTGGATGCGGCAAAATAAAGACAGGGAGCTATGGCGCTTATTAGGGGAGGCCTATGTCCAGCCGTGGACTAATATAGGCTGATGATGATGATGAATATGTTGCCATTCCTCTCTTTACGATTGACATACCAAGATTACCTTAAAATGTTACCATATAAACAACGCAGGCGAAGCCGCGGGCAGAATCTAGTTAAGAATAATTTAAATTAAATCTTGTCACTCAAGATTTATTTATTTTTTATTAAATATTATTACATTATATTTAATATTAAAATATTCGCGAAAAAAAACAAGTTGCTTTTTTCAATGACCAAGTATAATTGGCTACATGTTGCTAGGGCACCTTGTGCATGTTAAGTTTCACACACTTTTGACGAATTCATCTAATAATATTACTCTTTGCAGGACGTCGCAGCCGCAGTTCCTCAAGCTCTTCCTCTTCGGGCGGAGAAGAGGAAGAGAGGGAAAAGAAAAGAGAGGAGAGAGTTGAAGTTAGATACGCGGACAGCCGCGATCAAATCAACAAACTTAGGCTTAGCAGGTTAGTTTCGTAGGCTCTATGTTTATTATTATGAATGTGGATGGATATTGGAGTAAAGGCTTGATAAAAGATGGATTTCTGTATAAAAAATAACAATGGCTAAGGGTCAGCTCATACCGACGACCGACGCGACGCCACCGCACAATGCGCGTACCTTTTATGATGGTCATTCAAAATATAACTTCATTTACTACGCAAAAAGATACAACTCCCTGCGTCTTGGCGGCGTCTCGCTGCGTCGCGATGCCTCGCTGCGTAGCCAGACGCTGCGTTATGCAGCGCGCACTTTTTGTGACTGTGACTAAAAATATAACTTTTTTTAGTACACAAAATAGTATAAGCAATTAGTTAATAAAGAACGGATTTAAAGCGAGGGGCATAGATGAAACACGAGCAAGTGAAGTATTCTAACGACTGAATCACGACCGTACGGAGTGATTCAAGATGATTCAAGTGTTAGAATCCTGAGCGACGCGTGTGATTCATGGCCCTTGGTATAAATCCGTTTTATTCAAGAGTTGCATACTATACTTTATACCATGACTACGAGAAAATGAAAGATTTAAGCGAAAAAAGACATTTAATGAAGAAAAAGTGAAGGTTAAGTTAGGTAATTAAAATGCATATTAAAACTGGAACAATCGATTTGTTGGGCCGCAAATTTACAAACTATAATGTCCGCCCCTCTCTTTCATAAACTCAGGTGTTAATACATCTTTATCACTTAAATGCACTTTCGATCGATACATGTATATATTTTTTATTTCACACTAGACTTTGTGTTCGTACAACTTACAGTATTCAAAGTATTATCTAAAAGACAGAAAGAACAAAAAACGGTTTTTATTCTAATGCTAAAATTCCCTTGTCGAAAATGTCGGCAAGGAGATCAAACCTCGAGGAGTTTTTTGAACAAGGAGTTTGTATGTCGAGTATTCTTTGCACAATGAGTTTGTAACGAGTATTTTTTGCGCAAGGACATTGTATAGCATTGAGATGGAGGTTGAATATATTGGTGTGTTCTAAATTCAAACACCAAAATAGTTATTAAAAGTGGTTTTAAAGTGGCACTGCAAACAGTGAATAAGGCTTTTTAGAGGGGGAATGATACAAATATACAAAATTTTATGTACAAAATGTCAAGTTTAATTTGTATCTATTCACAGGTTTAAATTAGAAAGATTAGTGCACCTACCGTTCTTCGCTCGCGTCGTCACAGGCTGCTTTGTTCGCATCGGCATTGGGAACAACAACGGGAATCCTGTCTACAGGGTGAGTCTTTATTATATAAATATTTCTGTCAAATTTAATCTTTGAAAAGTATATATTTTATATATACAACATTTTATATAAAAGTATAGCTTTTAACGGTTTTAATCTTTTTTGAAAGAAAGAAAAAAAGAAAATCATCATACATATCATATTACAACACACAAACAACAAACATTATGGTTTTTATCATTTGTTTGGTTCCAATTTTGTTTTGATTGAAGGAACAGAAGCTCTATAAGATGACAAACTGAACGGTGACGTCAAAGATAAAGGTCACCGTTTTTATCACGAAAAATTGAAAGCAGTTTTATTTTGAAATGAAAATACTTAACCGACAAAACGCGCTTGCGCCGCGTACTATAACATGAACTGTGTCACTTAGGTAGGTTAAAAAATAGAAGCATTCATTAGGAAAGTTAGCGTCACTACATTTTTTTTTCTTTCTCCCATACAGGTTTGAACCAGAGAATCCCATTGGTAAAATAAAACGAATAAATTTTGTCCTCAGGTAGCAGAAATCCTAGACGTGTACGAAACAGCGAAAGTTTATAACTTAGGTAACACACGAACCAACAAAGGACTGAAGCTCAGGCACGGCTCGCAGGACAGGGTGTTTAGACTGGAGTTTGTGAGCAATCAGGTAAATGATGTTTTGAATTAGATAAAAAGTAATACAATAAAGTATAAACAGGCACTTCTCGTCAATCGTACAAAAACGTGACTTTAGTGATTGAGCAGGTTTGGATAAAGCTTCAATGTTTCCCCTGTAGGTGGAGCTGTCGGCGTTTGAGTCCGAACTAAGTCCCAGAGTTTTTCGACTTACGTCGCGTACATCTTTATAGTAGGCACTAGGTTCTGCCCACAGCTTGGTAGCCCATGTTCGTCCCTGACATTCCAATAACAGCAGTACCACGTATATAAGTTACACCGATGTACATGCGCAGATGTCTTAATTTTGGTTGGCGCGATAAAATCATACGTGAAACGTGTGTGTGTGCTATTTATTGACTGATGGCTACGCGCCGTTCCTGGCGCATGGTCATCAGTCGCGAGTCTTATTTTGAGTGGGATACATATTATAAAAATACGTTAGTCCTTTTTTTGTCTTCCCGAGATAGCATAAGCCTCTGTTTTTGTGAGCGAGATAGCATGAGCCTCTGATTTAGTTGTCGTAAAAGCTTAACGCAACGCAATAAAGTCTATTATTTCAAAGGCGTTGGCATTCGTATTCAATCGGGTTGAACTGGCCTCTTCTGTGCAGACGAATTTTGCCGATGCGACTTAGTAAAGTGGTTAAACTGTACCTCCCTGCCAAATTTCATAAAGATCCATAATTCAAATAGTAATATATCTTCCATAATAGTAATATTCCTTGTATTTTATAGGAATTCACCGACGGCGAGTTCACAAAATGGTACAAAGCTATAAAGGACGCGAACAAACGACCACCCACCATGGACTTTGTAAGGAGCAAGATAGTGGAGGTTAAAGAAGCGTTGGTCTACGAGTTCAAGGTGAGATAGATATATTGGTGGCGAGAGAATCGACCTCAACAACTCATCCCCGAATACAGTTGGGGTAAGCGTGTGCTGGAGTGGAGACCGCGACTCAGTAAACGCAGTGTAGGACGCACTCGGATGGGATGAGGATCTGCGAAAGACTGCAGGCAGATGCTGAATGCGTCAAGCTGAAGACATGGCGCTCATTAGGGGAGGCCTTTGTCCAGCTGTGGACTGACATAGGCGGCTGATGATGATGAACTCAGCCCGTGAATATCATAAGGGAACTCATACTTGACATATATCGCGAAATTTGAGGATTTTTAAAAATGGCCATGACATGTGGTAAATACAGAGAATTTGTAGGTGTTATTATTTATTTTGGAAATGAAGTAACAAATAATCGATTAAAAAAATAAAAATCGATATCTATAAGCTATTGTTCATGAATTGATGCATTTATTTCCTTAATACCATCGTTAAAAACTGTTATATATTTACTAAATTTAATTTTCTTTTAAGGAAGAAGACGTAGAGAAAATAGTAGCCGAGAAGGATAGGTTCCGGTCTCACCCCACTAACTACGCCATGAAGAAAACGCAGCTCATGAAAGAAAGGGACGTCGCGCAACTCAGGTCAGTCTCAAGTCCCGGCCGCACTGCAAGATAGAAGCTTGGTTGAATGGTAGATGGAAGACGTATGAAAACGTACGAGACCGTACAACAGGCGTTTGCCAGAGGTCTGTTTTTGGATTTTCAACAACAACTCTTATGCTACCTACATCAAAGTAAACAGTTAACCTAGCCGCCTGTCTATATCATCCTACAATGTGGCCGTGACCTTATTACCACGCACACACACCCACGCATACACATACTAACACACCCCCACATACACACCCACACACACATACATACACACACACATACACCCAGACACATACCTTTATACGTATTGGAGTGAAGCAGCCTTTGCGTTGACTGAACAAAGTTTAACAAGAGAAGTAGACCATTTTTTCACGGCTTTTTAGGGGAATTTTCAGCCCTTGTATTACGTCATGCTAGCTGTTTCTTGGCGAGTTTGGCGGCAGAGCTTCCTTTGCTGTTCGGCAGAAGGCACCTCGTGCTGGTGATAAATATCCTAATACGCAATAGAATTATCTAAAGTGTTTGAATATTAGTTGAACGAATAATGTAGGTATGTCTAAAACAAGTGCTTGGTGCAGCTGTGTAGTGCCGGCTTAGAATTTGCATAACCCATAACTCTTCGTGGGTGTCGTAAGAGGCGACTAAGGGACATACACCGGGGGGCGGGCAGCAGCGCCTCTTGCAGAATAGATCTACCACCGAACTGCGATCCCCAACCCGCATGTCCAGCGTGTGGATTATGGGAGTTAGATAAAAGCCTATAAAACGATTATCAGGGGGAGGCCTGCATCCAGGTGTGGACCATTATAGGCTCTTGAGGTTGAGGGAAAACGAGCGATAGAAGATAACAAAAAAGGACTGTTATTGCACTTTTTGTAAGTAGGTCCTATTTGAAGCGACGAACATTGGATTTAACCTTTCAGAGGCGATGAAGAGACAGTAGTAGATCTAAACTCCAAAATACAAGAGCTAGAGGACAGGGCGAGTCAACTGGACAAGACCAGAACGTCGTCTATACAGAGCATATCCTACATCAACAACAGGAACCGGAAGCTCAACGTGGAGTCCGCAGAACTGGCTATTATGGAGGAGGTAAGTCACTAAAATACAAAATACAAGATAATACAAGAGCTAGAAGTTATGGGTACCAGATAACTGATATACGTAATATAATACAATACATAGTTAGATATTTTTTATTATACATAGAAAAGCGAACAGGACACCCTGAACAAATGTCTGCAGATCGTACACACATTTGTCCCGAAGCGGGAATCGAAGCCGCAACCTCCTGCGTCGCAGGCAGACCTTCGCCCACCGCGCCACAGAGGTCGTCATAATGATCATCCATTTGGGCGAAACCTAGAAACCACAAACCTATAGAAATTATTAAAAAAAAACAATACTGCTGGCAGTGCCTCCATATTCTTCTCCTATTGAAACATATTTTTTGTTTCAAAAATTGTTTAAAATATAATTCTTTTTCAGGTAAAAGCGATGAAAGGCAAGAAAATTGATGACCCCTTCACGAGGCGGAGTACAAAACCTGTTATGAACTTCAAATCTCAGTCGAATAGGACGCAGGTATGTTACAATATTGGCTTATTTTTATTTATTATAAATAATATAATACACCAGTAAAACGACTGAGTCTTTTTTCCCATCGTGTCTCTGTTGAGATGTAAAATGGTTAAGGAGTTTTAAGAAATAAAAATAGTTTTAAACTGAAAAGGTTTTTAATATTGGGCTGTAACGTTAATGTGGTTTTGACCCTGCATATTTTGAAAGGACATCCTGTCGTATCAGCGAAAGATCACCGCCATGTATTGAATTCTAAGGTAAACGATAAATGTAATTATGTTATGCACAGGAGTTGGTGCTAAGCCAGGAGGCGGCGGCCGTGGAGCAAAGGCAGAAAGAAGAAGAAGAAAAGGCAAATAAAGATAAACAGGAGAAGGAAAGACTGGTTAGTGTAGTAGAAACAAATTAAAAGTACCGTCAATTTTACTTTGCTTCGGTACCGAGATTAAACTTTTTCACTTCTTCCTGCAAGTGAGTGAAAATTAACTCTAGGCTTTGCCCGTTTCAAATGATTGAGATGAAAAAATTACATACATGACTGGGTAATGTAACAAGTTATCAATTAAAAATTGTACAATTACAATCCACAGAGCATCATATAGCCCCAAGCTAAGCAGAGCTGAAATCCAGAGTGAATAAGTTCCTTCTGGGAAAGCGTGTTCCATCTTATGCCACATCATCACTTATTCAAGTGAGATGGTGGCCAAACGCCTGAACCAATAATAAGATCTTGCGTTATGGGTTATATGCAGGGTTATTGGTAAATTAGTGACAATACGTGAACTGCAGGTTCAGCCCATCATCACAAACACGTTTGTGAAGACACCAGGTCTTAATTCTTAATTTCGGTATTGTTAATGGGTACCCCCCCCGCAATTCAATAATCGTTCGTTAGAGAGGTTTTATAAACCCTGAATTAACAGAAGATATGAGAGTGAAAGATCGGTCTTAAGTAACTCGTTGGGTTCCAGACAAAGATGTTTTTTCATTTAGTATCAGAGGTGACTTATATTTTTTTTTTAAATTTAGTCTTGGCGCCTTCACGAACGTGTTTGTGATGATGGGCAGGACCTGCAGTTCACGTATTGTCACTAATTTACCAATAACCCTTTATAGGTACGTTTTTACACGAGTATCTTGATAAATCTCACAATGCATAAAAACCCTGACAGGGCCCATCAATTTCTTTAGTTTGCTCTTGTTAAATTGATATACTACTCTTGGGGCTATTTTTGTAAATATTAACATGTTCTGTTTTTTCAGGAGCCAGGCAGCGACGCAACTAGTACCGTTAGCAAGCCGTCAACTTTCGACACTACAAGCTTATACTCACTACACGACTTCGATATTAATATTGAATTAGATCTGCCTATAGCTAGTAAGTAAAACTTATTACTCTTCTAGTAAATAATACTCAGTATCTCGTAAAGTATTATATTAATCTGTGGCTGAACATAGGCCTTGATCAAACGATGTTTAAATGTTTTGAATAATGACCCATTAATTTAATTTCAGAAGTGCCAACATCAACGCCGAAGCCAGTTACAGCGAAGGTGAAAGAAACAGGACCCAAGAGATCTCTTAATCTAGACGAGTATAAAAAACGGCATGGTCTCATATAATAACTGACAATGGTGTCGTTATGTGGTACAGAAACTAAAGTAATAGAACAGACATTTGAAATAAACCTAAATGAGGCGATTTCGAAAAAAAATAAAGAAATCCTATTTAACTTAGAACTCGATAGATGGCGCTGATTTTTCGCGGAAGTGATTGTTATTTGGGGTCACTATAATGCACGACCAAATAATGCACGGCTATATAATTTACATCCCTATAATCCACGTACAACACTATAACTGGAACTGTTTTTGACACGGATTATTGGAGTGTACATTATATAGCCGTGCATTATTTGGTCGTGCATTATAGTGACCCGTTATTTGGATATCATGTCAAACTATGATGATGATTCTTTGTTAACGGCAATATGCGTCTCATCATCATCACCCTATATTAGTCCACTGCTGGACATATACCTCCCCTAATATGTGTCTGGTTAGACACAAATCAGCTAGTGTCAAGGAAAGGAAAACAATTGTAAATATCAGAGATCACATTATATAGAATATTTGATATTTTCACCCGTTATCTAGCAGGGTGTACCACGTGCAGGTTAGGTTTGCTTGGGAGACGAGGTGTTGGAGTCCCTCTTAATTCCCCATGTCAAACTACGCATGGTCTATGTCATTTTATTTTGACAGGCCCAAACTAAAAGCGCCATCTTTTCAGTCTGGTTGAACTATTTTTGACATTATGAAAACGCCTTATTGGTCCTCAAAATCACGCTGTCTCTTGTTTTTTGATGGTAAAGAAAAGGATGGCAATATTTTGGGTGCTGTCAACTGAGTAAAGTTTTTGTACCAACAGAATCGACACCAGTTTAATTTGTAATTATTTTTTATTGTTTTTTTTTGCTTAAGTAGGTATAGTATATGATGTGTAGAGAAACATTGTGATTGGTAGCATGATCAACCGCTGATGATGTGGTCCCGGGTTCAAATCCCGGTTTAGAGTGAGGAAGTTACCGGTGTGATCTAATCGGGACAGCAGGTCATTTTCAATCACAGTGTTTATCTACACGACTTATATAGTGTATACTGTTAAAGTATAACTCCTACACTCGGAGCCTGATCAGGGCTCGGTATTACTACTACGGTAGACTCGCATAAGCCCTGATCAGGGTCTACAATAGTCGTAAAACCGACTTCTGATTCGGGTCCAAACGAGTGCAGAGGTTAATGTTTATTGCTAAGAAAGTTGACATTATAATGGCGGTTTGCGATATCCTATATATCTGTGTTTTTACAATCGGTAATTGAATCCTCATCAGCACACAAGTCTGTTCAGTGCTGGACATGCTCAATAGGGGGAGGGGGGTCTCTTCACGATTAACAACTTGTACATAAATTGACTTAAAAGTCTAAGCACATACATCCAACACCGCTGCCGCGCACAAAAATAAGCGTTGTACGGGATTAAACGTTATTTTGCGACAAAATGACGCATAAGCTTCAAATGAGTGGCCCGCGAGCTGTCTTCAAACGAGCTGTCTATTATTTGATGGCAATATGATATGCATCTAAATATTACGAGTTAAAGTCTATATTTGAATGCTAATTTTTGTTGCGCGCTAGCGGTGCTGGACGTGTTAGCGCCAACCTTTATAATCTTTGAGTTCTATGATAAAAGCATAAGCGTAAACCCGCCAAATAAATCTAAATTTGTTTCGACATTGGTAGTGATTCTGTTTGCACAAAACGTTATTAACTAAACCAGCGTAAAACTGTTGCCGTCTCTTTTTTTTCGATCGAAAAGAAGGGGACAGCAACATTTTGTACACTAGTTTACTACTGGTTTTGTGCCATAAGTTACACTACCCGTTATTAATAAGTTTTATTAGCAAGGATCAAAATAGCTTACGAAATTTACTTAAGTAAATATTATTTTTTCTTTTATGTATGATAAAATAATCCGTACTAATATTATAAATTCGAAAGTGACTGTCTGTCTGACCTTTTCACGTCTAAACGGTTGAATTAATGGTATCCCGGGGACGGCATAGGCTACTTAAAAAATGCGTGCGAACCCGCGGGTAACAGCTAGTGAAAACTAATTATAATTTTCTTGTAATGTACAAGGTGATTCAAAATATGGTTCGAGGTACCCACCTGCAGTTGTTAAGAAGAAAAGTGTTGAGGTCAGTTGAGCTACCTGTAGATTGTTCGCAACAGTCTGCAGTTAGCTCAATTGTTTCAATTGTAAATACTAGTTTTAATTTGTTTCTATTAATTGATTGTACTATCCTTTATTATTAAAGATTTAGATCTTTCATAAACAAAAGAAGACCGTATTTTTGACTCACCCTGTATAGTTATAATGTTATTTTTGTATTGTTTGTCTCACGTTAGCAATAAATAGCTTTGAATATTGTAACTAAAGCTGTTAAATTAAAAAAATCTAGTATATACTACAAAAAAAATGCTAAATGCGGCAAGCTGAAGACGGCGGAAGGGGCGCTATGCCGCTAATGCCGCTTTGTTATGGGAGTCCTATGTCCAGCTGTGGACTTGTGAGGGGCTGATGATGATATAAAATTGTGACTTATGAGCTTTTTCACCAAAATCTTTCTGTAAAAATCTTCTCTTCGTCGGTCACTCTTGGCAGAGTGGTCCTGGTTACGATGGGGTTCTGGTGAACGGTTACTTGTGCGATGCGCCGCCATCGCTCTCTGTTGGTTGCGTTGTGGGAGCAGTCGGTCATGGGGGACTTGGTCAGAGAGGTGATGAGCTCCGGTCCGACCATCTGGTTAGAGAGCGACCGCGAGACCTCTTGCCTTCTACCCTGGAAAAATAACAAATAAATATTATAATATACCATTAAGCATTATTTATTTATTGTTAAAACAAGTACAAATTAAAGCCCACAACAGACGGAGCTATAATATATATTAATATCAATCACAGCATGGTATATTACGGTATATTTTCTATAGTAATCGGCGAGTGACCACAGACGCAGCTATAACGTATGCAGGGTTATTGGTAAATTAGTGACAATACGTGAACTGCAGGTCCTGCCCATCATCACAAACACGTTCGTAAAGGCGCCAAGTCTAAATTCTAAAACAAAATATAAGTCACCTCTGATACTAAATAAAAAAACATCTTTGTCTGGAACTCAACGAGTTACTTAAGACCGATCTTTCACTCTCGTATCTCCTGTTAATTCAGGGCAGAGCTGTTTTTAAGTCGAATTTAAAATAAAACCTCTTAACGATTATTGAATTGCGGGGGGTACCCATTACCAATACCAAAATTAAGAATTAAGACCTGGCGTCTTCACAAACGTGTTTGTGATGATGGGCTGAACCTGCAGTTCACGTATTGTCACTAATTTACCAAAAACCCTGTATTTTTATTACGTCACCAAAATATGTCAACAGATAATACCTAGCACGATATATTTTGGTATGGTAAGACATGACGGCCGCAGAGCTAATGAGTGCAAAAATATGTATTAAAGCATCACCGTCCGTGGCAGCTTGCTATACCGTAATATATAGCTTACTGTATTAATATATATTATGCTCCGTCTGCTGTGGGCTATGTAAGCTGAGCCTTAAGTCCGGTTAACGATAGCTTATAAACGTTATCGTGACGTCTCGTATTTGTATGGGATTTGCGTAGTTCCCTGTCCGTACAACAGAGGTGCTGTACCAAAAACAATAAAAGTCAAAAGTTAATAACTTTATTTCTTTAGGTTAACAAAATAAGAACTTAGACAAGTCAAATTTTATACATATACCTTAATAAATAGTAATTATTATCAAATAAGAAACAAAATGTTATTGATTTTGTTCGCTTCCACTTTTTGTGTTAGAAAAAAGAGACACCACGATCATGTATCGGTACTATAGTCAAACGGACACAGGGGCTTAGTTTATCAAATTTTCAAGACGAACTTATGATAAAAGTGGACTCAAGTCTCTATATTGAGCCATCAAAAGTCCGGTAAAGCTGTCATGGCCATCTGCGGTCAACAGAACATTATGTAATACGAAAAAAAAATTGGGGCCTATACTACAAGGTGCAACGGAACATGTCTACTTAGCTGAAACCATCGAAAAAATACAGATTTGACATTTTATGTGTTGACCATTCTCTTTTTGAAAACCCCAACCTTACATAATTCTGTTTTTTTTATTCTTTAAACTAAGGTTTTGGTGAAAATGTTCCTAAAAGTATTACTTATGAAATCGTAATTATATACCTCCGGCTTTTGCCTTATAAAAAAAATAGTTATAGGGATCAGTCGTCGAAGCTTAACTTTAACAGGTTGTTATTAACATCGAATAAAAAAACGTACTTGTGTTATGTTCCAATAACATGTCAATTAAATAATACTTGTGTTGTGTTCCAATAACATGTTTATTAAATATAAAGAAGTTTGTTTTTGCACGGTTTATTAATAAGTGGTTTATTACATACGACTTTTTGTTTGTAGAACGTAGCGAATAGTAAAATCCGGTTACGAGTCTTTTCGTTATTTGCGAAAACTTACTCGAGTCATTCTTAATATCCAATGTTTGTAAACAACTCGCAACACAAAAATCAAATTCTTTTCGGCGTCGATATAAAAAAAAGTTAGCTAACATTATGCATTGTACGTAGGAAAAGGAAATCTACAAGAAGTGCAAATTCTGCCATACAAGAAACTGATTTTTAGGTATGTTTCTTTTTTAAAAATATTTTATCTTGTTTTTGACCGGAGTATAGTTGTTACTAGTCGTTACTATAATACTAATTAATGGTTAATTTTTTATCTGGTATTTTTAGCGCACCTTTTGTTATTAACTAATATTAAAAAGTTGTGAAATTTTAAAAACTTTAATACATGCCTGTTAAAGTAAGAAATTTGACAAAACTGCACTGTTAAAATAGTTACTGTAGTATTTATTAATAGTTATTTTATTACATATTATTATATAATAAATATTGTAAGATCATTATTACAAATTAGTGTTAGTAAATTTTTTGTTTTGACATTATTGAAATGATTTAGCATAATTTGTTATTTATAGTCTACTATGTTAGGTACTAGGGTCGTGTCAATTATCTTTTTGAGTGACTAAAATTTACCCCGGCGTGTAAGACTGTTGAAACGTCGGTAAAATCAAAAGTTGAAAAAAAAAGAAAAAACTTCATATTTTTTGTAACTTAATTTTTTTTATTTTTCGTTCAACGCTTAAAGATTTTTGACACTAGATTAGTAAGACCGACCTAATGAACAATTTTATGCATTATCCAATAGTTTTCAATAACATATTGGAAACTGACATTTTAATTATTAAAATTTACCTCCCCGAGTATATTTTTAAGACGCATTATCATAGTACATCAGTCATCTAGTACCCATAACGCACGCTCTGCTTAGCTTGGGGCTAGATGATGATGATGCGTGTTTTGTCCAATAATATTATTATTATTTTAATTCAACATTACTGACATGAGGTCGCTACGCTAGACCACAATATTTATTTGAATATTAAACATAATATAAAAAATATTTCGTTTATAAGCCTGACCTACAAAATTGAAACAGTTGTGAATGTAGTTGATTTAGTTATAAATATTGTAGTTAGTTATTTAGAATAATTATTATCATAAAGCTGATAGCAATAAACATAATTCTTGTAATACTGTTTTTTATTTGCACATTAATTGATAAAAATGTTAGCCATGTTCGTACAAAAAAGTTGTAGGTCAAATAGTAGTAGACACAAATGAGGTGTAGTCGAAAAATTGCGACAAATTAGTCTCAATTTCCTATTCCTATATGTACGTGCGCTTGTTGCGTGATAGCACTGAAGTTATATGCTAGTCAACTTACAAGGATTCGTTTTTGACTACCTACTAAAACAAGAAAACTGTTGAATGACACTATCCGTTTTCTGTGAAAGCAGCGTGTTTTCACTCTATGGTTACCGCTCTAACTTAGATCTTTTGAAGAAAAAAAAAACTTTAATAAAACCCGAGCGGCTTTTTAGGGTTTTAAAAAGACGCTAAGCCATTGGACTTGGTTCCACCTACCCCCAGTTACTATTATGGCACATGGTCAGCCGAACATCCTGGACATCACACACATCAACAGTACTTACCAGTCCACTGCTGGACATAAGCCTCACCTGATGAGCACCTGATTCTCTCTTACCATTAGGGGTAGTGCAATAATCCCCATCTCATCTAATCCCTGAACCATGCTGGTTCAGGGATGAGATTAGAAAATTCACATTATTTCGATTCATTTTAGGTATAGGGACTGATTTTGATCTTCCAATTTAGCCACCCTGGGTATCGATAGATTGACGAAGTGGAGGCCGATCTCCACGAACTCTGAAAGAAAAAAGAAAGAAAGAAATATATTTACTTTGACCCAAGAAACATACATACAGATTTATACAGGTACTAAATAGGACAGGACTAGATAGGGACAGACAGACAGACGGACGGACAGCGGAGTCTTAGTAATAGGGTCGTCAGTAAAAGTAGTAAGTTTTACCCTTTGGGTACGGAACCCTGAAAAGAACTACATTTTAAACAATAGAAGGTAGAAAACGTACTGTATAAAAATGGGTAAAAAAGGGTTCCCTAGCTCAGCATTCGGCTAAGCCCAATGCTATGCTGATTTCCAGGTGGAACTGCGACTATAGCTGGCGAGAGACAGCTCAGAACCGAGATGCCTGGAGAAGTAGCGTATCGGAGGCCAAAATACACTGAACGCTGAGCTACAGGAGTAGTAGGTAAATATGTATGTATGTAAATTGTGCACCATTTTGTGAAAAGTATAGTCATAACTTCATAAGATTTGGCGTTCATTAGGAACGGGACAAAGCATACATTTTAGGAACGGCGCGTTTTTTTTATTGTATAGATATAAGCTAATTCTTCTGTGCTTACGCCGCGGCGTAACAATTATAAGCACAAGATTTAGCTTATTTACATGAAAACTACACAACTTATGAAGAAACTGTTCTAAGGAACAATAATAATATGTACCTACCTATGAATCAAAACATCAATAGACCGCAGGGTTCCTGAGATCTCGACCAAATGTGCGAAACAGTGCACTTTATGATTTTTTTGTCGTATTTTTTTTCTCTTATCTATTTTTTACATGAATACATTGAAAAATTGTTTGATTGTAAATTTCTTTTTTACCACGGGGATCCAATGAGTCGGATCTAGGCCTAGTTTGACAACCAATCCCGTTCCAGTAGGTAGATATGTTTATGCTCCAAATTGAAAGTTTCAAATAAAATTTCTGTTTCAAATAGCGTCAATATGTTGTGTTGAGCCTTTGGTTTTGGTCATTACACCGCGGTGTGGCGGTTAAAGGCTTTTTAGCCGAATCCCGCGGTTTTTGTCGAATTAACATTATTAAAGGCGATATCAGACGGTTCACTCGAGAGAACATTCACCCGAATGAATGCTTCATTTTTCTTTCATTCCATGTTCACACGACTTACTGCGAATGATAAAGAAAAGAGCGTTCATCTGTTATTTACTTTAAATATGTCATCGCGTGCCGCCAATTTTCCGTGACGCAACAGGACGTGCGTCTGCTACCGGGCTCGAGACAAAATGGCCGAATGCGAGTGAACGTTCTCTCTGTGTGCAGACCGTTCATTTTTCGTTCATTCGGAGTGAGAGTGAAAGATGCCGAATGAAAAAATCTGACATCGTCGGATCGGTTCATTAGTGAATTCATTCGGCACTCTAGTTTCATTTGGGGTTCAGACGAATCATTTCGAGTGAAAGATGCCCAATGAAAGACAAAGATGAACGAAAAGTGAACCGTCTGATATCGCCTTAACGAGCTAATTCTATTTTGTATGTATTTAGGCCAGTTTTACGCTGAAGCTATAAATTATGTTGTATTGTGTTATGATATGAGTTAGAATAATGGTTTTGTGACAAATTCGAAGTATTTAATATTGTCCCAAAAATTGTTTGCCTTCCACGGGACTTGAACCCGCAACCCTCTCCCATTAAAAAAGAAAAGAATGGGACATTACGCTCACATTTGGTAGAAAATTTCCCCAGTGTGAGTTACGTAGGTACTAATTTCACAAAAACCTTAGAATTCCGAGAAGTGTCGTTTCGCTCATTATTTCCGCCCATTAATGGGCGAAACGATACTATCAAAAATGACTAGTGTCGTTTCGCCCGTGAAAATGGGCGAAACGATCGCGTTCCATTCCATTCCATCCACGTTTTCACGTTACCTGGTTTTGCAAAATTCGAAGTAGGTAGGTACTTATAGTATTGAATCATAATCATTTATTTGCTATGCGAATGAATTCATTCAGTAGGTACCTATGTAGTAGTAGTTGTAAAAAGTGGGCTCGGTTTTGCGCAACAAGGACGAGCGAACGCCGCGCGGGGAAGGCGAGAAACAAAGCAAGAGCCGCGGAATGGCCGGCCCGCGCGTAATTACACCGGTTTTTATTTATAAATTGGTTTTTTGCTCAAAAATAATACTCTTTAGCAATAAAATAAAACCGTAATCGTCTAAAGTGTTTATTGAGGAACAAATTTAATTGAAATATGTTAAATAACTAGCAAATGAAACTGCTTTTTCCGTAAAGAAAAATGAAGATTTCGAGAAAACTGCGATTTTTTTTGTACTCATTCAAGTTTCGTCAATTTTGCCTCGACTACTCTATCTTACTAATTATAATCCTAAACTTTTGTTGCTCATCAAAAAATAATAAAAGTTAAATGTTTTTTTTGCTTTATAATTGATTTTCCGTACAGTCTAAACGTGGGTTTTGGGTCTCACTTCACCTTAACATTAATGTATGTTCTGAATATTTACTATGTATAGCAAAAATGTCTATCTAAGTAATGCATTCTACTACATCAGTTATCTAGTACCCAAAACACAAGCTCTGCTTAGCTTGGGGCTAGATAATACGGTGTGAATTGTCCACCATTATTTATTAAAATTTGTACCTTTTTGCGTAGTAAATTAAGTTGTATTTTGAATCGAAGTGCACGCAGCTTCGCGACTCGGTGTGTTCTGACCCTTAAGTGCTATAAGGTAGGCACACCTTACAAAATCCACACATGTCACTTATAAGGTTTTCCTAAGCTTTTTCCGCAAAACAACATCATTACTGTAGCAAAAATACTCTCGAGAAAAATACCTGGCTGCTATTCTATCCCTTTGACGAGAATCTCAGAATAAAAGGAAAACAGAAGCAATCAGGTGGAGTAGATAAATGGCGAGCGGAGCTAACGAAAACGAAGGATCAAAGTGAAAGCAAAAATCAGTAGGTACGTCCTCCGCTGAATATATCTCCTGCAACATCCTTGTTTGGGGGCGCTATAATCAGTTTCAGGCCATAAATTGCTATTATTATACCACGCTTGGCAGGCGGATTACTGATCGCAGTAGAGGTGTTAATAATTTGATTGTTTCGAAAAACTATTTAGTTTTTTAAGTTTTGCGACATAAATATTAATCCCGAGGGATTACGATTATGGTACCACTTCGGGATCATCCTCTATACAACTAAAAAAAACAACATCCAAATCGGTCCATATAAATTACGGAAAAATCCACGGACATACATAAAAAAAACAATCAGCCGTACACAACAACAGCACTTCCACCTCGACATCGGAAAAAATAGACGATGTTTCAAATTTTACCAAGATAATTTATACTACTAGCGAGATCTCTTGGTCACGAATGAAGAGGCCAAACATAGCGAAGTCGGTTTAAATTCAAAGAAGGAGGAATCTGTTGCCCTTCTGGTAAGTTCCTGTAGTCGACTCTAGCGTCATCCATGGGCTCAGTTGGAGAGGTCGATTCTTACACCTCTACACGTTTAGGTCAGTCACAGTCGCCGACTAAAATAATGCTTCCGTTACCAATCGCCCATACCAAGTCGGCGGTTTCGGTGTGCATATCCCTCTATGTAGTAAATCCTGTAACTTAAGGGTGCTATAAATAACGCCATTTCGTGAAAAGGATTGGCATAGGATTTCGAGTTCATAAGAGCGGGACAGAGCAGAGCAACGTCAGTGCAAAAATCAAATTTTTGCTTGTTATCTATTATTCAAAATATAAGCATTATACAGAAATAGTAAACAATTACTCAAGTAAAACATTATGTAATTCGTAAAAAGTGATGTGGTGTTGTCTATACTAATATTATAAAGAGGAAAGATTTGTTTGTTGGAATTAAATAGGTTCGGAAACTGCTGGCCCGATTTGAAAAATTCTTTCACCATTAGAATCCTACATTACCAGTATCCCTGATGAACCTGATGGCCGCCCCGGCTTCGCACGAGTGTATTCTATAGCCTATCTATAGAATATACTCGTGCGAAGTCGGGGCGGCCCGCTGGTCGCTGATAATTTAGAGTATTTCAACTAAAACCGTTTTTTATGCGAAATTTGAAATAATATTATAAAAGAAACCAGTTTATTGGCATTAATTCTATTCAATTACTCAAATTCTACTGGTTTTTCCCTACCTATCGTGTTTTTTAATCTGAACATTTTCGATACGTTCGTTACCATAAATGTAAGTGTTTAAGAATACCCATTTTGCTTGAGTTTTGCATTAGGCACACTCTTAAAAAGTTAAAACAGCTTGCAATATGCAGGTAAGTATCTTTTAAGCGCTTTCCGCTTTCGCCTCCAAAAGTACTAGTCTAAGCGCCCTGATTGCCTCGGTTTTAACGAACTTAAAAAAAGGAGAGCGTATCACAACTCCTTGATTGTACACAACAAGGGAAACTTGAGAACTTGTAAAGTTCTAATTATGCATGCGTTTCAGGTAGAACTCTACTGGGCTAGTGGGAGGCGGAACGACTTTCTATCTGACTGTTCTGGGTTCGAGTTATAAATTAATCTTGTTATGCCGGGTACAGACCAAACGAACAAAAGCGAGCGAAGGCTAACGAGTGGGATTCGACGATCGATGACGAACGTTCACTCGCTTTCGCTGTTGTATCCACACCACACGAACACGTCATGAGAAACAGTCGGCGGAGCACAGCCGAAGGCGAACGAAGACCCTTATTTGGGCTCGCTTGCTTTCGCCATGACGTCCACACTGGTTCAATCGTGTTCGGTGGTTAGCCTTCGCTCGCCTTTGTTCGCTTGGTCTGTACCCGGCATTATATTAAGTTTTTGGAGTAGGTACAAAACGAATGCGATATAGCCCAGCCTAGTGAGGAAGCCGACTAAAATTACGATTGATATTAGCCCAGCAAATTATGTTCAAACACCTCCTGTGTTGAGTGCTGGGCTAATATCAATCGTAATTTTAGTCGGCTTCACACACACACACACTTAACACTTAACACTTCCTTAGGTCAGTTTAAGGTCCTTCCTTAGGTCCTTTCCTTAGGTCAGTTCCTTAGGTTAGTAGTTATACACACATTTAACACTTCCTTCGGTCCTTTTTTACTTTTATCGAAGAAGTCAAGGATATTTATCAGGAGCCATTTTATTTAGTACAGCTCCCCAGACAAAATGCCTATCTCTTGAAGAGAAGTCCTTAACAAAGTCATTATTTGAAAAAATATATGCCAAAACTCCATAAAAACCACATCATGAACAATTAAGTCGAGCGATGTTAGAAACAAACAGAAATATTGCTGAAAACTTTCTGATATTAAAAAGTTTTTTGTTTTAATACGATAACTTCTACTATTGGACAAAATCTCACAAATGTCTTCCTTAAAGTTGGCCACTAATACAGAAGGCATTTAAAACTGCATGTTTACCATGATATAAACCAGTCATGCATGATATTTCCAATATTTTCGCATAGTTTCATATGCCATGGTCACGGAATGAAATGAAATGAACTATTTATTCAAAATAATAATAATGCTGGACAATTCACAGAGCATTCTAGCCCAAGCTAAGCAGAGCTTGTGTTATGGGTACTAGATAACTGATATACATAATACAATGCATTACTTAGATAGATTTTTTTATTATACATAGAAATCGACCAGAACACCCGGAACAAATACCTGCAGATCGTACAAATATTTGTCCCAAGACGGGAATCGAACCCGCAACTTCTGCGTCGCAGGCGGACCTTCGCCCATCGCGCCACAGAGGTCGCCAAGTAATGATGACAATGATGGACCATTAACAGTTTAACAGGATGTCTTATAGAGATGGGAGTAGATGGCTAAATCCGAAACAGAGAGTAAGAGAAAAGTCACGCTCAATTTATGAGCAAATAAAAACTGCATATTTCGTTTTTAAATCTTTTACTTTTTCAGGAAATCGAACTTATTGATTTTTTATGAAAACTTGATCTCGTACCCCTATGGAATGGCTACGAAACAGCTACGAACTGCTATGAAAAATATACGAACTGGCCACGGTACGGACTGCTAAGACAAAGCTACGGACTGGTTACGAAACAGCGACGGATTGGCTACAAAACAGCTACGAATTGGCTACGAAACAGCTACTAGCTGCTATGACAAATATACTGGCTACGTCACAGGTAAGGACTGGATACGAAACATCTGCGAACCGCTACGAAATATCTACGGGCTGGCTACGAAACACCTACGGACTGGTTACGAAACAGCTAATAACTACTACGAAACAGCTACGAACTGCTACGCAACGTCTACAGACTGGCTACAAAACATCTACGAACGGGCTAAGAAACAGCTACAGTTTTTTAAGAAACAGCTACGAACATTGATACAAGACATTTTAAATTTGCTACAAAACAACTTCTACTACGAATCATCTTCACTCCTCCCACCACTTACTACTTGATTCATCGAACTTCCATAATGCTTTCCAAGGTGGTTTGCAAAAATAAATCCATGTCCATGTTGGTGTTCTTCCAACGCAAATAAGATTTGTAGTTAACCCGCTTACATCCGTAATAAATCCATGTGAGTGAAACTAAAACTAGAACAGTTAGTAGGGCCCACGTTTAACTCTGACGCGTAACATTTAGAGCGCGAGTACAAATTGTACGAATTGTTTTGTTTTTCTGTACGCTGCTGTCCGTAACATACTGTATCCGCTAGTCGCTACACTTATTTTGTGAATGTAGTTTGTTATAAAATTGGCGATCAAAATCCATCGAAAAAGACATTCAGGGCCTGAAAGCTCAGGATTTTTGCAAAACCTCATCTCAACAGCCTATAATGGTTTACTTCTGGACACAGGCTTCCCCTTGATAATCGCCTTATTGGCTTTTATCTCGTGGGGGTCACACTGCTGGACATGCGGGTTGGGGATCGCAGTTCGGTGGTAGATCTATTCTACAAGAGGTGCTGCTGCCCGCCCCCCGGTGTATGTCCCTTAGTCGCCTCTTACGACACCCACGGGAAGAGTTGGGGTGGTGCAAATTCCAAGCCGGCACCACACGGCTGATTGAGAATTTCTGCAAAAGCCGATAGAGAATTAACAAAATGTATACTAGTTATTTAGTTTGATTTAATTTATAATGAATTTGACCATAATAGATAATTGTAGCGAATAATACTAACATTTTATTATGAGTCTTTGTTACTAACAAATTATGGATCTTAGCTATCTGAAATAAAAGCATTTTTATTTATTTATTTATTATTATCTTCGATCAAAAAGCCGCGGGGCAAAGCCGGAAATTTTTGAACGAAGATTATTATACAGAATTAGTATCTTAACACTAACTACATAGTTATGTCAGCGGTTTCACACGCTTTGTCTGGTACAAAGCGTGCGAAACACAATATATCACAATCATTATAAATTCTAAAGTAACTCCGTCCGTCTGTTAGCTTTTCACGCCTAAACAATTGAAAGGATCTTTACGAAAGTCGGCATGGAGGTAAATGGTATCCCGGGACGGACAAAGGCTACTTGAAAAGTGCGCGCAAACCCGCCAGCAGTACCTAGTAATATTACCAACGCAAAAGTTTAGGGTATGTCCTGACGGATCACGCAAAAACCGATCATATCCTGACGGATCACGGCAAAAGGTGCTATCCGATATCGTGATCGGTCAGGATAAGAAACAAGATAGCGAATTAGTGCTATCCGATCACGCCATACAATTCATACCTTACTTTTAATTTTCGTTTGTGCTGTTAATAGATTTCTTTATTATTTACTCATATGTGTTATTGTACATTCCAAGTTGAATACTAGACGGATGGATGTTGATTTATCGTATTTCGCAGTCACTATAACCATTTTTGTTACGTCTTCACGCCAAACTGCTGATCGGATCGGGCTGAAGTTTTGAACACTGATGTAGGTTTAACCCAGACAATCTGTGATGATGTCCGAATTTCGACCACGTCGGCCAGTCTCAACGAAGACTACCCAGGTGCGCAGGATATTTATGTGCACAAGTGTGTACGCAAACACATGTACATTCTCCCTCATTCTCGTAAACCGATGGTAACCACCCTGTATTAGAGCTGTAAATCATACAAGCAATATCGTAGTGATGTGACTAATGAAATCGATTAGTAAGTATCGTTACCTCGATCTATCGATGTCGGACATCGATACTATCCGCGTCTACAGACATTTGTCGATGTTGGGATGTTGTCGATAGATCAGGCTATATGACCTTACGGTTATTCTATGTATTATTTGTTGTCATGTCAATATATTTATAAAATGTTGATAAACACTCATAAAAATATCAATCGGTTTCCTAAAAATAGTACATAGTTTAAATACTAGAAATAAACATAAACTCGCTGTGCCCACAACCAGGCTTCACAAGATTAATGTATCTTTTATAGGGCGTATAAAATTAACGAAAAAAGACTTTTAATAAAATCTTAAAAAATACATCCTATATCTTACATTCACCAGTCTTGCATTTCTAACGTAAAGAAGCAGGGTAGCTATAGATGTGCCTGTAAGAGGAAAAGAGACAGAGAGCTGTAGTTTCATATTGTCCTCATCTCAATATTGAGATTAAAAGTGACGCTTCGCTTGGCGCAAATTATTAGACGTAGAGTCAGCAGAAAAAACTAAAAAGAACTAAAATAAAAATATTTTTTGGCTTTTGTTTCTTTTTTTACCTTCTTGGTTGATAACCGGTGGCGAGTAAAATAAATAAAAAATAATAATACTGGGCAATTCAGACAGCATTATCTTGCCCCAAGCTAAGCAGAGCTTGTGTTATGGGTTCTAGATAACTGATTTACATAATACAATACAGAATAGTTTTTTTTTAATATACATATAAATGATCAGAACACACTGAACAAACATCTGCAGATCGTATAAACATTTTACCCGAGGCGGGAATCGAACCCGCAACCTCCTGCGTCGCAGGCGGACGTTCGCGCATCGCGCTACAGAGGTCACCAATAAATAAAATAAAAGTTTATTTATTCACACGTCCAGAAATTCCTCGGGTGACGACTGCGATTTAACGCGAACCGGGTTTTTCGGCGAAGGTGTCTCGGAGACGCAGGAGGTTGCGGGTTCGATTCCCGCCTCGGGTAAAATGTTGTTTCCTAAATCGACCCCTCCGACTCAGCCTGTGGATGTTGTAAGAGCCGACTAAGGGTTTTCTGAAATTTTAAAACAAGTATTCAAACGTGGCAGCGTTTGAATACTTGTTTTAAAATTTCGAATTTTCTCCTTGAACTATTCCTTAGTGATATCAAGAGATTCTCTAGTAGGTACGCTTTTTCTGCGAACGGTACTCAGAGTCAGAGCTCACTTCAGTGAAACGTAGCACTGCTGGCGACGTTTCTGCGCACCGTACCTCTGACACAGACACCTTTTTATGTAAAGAGTAGTGGAGAATCAGTTTATACTGGATGTGTATACATTTTATATTAAATTCTTCGTGATCGCACTTTTTGCTGCTACAAAAAGGGTATTTTACTCTAATAGATTTTTTTAAATGCATATATTGTTGAGATAGTAAAGGTAAAAAGCAGTTGGAAAATGTTAGTCTTACTTCGTAAAAAAAAATAAAATAAAATTAAAGCTAATTTATGAACCTGCTGGGAAATGACATGTAGTTAATCTATTGAGTAAAAAATGTCTAGCTCGTTTTTCATTATTATTTTTTCATTGTATGTATAATGTATAATTTAAAATTTTGCATGCCATCATTACTGGTAGAACATAATGAACTTATATCTAGATTAAGACCTTATTTTGTATGCACATATGTTACTTGCAAATAAATATATGACTATGACTATGAAAAAATCATACTTTTCAGTTTTTATGTCTATTAGCTAATAACATGAAATAGTAGCGCAATGTACCTACGTCGTACACGGCTGTGTAGGTAACCTTAAAAGTATTATCTGTCATCAGTAACATTGCAGCATGTGTCTAGCACCCACACAGCCAACTGACGTCACGACCATAGAGCAATATGGCGTCCACTGCGTCCCGCGTTTTCTTCGAATTAAGCGCGAAACTAGAAAATGTAAATTTGAAATGCTTTTTAGGGTTCCGTACCCAAAGGGTAAAAACGGGACCCTATTACTAAGACTTCGCTATCCGTCTGTCCGTTTGTCACCAGGCGGTATCTCATGATCCGTGGCAGTTAGACAGTTGAAATTTTCACAGATGATGTATTTCTCTTATGTTGTTGCTATAACAACAAATACTAAAAAACAGAATAAAATCTGTAACTGTTCTATAGTCTGAAATAAATTATTATTATTGAACCTTTAATTTTATTTCATCATTTATTTTGAATGCAAGAAATGAAAAAACTCCGTTAAGGTCTATAACGTATCTAGCAATAGAAGTCTTAACTCCTAGACTTGCATACCTTTCCAAAAGTACATGGATCTGTCCCTTTACAAACTTGTATAAAATTAAATTTATTTATAATTTCTGCACTTTCGTGTCGGAAAATTAGCTCGCTAAAATGAACCTTTTAAATTAAGTTAAGATTTACAAAAAAAGTAATGCCCTATGACCGTTGAACTCTATACTATTGTATTCTAAAGGTTAGTGTCCACTACATCAGACCGAAGGTTACGTATCAAACAGATTATGGTAGAATGATCTAAAACTGCAAAGATAATCGAATTTCCTATCGTCAGCGTGTAGTGCATATATGTAGTAACATTACTCTGTGGTCATGACGTCAGTTGGCTGTGTAGGTAAATAAACAAATGCGCTGATGTTGCTGACATGATGACAGTTGATACTTTTAGTTTACCTACTAATCTCATTAATATATTTTTGAATGTTTTCTCATATTGGTTAAAATACCCTATTGAATAATAGTAGATTGTTTTACAAGGGACTAAACCATCCCATTATATACGAGGTTGTTATACTCCCGAGCGTAGCGAGGGAGGATGACAAGACCGAGTTATAATGGGTGGTTTTGGCCCGAGTAAAACACTCTACTTTTCACTTCGATTGCGAGAAAATAAAACAATTCAAAATTAGACAATTTTCAGAAATTTTATTAAAAATTAAATGTGCAGTTAGAGCAATTTTGAATGTTTAGTGATATGTTTTTCCCGGGCAATTTTATTTCGGTTCTCTGTGATTGGGATGTGTGTGTAATATTTTGAGTTGATTGTTGTGGAGTAAAAGTTGGAGAGACTCGACTCATGCTTGAGTTTCGTGCATTATTAAGATCTGAGTGCGGCTTCAGCTGAGTTGACATATTCATCCAATCCCGCGATGTTGTTGTAAATAAAACCCCGATAAACGAAACTAGTAGTTTTAATTAGAGATTCAAGTGGATTATATTATTTAACAAAATACATCAAGAACTGTGAGCGGTCGTGGAGTGAGAGAGAGAGGTATATTATACATGACAAGACGTCACTCCGAGTAACGTTGACATTGACATGTCTACTTCTTTCTTCCAACATCGTCCCTTAGACATAGTCCCATCTTCGCAGAGCAGAAGGTCAACTTGGAGTGCGGGGTGGCTTTGGTTAGTATGTCAGCCACCATTTCTTCTGTCTGTATGTAGTTTACAGTTATTGCCCCATCGAGCACCTTGCCGCGCACATAATGGTGTCGTACATCAATGTGCTTTGTTCTGGAATGATAGCAGTCAGTACCTGAAAGTTTAATGCAGCTTTGATTATCGCAATAAATTTCCATCGGTTGATTCTTCAGTGGCCAAAATTCTTCATGTAATTGTTTCAGCCACATTGCTTCCTGCACACATGTCGACAGTGACATGTACTCTGCCTCTGTGGTGGACAGAGCAACTGTAGGTTGCCTTTTGGAGTTCCATGAAATAGAACCCCCCTGAAAAGTAAAAACGTAGCCGGTGCATGATCTCCGGTCTTCTTCAGAACTGGCCCAGTCAGAGTCACAGAAACCTCTTGGCATATTTTCATCAGAGTTTTTATGATATGACAATTTATAGTCTATGGTGCCTTTTAAATATCTCATGACTCTTTTCAAAGCATTCCAGTGCTGTAGTTCTGGTTTATTATTATATTTACTCAATCTGTTTATTACATAACTGATATCAGGTCTCGTCCCTTGAGACAAATACAGTAAACACCCAATAACTTCTTGATATTTCACATTTTCTATGTAATTTTCTTTGTTTTCTGTTTGTAGTTTTTCATTTACATCTATTGGTATTTTCACTGTTTTACAATCCATCATTCTGTATTTAGATAAAACTTCAAGAATGTATTTTTTCTGATCAAGGAAAATGATACCATTTTGTCTGTCTCTTTCAACATGAATACCAATGCAATAATTTAGCTCACCAATTATTTTCATTTTGAATGTGTTCTTCAATTTGTTCATAATGTTTTCTCTTGTGGTTTTACAGTTACTAAAAAACATAATATCATCAACATAAAGCCCAATAAACAGTATGTCACTTTCACTTGTTATTCTGTAATAGACACATGGATCTAGCTTTGACCTGCTTAGACCAAGATCTTTCAGAGCAGAATCTAGCTTCATGTTCCACTGTCGGCTTGCCTGTCTCAGCCCATACAGTGACTTTTTTAGTAAACATACTCGGTTATCAACTTGATAATTGGGTGGTTGGCTCATGTAAATATTTTCTTTTATATCTCCTTGAAGGAAGGCTGAAACTGCATCCATTTGATGGATATCCAAATCATATTTAGCAGCAAGTGCAAATAAATATCTGAGTGAGGTTAGTCTTACAACTGGAGAATACACCTCTTGGTATTCCAAGCCTTTCCTCTGTGCACAACCTTTTATTACTAAACGTGCTTTGTGTCTAGTTATTTCTCCCTTTTCATTGGTTTTAGTCTTAAAAACCCACTTACATGGTATTGCCCGCTTGTCATTGGGCAAATCAGTCAGTTCCCATGTATTATTAGTCATCAGAGACTCGTACTCATCATCCATAGCTGTTTTCCATGATTGTGCCTCGGGACTGGATAGTGCTTCATCCACAGTTACTGGATCTGGAATCTGATTGACACATATGTAATTGTGTGGGACATTATCAGTAACTTTTACTTGATGAGATCTCAAAGTAACTCTACTGTCATACTGATCACTGTCATCATCATCATCAGTACTTGGCTGATAAGTTTCATCTGTTTGTCCACAGCTGTCATATGATGTTGAGCTCTGCGGTGACAAGGTTTCATCACATAAAGTCTGAGATTCATCAATATCATTTTCGTTAGTGTTGCAAGAATTTTCGGAACTGTTTACATTTTCAGTATTTAATTCTATTAAAACTGACTGAGTTTCAAGACAAGGATTTTTTTCTTCACTTTTGTTCTCAAAAAATGTGACATCTCTACTTATAAATACCTTTTTTACGGTGGGGTTATACAACCTGTAGCCTTTTGTATTTTCACTATAGCCCACAAATATCATTTCTTCAGACTTCTTGTCCCATTTCTGGCGTTTTTGCTTGGGTACATGCACCATAGCTTTTGAACCAAAGATTTTCATGTGGGATATATTTGGTTTCTTTTTACTCCATATCTCTTCTGGTGTACATGGTGTAGTCTCTGAAATAACCCTAGAAGGTGATCTATTTATTATGTAGGCGGCGGTAGCGATGGCTTCCCCCCAAAATCCTTTGTGTAACTCAGCATCAAAGAGCATGCATTTAGCTCTTTCAACTAATGTTCGGTTCATCCTTTCTGCCATACCATTTTGTTCAGCCGTGTATGGCGCGGTTTTCTGGTGATGAATACCGCATTTTTCTAAAAACTTGGAAAATTCATTATTACAAAATTCTGTCCCATTATCTGACCTGAAGTTCTTGATTTTTCTGTCTAACTGATTTTCAACTCTGTTTTTAAAGTTTTCAAATGCTGATTTTATGTCTGTTTTGTTCTTTAGAAAATATACAAACACTTTTCTCGAGTAGTCATCAATAAACGTCAAGAAATATTTTGCCCCTCCTATGGATGGAGCTTCCATGGGTCCACATAGATCGGAATGAATTGTTTCCAACAAATTACTAGCACGTGTACCAGAACTTGGAAAAGATTTTCTCGTTTGCTTTCCTTCACAGCAAGTTTTACAATTTATATTATTTTTTATTTCTATATTCATTACACCATCAGCACAAGCCTCTAGTCTTTTAATATCAGTGTAGTTAAGATGACCCATTCTTCTATGCCATAATTCAGTATTATTTTCTGTTACTGCAGATTTAGCATAAACCATACTTTCTTGGTAAACATCCAGTTTATATGTGTCATTTACTAGACTAGCATTAGCAACAAAGTGACCATTTTTATTGTATATTGCACAGCCTTTATGATTGAATTGCACTTCGCAGCCATTTTTTATTATTTGGCTTACGGAGAGTAGGTTTGTTGTGAGTTGGGGAACATATAATGTATTTTTAATACTCACTTCCTCATAGTTACCATCCTCTCCTGGTACTTTTATGATAACATCACCACAGCTTTCTACTTGAAGCATTTTGCTGTCTGCAATTTTGATTGTTTTTATCGCTGATGGTCTCTCATTTTTCAGCCATTCCCGGTGCATTGTGAGATGCATGGATGCTCCAGAGTCCACGTACCAGCTTACTGCATCATTTGTATTTACTGTAAAAGCTGCAATAAAACCTTTATCATTATTGGTGTTAGATTTTTTATCTTGTTTACTATTGTCATTTTTATTTTCTGGTTTTTTGAACCAGCAGGCTTTGCTGAGGTGGCCATGCTTGTTACAATTGAAGCACCGTGGCCCTTTTTTTGTTTCCTGTACTACCTTTTTATAGTTCTTCTTTCGGTTTGTATAAAATGCAGAAGACTCGGAAGCCTTTATTTCCTGTAAAAGCTTTGTCTTGACAAAATCTGAAGAAATTCTTACCCCTGAACTTTCTATTCCCATAATCATGGGTCTGTAGGAGTCTGGTAGTCCTGCTAGCATGAGTGTGCCTAGCCACTCATCATCTATGGCGAAATTAATGCCACGCAGCTTATGTGCTGCGCCTATTATTTTATTTACATACTCTTCCACGGAACTGCAAGAGTCGAGCTGTGTATTTATCAACTCTTTGAGCAAACCCACCTTCCGGCATAGGCCAGAATCTTCAAATGCATTTTTTAGGTTTTGCCACACTTCCCATGCTGTTTTGGCTTCTTGAATGTGGACATAGTTAACGCTGTCAACCAACAGAATAATTTTAGCTTTTGCTTTGATGTTCTTTTCTGGTTCTGTTACCTTCCCGGAGGCCATGTGCTCCCAGAGACCTTCATGTTCAAGATATGCCTTCACGGCAAAAGCCCACGAATTATAATTTTCTCGTCCGGTCAGCTTGTCTATGTGAATGCCTGATGCAGACATTTTTGCGGATTACAATCAATTTTGTTGTAATGGTGACCCGTGCTGATGACTCGATTTTGATGTTTCGGATTTTGTAAATAAACGGCACTTCGGAACCTGAAAATAAACCTGCCAGGCATGGGGCGGCCCATAACCTGTTGTAAATAAAACCCCGATAAACGAAACTAGTAGTTTTAATTAGAGATTCAAGTGGATTATATTATTTAACAAAATACATCAAGAACTGTGAGCGGTCGTGGAGTGAGAGAGAGAGGTATATTATACATGACAAGACGTCACTCCGAGTAACGTTGACATTGACATGTCTACTTCTTTCTTCCAACAGATGTAGATGCTTGGGGTTCTGTAATGTTTGGTAGAATATTGATTCCTTCCGTAATCCGCTGCGTGACGTGATACTTGTTTTGTATAGAGTCCTCTATATAACCTTCAGCCACTTGATCGGACCTCCATCCAGCGTGCCGTTTTAATGTCGTTATATTCGCACCCGAGTCCGCCAACAGAGTCGCGGATGTTCTGCGGAAACAATGGCCCGTGTAGAGTTCCGGATTTGGTAATTTTAGATAAGTGGCAATATCTTTAGGCATGTTACCAAATTTATTTTTGCCTATGACTTGCCTTGTGCATTTACCATTTTGATAATTTAGAAAAAATCTTCTCGTTGAAACATTAGTGGGACGTAACTCCTGATAGGCTTTAACTATATTAAGGTATTCTCCACTGATGACAAATTTACGCTCTTTGTTTGTTTTCGTGTTCGGCAGACTCACAGCTTGTAGGTTTGTATCCGTTTCTACGTCTTCTAGCGTTATATTAGCAAGCTCTATTCCTCTGCATGCACCGCTGATTCCATAAATTAAAGCAACCTGTTGAACAAAAAAAGAAGTGTGTTATTAATCGTAATAACCTAGGTACATAATTTAGGTATGTAGGTAGGTATCTATTTATTTAGTTTGAGTTGAGTACATAAGTAGTAGGTTACCTTTGTTGCCAAGTATTGTTTATTTTGTTTATTTGGAGCGTTATTTAAAAATGTTTCGATTTCTTGTGTCGTCAAGACTTTAGATTTTTTTGCCTTGTATCCAGTGGACAATTTCTTCAGTAAAGCCGTTAAATTTACATATTTTTTAATATCGACGTCGTGTCTCGTTTGTAAGGGGTCATTCTTAACATTGAATATGTGCTCCAAAGAGTCGACGATTTGAAGTTTTTCGATAATTCATCAAAATAAGTGAGAAAAACCCCTTCTGTAAAAGAATCCACACGTTTCTCATCTCTCCATTTCATAAAATTTTCGTAACTCTTTAAATATATTCCACGTGATTTTGTCGGCAACAGATTCATAATTATTTCTTTGCCCTTTTCTTCCATTTGCATATTAGCATCTTCACTATCACTTGATGACATTTTTCACGTTCACAATTTGGAAGTAAAAGTCAGGAAGTTAAACGTAAAAGTTTGTGATTTGGAATGAAGAAAATTCTAGAGATTTAGCGCCAATACCATCTTTTTTTTTAAATCTCTATTAAACCCGCAACGAAACAGTTCGCATTCTACCGTGAAGGGAAGAATCAAGCTTCATAAAACATCACCAAGAAGGTTCTATTTTCAAAAAAAGATTGACGGAGCACCAAGAAGTCGAGTTTTTATGTAAGAGAACGAATGCTTTGTACTGGCTGATGATTTTAGACAAAAATTAAAAAGAAAAATTACTTTTTAGCCCGAGGGATTAAACTCGAGTTTTAGGCCTGCTAAGCTACACTATTATGATACACTTTTCGAGCAAGAGAAGTGAAAAATAATTTTAATATAAAGCACCCCCATTGAAACGATTGAGCTCACTGCAGACTGTTGCAAACAATTAACAGGTAGCTCAACTGATCCATATCAATACCAGTCGCGCGCGTGCCCAAGACGCTGGCTGCATTGCCCCGCTGTATGGCAATGCTGATGCGCTGCGCCAGATAGGTACTCATCAGCGCTCGGGTCGACCGCACGCTCAGATTTTTTTTAAACGCACTTTCTGGTGCAGGTTCATTAATATTAAATATTTTTAAACTTACGCGATCTGAACACATATTTATAAATACTATTTAACGGGTATTTATCGCGTTTATTTACCTTATTTCCCCGACGTTTCGACAGGTTTACACACTGCCGTGGTCACGGGATGACTGGCGTACTCGAGCTGCCGCCTCTGCGAAGCGGGGTCAACATTTCTTGAAACTACCCTCACTTAGTTTTCGACAGTAGGAATGACACTCGGACGACACACAACACTAACAGTGTCATCCCGTGACCACGGCAGTGTGTAAACCTGTCGAAACGTCGGGAAAATAAGGTAAATAAACGCGATAAATACCCGTTAAATAGTATTCATTAATATTGCTATTATCGTTTTACACCTGCAGCCTGTGGATCCGTTACTCGAGCGGCGTACAGCGCCCTCCGGGTACAATACAATAACGCGTTCCGGATGCTGGTGGGGCTGCCGCGCTACTGCAGTGCTTCTGGTATGTTCGCGGAGGCACGAGTGGATGATTTCCACGGCATCATGCGCAAGCGTGTCGCCTCCCTGATGCAGCGAGTGCGCGCCAGCCCCAACAGCCTCCTGGTCACGGTGGCTGAGAGGGTGGATGGCCCCATACTCAGGCACTGAACCGAAACGCATGTGTTGCCCTGTAACGTATTGCGATGTGCAAAATAAATTAAATTTTAATTTTATTAAGTTAGAATTTTCAATAATGTGATTATGATTATAATGTGATTATAATAATGCAAAGCTTATGATAAATAACCTATGGGTTCCCTTTAATAACCTGAAATAAATGATTTATTATTTATTATTATTATTATGAAATTGTCCTATCAATCTCCTATAAATAATATGACACGCTGATGAACCAGTGATAAGTGTTTATGACCACAGGTAATAAAGTCTATAAGGGCAGAGTGCCTGCTAATTCTGACCTATCGCTCGCCTAATGAGAGGAAACTGCATCGCTCGCGGTTTAACAGAGATTTATGAACGTCGTGGTAAAGTAGGATTGATAGGCTAGTTTAGAAGTGGCTAGACAGAGAAAAATAAATGCACTCTTCTCTCGTAATCTTGAGAGGAAGGTTAGGTATACCTGTAGGTCCATTATTCCTTCGAATACCTCCGTGGCGCGGTGGGCGAAGGTCCACCTGCGACGCAGGAGGTTGCGGGTTCGATTCCCGCCTTGGGACAAATATTTGTACGATCTGCAGGTATTTGTTCCGGGCAGTCTGGTCGTTTCTGTATAATAAAAAATATCTATCTATGTATATCAGTTATCTATTACCCATAACACAAGCTCTGCTTAGCTTGGAGCTAGATAATGCTGTGTGAATTGTCCAGCGTTATTTATTTATTTATCCTTTGTGGTACGTGTTATCTACGTACCACGTGAGGGTGGAATTTCACGGGCGGAAGCAATTTACATCAAAGCTTCGAAAGGCCTTATTTGTTCAGCGCTGAACGTGCTTCGCCCAAACAAGTTACCAGAGACCTTCCTCTGGTAAGTTCCCTAATGCCCGAACACTCAAACGCATCTCAGATATAAGCACGTATATATAAAGTGACGATTTTTGACAGATTTTCATTCAAAACTGTCAAAAAATCGTCACTTGAGACGTGCATGATCTGAAATCCATTTGAGTATTTAGGGGTAAGTCTGTTCTTACGACATCCACGGCCTGAGTTGAAGGTCGATTCTTTCGCTTTAACTGTCACGGCACATCACACTCATCATCATCATCAGCCTATATCAGTCCACTGCTGGACATAGGCCTCCCCTAATGAGCGCCATAGCGCCCTGTCTTCAACTTGCCGCATCCAGCATCTGCCAGCAGTCTTTCGCAAATCGTCATCCCACCTGGTCGGAGGGCGTCCTACACTACGTTTGCCGAGTCGCGGCAAACGTAGCACGTGGCACATCACACTATGAGCTAATTATTGTAAATGGGAGAGTTTGGATGAATGTTTGCTTGTTTGATCGATTTAACAGAAGTTTATGTGCGTCGTAGTAAAGTGGGATTGATAGGCAAGTCTGGAAGTGGCTGCACTGGGGCTAGACAAAATAAAGACGAAGTAATATTTAACACGATCATTGACGACCGATGTGACTAGACGGACGAAGGTCTGACTGCGATGCAGGAGGTTGCGGATTCGATTCCCGCTACAAACTATGATGGATGTTTGTGACTTCTTCACGACAAAACTACTGAACAGTTCGGGGTTAAATTTTGCATAGACCCAGACCTGGAATAACACAAAGGCTACTTTAACTCATAAATCAGTTCCCATGGGATATACATTACATTCAAACATTTCCATAGAAAAAGCGCGGTCGAAGCCGCGAGCTGAAAATAGTATATTTTAATTATAATTTTAAAAGGAGGTCAAGATAGAATAGAATGCAAACAATAGAAATATATTTATTTGGACACAGGTACACACAAATATTAAATAAAATAAAGCGGAAAACAAGAACAATTTAACATGGAGGTAAGGTAAGTGACACAAAAGGGTGGTAGTAAGAATAAGGTGACTCTGCCTCCAGCCTCCATGACCCTGCGCCGAAATAGGGGTTGGCTCAGCGTGTGCTGAACATTTTCTACTCAACGCTGTTTTTCAGCCAAAAACCTTAAAGTTGATTGACGTAACGAACAGCGATTCGGTGATGAAGATGTAGGCTACTTGAGAAAAAACTAAACTCTGAATTGAAACTTGCCCTGCAACATAGCTAAATAGGCGGAAGTGAGTCGATCGCTGTTCACTTCGACTGCTACAAAGCTCGCCGGCGAACTAATGTGCCTGTGAATTATTGATTACGTACCTGTCATATTTTAGATTTATTCATTTTAGATAAGCTAGCACACATAACCACGTTTTCGATTTTAATCGAAGTGTTTTGATTATTTGGTTCAAACAAATTGTAATTTAAGGTTTTTTAGGGTTCCGTACCCAAAGGGTAAAAACGGGACCCTATTACGAAGACTTCGCTGTCCGTCTGTCCGTCTGTCACCAGGCTGTATCTCATGAACCGTGATAGTTAGACAGTTGAAATTTTCACAGATGATGTATTTCTGTTGCCACTATAACAAAAAATACAAAAAAACAGAATATTATAAATATTTAAGGGCCATACAACAATTTTTTTTTTTCAATTTACCCATACAACAAACGTGATTGTTTTTGCCGTTTTTATAGATAATGGTACGGAGCCCTTCGTGCGCGAGTCCGACTCGCACTTGCCCGGATTTATTTTATTATACATGTAAAACGACCGACACCTGGTACCCGCAACCTCCTGCGTCGCAGGCGGACCTTCGTCCACCGCACAACAGAGGTCGTGGATTGTCCAGTATTATTTATTTATTTTAAATAAATGATTCTGAAAAACACATTAAATATAACACATACACTGCCTGCTGTATGTATGAAGCAGGTAGGTAGATCCATGCTTTCTAAAAAAAATCGACATTAAAGATTTGAAACGTCACAATTGTATGATTCCATCTTCTATTTGGAAGTTTTATCAAACCTGCGCTTATCCGCCCTGAGTTATGGAAGCTGGCTGCAGTTCGCACTGCGCTATTAATATTGTCAGGATGTTTTTTACTACGGGATTGAAGTCTGGGGAGACTTTTAACATAACTCTCTTTCGAGTTCTTTTAATACTTATTATTCATTCGACGTTATACTTATTATTTACTCAGACGACCTCTGTGGCGCCGTGGGCGAAGGTCTGCCTTCGATGCAGCAGGTGCGGGATCGATTCCCGCCTCGGGACAAATGTTTGTAGGATCTGCAAATATTTGTTCAGGGTTTTGTGGTCGTTTTCTATGTATAATAAAAATAATCTATTTATTTAATATATTGTATTATGTATATCAGTTATCTAGTACCCAAAACACAAGCTCTGCTTAGCTTGGGGCTAGATAATGCTGTGTGAATTGTCCAGCATTATTTATTTATTTTTTATTTATTTCATTGACGGTATTCATCTGACCATTACTGATGACCTCTGATATTTAGTGGTAGGTATTAGCCTTATAATAAACTAGCGGCTGGTCGCGGCTTCGCTCGCACTTTTCAAGTAGGTACTTAGCCTATGTCCGTCCCCGGGAGACTGTAATTTTTACGACAGTCTAATCTTCAAATCGGTACCACGTAAAGCATTACGGGGTACCCCGATTTGAAGGTTACCAACATTGTATTTTGGCAACAAGCGATTTCACTACCTGGTGCTTGATAACTGAAATCTAAAAATATTCCAAATCGTGTTTAGATTATAGATGTAAAAGTGAGTTTCAGACCAACAGTACCGGCTTAAATTGTGAAAATTTCCAACGTTTAACTTTTCGAGAGATAGAATCGATTTATTTCGACGTGATCGTTTGATATTTTCCACCAATATTGTATTTTTTGTTGGCATTTTCATATTTTCACACTCGGAGAATGTATTGTTCGACTTTTCACAACTTTACAAAAGTTAAATGTATGTGGTTACAAGTTTATTTGGAAACAATACATTTTAAATTATGTTCAAAACTTTGTACACCTAAAAACAAAACTATTTATACAATTTAGTGTCTAATTTGTATTATAAATGTCTGTAATAGTATTGTACACCGTAAAAATTTAAAACTCGTAGTTTTGCAAAAGATGTGTAGATTTTATAATAGGCTTCAGTTGGCACCCTGAAATATTGACGGCTAATGAAAAACCTAAATTCTAATGACCAGCAGCCCTCCAAAATGGCCGTCGTTTACAATGTCTATGAGATATTTTTGTTTGTTTGTCTATCATTTGCCATTTAAACTTTTACCCTATAAAGGGTAACAATTGTTACTGGAACTTGATGTCGAAACTAATCAATCTGCGGATCAGAGTGGAACTAGATGTCGAAACTAATCGTAATAAAATAAAATCGGTCAAGTGCGAGTCGGACTCGCGCACGCAGAGTTCCGAACCATTATCTATATAAACGGCAAAAATATCACGTTTGTTTTATGAGAGTCCCCTTAAATATTTATTTTATTATATTTTTTAGTATTTGTTGTTATAGCGGCAACAGAAATACATCATCTGTGAAAATTTCAACTGTCTAACTATCACGGTTCATGAGATACAGCCTGGTGACAGACGGGCAGACGGACAGCGGAGTCTTAGTAATAGGGTCCCGTTTTACCCTTTGGGTGCGGAACCCTTAAAAAGTGGAAACTAATCCATTACTGGATAAGCCCATGAGCGATGAAAATAGTGATACACTTTCAAATATATCTGAATAAACAAATGTGGTAATTGGTAACGTATTTTCTCTTTTTAGAAGCAAAACAAACAGAATCCATCATTGAAAGCTATTCATCAATTTAAAGTTAGATTTTACGTTATCCTCGAGAGAGCCGTTGGGTAGATTGATGGGTGTTATTGACGCGGCTGTGGCGGCATAGTGGTTGGCAAACATATCACTAGCTATAGACTTTAGACAAGTTTTACTAGGTAGCTACTGGAGTAGCTAGGAAAGAAACAGGCCGACGGCTTTGCATCAAAATGATTTGAAGTGATTGGATTTGGCGCTTTTTATAAGACGTGGCTTATTCAGATCAGATGGATATATTTTATAAAAATATTTTCACAAGAAACACGTAAAATCTTATAAAATATATATTTTACAATTATTTTGTAATTATTTTGAAAAGAAACAAACGTATAATAAGTAAAAATTGGCGACGGCTCAGATTTTTAGGTAATAGATATAAGTGTATACATAATTGTTTTATTTTGTTATTGTTATGTTGAAGAATTGGCTGAATTTATTGATTTGTTGTTTATTTATTTAATGTAATTATAACGGTTAAAATCAATAACATTAAAATGCAAAGCGATGCCTACCAAATAATCTTGAATCCGACCAATCTTTGGATTGGTGTTCTACCGGTGCACGCGCGCGTCTGGTATTGGTATGGATCAGCTGAGCTACCTGTACATTTTTTGCAACAGTCTGGAGTTAGCTCAATTGTTTAAATTGTAAATACTAATTTTTATTTGTTTCTATTATTAATAAAGATAAAGGTTTATAAAGATTTGTATATTACATTTATTTAGTCAATTATATTTAATTAACAAAATTATTAAATTATTAGTTCTCGCTTATATGCCAAATAAGTATTTAATAGACCAACTTAGGTATAATTCTATTATTTAATTTACTTTTAAAACTACGAAAAACGCATGCGAACTTGCAGGCAGAAGCTAGTTAAAAACAAACGCCAACAAACGAGCCGGCATTCGCGCCCCTCGCGAGCTGTCACCAAAATTACCCCGCAAAATAAATAAGCTCTTTATATACATAATTTTCAATTCGTCACTAAGCATTACTCCAATAACTCAGGCCGAATTATAGATGCCTGGAATTCCGGGAATATCCCGGTGTATCCGGGAACGTTCCCCGGTGTAATAGGCCTGCTTTCATTCAGTGCCTGCGATTTTTCCCGGGAATTTTTCCCGCACTGACAAATGTGGAGTATTACCTGAAATGGGCCGGAGTTGAAGTTTTAAGGATGGTAATTGGTAAGTAGATATTTATTTTTAGGAAAGGAACGCCAACTGCTTATACATAAAGATTCTTAAAGATATACTTATTTAAGGAGGTTCTAATATGTATACGCTAACAACAGGCGCACACAACTCAGTTTTTAATAACATTGTTCATAAAATGTTATTAAAAACTGAATAAAGTATCTTTTGACATCAAAAAACTAACTATGTAAGGTTTTCAAAAAATTATCTGAGCGTCTGGTCGAAGCGACGCGTGACCCGAGAGCTGGTGAGTATCTGGCACAGCGCATCAGCATTGCCATACAGCGGGGCAATGCAGCTAGCGTCTTGGGCACGCGCGCGACTGGTATTGATATGGATCAGTTAAGTTACCTGTACATTGTTTGCAACAGTCTGCAGTTAGCTCAATTGTTTAAATTGTAAATACTAGTTTTAATTAAATTCTATTATTTGATTGTAATTTTCTTTGTTAATAAATTATTTTGAACAATAGAATTTAAAAATTAAATATACTATTTTGAATGTTCGGGGGATGAAATAAAAATGTAAGTACAAGTCCACCCTTGCGCCGGCCCTGACCCTGTGCAAAAAGCAGGTGTATAACAGCAATTTCCCGAACGTACGTACGATAAATTCGTACGCGTTACGCCATTTACTTGATTTAATATGCCTGTTTCGTAGATGCTCGCTACGGTGTAAATGCGTCTGTTTTAAAAGGAGGGTTTTTAAAGTTTTGTAACGGAGTAACGTTATAAGATTTGCAGTGTCGCTTTCCTTACTTAAATAATTTCTTTAATATTTAATACTCCGCGGTTTCACCCGCGTTACATCCCATTTACGGGACTATTCCCGTAAATGGGATGTTGATGTTTGAAAATTTGATGTTTTACCAGTACAAAAAGTCTATGTTACTCTCCATCATTTCAACTAAATCTATACCAAAAATCAAGTCGATTGGTTGCTTAGTTAGGGCGTGAAGGAAGGACAAACACAAACAAATAAAAAAACAAAGACACGCATTTATAATTTTAGTACGGATTTCCTTTATGTTTGCCTGCATGCAAATTCATTCATAAAGGTCCAAGTGAATGGTTATTTATGTTGTCACTATGTACATGCACCCTAGAAGGGCACTACAAAACTGAGTTCGACTTTATTTACACATGTTTAATAGAATGTCAGTTCAAAGATCTTTTTTTCTCATTTACAACAAATATGTTTCTTACTTTTGTTTTTTTTTACAAAATTTAACGTTAACATAAATTTCATGCACTAAAATAAGTACAGATATAGATACTTAGAGCAACCACAGAACTTAATAACACCAATTTGAGGCCTTAAACTTTGGTCTCAGATCATACACCACGCAGTACGCTGTGTAATGTCACGTCGACTCGTCCTACGGAGAAACGGTTATTTAATCTGTAATCTGTGTTATCACGCTGCGCTGCGGTGTCAAAATCAAATGACCACTTCTCCGCACGGACAGAGTCGACGTGACAGTACACAGAGTACTGTGTGGTGATCAAGAGACCAAAGTTTTAGGATGAGCTTTGCATAGTTTCCGAAAACTATAATTGTTTTCGTTTCCATGGTGGTTCCCGTCCATAGATCTAGCGCCTTGTAGTGCCCGTAGCGGTTACTGAGAGGAACTTACTTTTCATAATTTGTACCATCTGTAAATATTTGTTCTGGGTGTTTATATTTCTAATTAAACTATTCACAAGTATCTATGTAATTTTAATTCGGTTACGTAACTTTTAATTATAAATATAAACACCCAGAACAAGTATTTACAGGTGGAACTATGAAAAGTAAGTTCCTCTCAGTATCCGCTAGGGGCACTACAAGGCGCTAGATCTATGGACGGATAAAGAGATAATCAGCTTACAAGAAACTTGCTGTAAATTTTATATAGTATTTATTTAATCAGAAACCTACTTGACTTAACACAAGAGATTATAAAATTAATACGTTAGAACTTAAAATGGAACGTAAAAACTAGTGCACTCTTAATTACAGGTAGGTACCCAAAACATGCGCAATCTTTGTTACAAAACAGTGTAACCGCCGACCGTGTGTTTTTTGCCTAATAAAAATGATGTACGACCTACTTACGCTGTTTTCGCTCTACATATTGAATTTAGAGCTCTTCTCTTTATTTAGGTCTGGATTTTGTGATCGCCACTTCATCAAAGGGGCTTAGGTTTTTGCAGGCATTCGTCAGAATTTCACGTTTCTGCTTGGTAAGAGAGTTATGGTTTTCATTGCTTCCATTTGGGTGAGGTCTTTTATAAAATATCTTTATTATTGTTATCGTTTAAAAAATACTTGCTTTTCCAGAAGTTACATACTTCTCGCGTATGCGCTGTAGAGATGTAGGTATTGTGGGTACCTTTACCTTATAACTTACTGTTTTAGATAAAGCTAGATGCAGGTCAATTTCATGTACACATTGATAAAATAAATCTAGATGAAAAGTTTGAAAGACACTCGACATTTCTTTAAATGTGTCACACTAGAAATAAAGAATTACGGTTGAAGATATTTATTTTCTCAAAAGAGTAGTAAATTCGCTTACTAAGAATTAACGTAAAATTAGTTTAAAGATTGTACCCTTAGGCTTAAAAACTAAAATTGTAAGTTACACATCCGCAGCAACATCAGCGGAGTCCCTCAAACGGCGGAAATACGCTAATCATAACGGAGGTTACCTATTCGAGCCGTTTGGGGTGGAAACCCTAGGTCTTTGGGGTCCTGGGGCACATGCAATATACAAAGATCTAACAAAACTCCTAATAGAGTCCACAGGTGATCGGAATAGCTGGCTTTTTTTTCGGTCAACGAATTAGCATTGCCATTCAACGTGGCAATGCTGCCAACATTCTGGGCACTCTGCCTTCTGGTGACGGCTTAGATTTTTAGAAAATAGATTTAAATGTAAATATTAGTTCTAATTATTGTATTCTGTTATAATGTTATTTTCTTATGATGTAGTTTAAATTTTAGTTACACATTGACAATGTATAAATACAGCATTGCTGATTCTAATGTCACAGGAAAATAATAAAATCAACAAAAGCAATAGCTCTTACTTTTTGGAACACCATGTATAGATAACTTTGTGAGCAAATATATGCGTTGCTACATAATTTATTAGCAGAGCAATAAAATGTAGAAAAACACCATTTGTTGAAGAAAAACACCGGTCATCCAGACAAGAGATCGAGTCCCTTTCTATATTAAATGCCATTATTACAATTGAGGAACGCTATCAAATTTTCATGTCGTAATTTTACCATAGTATAGTCGTAATAGAAAGCTTTTTAAAGATTTTTGTTGTTATAGTGCATACCCCGCATTCTGGGTAATGAAATAAGTTCACAAAAAATTCGATTTCGGTGGGACTTAATCCGCGCCCCACCCTCAGTACGCGTGTGCTCTAACCAACTAAGGCACGAAATCAAGTACTCGCCGATTCGAAAATCTCTGGGACCTCTTACGGACTCTACCGCCGTATTTAAATTTTTATAGATTACCCAGAGTGCGAGGGCTTACGCACTACAATAACAAAAACCACAGAATAATTATAAAGTAGAAGAAATTTAGACACAAATGTACTAGACACAAAATGTCCCAGACTCAGAAAAGTCTTATGGTGGGTACAGACCAAGCGAACAATAGCGAACAATAGCGAGCGAAGGCTTACGAGTGGAATTCGACGATCGATGTATCCACACCAAACGAACACATGTGAAACAGCCCCGGCGGAGCACGGCCGAATGCGAACGAAGGTCCTCGTTTGGGCTCGCTTGCTTTCGCCATGACGTCCACACTGGTTCGATCGCGTTCGGTGGTTAGCCTACGCTCGTTCTCGATCGCTTGGTCTGTACCACCATGACATACATAATATGTTAAAAAAGTCTTACTTACCTGTCTGTATTTCGTGTTACTATGTCTAGGTTGTCAAGCTAAAGGTTCGTTTTGTCGACGCACCTTTACTTTTACGATGCGAATAACGTGAACCTATCACGCGTTTGTAGTGTAGGAGACAGTGGGGTTTCTTTCACGTCGATTGTATTTTTGTAGAGTAATTGGAAAAGTACCTAGCCACTGAATACAGGATGCGGGTTCAAAACCTGAGCATGAGTTTTTTAACTTGTTACACGACTGGCCTTACAATGAGGTTTAAGGAACAGTGAGCAAGAGGCACAGTGCTGATACCTCCTACCCGTAGGTAGTGGCAACATCTCTGGTGGGACTCTGCCGTTGTTGCTTGGCGCTCTCAGTGTTAAGGTCGAGTATTGTGGTGTCCTGATGATGTCTCGTGGAGAGACGAAAGTTTTTCTTTGATAGGTATTTTTTCATTTTGTAGTTGGCGTCGTTTTTCTTCTACAACGCGGACTACATTTTGTTAACAACTTACAACAACTTATCGGAGGTATTTTTCGCGGAATTGTTACGAAATATTTTCATCCTTATATTCTGTCTGACATCAACTGATGATGATGATGGCATCATATATCAGTATTGGTGGACTGGACGGTTCGCTAGTCATAGGGTCTATGTGGTAAGTGACAAGGTGGTGCAGGACGCGATTTTACTGTTTAAATTTGATTGTTTTGAAAAACTAAGCCGTGTAGTGCTGCCTTAGAATTTGCACCACCCCAAATCTTCCCGTGGGTGTCGTTAGAGGTGACTAAGAGACATACCCCGGGGGGTAGCAGCGCCTCTTATACCGAACTGCGATCCCCAACCCGCATGCCCAGCGTGAGGATTATGGGCATTACCCCCCATGAGATAAAAGCCAATAAAGCGATTATCAGGGTGAGGGTCGAGTTTTTTTTGACATCTACTGTGTAGATTATGAATTGCGATTGTTTGCCCTACAGTTTTTTTTTATATTCTTTTACACCTTCGTTTGACCATCTCACCTGATGGAAAGTTAAGATGCAGCCAACGATGTATCACGAAGTTCTAGTCTAGAAGATACCTATCAAATCCGCTTCAGCCTGTCCCGGTCACCGACAATCAAGTCAAACAAACAAGGATATCCAGGTAGTCTACCATGATTAACTCCTGACCATGTGTGCAGCATCAAAGTGTCCGATATTTTTTTAACAATACATTTTGAAAGGTTTTTGCGATGTACTCCTAGTTATTAAACCGTTGCAAAACTAAAGTAGTTGTTCTGATAAGTTATTTTAATGATGGAAAAAAAGAGTCGAAAATATCTTTAATTTGACTTATGTTGGCTGTTGGTACTGCTGACTTCTCCCGGGTCTAGTCGATCCGCGGGCCCTTCGGATGAGAGGAACGAAATAGAGAACGAAATAGCGCATACACTTGTGCACTATAAAATTCAAAATCCAATAACTTTATTTCTTTAGGCTTAAAATAAGCACTTAAGACATCTATCCTGACGCAGAATGGCCGTCGTGGCCGAAATTCGGCTAGACGGATCATTACGATAGTCGCCAGCGATACTATCGCCCGTGTAGGGTGCTCCCTAACTTCCTAAGTTTATCCTGATTTAGCGAATCCCTTATTCACCCCTTTGTTTTGATAAATTATCTCCACAATCGAGATCAAAATTTAAAAAGTTTGGCTGGACAATTTTCCATTAATCTTTCAGTATTAATGGAACGGAAATCTGTGCAAAAACGTTAATTTTGATTTAAAAGTTTATATCAAAGTGAAACAGTTGCGTCCTATTAATTTTTCTTTCTTTCTTGTTTATAGAAGAAAAGGTAATTGGATGGTTCAAGAAAATTGTGGAAACGGAAATATAACCGAATAAAATAATTACAGATAATATTTACACTTAAATCTATTTTCTAAAAATCTAAGCCGTCACCAGAAGGCAGAAGTGCCCAGAATGCTGGCAGCATTGTCACGTTGAATGGCAATGCTGATTCGTTGACCGAAATAAAAGCCAGCATTCCGATCACCTGTGGACTCGATTAGGAGTTTTGTGATGTCTTTATAATATTGATTCAGATATTTCTATGTGTACTTTACTCTATGGACAATCTATAGAGTAAAGTACACAAAAAAAATATTTTTTTTTGTTAGGTTTTAGCACAAAGCTATAGGTCAATAACTTAGTTTTTAGTTCATAAGTTGTTATCATTATGTTGGATTTTTGACGACCTCTGTGACGCGGTTGGTGAAGGTCTGCCTGCGACGCAGGAGGTTGCGGGTTCGATTCCCGCCTCGGGAAAAATGTTTGTACTATCTGCAGACTGGGTGTTCTGGTCGTTTTTTATGCATACAAAAAATATCTATCTATGTATTGTATTATATTACGTTTAACAGTTATCAAGTACTATAACACAAGCTATGCTTAGCTTGGGGCTAGATAATGCTGTGTGAATTGTCCAACATTATTATTATTATTATTGTGTCTATTATTTGGATCTACATGAGTTAAACACCCTGTTTTCGTCATATAGTTCTTTATTTTAGTGTTCGTTCATTCAAACAGCCAATAACTTTCAAACTTTCTTTTCAAATAAAAATGCAAAGCCACCGAAACAAGCAAGTACAGGGTGGAACGGGATAAAACAGGGTGAGACAGGGTGAAACAAGGCACGTCACGAGCCGAAACTATTTCATCCGGCGAATCGTCTCTCGTAAAAACCCGCGAAATGCCCTCGCACATGTCAAAAGTGTCTGAGTGCGTGTTTCCATTGATAGACGATAACATCTGTTTCAAACATCTGTCTCAAACATAGTGGTGGAATTGAACCCACTAATCACAATGGCCGGTCGTTGCATTTATAAAAATGAGTTATCACAGACACTATCCAAGACTGTTGACTCTATAAAAAATAAAGAAAAAATATTGCTGGATAATTCACACAGCATTATCTACCCCAAACTAAGCAGAGCTTGTGGTATGAGTACTAGATAACTGATCAACATAATATAATACAAGACATAGATAGATATTTTTTATTACATAGAAAACGACCAGAACACCCTGAACAAATGTCTGCAGATCGTACAAATATTTGTCCTGAGGCGGGAATCGAACCCGCAACCTCCTGCGTCGCAGGCAGACCTTCGCCCACCGCGCCACAGAGGTCGTCGAAATAAAATAGGTACACTGGAGCAAAAAATCGTATGAAACAAGAAACAATACCCGGGCTTTCGAAAATTGTCTACAAAAGTTTGTCCCTGAGGAAGTTATTAAATCACATAACACTATTATTACAAATGCGAAAGTTTAGATGTTTGGATATTTGTTCCCTCTTCATGCCAAAAGTACTGAACAGATCAGGCTGAAATTTTGCCTACAGATAGTTCTAGGACTGGAATAAATCAAATGCTACTTTTCTCGTAAATCAGTTCCAGAAATAACCTTAAACAACGCGTGCGGAGCCGCGTGCTGAAACTAGTAATCGAAATAACCCATACCTATGAGCTTAAAGTACGGCTTTTTATAAAATTTAAAGTCTTGTGAGTTGTGGTGCTCAGTCTATGTAAAGTATTTTTAACCGACTTTAAAAACAAGAGGATGTTCTAGTTTCTATATTGAATCATCCGACAATCCCACCCACAATGGAAACAAACCTAACCTTCAAACGGACTCATGAAAATAAGTCTTAGGCCGCAGTTTTACGTTGGTTTTACTGGACGCATTACTGAGGGTCGCAAAGGGTTAACAAAGGGTTAACCCTGCAGGACCAATCGTGGAAAGGCTGATAGAAATCGTTTTGTTTCTTCGCTTTTGATTTGTCTGTGGGGATTGATCGGGTAGGTGGTACCTGTAGGGAAGGTGGTGTCACTTTAAAAACGGTCACGCAGATAATAAAACGTGTTTCTAACCCAAGAGAAAAATGCATACCAAATATAATTTTACTCGTACACTCATGTACCTCATAAGCCTTTATTTCCTCAATTTTCTATCTCTTGTAAATTTTAGCGCAAAATCTCCACTCCACGTTCATCAGCTTCAACTTCTTGATTCCCAGCTCTATGACGACGACCGAGTTAGAACTTATAAAATGTGACAGATTCCTGTAGTCCTATGTACCTCCCTAAGGGCTAGGCCACGACGTCCGGTGATGCGTCTTGCGGTGCGTCTTGCGTCTTGGGACTGGGGTCATTATGTCACTTTTCCGCAAGTCGCACCGCGGCTACTCATGGACACACTATTACAACTTCTTTGATTTGTTCTCGCCGCGGACGCAGACGCAAGACGCGCGGGCGGGCATGTCGTGGCCTGGGGGTAACGCGGCAAATACAAACTTAAAGTTAAATGTTCACACGTATTTCTTTCTTAAAGTTACAGCACTTTAGCATGAGCCGATAACGCACTTTCTCTGTTCCCCCTCAACAAGGGAAATAGAGAGAAACATAGTAATGATAAGCAAACTCTACTCAATTACGTAAAAGGCCATATTTCTCATATAGACATCTCTAAAATCAGCTTAGGCGGCGCTAAATTTCGGTTTTATTGGAAACATACGAGTGATTGTTGCGGAAGAAAACGCAGAGCTAAAGAAATGTAAGAAATACACATAGCTCGTAGAACCGACGGCCGCTGGGGCCGCAAGGCTCTCGAGTCGTGACCACGTACCGGAAGGCACAGTGTGGGCAGGCCTCTCACGCGATGGACCGACGATGTATTGGAAATCGCTGGATACGGGCAGCAGAAAATGATGATGATGGCGATGTCAGAAATTAAATAATATATATTCTGGAATAAACACAGGCATGCTCTAACTAACCAACTGAGCTATAAAATCAAGTTACTGACGAAAATATTTGGTACTTAGAAAACTTATGAAGTTTAGATTTTACGTGTTTCCAGCTTAGAATTTGCATTATCCCAACTCTTGTCAACAAGTCAACTCAGAAATATCTAAGTAAAGACCTTATTTTATTAACTTATTTTATTTATAGCCATTACTGTCCCAACGCAAAGACCTCTTTCATTAAAATAAAATTACTGATGACTGATTCCATAAATAAGTAAGTTAACGTAACGCTAAGCTGATACCAATTCCGACTAATACCTTCTTTTGACGCTGCCTGAACAAGATTTATAACAATTTGAAAACATTATAAGTTAAATACTTTTAATCGTGTTGAACAATTCACAGAACATCATCTGTTCCAAGCTAAGCAGAGCTTGTGTTATGGGTACAAGATAACAAAGCCCTAAGGTCAGTTTGACGATAGTAACGAGACGAGGACGTCTCGATCAGCACCACGTCAGCACACGTCCACTGTGAGAGATTTTCGAATAGGCAAGTATCGAATTCGTTGCTTAGTAGTTTGTTAGAGCACATCCGTACTGAGGGTGAATCGCGGGTTCGAGTCTCGCCGAAATCGAAAATTTTTGGGAACTTATTTATTTTCTTCGAGTAAAATCTCTCCCCGTGAATCCTCCCGAATGACGAATACGCTAGTTGGCAACCCGTAAATTTCTCACTCGCCGGCTGAATGAATTGTAACCTATAATTTAGTGCGCCGACTGTACCGATCTCTAAATATATTGGACAGATAGACCTATGGGGCTAATTCGAGGTAAGAAGCTAACGTTTTGTGTTTTATTGGAAAAGGGGTTTTTATGAGGGGAGAGATGGATGATTTTTGTTTGAGTAGGCATTAGAGTTATTTGTTGGAAATGTATGCGTCTCACGTGAGACTTTGGGAATAGTTTCATTATTCTTTGCATGTTGTTACATAGATCTTTCAACATGAACCCCGTGGGGGCACTTCTAATAACACCCTTTAAATAATCAAAGACCTTTATAGTTTGAATTAATTTGAAGTGTTTTCAAAAACAATGAACCGACGTCAATTTCTATGAAATATTCATAGACAGAACTATTATTTTGTTCAAAATAGCGCATTTTACCGTCAGTTCTATATTATAGCTAAAAATTTGTATTGTTTTGATAGTAAATAAATATTGCTGGACAATTCACACAGCATTATCTAGCACCAAGCTAAGCAGAGTTTGTGTTATGAGTACCTACTAGATAACTGATATACTTAATAGAATACAATATATAGATACGTGTTTTTTTACTATACATAGACAACGACCAGAAAACCCTGAACGAAATGTCTGCAGATCGTACACACATTTTTCCCGAGGCGGGAATCGAACCCGCAACCTCCTGCGTCGCAGGCAGGCCTTCGCCCACCGCGCCACAGAGGTCGTCAAGTCGTCAATTTCCATTTTAATTGGCTGGTTTAACATGCTTATTAGCATTGCTTATGGCAGTAAACCTTAGTTTTTCATTCATCTATACATATAAGTGACATCTTCATCATCATACCCCTCTCTCCCGTAGACCGAGACACGTTCTCGGTGACCACCTTGACCCAATCACGAAAGCTAACCCGGAGGTGACGGAAATAATTACCAATTCGCTTCCGCACACTACACACCTAACCAAAAACCGACAACATCCAGTGGGGTTGGTTTTTGTGTGCCTTTACCGGCGAGGCGCGTTTTACGCCCGCCAAAGTCCGGTAACGCTGTCATGGCCATCGATGTCAACAGCAGATTAGTGCATTCGAAAAAAAACACATCAAACCGTTCACGTCCACAGCTGGACATAGGCCTCCCCCATACGACGCCACAAAGTGCGGTCCTGAGCCGCCTCCATTCATCGTCTCCCGGCGACCGCTACGATGTCGTCGGTCCATCAAGTTGATGGTGTCCCAACACTCCGTTTCGCGTTGCACCGCGGCCGCCATGCGAGAAAGTTAACTCCCCAGCGGTTATCAAGCTACCAAATCTGGCTACGAGGTTGGAAAATCTTTCCCATTTAGTAGCCAGCTGCAAGACGGGAAAGCACATTTCCCATTTCGTAGCTAGCTACCAAATCTGGCTACGAGATGGGACTAAATGATCAGTTCTGCGAGCTATGTAACCACCTGCCACTTCAGCTTACTAATAGTTACTTATTAAAATCTTAATTTCAAATTCTTCCTTTGAAATTCATTTAATATTAAATTGCAGTTAATGGAATCATTAAGTAAATAATTCCAATCTAGAGTTCCAATGGCCTATAACAATGGGAGTGGAAGCGATTTCGCTGATATTGATGAAATGAAAACTTTAGTCTGTTGGGACTCATTACGTGTTGATAGTGGGAAGAAAAACCGACAATACTTTTAATTTTTATTTCATTTCATTAAAATAATAAATAAATAATAAGCTGGAAAATTCACACAGCATTATCTAGCCCCAAGCTAAGCAGAGCTAGTGCTATGGGTACTAATGAATTAATGGATGAATGTAGGTACTCTTTATTGTACTTAAAAACATAACAAAAATAAATCTTTACATCTAAATTAACAACATAATTACTACAAAAGAAGGCCTTAACTTACTAGACTAAATAACTGACATAGGTATTTTATTCAAACCAGCCTATTGCGGGTTTGCATCTTGCCGCGAGATAAATTGTTTGTTTGAATATAGTTTGTTTGAATACATAAATGTAAATATACATTTTTACTGGATGTTGGTGTTGTCGATGTTTTATCTATGGATTTTTAATCCAAGTGCTTACATTCGTAGCCCATCTACGTCGTAGAGGGTCTACGTCGTAGAGCGTCTACGTCGTAGAGCGTCTACGGCGTAGCACCTCTACGAAGCACGTTCTATCGTTAGCTATCGCTATCGCTTAGCTTGGAGCCAGATTTTACTATGTTGATTTATCAGCATTATTTGTTTTTATTCATTTGATTTTAAAGACCTTCGCTCACCACAGAGGTCATCTTTCCATGAAGTCTTTGACAGCAATACCAGATAACAATACCATTGCAATAGCGACACGTAATAAGCTAGTCTTTCAGGTGAGAACTAATATCTCTCCAATTTTAATTACCTACTCTTCAAACAAAAGAACAGAAGGAGGCGTGGAGAAGCCATTGCTTTAGAATAAAATGTAAAAAAAATACTATTTACTTCTATTATTGACGACTTTAATATACCAAGCTAGTCTGTCTGTTATTGTAATTTCTTAATGTATCTCCACAGTGATTATGCTTGTTTTTTGGCCAATAAAGTTATAATTATTATTATTTGTAAATTTTGTGGGTCATAAATAATTTGTATTGTATTGTATCAAGCATCTCTACCTGTCTCACTCTAACTCACATCAAATAGCGTCACTATCTTTTTATTTCAAAAATACTGGGGATTAAAACCACCAACGAAAGAATCACAATATAGACAGAGTAAAACCTTGCGTCTTCACAAACGTCTTCATGATGATGGACTATTGTTTGTTATCTGAATAAAGGCTTATATTATTATTTATTTAAAAACTAACTAAATAACTATAATAAGCCTACTCCATGTAGTTATCCGAATCAAATATCGGAATAGCTAGCTTTATAACTGGGAAATCGAATGAGTTCTATAAAATATCTTAAGTCTGGATTGCTGCCAATGCACTTTTAATGACTATTTATAATAATTTATAAGTTGTCTGGAAGAAAAAGCTTTGAAACGGCTGTAGTGACCGAAACTAGCGCTACGTAATGGCGTTGACCCATGTATCAAACACAATGACCCATTTTGTTCTGTGTCAATTTATATCCCTGTAGTTCATAACAGAACCATAGCATACACTTCTTTACTTTAGTCTACATACCGAAGTGACAGAAATCAACGTACCACTTTATTTCCGTGCCAGTGTTTTATTTTAAGAATCTGACCTTTTCTAAGTATTCATTTTTGTATTTATGGAAATAAAGAATTTTTGATTTTGATTTTGATCATACACTGACTAGAGTGTAATAAATAACACTGCTTGTAATAAGTGTACTAGTATTGTAAAGCACCACCGCCATCCTTTATTTTTCTCACAATTGTTTTGGTTGCCTGGAAGAAATCGCTTTGAGCAATATCCGCCAAATCTATTGCTGTTCTCCTTAATATGTTCAATTATTAATAATCTAAGGTTTTTTGTTTTTAGTGCTTACCCGCACCTTGGGTATCTCTAAAAAATGAAATAAACCGAAAATCTTTGCGACGTCTTACGGACTATAGCGCCGGTGTCCGTAAGAGGTCCCAAAGATTTTCGGTTGAACCCACTAAGGGTTTCGTGGCTGAGTTGGTTAGACTACTGTACTGACACGTACTGACGGTGGGGCGCGGGTTCTAGTCCCGACGAAACCGGAAATTTTTGGGAACTTATTTCATTTCTAAAAGTACTTATTTATTAATTCAAAATATTTCTGTCATCAACATTAATTTGTGACCACCTATTTGACTTTGTTTTCGCCACATGATACAATACACAAATGAAACTAACCACCATTGCTGTAGTCCTGAAGAGCCCTTGTTAACTTCGCAATGTTGACCACGTAATTATAATGAGTGGTTTGACTGGCTGTCGTCTGTGTACGCACTTGAGGTTTAGTAAGGGTTTCTATAAATAAACAGATAAACATTTTGTTTATAACTAGTTTCAACCCACGACTTCGCACGTGATGTTTAAGGTATTTCTATCCCCTGGGAAAGGATTTATGTGATAAAAAATGGCCAGTGTTTTATTTCCGAGCGCTCACACATTAACGCGCGGTACCGTAGGTGCGGTGCCGCAAGAGTTTCGCAATGACGTTGTCCGTTGTACGAGATGCGGAACAGATGTGAAACTGTCGTGGACACGCTGCGGAGCTCGAGATGCGGCTCCGCAAATTCAATTCCGTGCGGTAATGTAAGACGGACGTAAGACTACCGGTATACAAAATTCAGCCCGATCCGTTCACTAGTTTTGGTGTGAAGATGTAACAAACAGCCGTCCAAATCTTCGCATTTTTAATAGTTGTCAAATTATACGTCAGAATAAATAAACATGGGAAAAAAACATGATTCAGAGTTTAAACATTCGTCGTAGGTGTGGAACGTCTTCTCTATGAGCCAGTTTTTAAATTTAACTAATAAATAATAATGCCGTTTATTTTACACAGCGACATCTAATCCCAAAGCTACCTGTAGATTGTTTGCGACAGTCTACAGTTAGCTCAATTGTTTCAATTGTAAATACTAGTTTAAATTTAATTCTATTATTTGATTGTAATTTTCTTTGATAATAAAATTAATGATAAATCCTAAAGTAAGGAGAGCTTGTTTTAGGAATCAGACAACTAATGCTTATTACGACTAATAGGTACACTTTTGTTATTTTATTTCTAAGTACATACATAACAAAATGAACAAAGAATCAAATAAAAGAAACAAATTTATTCACTGAACTAGTATTTACAATTGAAACATTTGAGCTAACTGCAGACTGTTGCAAAAAATCAACTACAGGTAGCTCAACTACTCCATATCAATACCAGTCGGAAGCATAACCAAGAACACGCTGGCTGCATTGCCCCGCTGTATGGCAATGCTGATGCACTGCGCCAGATACTCACCAGCTCTCGGGTCACGCGTCGCTTCGACCAGATGCTCAGATATTTTTTTAAAAACCCGTAGAGCCTCGCTACCCCACGGACCTAGGGTCTCGACTCCAAGGGGAGCAAATGCGTGGGCTCGTATTTACGCCTCTTGAGATCTCCTAAACAAATATAAATTTATTCATAACATTGTACCATGAAAATGTAATGGATGGTCTCGGTATCGGATTAATGAACGCCGCAGAGACCTGTCTGAGTTTATACAAAAAACATTCGATAAACGTAATAGAGAACCATTGATGTCTTCCCAGAAAAAGGCTTACAAAGATAGAAGACACAAACAAATAGTAGACAAAAAAATGCGATCAATAAGTCTCATTTTTCTATTCGTATTAATGCGCTCATATGGGTGAAAGCACTGAAGTGTATAATTATGCTTGTCAGTTCACTCAAAGATACGTTTTTGGCTTCGAAATCAAGAGAATGGTTGACTGAGCATGTTCTACCGCTATGATTGACGTGTTTGGGTTAGACTTGGTACGCTCATAGGACGCAAAGGAAATACTTACATTCGGTAAAAGTACCCAGTGAAATGTTTTCCCGTGTGTTCTTATTTTTCTTGAAGTATCAGTTGACAGCATTTCTGTCACCAAGCTATGTTGGAGGTGCTCTATTTACTTACTTTTATCAGAAATGCCGCTAACGCGACTGCCGCTGTCATGGCAAACTGCAACAAATCACTCAAAATCATTCGAAAACTATCATCGAGTTTGTAAGAAACGATTGAATCGCTATCGTACTACGATAAATAGTTCCTCTCGATCCGGTAGGGGCGCTACATGGCGCTAAATGTTTAGGAAGGACTCGAAATCTATGGAAGTATTCGAAAGATAATGCGTACAAGTCGTACTAAGGCTTCAGAGCTTATATCTTACTCCAAATCAAAAGTTTCAGTCCGTTTTGTTCAGCTGTTTGGCTATCAAAATTGGAAGCTTTCGCCTCGGTATGTCTCATGTCAGTCGTCATAATTCTATCAGATTCTTGTCATGATATCGGATGCCTACACCACATTTAGGGCCCAGATGTCTTGATGTTTCTATCAGTAATGGAGCTATTTCTGGATCCGAGCCAAGCCATTGTGCGCTAATGACCGCGTGACAATGGACAATTGTATAAAAACTGAAACGCCCGTAATGGGGGTGTTTATGAAAGGTTTATTTGATGACTTCACTGGAATTTATCGCTAATTGAGGACAATTTAGATAATTTTACTATAAAAGTATCGTAGTTTGATGAATTCTTTATAATAATGAGGACAATTTAGATAATTTTACTATAAAAGTATCGTAGTTTGATGAATTCTTTATAATAATGAGGACAATTTAGATAATTTTACTATAAAAGTATCGTAGTTTGATGAATTCTTTATAATAATGAGGACAATTTAGATAATTTTACTATAAAAGTACCGTAGTTTGATGAATTCTTTACAATAATTTGTTTTGGGGAGGCATGTCCAGCAGAAGTGGGTGCTGATGAGATCTGGAATGTTCGTAAAAACGTGATGTCCCGTTCGTCCCACCAGCTTTGTCCCACTATGGTCCCACTAGTGGAATAAGATAAATAGGCTAAATTAAAATGATGTACCGTTTGTGCCACCAATCGTCATCGATGCGTATTATTGGGAGGAACGGGATATCAACACTTACGTCAATGTGACAGCACCATTGGCAACATCAACTTCCATCAAAGTGACAGCAAATGTCAAAAATGACTGGAAATGTCAAAAATGGCAGGAAATGTCGATGGGGTAGCTAAGTTACGTATGAGCTGAATGATATACAACGTTTCAAGCGAATACCATTCAAATATGACGAAGTTTGAACTCTCGCCTGTAAAATACAAACAAACCAAGATGCACAGTTTGTATGTATGTTTGTATGCAACAACAGCGGCAACTGACCGGAAATATGACCAAGCGAACGCAACGCTGTATGGATGTCATAGATAAAAGTGCAGAGAAGGTGTGGTATTTCATTTTTGCCTACAACTGTGTTTCATAATAAAGGCTTTAAGGATTTGACAATTTTGACGATTTTATTTTGAAAATCTAGTTCAGAGGTGAATAAATGATAAAATAATTATAAAAAAACGTAATCTCAAAGCGGCTTAATAATGAAAATAACAAAAATAATTATAAAGGTTAACCAATATTTATAAAACAGCTATGAGGCGGCACTGTCAGGCCCACAATCCGGATAAGAATGTAGAGTTTTTATATAAAAAATCGTAAGAATCAAACTCACATGAAACCTCTGAGAACATAATTATATAATAAAATAAAATATATATTATAAAATATATAATTATTATAATGTTTCTTAAGATGAACCATAAATATTAGATTCATTAATTATAATGTGGTATAATTAAAAACTTAACAATGGACGTGTATAATATTATTTTTATAAATAAATTCTTATATTCTTGTATAAAAAATATACCTAGATCTAGGTTTAAAGATTCAAAAAGACAGTCACTAAGGTAGTCGCAGCTTAGAAACCAATCAAACCAATAATATGACACGGAAAGTTTGGATGGATGGATGGCTATTTGCTACTTTTTCACGCAGGCTACTGAACGGAGCGGGCTCAAGTTTTACATGCAGATAGTTCTAAGCCTGGAATAATACTTTTTATCTCATCAACCCATGGCATAGAAATAACCTTAAAACGTTTCTAGAGAAACAACGCGTTCGAAGCCGTGAGCAGAATCTAGTATAAAATCTTAAAACAGAATTCTGAATTTGAACACAGGCCGAACAACAAACAAGTAGTTTGTTGTTGTTCAAATTCAGACATCTCTTTTCCAGTCCACTTTGGTAAAAAACGTTAAGAAATGAAATAAGTTCCCAAAATTTTCGGTTACGGCGGGACTCGAACACGAAAATTTTTGAGAACTTATTTCACTTCTTAGAGATACCCAAAGTGCGGGTTAGCATTAGCACAAAAAAAACCTTAAAAACGTTAAGGTTTTTATGTAGGTAAATTTTATTTAATTGTATCAATCAGAATGCCTTGGTGCTTCTAGCTTGAGTATGAATCATCATTTCCTTAAAGTAAATTGGTTCATTGCACGACTCGTTAATTTCTGCCGAAGGGAAATTTCTTGCAATTTTACTAATGGAGAAGGTGCTCTGTACGCTACCTACTCTTCGAAGTTAGTTACACATTATACCATACATGCTACTGTAGGTACAGGGTGATCCATTCATAAAGTGTGGTCAGGGGCTCCGATCTGTATCGAATGGGCCTAATGTATGTTCTGTGAATTTGTCAGTTTTGGAAAAGAGTTAGTAAAGAAATTGTCTTAAAATTTGCATCAACTGTTCTCTAAAAATTCAAAAAGTGTTAAAAAAATGTACCTTCGAGCGCCTATATATAAAATACTCTATGTCTTGTACCTCTATCTACCGATTTTGTTGGAAAAGTAACTATAAGATAAGATTTTATATAAGATAAGACGCTTCAACAAATATTTTAACTAACAACGATAAAGAAAATACAATAATAATTACAACTAATATTTACACTTAAATCTATTTTCTAAAAATCTAAGCCGTCTATCTACTAAAAATTTATATTGTCTAGATCCTAAATTAGAAGATAATTATTTTAAGGTAGATAAATAAAGGCTTTTTTAAATTGATATAAAATATTTATTTTCCATAAACACATGTATAATCATATTGTAGTATAGTGCCAGTGGAACTCAAAATAAGCAATGCTTTTGTCTTGACGTCCTTAAGTGCTTTATGAATGCAACCTCCTACACTTAGTTCTAAGTGAATGAAACAACCTGTACTCGTTATAGATATAGCTCATGTTAAGTGGAATGCTTTAACATGATTCATTAGTTAAGGGCGGTTAAGGCCTAGCGAGATTGTATTAAGGAAAGTTAGAGGATAGGGTGACCCAGAAGATGAACTTAATCTCTTAGCTAGAACTTATCGTGCTAAGATAAGATATAGGTCAGGAACGTATCGATTTCATACATTCTAGAGGACAAAGCTTGGAGTACGGCCGCACTGCAAGTTGGTAGATGATATAAAGAATGAAAAATCAAAAGTCACTTTCTGTCTCTACTAGAGAATGTAATAATAATAATGGATAATTCATACATCATTATCTAGCCCCAAGCTAAGCAGAGCTTGTGTTATGGGTACTAGATAACTGATAGTATATTTTTAGTTAATGTTATGTTTATAGTTATTCTATCAGAAGTAAGTATTTTTAAGAATAAAGATAATGGTAGTACCAGCCAGGTGGGATGACTTGCGTAAGACTGCAGGAAGATGCTGGATGCGGCAAGCTGAAGACAGGGCGCTATGGCGCGTGTTAGCTCCAGCAGTGGACTTATATAGGCTGATGATGATGAACTGAAATAAATTAGCCTAGCTGTATGTTCATGTGATGATGATGACATCATCATCATCATCATCAGCCTATATCAGTCCACTGCTGGACAAAGGCCTCCCCTAATGAGCGCCATCGCACCCTGTCTTCAGCTTGCCGTATCTAGCATCTGCCAGCAGTCTTTCGCAAATCATCATCCCACCTGGTTGGAGGGCGTCCTACACTACGTTTACCGAGTCGCGGTCTCCACTCAAGAACACGTTTACCCCAGCGGTTGTCGGTTCTTCTCGCGGCCTAGCTGTATGTTCATCGGTAATATATCTAATTGTGCGAACCGCATAGGCTGCTGAACTAAGTCTGCCAGCGCGAGAGCACAAATTTTGCGGTCTCCATTCTTCAATGGAGACCCAGAATTGATTCAGGGAATGATTATTCTCTCTTCTTCTCGCATTGAGTAAGAGGTTATTGGCGGTGAACCAATCTAGTATTTGTGAAAGCGAATTATTTACATCGTCATTATTACATTTATTTCTTTCAACTTCGAAAAGCAATGAATTATCATCAGCAAATAAGACTATATCACAAAGATCTTAAAAACGTGAGATCATTTACATATACTAAAAATAAGGAAGGGCCTAGTAATGATCCTTGCTGATAAGTCTGTAATCGAATAGAATGTAGAGAAAGCCATCTTTAATCGTTCAATAGTGTATTCAATAGATTGGTACTTATCTCTGTGTTTTCTTCATTGTGTAAAAACATCAACAAAACAGTTCTCAATCAGCAAAGACACGAGCACATCTCACTCCACCTCCGGAACCTTTGTTCAGCTTATCCGGTTGTATCCGCTTTGATCCGGTCTGAACCGGTTTGCGACGGTGGCCTTTGCGGGGCGGATTATTTTTAGGGTTCCGTGTCGTGGAAGAGGTAACTAAAAGGTCTGGAGGTGGGCTGGATGTGAATTAGTGCAGTAATGTAAAACTGTGTGACTATAACAGTAAATTTCTCGCGTCTATAGAAATTATTGCCGTGACCACTCTACGCTTATAGAATTGTTATAGATACCAATAAATTGACATAATTTGTCGTTTATGAAAAAGGTTATAACCAGGACGCTAATTCCACTAAATAAATCAATTCACCGTAACAATGGTATTCGAATGACAGATTGTGGTAAGGATATCCGACTGTGAATGACTTCATTCGAATTATTCGACTTCAGAAATCATTCGAACCATTCGAATGACTAGAACAAATTAGTAACTAATTTGGTTAGTAATCCCGAGTCGTTAAACCGACGTTGACGTGTCGTTCGTCGTCGAATAACGAATTGAGACCGACTCAGTCGGCAGTCGCCAGTCGGTCTCAATTCGTTATTCGACGACTGCGGAGTCGTTCCGACGACTGCAGAGTCGGTCCGACGACTGGACTTAATGCGAACGGAGACAAAATTAAATGCTACTTTGAACATCTATTGTATTTACGTAAATAAATAGTTTTAGATTCTTCTGAATCTTGATTCTAGTGGAAACAATAAAATATCGTTAAAATATGACCGGCAAGACTCTGCGAATTCTTCCATAGACAGTTATAGACCTAAAAATACCAACGAAAGATACGATTATGAGTCAGATATGACCATCACAGTATTCACATACGTAAATAATGGACGTTTTCGCTTCAAAATAACAGAAAAAGGCGAACGAAACCCTAAAATAATTTGCACCTGTTCATGCTCTTCTACAGAACCCTATTCTACGAGTGAGACTCACCCTTCTCCGGTTTAGTCTGTACAATATATTGTGCAGTGATTCTCTTTAGGATTTGGATCGTTCAGGTCCCCAGGTTTTATGATGAATAGTCCCTGAGACTAGCTGAATGGATTCGACATTTTATATTGTGTTATCCTTTTGAGGCACTTTCATAGATACAGTGCGAGGTAGTTATCTACTGTACGGGGTTATTCCAGACAGGGACATGGCTAGTACGTACAACGGCGTAGGTCGTAGGTACGCAAAAGTTGAGCTGCCTCTAGATTGTTTGCAGCATTTTGCAGTTACCTCAACTTTTTCTACAGTAAAAACTAGGTCTAATTTGCTTCTCTTCTTTAATTGTTATATATATGTATACCTACTAGTTATTTTAGTGTTGACTATTAATAAACTTGACATAGTATAACGTAAAATTAGTATAACGTTACGTAAAAGTGGTTTAATGTAACGTAAAATTAGTATAACGTAACGTAAAAGTAGTATCCTAAACGTGTAACGTAAGTTCGCGTTAGCCAGAACGATCAAGTCTTTATACAGGGGGAGTCTAAACAATGTGCAATTACTGGCCTAATGGGCCCTATTTAATACACCCTAGCATCAGATGATTTCATCAGCATGGAGTGGGGAAAAGTGGAGAAGGCAAAAAAGAACCTACCTCAGATGTTCCTGAGGTACAAAAATGTGCGCTAAGTAAAATTTCGTGGCAATTTTAGTTGAATTGCTTTTTTTAAACGCAATCATTGCCGAGTCCGAGGGAGTTGTCGCTAATTTTGTTTTCTTTAAAAGTGTCATGGATTACTTTGACGTAGAATGGACTTTTTAGAAGTTGTAAGCCTAAAACTGAAAAAAAGCACCACAAAGTTAGCGCAGGTCTTTCGAAGTTGCAAACTTAAACTTAAATAGTTTAACACTATTGGTATCTGTCCTAAGAACATCCCAAAATGTTAGAACCGTGAAATTTTTCACGATTTATGTGTCTACGGTGACTGGCCTGAAACGACCTATGTCGTTTTTGTTCCATATTGAGAGTAAAGGTTTGCCAGATGCGTAGGTTGCAGATTCGTCGGTGATGATGTCCAATAGTGGACGTCCATCAGCTGAGATGATGATAATCACTGCCTAGACAGGTGGCTAAGAATTTTCACCACCCCACCTCTTCCCCTGGGTGTCATTAGAGGCGACTAAGGGATATCCACCGGGGGGCGGGCAGCAGCGCCTCTTGCAGAATAGATCTACCACCGAACTGCGATCCCCAACCCGCATGCCCAGGCGTGGGATTATGGCCATTACCCTCCATATAATTAAAGCTAATAAGGCGCTATCAGCAGGTACCCGCGTCCAACAGTGAACCAATATAGGCTGAAGACCTAATTATCTTATTTTGTTTATAAATCAACTAAATTACCACCTTCAACTATCACCCACCTCTCCCCAAAAGCACAGAGCATAACGATTCCCGCCACGCCTATTCCTTACCCCTTTATCTTAAAGTCCAGTTTTCTTCAACAGTGGGCTATTGTTTTAATCGTCTATTATGAGCAGGTTTGTTTAGGGTGATGGTAGACGAGCGATTTGTGAACGACTTTTTGCCGTCGCCAACTATTATAAAAGGCTGATTAAAATAGGGGACTACGAGTTTTTGTTTGGGTTCGATCTACCGTACTTTTTAACCAGGTCCAAAAAAAAAAATACATTTACTAAACAAAAATAAGTTATGGCTTAGCTGATGTCAAGTGATAGGCATTTTGTTTTGCTTTATTTGGGAAATAAACAGTGCACAATACTTAATCACGAAACCTGTCTTAAGACTTAGATATACCAAAACAATTTCTTTCATGTAAGCGAAATAATCTACTTTAAATCAAATATAAAAGTAATACATTAAATAAATAAATAAATAGAAATCAAACACCATGAGCTCTTGGAATAGAGTAGACTAGATAATTTTTTTGATTCCAAACTATATAGCCCAAGACCGTGCGTTCTCGTCAGCGCGATCTAAAGCCCTTCCACTTTTACTAGCGACATCTAGTTGTGCGTCAGGACTACGAGAGGTCACGTGGCTACTAGACTAAATAAATGGTAAACATAAACACCTACCTACGAGCAATATTATTCTAATTTATCTCAGGTAAAAAGTTAGCGACCAGTTGCTCGAAGTCGCAAGTCTACGCCACCCAAAATCGTCTATTATGAGCAGGTTTGTTTATACAGGGTGTGCCTGAATAGCCCCCGCTTTTGTTCAAGAGGCTGTAGGTGACAAGATGGATAGATTTTCTTTCGTCTCTCGAGTGTCTTGGAAAACGGCTTAAGTTGTTTTTTCGGATATTTGTTGATTGTTCGGGATTTTGAAGAAATAAACAAAATTTTATGAAATTATTTTTTACTCAATACTGACACTTTCTTGAGAGGGTTTCAAACATTCAATAAACTAATGAATAATGCTGCATTATCTAGCCCCAAGTTAAACAGAGCTTGCGTTACGGGTACCTATACTAATATAACTAATATATGTACCTTCTTCCTTCGATGAAAGTAAAAAAGGAAGATACGGTACGTTCTATCAGCGCTCACGCAAAAACTGTACCGTTTCACAGATGAAATAATGATAAGGTATCGGATTATCAGAAAATTTAAAGTTTGGTGTATCTACTTACGCGGGAAAATATGTGATGCCTTGGGCTTTGTTTTTTGTTTTGGAGCTATTTGTACACCTGGTGAACGAACACGAGACTGCTGTCGTGGTGATTTAGTCGAAATCATACAAAATTATACGTCGTAGCAAGCACGCGAAACACAAACACCCCCGCCCGCGCCGCCGGTCCGACTATGACTGAGGTAAGGTAACATAGTTGAACCTAACTTGAGCCATCCACTTTCGAGATGGTAATGACTCATCTCCCTTTTTTTACTTTTATCGAAGCCTTCTTCAAATAATGTTTGATACTTTAGATACGTTTTACAGCGCACATATCAATTTTTCGAGGATCAAACTTCTATGAAACCACCTCGAATTCAACTTTTGTACAAGAAGGAGTACTCGAGGAGTAGTAGAGAGTACGAGTAATTTGTGTAAGATTCATCAAAATATCTTAAGAATTGGCGAAAATTATGTTGTTTTTTTATGCTTGACGAGATAAATACTAATATCTCAGAAATCATTTAAAAAAATATATTATGTAATAGGTAAATACTTTTCTAAAATAAACAACATCTTTCAAATCAATGATTCTTAGATTTTTTATGGGATCATTATAATAATAATAATGCTGGACAATTCACACAGCATTATCTAGCCCCAAGCTAAGCAGAGCTTGTGTTATGGGTACTAGATAGCTGATATACATAATACAATACATTACATAGATAGATATTTTTTATTATACATAGAAAACGACCAGAACACCCGGAACAAATACCTGCAGATCATACAAATATTTGTCCCAAGGCGGGAATCGAACCCGCAACCTCCTGCGCCGCAGGCGGACCTTCGCCCACCGCGCCACAGAGGTCGTAGCTATACAAACGCCAAGAATTTTTGAAATCGGTCCATAATTGACGGAGAAGTCAATTTAAAAAAAAAACGTACTGCCACACATAGCACCTCCTCCAGAAGTCGGTAAAAAACCGGACACGTTCCCCTCTTTTCACTTTTTTGCCAAAAAGAAGGTACACAGGCCCTCAAAATGTATCTAGAAACCACGTAGAAGCCCAGACCTATTTTAATATCTCAAAATAGGTAGCTTGTTTCTTTACTTAATTTTGTAACTTTTATTTCTGTACTGTTTTCTGTGTTTGTGTGGTACAATAAAGAATTATCTATCTATCTATCTATCTTGTTTGATGCTTGGATGTAATAGCCTACGCCAACAACATAGCCCGCTAGACACTAGAAAACATAACCCACGTATCATGGTTCAAAACAAACAAAATCACCAGCAATGACAAATAGGTATTTTGATAGCTCAATGCTCGGAGGTAATATCCCACGCCAACAACATAGCCCGGTAGACACTCGAAAAACATACGTATCAAACAAAATCACCAGCAAAATCTAGTCCAAAACCTACGCTAAAATTCACAATTTATATGCAAATATATTTTTATTTAGTTTACGCCGTACGTGGGTAAAAATAAGTAGGTAGTTGCGTAAATTTCGCGACAAATTTTTAATATCAGGATAAGTAAAACTACCTACTTTATTACACAAAAGACTTTCCCAAACATAAATATGGGCTGAGCTAAAACAGATGGTTCACTTTGCTAAAAAAGGGTACTGACCAATGTTATGTTACGTTACGGGGCGCTATGGGGCGACCTAAAACGCCATTTTGTGAAAAGGATAGGCTATAGGATAGGATAGATTTCGCGCGAAAATAAAAATCTAGGCTACATACAAACCGGTTTCACCCGTGTAGTTCCCGTTCCCGTGGGAATTTCAGGATAAAAAGTAGCCTATGTCCTATTCCAGACTATAATCTATCTCTGTGCCAAATTTCATCCAGATCCGTTTTGCCGTTCTGGCGTGATAAAGGAACAAACATCCATCCATCTATCTATCTATCCATCCATCCATCCATCTAAACTTTCACGTTTATAATATTAGTAAGATAAGATAAGATAGTGAGATGTACTAACCTCCTTCCGCTGGTAGTCGGGTAAAAACAGAGCAAGACATGTTTTTTTTGCGATTTTAAGTCAATTTCCGCGCATATTTTCCTTGAAGGAAGGTGTCTATGTTTTTTCCGTTCACTTGTGTACCTATTGGACAACTAATGTTGATTCGAGTGAACCATCTGTACCCAACCCAACCAGAATACATTAGTATTCAGCCATGGTACGTGGTCCCAACTCAAATAAAATACACCTTTATACAATTTTAAACAAGTACGTCCCTAGCCTTTAGCTCTGCGTTACCACCATTGCAGGAAAACATACTTTAATCAGTGGGAATTCAGTTTGTATTGGATTAACACAATTTTTTTATACTGCTAGAGTTGGTTTTTAGAACACACTTTGGATGGAGATCAGAATCTTCTGTACAAATTGACCCCACACTTGACGACCGACGTGGCGCGGCAGGCGAAGGTCCGCCTGCGACGCAGGACGCTGCGGGTTCGAGTCGCATCTTAGGACAAATGTTTGTACGATCTGCAAGTATTTGTTCCGAGTGTTCTGGGTATTTTCTATGTATAATAAAAAATATATAGCTTTGTGTTCCGTGACGGAATAGTATTAATAGCTTCATAGTTACAATTTTTGTTGTTCGTTATCCTATTGATGATGATTAGTAGATATTTCTTTAATTTAATTGTATGAGGGTAGCATTTGGTCGATTTCAAAGTACCCGCAACCTGGAGGCTTAAATCTGGATATATTTCTATTACTTTGCTATTGGCTGGATCTGTCGGTGGAATTGATCACGTGACATCGCACACTGCATTGCGATGCAATCGACTGGCCATTTGAGTCCTTCCATTACCACCTCGGAGCGCACTCGCATCAATAAGCCGATCGCCTCTGGATTTGCTCGCGTCCTTCCGGTTATCCATCGAGTCGCGACGCCTCATCCCATTGTGTCGTAACAATTTTCTACACACACCCATCGAGAGAACCAAGATAAACCAGCACCTGTGGATATCCAAGTGTTCAAGGGAAACGCCAGTGGACACGCCCGCGGCGTTGGAAGACACCAGCCATCCATACCGTGAGTCCACAAGATCTTATTGCCTCCCTTAACATATTTTTGATCCGTTCGAACCGGACGATTGTCCTGATTCCCTCCAGATTGTGTGTGCTTAGAATTGTTTTTTGTTGCTACGCCACGCGTACGTAGGTATTCATTAGGTACACTCATATTTTCGTTCTCGTGTCTTAACGTCACATAACTATTTAGGTAGATTAACTATTGTACGTTAATATTTTGTTGTTTTTCATTAGTTTGTTGCTGCACTACGTGCACATTTATCATTTTTCATTTCCGTTGGCGTATTGTCTGTAAAAGCCATCTTTGTATCGCAAAATGGCGGACGATGCCGCTACCGAACAAGATATTTTCGAAAGAGAAATTATCTTAGAAGAAATTAAAAGAACATTGTTATTTGCTACTACCGACCAGGTTCAATTTAAAACACGATCTACTGACCTAAATGCTCAACAAAGAAAGTTTAGTAAACTTCAGTCAAAAATTGAAAAGGCTTTAATGAAAGCAAGGTTGTTCAATAAAGATGAACAGTTGAAAATTCGTAACGATTTTAATGATTGTTACTATGCTATTTTGCTTCAAGTAAATAAATTAAAGGAAGCCGATCAAGAAGGCAGACGAATGAGTCGTTCTGTTGTTCAATCGATGCCTCAAAGTCATGTTTTGCATAAATTACCCACACTACCCCTGCCATCGTTCAGTGGGGAGTCCACGGACTGGCCTTCATATTTCGATTTGTATCAAGCACTGATCCACAACAATGATGCCTACTCGGCCGCTGAGAAATTCCGTTATCTGTTGCTAACCTTAAAAAACGAGCCTCACAATTTGATAAAGTCAATTCCCATCACTGATGATAATTATGCAGTTGCATTAGAGATCTTGAAAAGTCGGTATGAAAATCGTCGAATGATTGCGTCGAAACATCTAGACCGCATTCTCGATTGTGAAGCTTGTACGAGTGAGTCGAATGCTAACTTGCGAAAATTAGTAAATGTTTACATTGAAAATATAAAAGCACTTGAAACAATGCGTTTTCCCGTGCATGCATGGAGTTTCATATTATTGAACGTTTTGTTGCGAAAAATTCCGAACTCCGTTCGTAAACGCTTTGAATTATCCTTGGCGAAACCTTCCGACATACCTACTATTGATGTACTTATACGTTTCTTGGAACAGGAAATTTCCACGTTCGAAATTATGTCGGGAAGTGAGGCGAAGAAGGGAGATAATGCTAGTTCACGCGCCCGCGCAAATAACGTAGGTGCGAATCGCTTCTTTGGCCCCCCGTCGTCATCGGGACCTAGCTCGCGTCATTCATTGGCCGCCACGGAATCTACTACCCACGGCAATAATGATAAGCAATGCATTTTGTGTGACTCGCAACACGGCCTACCTAAATGTTCGAAGTTTTTGAATATGACCCCCAACGATAGGTACCGCTTAGTTAAAAATAAAAATATTTGTTATAATTGCTTGAAGGTCGGTCATGACCTTCGATCGTGCAAGTCTCAATATACATGCCAATCTTGCAAAAAGAAACATCACTCGTTATTACACTTCGAAAACCAATTAGTAAATCAGTCGCTGCACTCGAATCAGGCCATCTCTTTCCCTCCTACGGAGGAACGCGATAAGGCCATCCCACTCGATCTTATTGTTCAACCCACGAGCGGTAACTCGCTTATCAGTGCAACCTGTGAGTCCTCCGTTCAGTCTTCAGTGAAAAAACATATGATCATGTTATCTACGGCGCTAGTTAACGTGCAATATGGTTCGGCAAAACATTTAGTACGCTGTCTAGTTGACTCGGGCAGCCAAGCGAGTTTTATGACAGAAGCATGCGCTAGACGCATAGGTTTGAGTTACAAACATGTAAATTCGCCAATTTATGGGATCGGTGAAGGAAAACCGATTTATCCTAAAGGGATGATTACGTGCGTTATTTCCCCTCGTAAACAGGATCTTCCGGCTATTGCAGTTGAAGCGTTAATTTTGCCGAAGCTAGTTTCGTACCTACCTAGAATTCCGGTACCTATTGATGCATGGCCACACATAAATAATTTGTCTTTAGCCGATCCTGACTTCAACGCACATAACGCCCAACCGATTGAAATGATTCTAGGTGCGGATACTCTTCCGTACATATTGTTAGGTAACATTGTAAGAGGTCACCCCGATGCACCGATTGCAATGAATAGTGTTTTTGGTTACTTGTTGATGGGAAAGGTTTCTTTCGATGTAGGTAACCCGCCGCCACTCCAGGTGTGCCATAGTTCCTTTTTCGAGGACAGCGACCTCCAACGTTTCTGGGAGCTGGAGGCAGTACCAGAAGAAAGATCTCTCACCGCAGACGAACGATTGAGCGAGGCGATTTTCGAAAAATCTCATACGCGCGACGAAACCGGCCGCTATGTTGTCGCCTTGCCGTTCAAAGATGCACCTATACTAGGTCAATCCCGCGACATCGCTCTGTCGCGGTTTCGAAAATTAGAATTTCGTTTAGAACGTAAGCCTACTTTGAAGAAGGATTACCACGCGTGTCTTCAAGAGTATTTGGATTTAAATCAAATGGAACTTTGTGATCCTCCTTCCAAAGAGGAAACTTCTCACTATTATATTCCGCACCACTGCGTGGTCAAGGAAGCTAGTGAAACTACCAAAGTTAGGGTAGTCTTTGATGCTGGTTGTAAAACCACGAATGGTTCCTCGTTGAATGATCAATTACTTACAGGTCCGAAGCTTCATTCGGACATTGTCGATATTTTGCTGAAATTTCGTATTCACAAAATTGTGTTTACAGCCGATATCAAGGCTATGTACCGCAATATAGCGGTACGAGATTCTGATTGGGATTATCAACGAATCGTGTGGCGATCCGAGCCTTCCGCGCCGATTCGCGATTATAGAATACGAGTTGTTGTGTTCGGGATTAACTCGTCTCCTTACGTTGCTTTACGCGTGATACGTCAACTCGCGCACGATGAGGCGGATAAGTTTCCACTCGCTTCGGCTACCTTGATGGATTCGGTTTTCGTCGATGACATCATTACCGGAGAGGCCTCTGAGGCCAAGGCACTCGCTCTTCAAGAACAATTGATAGGTATTTGCGCTACTGCAGGTTTCGAGCTTAGGAAATGGCATAGTAATTCGCAAGCGATACTCGCTGCGGCGGCCTCACCTCACGGTGAGCGGCCCGACAACGTTTCGTTCGCATCCGTGGACAATGATACCTCGGTGAAGGTTCTAGGTCTCCAATGGAACCCAAATGCAGATGGTTTTTCGTTCGTGGTTCATACTGCTAACTCGTCATGCACAAAAAGGTCGATCCTATCAGAAATAGCTAAAATATACGATCCCCTCGGTCTCTTATCGCCTGTGATCTTGTACGCAAAACATTTGATGCAATTATTGTGGATAGCTGGGACGGGATGGGATGAGTCACCTCCTATAGACATAGTTAACGCTTGGTCAAACTTTACTAATGAGCTGCCGCTCTTATCGGAGTGTTTCTTTCCGCGTCACATTTTTGACAAAGCAGAAACGATTGATCTGCATGGATTTGCTGACGCAAGCGAACGCGCATATGCTGGGTGTGTTTACGTTCGGTGTAAATGCAGCGATAACAAGATTCGTGTTTTCCTCGTGCTCGCTAAAACGCGTGTTTCACCCCTAGCTCGTTTGTCCATTCCTAGACTTGAACTTCTGGCCTCTCAGCTATTATCTAAACTAATTAGCAAAGTTATGCTTGCCTACGGCAACCGTGTTAACTTTGACCATGTTTACGCATGGTCCGATTCAACCATTGTGTTAGCGTGGCTACGCTCGCCGCCGCACGAATGGAAAACTTTTGTGTCCAATCGAACTAGCGATATTCTGTCGCGAGTTCCCGCTAGTTGCTGGCGACACGTACCGTCATACGACAACCCTGCCGATTCGGCTTCTCGAGGCATGTTGCCCTCAGCCTTTTTAAGGCATTCGTTGTGGTTTCATGGCCCTTGCTGGCTTACTGAAGAGGCGCACATGTGGCCCTCATTTGATTCGAATCCTGTTACACAGGAAGAAAAACGTAATCTTCCTCTTCTCGCAAACCCCTCGTCGGTTAGTACAGACACCGATGAGCTAGATGTCTTTTCCAAATTTTCCACGCTAGGAAAATTAGTTCGTATCGTTTCATACATTTTTCGTTTTTACTATAAATGTAAAAAAGTGCAAAGTTCATTTCCGGCCCATATTACTGTGTCCGAATATACATCGAGCTTAAATAAATTGATAGGTAGAATTCAACACTCAGTTTTTGCAGAAGATATACAAAATATATCGCAAGGTAAATTACCTACAAATCGACTTAAACGCTTATCTCCGTTTCTAGATCGGGATAACTTATTGCGAGTAGGCGGGCGATTGCATAAGTCGCAACTTTCATTCGAATCAAAACATCAATTGATTCTTCCGGCGAAACATTACTTAACTACGTTAATAATAGATAACGCTCATGTGATGCACCTGCACACCGGTCCACAGACAACGCAGTACTTACTATTGCAAAGGTACTGGATATTGGCAGCTCGCAACGTGATAAGACAACGCATTCATAGATGTATTTCATGTTTTCGTATGCGCCCGATACATCCTCAGCCAAAATTAGCGCCGATGCCCAGTCAGCGGTTAAAATCCAACTCGCGTATTTTTAGTCGAACAGCGGTTGACTATTGCGGTGCGTTTATGGTACGAGCTAATAATGTTCGGAACGCGAAAATCATAAAGGCCTATGTTGCAGTTTTTGTCTGCATGAGTGTTAAGGCAGTCCATCTTGAGTTAGTCTCGGATCTTACGACCGAATCATTTCTCGCGGCCGTGCGACGTTTCACGTCCCGTCGGGGTCTGTGTACCGACATATACTCAGACAACGGCAGAAATTTTGTTGGATGTAATAATCACCTCCAAGAGTTATTTGCATTTTTGAATTCAGATCCTTTTCAAAAGGCCTTACATGAAAAAACATTAAGTCAAGGTCTAACTTTTCATTTTCAACCCGTGACCGGGTCACATTTCAATGGATTAGTGGAGGCGGGTGTAAAAAGCTTCAAGCATCACTTGTACCGTGTTATCGGCACACGCACACAGACGTATGACGAAATGCACACGCTTCTATGTCAGGTCGAAGCAGTTTTAAATTCACGACCGCTTTGCGTATTAAGTACGGATTCTAATGATCCCTTACCACTGACTCCAGCGCATTTCTTGATAGGCGGACCGCTCGCTGCCCTACCCGATATTTCGTTTACGGATGTTAACCCTAATCGACTTACTCGATGGCAATGGGTACAACAGTGTACTCAACACTTTTGGAAGCGGTGGAGCAACGAATACTTACATGAGCTGCAGCAAGCTAATAAATGGTTTAGTAATCGCGGGGCTCCTATTCGAGAAGGCATGATTGTTGTGGTTCGCGATGATAACTTACCTCCCTTGCAATGGAAGTTAGCTCGCGTTCACGCCTTGCATCCAGGTACTGACAACATCACTCGTGTTGTCACTCTTCAAATGGGAAATTCGTTTACGAAAAGACCTGTAGTTAAAATTTGTCCGCTTCCCATTGAATAAAAATTCGCTTATTTTATTGAGCATTTAGTACGTAGGAAAGTAGTTATAAAAGTTGTTTTGTGTTTCATATTACTATAAAGTGATTTGTTTTTTGTTAAAACAACTGCGTTCTTTTAAGGTGAGCGGCATGTTCCGTGACGGAATAGTATTAATAGCTTCATAGTTACAATTTTTGTTGTTCGTTATCCTATTGATGATGATTAGTAGATATTTCTTTAATTTAATTGTATGAGGGTAGCATTTGGTCGATTTCAAAGTACCCGCAACCTGGAGGCTTAAATCTGGATATATTTCTATTACTTTGCTATTGGCTGGATCTGTCGGTGGAATTGATCACGTGACATCGCACACTGCATTGCGATGCAACCGACTGGCCATTTGAGTCCTTCCATTACCACCTCGGAGCGCACTCGCATCAATAAGCCGATCGCCTCTGGATTTGCTCGCGTCCTTCCGGTTATCCATCGAGTCGCGACGCCTCATCCCATTGTGTCGTAACAATTTTCTACACACACCCATCGAGAGAACCAAGATAAACCAGCACCTGTGGATATCCAAGTGTTCAAGGGAAACGCCAGTGGACACGCCCGCGGCGTTGGAAGACACCAGCCATCCATACCGTGAGTCCACAAGATCTTATTGCCTCCCTTAACACTTTGTAATGTATTCTATTAAGCGTTTTAGTCATCTAGTACCCATAACACAAGCTCTGTTTAGCTTGGAGCTAGATGATGCTGTGTGAATGGTCCAGAATTATTGCGCGGTGGACGAGTGCACTGCGCCACAGAGGTCGTCAAATCGTCGTAATGGAATGTAATCTCACTATCTCACTAATATTATAAACGTGAAAGTTTAGATGGATGGATGGATTGATAGATAGATAGATGGATGGATGTTTGTTCCTTTATCACGCCAGAACGGCAAAACGGATCTGGATGAAATTTGGCACAGAGATAGATTATAGTTTGGAATAGGACATAGGCTACTTTTTATCCCGAAATTCCTACGGGAACGGGAACTACGCGGGTGAAACCGCGAGGCGCTGCTAGTTGTAAATAAAATGAGATCAAATTATGATCAAATTATAACTAGCAGGGTGTACCACGTGCAGGTTATGTTGGCTTGGGAGACGAGATGTTGGAGTCCCTCTGACACCCCCTCCACTCAGCAGATTCTCCATTTCTGTCATCCTGCAGGGGTCTTCAAACAATAGACGCTGGCGTTCCGCGTCTATCTAGGAGCATTGCAAGATAAATAAAGAGGATCCACGTACGTACTAGTTACCACATTCACGAACAAAATGATTATTAATACACCCATTTTGAACAGTGTTTCAGTTACGAGTAGATTCTAGTAAGTGTAGTGTTAATGAACCACTAAAAAGAAATACAACATTTTTATTCAATCGGTAAGTGTTCTAAAATACATATATTTAAAATTTTCATATTCAAGTGGCGCGCGTAACTTGACGAAAACACTGGACGCAATGGACGCCATATTGCTCTGTGGTCATCGTCAGTTGGATATGAAACCTGAACAAATGCGCTGATGTTGCTGATGACAGTTGATACTTTTTAGTTTGCTTACAAAGCCTTATGATTATGACATATCTAACATTGCGATGGTGTATAAGAACAGATTAAAAAACAATTAATATTTTAGATTGAATGATAATAATTATTTTGTTTTTTCTTTCCTTACCAGCTAATAGGTAAATGAGAATATTTAATGAGTAGGTAGGTACAACATTAATTAAATATCTAAATTAGATATATAACAATTACATTAACGGAACCGTTTTTCTCCGATAAGGACCGCCTTCGGCGGTGAAAGCCTCCTCCAAGTTCTTCCATTCGCTCCTGTCCCTTGCTGAGTTCTGGTCCACGTGTTCCCCGCTACTTCCCTGATGTCGCCACACCACCTCTTTGTTGGTCGGCCTCGTCTGCGCTTGACGTCTCGAGGGATCCAATTTGTGGCTATATTTATTGCTATACTTTTTGCTTATACTATCTCAATGATATATTTTTAGATTTTTCTCATAAAGAGAAAAAATCCCTATTATGCTAGAGAGATAGAATATAAAGGAATCAAACCCGCAACGTCCGAGCCATAAGTCAGAGATACCAAATACCTACGTACTTCTAATCTCTTTACAAATAATACCAAAAGATCTTTGGATTAGCAAAACTCAGTACCTGTACATGTATTCTGTGTCTCTTTCCAACTTATTAGCATACCGTTGGCGAGTATTTTCGAGTTTGGACCCAAAGGGTAGGTAATATTATATGGGTACCTATTTATTACTTTAAAATAGGTTTGTTGGGTTTTAAAATTCATCATCATCAGCCTATATCAGTCCAATGCTGGACATAAGCCTCCCCTAATGAGCGACATAACACCCTGTCTTCAGCTTGCCGCATCCAGCATCTGCCAGCAGTCTTTCGCAAATCGTCATCCCACCTGGTCGGAGGGCGTCCTACACTACGATTGCCGAGTCACTCTCCACTCAAGAACACGTTTACCTCAGCGGTTGTCTGGTGTATTATCTTGGATTGTAGAATCGAGTAAACTATTTTTAAAAACCAAAGAGTTTTCAAAGACTATCTCACTAATATTATAAACGTGAAAGTTTAGATTGATGGATAGATGGATGGATGTTTGTTCCTTTATCACGCCAGAACGGCTGAACGGATCTGGATCAAATTTGGCACAGAGATAGATTATAGTCTGGAATAGAACATAGGCTATAGGGTATTTTGTATCCCGGAATTCCCACGGGAACGGGAACTACGCGGGTGAAACCGCGAGGCGCTGCTAGTACTTAATAACTTTTTAAAATATCTATCCTTTGCACATTATCTTCGGTCATTTTTACCTCACAATCCATAAAAACCGAATTCCCCCAAAAGAATCCCCATTTACCATTTAGAATCGCACTCAACATACGCCTATTAAACGAATAAAATCTCATCCAAAATTGCTTAGGAGTGTTAATTTAGTTGAAATTTATTGAGGTTCAATGGTGAATATATTAGGGGGAGGGGGAGGTGGAGACCACAGAAAGACTCTGATTTATATGGAGCAGATTCGACGATAGAGCAGGAGATAGACGGGGTAAATGTACATCATTAAAATTTAAATTAAATTATTCACATTTATAAATAGATGCGAAAGTTTGGATGGAGGACGTTTGCTATTTATTGAAAACTCCATTTTACGAAAAAGAAAAGTAATGAAACACTGTTTTAACCGGATTGATCGCGTATATTTTATATTTTGTTTATAACCTGACGTTTAGGAGGCTTTTCAGCTTCCATGGTCACAGGCAGACTGAGGTGACATGTCTTTACAAGTAATTTGAATTATACAACTTTAATTATAACGTTCCATATGTACGCAGTAAAACGAACGTTATAATTAAAGTTGTATAATTGACGGTAGATATGCAAAATTCAAATTTCATTCAAGTACCTATTACAACTTAAACCCTGCATAAACCCATGAAAATTCATATCTGCCAATATATTTTCGTGTAAAAAAAATAAAACGCACTACCAAAATAAAAAAGGCATACAGAAAGAATTTAAAAATTCGTCAGAAGTGATTTTTTACATGTCTTTTTTCAAATTCAAAATGTCTGTTTGCACCGTAACGTACCTAGGTTATGGGAAACATTTCAATTTTTATTTGTACTCAACAAACATTATGTAGTTGCAGTTTAGTTTAATTCCTCAAATGAATTTCCCAGTACACAGCATATCAAACAGATTAATTTGAGAGCGTTCGGGCGCACGAGTACACTTGAACACAGATGATAAGGTCGAACTCCTCACCTCCTCCTCAACAGCCTATAATGGTTCACTGCTGGACGCAGGCCTCCCCCTGATAATCGCCTTATTGGCTTTTATCTCATGGGGGATAATGCCCATAATTCCCACGCTGGGCATGCGGATTGGGGATCGCAGTTCGGTGGTAGATCTATTCTCCAAGAGGCGCTGCTGCCCGCCCCCCGGTGTATGTCCCTTAGTCGCCTCTTACGACACCCACGAGAAGAGTTGGGATGATGCAAATTCTAAGCCGGCACCACACGGCTCACAAGTCGAACTGTTAAAGTTTATTTACTCACATGTCATATCTTTCAAAGACTTGGTTTTTTAATGGGTACGCTTTTAATAACGTGTTTTCAGAGGCACAGTGGCAACTTCCTGACTCCAGGCTGTTACTGTGATTCATTTAAACATATAATTGATACTGCTACTTGTAGAAACCCACAATTTGGTGCAAAATTTGGTAACGTGGCAGATGCTGGATGCGGCAAGCTGAAAACAGGGCACGATGGCGCTCATTAGGGGAGGCCTATGTCCAGCAGTGGACTGATATAGGCTGATGATGATGATGATGATGATTGTATGTAAGGGTTCCCTCACGAAAAACCTTCAGTAAAACTAGTTAGGCAACACAACAGTTGCCTAGCTAGTTTTTTACAACACGACAGAAATGCAAGCTTTTTTTTTGTCAAACCAAAATTATTTTATTTTTACCAAAATCCACTTAGATTCATTAATCTAAGTGGATTTTGGCATTCGAAAAAAATCGCCCGTTGTCCCGATCCCTTGCGTTTCAGTTCAGTCGACGGCACGAAATTCATAGGTTTTTCTTAACTTCGTCGTTTCAGTATGCAAGGCAACTCGGACAGACGGCCGATATTATACCTTCTTTCACATGAGTCCTATTTTTGGGTATTTTCCGATATTACACGTTGAGTTGATAGCGGCAACTTTCTATCCCTTTTTGACCGTTTTCGAATTGATTTGTGCTGTTAGCTGTGTCGACTGTAGTAATTGACTAAAATGTTAGTCATTAAAAAGTGGTACTTCTGTGACGCCTGTCCTACTAGTGTGTGGAATGTAGGCTGCACTCAATTGGAAATGGGTGAGATCGAGAAGATCCCACGAGATCGGAGTCTAATGACATTTGGATCCACATCTCCCACGCCTCAGGAAACAGGGAGATTTGATAATGAAATCTTAGAGATTTGTGTTTATAAAGAAAGCTAGAAAAACCTACCATAAGTCAAACTATGAACGCGGTGCATTGTTTGTCCCATGCCTCAGGAAACAGGGAGATTTGATAATGAAATCTTAGAGATTTGTGTTCATAAAGAAAGCTAGAAAAACCTACCATAAGTCAAACTATGAACGTGGTGCATTGTTTGTCCCATGCCTCAGGAAACAGGGAGATTTGATAATGAAATCTTAGAGATTTGTGTTTATAAAGAAAGCTAGAAAAACCTACCATAAGTCAAACTATGAACGTGGTGCATTGTTTGTCCCATGCCTCAGGAAACAGGGAGATTTGATAATGAAATCTTAGAGATTTGTGTTTATAAAGAAAGCTAGAAAAACCTACCATAAGTCAAACTAAGAACGCGGTGCGTTGTTTGTGCAAATTCGAACCGATTTTCCACAGATTTTAACGACGCGACACCGGTCGCGGTCCGTCTGCAGATAGACGATCGCAGATAGCGTCTTGGGCCATGAAAGTGTTAGTTTAGTACCTACTATAGTTAAACAAAATATTGAGCTTCCCAACCAACAAAACAAACAGATTCTATACTTGACAGTAAATGGTAACCCATTCCAAGTTAACCTATTCCTTTTTGGCATTATAAAGCTACTGCTGTCAATAAAATGGATTTTTATCAACAACAACACCAAATTCATAGAATAATTGTAGAATGATTCTCGCACCTCGTTCATCTCGGCTGGTCACAGAAGTACTTTGTATCTGATGGGGTATAATCAAAATTGAGGTTGAAACTAGGAACTAAGTTTAGCTCAGTACAAAAAAATGCAAGACTTTTCCGTACCTTTAGCATTTTCACAAGTTTTTACTCACCAATTGCTTATTAGCGAGCTCGCCAAGCCGTACGCGCGTGAAATTTGTACAGGGCGTCCCGAAATTCAACGTCAAACCGAAAACAGACACAAATTCATGGGTCTATCTCCAATGGTTTCTAAATTATAGGCTTTTTACAAAACATCAGAAATTATCTGCCCGGTGCTATACTAGATGTTCGACCAATTTAAGTTCGATTGGATTTTGTACGGTTTACAACACAAATTATTAAAAAAATAATTTCGGCTGATACCGAATTCCCCGCTATACCCACCTGTCTTACGTTTTCGTCTTGTAGTTAAGTATAGGAACAACTTGTATTTATTGATTAATTTATAATTGGCATAGAAATAACACTGGCAAGGGTACCGATGAATTAACGAATTTCCTAAAAGCATGGATGTTGTATAATGTTAATATTTTAACTCCTGCCTCTTGGACTAGTCGATACTAAGCCAGTTACGGTCGTTTTATTCGCTGTGTCGCTTCTTCACTCCGCAGTGTGGTAACACCGACTTACAAACACAAAGTACGCATCTATGGGGGTGGATCTTTATTTTAACGGCGTAGAGAGAGATAGCTACATTGTAACGGCATGGAGTAGGTAATATTGTAATTGTAACGGGTTATAAAATGATTGTTTCGCGTCTGGACTGTCCCATCCAAAATAAATGGATGAAAATATTGATGGGATCTGTCTCTATTTAAATGTGTCTCTATTTAAATTTAAATGTATTTAAATTCAATTATTGTGTTATTATTTTTCTTAATTTTTTATTATTAAATCTTATTTCTATTTAAATGTAATTCTATTTTGTTTGGTTTTATTGTGTGTTAAGTGACATTTTATAAATTTGTATATAATTGTGTTATGGATTCGATTGTGATCTGAAATAAACGAGTTAATAATATATAAACACATTGCCTATCAGTATTGAAATAGATGTATGTAATGTAATGGGTTTATGATCTCTGTGGCGCAGCGGACGAAGGTCCGCCTGCGACGCAGGAGGTTGCGGGTTCGATTCCCGCCTTAGACAAATTTTTGTTCAATCGGATTTTTTTTATTAGCTTTGAATGTTTTGGGTATTTACTATGTATAATCTCCCGCTCCGGATCATTCTTGGCGCAAAGGATTGCCATCGCTATTCAGCGAGGCAATGCTGCAAGTGTTATGGGCACCTTTGCACCGGGAATGGTCAGGGGCGGGTTATTTAATGAATGACTAATTTTTATACTATGTGTAATAAAAATACCTGTTCATTTAATGTATTAAATTGATTATATTAGTTTCTTGGGGCTATTTAAACGTGTGGATTGTCCAGCATTATTTATTTATCCCTTTTATTAGATTGTATTTTAGTGTACCATAAATTATCTCTTTACTTGTATCTCTAGCGAAGAAATGATCCCTCTAAAGCTAAATTCCATAGACAAGAGCGAAGCTGATTAGTTTACGATCGAAAATGTCGTAAATTCGCGCTCGAGACAGCTATAAAATAACAGAATTCGCTTTAATTCCACTTTTGATGTCGTCATCGTATTTTTACGACAATGCGACAATCACCTCAATGACTACTTTTGTGTGTCTACAGGCGTGAGCATAGAAAATAGATCGTTAAGTTTCGTATGGAATCCGTACTTTAGCTTATTATTACGTTTAACAAAGGAAATTTCAAAAATCCTTCGCACAGTTTTTAATACCTATTATAAGCTTTTTTTAACGCCTCTGTAATAGGTTCATTCCAACAAGCCAGTTCCGCACCGACAATGGTATCATGGGAGAACAATCTTAAGCTTAGCTTTATATAAATATACTAGCAGCGCCTTGCGGTTTCACCCGCGTAGTTCCCGTTCCCGTGGGAGTTCCGGGATAAAAAGTAGCCTATGTTCTATTCCAGACTATAATCTATCTCTGTGCCAAATTTCATCCAGATTCGTTCAGCCGTTCTTGGAAGTTTGAGTAACAAACATCCATCCATCCAAACTTTCACATTTACAATGTTAGTATAATCAGTCAGTGTGACGTGATCTGCAAAACGATTCATTCTTATCCTAATTAATAGTCAAAAGCAGGGTATCTGAGCGAAAGATACTTTCAACGGGTCTCGAAAATTATGAAATCGAAGTTCCCCGCTGGACTTTTGGCATCGCTGGCAGGAGTCTTAACGACCTTAGGGGTGGGGTGGGGAGAGGACGGATGGAAAAGTCGGTTGCATTAAGGCTGTGGTATGCGTCAAACTAACGCCGCCGCCACCTATTTTGTCTTATTATTACGTCGAACATAAGAAATTTAAAAAATTCATCGCACTGTTTGTGATACCTATTATAAACTTTTTTAATGTGTCTGTTATAGTTTTATTCCATTTAGTTTAGGCAGTGAATCGAAAATAGATTTTGGTGGCCACCAAGAGCAACTTCGATTCACTGCCTAAATGGAATAAAGCCATAACAAACGCATTAAAAAAAGTTTATAATAGGTATCACAAACTGTGCGATGGATTTTTGAAATTGTCTTTGTTCAACTAATAAGATTAAATAGGTGGCGGCGATAGTTTGACGCATACCCATACTACGGCCTTGAGTACTATTAATGCAAAATGGGCATTTTTAAGCACTTAGTTTTATGGTAACGAACGTGGGTAAATGATTAAAACTTCGATAAAAGTAAAAAAGGGAGATGAGGCATTACCATCTCGAAAGTGTATGGCTCAAGTTAGGTTCAACTATGTTACCTTACCTTAGTCATAGTCGGACCGGCGGCGCGGGCGGGGGTGTTTGTATTGCGCGTGCTTGCTACGACGTATAATTTGTGTGATTTCGACTAAAACACCACGACAATGCCCTCGTGATCGTTTTCCAGGTGTACAAATACCTCCAAAACAAAAACAGATACACCAAACTTTAAATTTTCTGATAATCCGATACGTTACATAAGTTCCTTCTGGGAAAGCGTGCTGCATCTTATGCCACATAACCACTTATTCAAGTGAGATGGTGTCCAAATGCTTGACCATCACCAATAAAAAAATACAACGCTATGTACTATACTGTATTTTCAAACTAGCTTTAAAAAGCCGGAAAATCTTTAAAACCATCGCCTCCCTAGCACGAGACGAGATAGCCGGGGTAAAATAAATTGTTCTTTTACAGTGGTCGGAGAAATTTTCGAATAAAGTAATTTGCTTCTAGGCTTTAGCTTGCATGACTGCAGGCGTATTTCAAGCTTTGAAAGGCTTGAAAAAGATATTTCCCTGTTCTTTTGTTTTATACTTTTAGGTTTTATAGTTTTTTGATTGCAGATGTACCGCGGCGGGCGAAAGTCCGCCTGTGACGCAGGAGTTTGCGGGTTCGTGTCCCGCCGGTCGTTGGTTTTGAGAGGATTAATCCACACTTCTCACACGTGGTTCCAGCACGATAGTGCTACACCTTATTCGGCGAGAGCCACCTCAACAAAACTCAGGAACTGATAAGAATATTCTCGAAAAGTTCCCTGAATGTGTACCTACGCTGTCATGGAAAATATTTAGAAAAAAACTTTTTAAAAATAAAATCCGCATGTTTTATCTTTGATTTGGTATAAAATACTCATTATATTCATTTTCTTAATATATATATTATAACGTATATATATTTTATTTTCAAATCCTTAGTTTGCCAAAGGACACATATAACAAAAATATACATGTACCTTTAGCAGTCATTGTTGTTTCCAATGGTACAGGTTCGAGCAATGGCTCAACTCGATAGTTAATTGCATACTGTACAAATAGTGTAGGTGCTAGTCCACTGGTGGACACAGACTGCCCAGAATAAGGGCCGGTTGATCATACTATAAAGGGGTACATAATGCCTCAATCGCCATTATTTTCCATAATTTTATAGTTAACACACATCTGTTATAGCTCCAAAGGAGTCCAAAAAATCGATAAGAAACATAATTTTTTCCGATTTGTCGCGAACTTAATACCTATCTATGTATATCTATGTATACATAGATAGATAAAAAGATAAAAAGTTACATAAAAAGTTGCTTTAGTATACCTATACTAAAGCAACTTTTTGTCTCGACCCGGTATTTGAACCCAGGACCGCAACGAAAAAAATTGTTAGATCCTTCATTTTTGTTACATCCTGTATACCTACTAAAATCTGTGTAACAGAATTAACTGCGTAATCATATTTTCATTAATTCAGTTCCATTAACCCCTCACACGCTCACAAATGTGCTAAAAACTGAACAAATTACTGCAAAATTAAAAGCTCATACAAAAACTAAATCAGAAAAAACACGGCCACAGCTCACGGGAAAATCCACCTAAACATGTAAGCCATAAGCTACAAAATCAACTGTAAATGTAAAGCCATATGTCTGACTATACGAAACGCAGTTTTTATATGGTACTATTAAATTTTATACGTGTTTAACGTACTGTGCTGTAGTGTGGCTTACAAACGGCTCGAGGTACCCGTCCGAGGCCTATTTATCATGCCAGGATATTCGAAGTTAGCCAATTTTTGATTCAATTTTAAACGATCAAATATCCTTTGTTTTGATTGGACTAAAATCTATGTTGTAGTTGGATTAACATTATTGATTATTCTACGGTTCAAAACACGATATTTATCACTTCACCTGATGATAAAAATTACGAAGAAAGGATAGTTTTTTGTTGTTTTTGTTCTTGTACTTCTAGTGTATCAACGTATTACTCTCAAAAAACATGTCAGAAAATAGGCAACGACGTTTAGAAGAATATTCTACGGTTAGTTTTTCTCAAAACCTTTTTTAATTTTGATAATAAGCAAAAACTTGATTTTTGGGCTTGCGTTGCTGTGCCCTGTCTCACTCTTGTGAACACAAAATTCTATGCCTGTCCTTTTCACAAAATGGATCGAATATCCTGCCCTTAATTATAGTAATAATGCTGGACAATTGTGATATTTAATTAAGGTCCTATACTACCCTAAATCAACTCCGTCGGACCTCCATATCTTCCAAACTACTAAATATTTAACTTTTAAATTTATATATGGTAAAGTTCAGGACTTACTCCATCGATCATTTGACGACCTCTGTGGCAGCGCGGTGGGCGAAGGTCCGCCTGCGACGCAAGAGGTTGCGGGTTCGATTCCCGCCTTGGGACAAATATTTGTACGATCTGCAGGTATTTTGTTCCGGGTGCTCTGGTCGTTTTCTATGTATAATAAAAAATATCTATCTATGTAATGTATTGTATTATGTATATCAGTTATCTAGTACCCATAACACAAGCTCTGCTTAGCTTGGGGCTAGATAATGCTGTATGAATTGTCCAGCATTATTTATTTATTTATTTTATTTATCATATGTTTCGAAAACACGATTCCATAATCATCATTTTCTCAATAGAAGAAAATAGCAAAGTTACCTCTAAATTTTGACTAAAACCTTGATTTCTCAATAAATACAGAAGTTAAGATCTTAAAATAAGCATGGTAATTGAACTAAGTATAAAGAAGATTTCATATGTTGCGTTTTTTTTCAAATAATGTCCTAATTCATAGATATTAGGCGAAAACTTGATTTTTGGGCTTGCGTTGCTATGCCCTGTCCCGCTCCTATGAACGCGAAATCCTTTGTCTATCCTTTTCATAAAATGGCGTCGTATAGTACCCCCTTAAGTGATAAGCTAAGCTACCTTTCAAGTTGCATTGCGCCCTAACAGGGCTCCTTATACCTAGTAAAAGTGAATCTCTCACATTGTAATAAGTTTACAAAATAAATTACTTGAATACAATCCATACAGCATCATTTCGAATCAAATTAAGCAGAGCTTGTGTTATTACTTATTATAATAAAATCATTATGTGTAATACCGTTACCTTTTAAATATAAAAAAGTTAATTCAAAAAAGAATTAAGTACCTTAGAGGTACCTGTATTAACAGAGAAAATTACTGAATCAATTGAGCTAACTGCAGACTGTTTCTAACAATCTACAGGTAGCTCAACTGATCCATGTCAATAAAATTCAAAATTCAAAAACTTTATTTCCTTAGGCTTACAAAATAAGCACTTAGACAAGTCAAATTTGTTTTGTTTTAATACCAGTCGGAAGTCATATATCAGTCGCTGGCCGCATTGCCCCGCTGTATAGCAATGCTGATGCGCTGCGCCAGATACTCACCAGCTCTCGGGTCACGCGTCGCTTCGACCAGATGCTCAGATAATTTTTTGAAAACCCGGAGAGCCTCGGTACCCCACGGACCTAGAAAAAAAAGTACCATAAAACTTAGGTACAATAGTCACGTTATGGCACGGACATAATGAATAGTAGTACAAAGATATTGTTTATAATAGATAAAAGAACACCCGGAACAAATATCCGCAGATCTTACAATCGTTTGTCCCGAGACGGGTATCGAACCCACTTCCTCCTGCGTCGCAGGCAGACCTTCGCCACATCAGTTATTAAATAAATACATACAGTTAAACTGCTAATTAGTCTTCTGTAAAGCTTTCCCGCACTCGGTCAGTTGTAATTAATACACAAAAGAAATTATTTGATAGTCAAAAGAAAGCGCAATTTAGGCGCTGCGCAAACGTGGACACTTTGTCAGATACAAGCTACCGACGAATGTTTGATTTCTATAGAACCAGTATCAAATCATCCACTCCTTGCGCATACGTGAACATTTTTTGTGTTGCTCCCACTCGTAGACACTTTTCGTTGCCGACACGGCACACCATCACAGGGAACCGTTGTTGCTGTGTCCTGTAGCGGTTATCGGACACAGTCGCCCGTTGCTACTACTGGTCACTGGTGACCGTAGTTGCTGTGTCCGGCTCAGTACAATTGTAAGGAAATTTGTTAATGTTGCTAACTGGAAACTAAAAGTCGTCAGTTGAAGACACAACAACTGACGACTTTTAGTTTCCAGTTACCGATACCGAACACTTTTTGATCGTCAATGAGTATATGTTAAGTGAGAACAACTGGACACACGTATGCGCAGGAGTGGACGATTTCATACTGGTTCTATAGAAATTAAATATTCGTCGGTAGCTTGTATCTGACACAGGACACAAAAGTGTCTACGTTTGCGCCGCTTTTTATACGATCAAATGTGTTCGGTGTCAGTAACTGGAAACTAAAGGTGTCTACGTTTGCGCAGAGCCTTAAGGCATCTCTGTAGTAAAACTACAGTACAATAAATGAACGTAATAAGAAACAGACTCGGTCAAAGTTAAGTTTCATAGCAAAAAGTGACAAATAATGAGCGCATTTAGTATTTTATTGGCTCATTCCGTATTTTAGTTGCTCATTTAGTATTTTAGTTGCCCATTCCGTATTATAAGTTGCTCATTTTGTATTTTGCTTATTTGGTATTTTTTATGGACCAACCATTTCATAATTTTTGTAGAGGATGTTGGTAGGTCTAATAGATTGTTTTACTAGGGACCAAAACACCCCATTATAAACGAGGTTGTTTATATAGGATAACAAGACCGAGTTATAATAGGTACCTCTAGTCCATTTTCCGTGTCTCTACCCTAAATTATGTTTTGTCTCTACTATCGTCTCTATCTTGTATCCTAAGGGCTGATTTTTACTAAGGTCTCAACATATTTTGGAGTTAGAACATTAAGAACATTTAGACATTTATTAGAAGAGATCGCTTTTATACTCCGTCCACGCATGTATTTTCTTTGACTTTATGAAGGAATACAATTATTTATTTAAATTTCATATCATCATCATCATAACGACCCATACACGTCCACCTGAACATAGGCCTTGAAATAAATATCGAAGCCAGCTCGATAAATGTCGAAGCCTTCTCGTTAGTCCTGATATTTATCGAGTCGATAGATTCACATCACTATTTTTAAAAGAAGCAGAGTGTATAAAAAAACCCGTATAAAAATGGCATAATTTCATTCAGAGAAAGAATAGTTATTTGATATACAAGAGTGCAAAGTTGCTTTTTAACCGCGTGCTCAATTTTGATGACCGAGCAAGCGAAGGATTCTGAAATCATACACATCACTCGCTACGCTCGTGATTCAAAAATTAGAATCAAAAGAGCACTTTGCACTCGAGTGCAACACGTAACTTTTCATCCCACCTCAGCGAGGAAAGAGTATTTTTGTTCTTCGATATCTGAGTGTAGAAGCCGTTTTAAATTAGATTGAATAAAGTAAATTGAATTTAGATCATCGTGCGCAGGATCTTCTAAATTCAAAGTACTTTATCCTCTAGCGGATAAAAGCGGCTTTAACACTGAGATATCGAAGAGCAATAATACTCTTTCCGAGATGGGGGGATGAAAAACCTATTGAACCTAATGAAACTTAAACAACTACAAAATGGCCGACATCCACACACGATATCCGTCTGCAAATCAGAATCCAAATGAATGCTCCATTCAGTTTGAATACATCTCTAAAACAGTTCTGTATTACCTTTTCCTACCATATTAAACGTTGAAAAATTACATACCCGGAGCAAATATTTGCAGATTGTACAATTATTTGTCCTAGGGGAATAGAACCCGTGAGTTTTGTCTCTGGTTACACTACCTGTGTCAATAGGTCGTCTCCACGGTAATAGATTCCGCATCCTTTGTCTCAAGCCACATTGCCATTGCAACACCAGTAGTGTCGTCTCATAGGAATAGAACCCGCAACTTTCATTGTCTCAGCCACAGTGTCTCTGTGTCACATGTGTCGTCCCGCGAGAATAGATTCCGCAACCTTTGTGTCAAGCCACACTGCCACTGCGCTACCAGTCTCGTCTCATGGAAATAGAACCATCAACTTTCTTTGTCTCAGCCACAGTGCCACTGGGTCACATGTCGTCCCACGAGAATAGATTCCGCAACCTTTGTCTCAAGCCACACTGCCAACTGCGCTACCAGTCTGATCTCATGGAAATAGAACCCGCAACTTTCTTTGTCTCAGGCCACACTGCCACTGCGTCAGAGGTCAGAGGTCGTCAGACATGTCAGACACAATCTCAAGCTGTAAAAAATATTCTTTCCATTTAATTATTGTATGAAAAAGTTGTGTTCAGTCTCAAACGCCCCAAGGATGAATATAGTAGCCATTACTGAACTTGGTCCGGATATAGTTCAGGAGAGGATCGCAGAATTATAACATCATTGTATTCCAGCGTTAGTTAACCCGGATACTATATAAACTATTCACACGCCACGCGACCCGAAGAAACGCGGCGCGTGTAGAGTTAAATGAAATTGAATGAATTTTCTATGACCAGAATCACATTGGTAATATCTGACGCGACGACACGTCGAGTGTTTATGTGATTCTGTTCTTAGAATCACATAAACAATAATATGATTCGATTCAACTCAAACACGCATAGCGTTTCGTCAAAGTCAATTACTTCATTTCTTTAGGCTTACAAAATAAATACTACTAGACAAGTCAAATTTTATACCAAGAACACAAACAGCTTTATAAATAGTAATTATTATCAAATAAGATGTTGATTGATTTTATTCATTTAAACTTTTAGTCTACTAGTGGAAGAAGTTAAAAAAACTACTAGTAAGTTTATATAAATCACTTGTACACTGATATAAGTACATGTATAGAAATAGTTTGTTTTCGTCGTAACTAACACTGGAAAACGATGGTGTTCAGGCCTAAAGTAACAACTTTAGGAATATAGTATGTGCTTTGATTGTTTGGGTGTGTGATCCATACCATGATTTTGAAGTAATGTGAGAATGCAAAATTATTTAATCGAGAGCATTGATTATAATGTTTTTTATAATTTTGAATTTTCAGATTTATTATTATTCGTCCATGGTATTACCTAAGTTTTCAAAAAAAGACAAGAGATGAGAAAGCCTTGTGGTACAAGATGAGGTAGAATTCCTTCAATCGGCTCCCAGCCTACAAGACGGAAAGCTTGAGAACAAATTCCAGCATATCTTATCCAATTTCGAATCTGAAATTCATACTTCAGAGGTTTTGACTTGTAAGTATCACTGCGACGGTTAGTTGCTACTGTTTGAGTTGTATCGTTATTTCCAACTGTTGAAGTTAGGGTATTGGAGTTGGTTAGTTTGGATTATAATAAAACTAGTTTCTACCCATGGTTTCACTCACGTGGTATAGGTATATACCACGTCGTAGTCTACATACCGAAGCGACAGAAATCAAAAGTACCAGTTTATTTCGGTGTCAGTGTTTTCTTTTAAGAATATTTGTATTTATGGAAATAAAGAATTTTTGATTTTGATTTTATACCCCGACGGCCGACGCACACTAGCGCCGCCACCTATTTTATTTTATTCATCTTCATCATCATCATCAGCATATATCAGTCCACTGCTGGACATAGGCCTCCCCTAATGAGCGCCATAGCCATTTTATTTTATTAGTCCGTCAAAAAAAGGAATTTTCATAAAATTTAAAAGAAAATACAATTACTGGTCTGTGCCTGTACGTAACCTGTAATTTAATGGTTTATCATCGATAAGATATATCCATATTTTTTTAGCAACTTTATTGAAAAATAAGAAAAAAGTATAGACATTATTTTTTTCGTAAATTGAGCTCTAACTCTCATGGTTTTTGATTTGGCCATCCACTCCCATATCAAATAGCCACCCTGTCTAATATCTTACCAATGTGGAACATAGTACAAGATAGGAACGAAATACCATTATTGTTTTGAGTTACAAATGTTTGATTCTGCGAAATTCGCCAATAGCCGACGTAGGCAGAGCGTTGAGCTTGATAAAATGCTGTACCGATCGCAAAAAAGTATCAAATTATTTATCTATCTTTTATACGTAATAATACTTAGTATAGGGACCTACTTATATATTTTTGTATATCTTTTTTCTGTTTGATCAAAAGCGTGGTGATTGACCAAAAGCGTGGTGAGTGACCAAGGTGGTCCCATATTTTTTTTATCCCCAAATGATAGAAAGATAGATAGATTGAAAATACTTTACTACACACTTATGCATTGAATAAGTAACAAGGCGGTCTTACCGCTCAATAGCAATCTCCCCCAGACAACCTTGACGGAATTGCGGCCGTACTTCGCAACTATGGATGTAAATAACTAGAGTAGCCTGACTAAATAAAATCGATTATTATCATAGTCGCGTGTTCTGCGAACGGTACTTTAGATTTCGTCACACGAACTTTATGTGAAACAATAAGGTCCCTAAGGCCAGCCCTTTTACAACGCCAATATTTGGTATAAACGAAAATATTCGGGACCCCTATTATAGGGCCTTATTACATTTTTGAGGAGCAGGTATGGGATATGCTGACTTCACTTTATGGCCCAATAGAGTCTTATAACCTTCGGGCCCTTATTACCTTTTAGGACGATCGCCTGAAAGTACTTATGTCAGTCGGTTGCGAAAATATGTATACACTCCTATGTCTTGAAATATGTATACACCTCAGAGCAATAACTAAAGCATATTGCTCTGAGGTATACACTCCTATGTCTTGAAATTTGACTGAATAGTAAGTGAATAGTCATAGTGATAATTTATATATCGTATTCTGACAAGAACGATGACTACTTAGTGTGAAAAATGTGTGCGTAGACTTTTATACGTTAAGTTCTGAGTAAAATAAAAGTGAAAACTTGGAAGTGTATACATATCTGAGCAGTTGACTGTACCTGCTTAGCCCTTTGTGTAGGGACGCCCTTCGGACAGGTGGGATGGCGACCTGCGAAAGTCTGCAGGCAGACGCTGGATGAGGCAAGCTGAAGACAGGGCGCTATAAGGAGACGCCTTTGTCCAGCAGTGGACTACTATAGGCTGACGAAGACGATGAAATAACGATCAATTTCAGTTTTATTGGTTGACCTTAATGTTATAACTAGCGAGCAAGCAAAATGTTTTAGTCAAAGCTGTTCTCGATTGTTTTTTGCATTTCTAAGAAATTAAAATGATCTCAAAAAATGCTGCAGGACTTGAACCCGCGACCTTCCCTCAGTACGAGAATGCTCAAACCTAAGCTGAGCTACGAAATCAAGTACTCGCCGAGTTGAAAGTCTTTGGGACTTCTTACGGACTCTAGCAGGTAGGTGGAGCTAACGGCGAGAGTCCGAAGGAAATCCCAAAGATTTTCGACTCGATGGTTATTTGATTTCGTAGCTCAGTAGGTTAGAACATTCACGAACAGACAGTCAGACAGTCGACGTGAGAGTACACAGCGTAGGGGAGGGGGGCCTAAAGCGGGCACTGGGCCTAAAGCGGTCACCCCTTATTAAAGTCGAAATTTATCTGACAAATGCGGCACGATTGCGCGCGAATACGCCCCCCGCCACGAGCCTCTCGCGGCAGTCACCCGGTCTGCCTGCGACCGAAAGCACGCGTGTGGGAGCGCGTAAATTTATTTCGGTGCTTTTTGAAAAAAAATACACGGTAAGTTGATTGTGTTTTCACTTATTGTATGTCAGTGGTCTTAATTTCAAAATGTAGTTACTGTTTCGTATCTATCTGGTAGTGTTTTGGTTGTTTTTGCTTGACTCTAATCAATCAGTTTGGGGTTCGCACGTGGTGATGAAAAATAACCGTCGCAAAGGGCAAAGCGGGCCGGGCAAAGTGGGCATGCCCGCTTTGCCCGAATTAGACTTTTTTATCAAACATAACTTTTTTGTTGTAGATGGTAAACAAGTACAAGAGAAAAACCTTACAAGCTGCCTGGGATGAAACATCTATGAAAAAAGCCCTTAAAGATGTTAATGAATTGCATAAATCTGTAAAAAGTACTGCTAAAAAATATGGAATCCCAAGGTCCACTCTGCAAAGACACCTTCATTCGGGATGTTTCAAAAAGAAGCTAGGACGGCATACTACAGTATTTACTCCTGAGCAAGAAATGGAGCTTCTAGAATACGTGTTTCATATGGATGGTCTATTTTACGGCTTATCAAAGACAGAGTTTCTCGAGCTCGTATATCAGTATGCTGAAATGAATGGTATTACACACCCATTTAAAAATGGTACTGCTGGAAGTGATTGGTACAAAGGCTTTGTCATGCGGCACCCTGATCTAACTCTTCGGAAACCAGAACCAACCTCGATAGCCCGAGCTCGGGGATTTAACAGACCCCAAGTTTACAGATTTTTTGATTTGCTGGAGGCCGAAATAGAGAAACATGAGATAGATGCTACTCGTTTATATAACATGGACGAGACTGGCATCCAAACTTCTTCCAACAAACCACCTAGAGTATTGACCAAAGTTGGAAAACGACAGGTTGGTTTTATCGCAAGTACCGAAAGAGGAAGAACAACGACTGTAATCTGCTGCTGCAATGCTGCGGGGTCTTTCGTGCCGCCATTCCTGATCTTCGCTCGAAAAAAAATGAATTCTCGCCTGCTCGATGGAGCTCCACCATGTGCCCAAGGTACTTGTTCAGACAATGGATGGATAAATGGTCCCGTGTTTCTGGAATGGCTGCGGTTTTTTGTTGAAACTGTCCGTCCGACAGCCGAAAAAAAAGTTATTCTTGTGATGGATAATCATGAATCACACAAGTTTCTTCCAGCCTTGGAATATGCATCAAAAAATAACGTGATTTTTGTGTCGTTAGCACCACACACTACGCACAAAATGCAACCGCTTGATATCTGTGTCTACGGGCCACTAAAGGTGTATTTTGAACAAGCTATCGCTACATTTCAAAAGGCCCATGCTGGAAGAATAATCAACCAAAATGACATTGCCAAGCTATTTGCTGGCGCCTATATGAAAGCTGCAACGACGCAAAACGCTGTCAATGGTTTCAAATCTTCAGGGCTTTTACCAACTGATAGATATATTTTTGATGACGCAGATTTTTTGCCAGCTACCGTCACGGAGAATACAATAATTGAAACAGAATCCAATGATCAACAACCTGGACCATCATTGCAATCTGATGAAGACCTTGACAAAACCCCTTCCCCTTCAGTCATTGAACAGATGATACATACCCGCGAAATGGATCTCCTGGATTGTCGACCTGATAACATGAACTGGACTAACGTGCACGCTTCTGACGTCGGTAATACGATTTATTCTGCTTCGGCGACCCCGACTATCGAAACTACACCAGGGACTCCTCCTTTGTTAATGGGGGATGAAACACCACGAGCAGTAACACCTGATAGACCGTACTGTATTACAGAAAATGCAGATATGCCCGTTCCATCTTTTGCCTCAGATATAACAACAAATACAGCAACGATCACTGATATCCAAATAGAACCAAGCACTAGTGGATTGCACCATAGTCCAATGATGATAAGACCCTTACCAAAAGTTGCTCCGAACAAAACAGCTAGGAAAAGAAAAACACAAAAAGCAGAAGTTTTAACTAGCACACCAATAAAAGATCAACAGAGGGAAAAACTGGATCAAAAACGTAAGAAAGAAGAAAACAAAATCAAAGCTCTAAAAAAGAAATTAGAAGGAGACTTGTCAAAACAGAAGAAGGGAATATCCAGGCAAAAAAAGGGTAAAGATAACGTGAAGAAAACAAAGAAAAATAAAGAAAACGAACAATCTAACTGCATATGCATTATGTGCAACGAACCATATGAAGACCCTCCCACAGAGGATTGGATCCGTTGTGATGACTGCCAGTTATGGGCACACGATGCATGCACCTCATACTCCGGCATTGGTGCATACTATTGTGACAATTGTCAAGAAATATAATTATTTGATTGTGTTAATAAGACTGGTTAAAGACTTAGACTTAGGTACCTAGAATTATTAAGATTATGGTAACAAAGAAGATAATGACTGACTTAAAGTTCCTGCCATTAATGTTAAAAAATACCAAATGATTAAACTGTTACTTATATTGATAATTTGATAGATAAAAGTGATATTAGTATTATTATAAGAGATAATTTGTGATTTAGTTAGCTTTTTGTTTATAAATAAACAATTTCATGAATAATAACTATTTGATTGTGTTAATAAGACTGGTTAAAGACTTAGACTTAGGTACCTAGAATTATTAAGATTATGGTAACAAAGAAGATAATGACTGACTTAAAGTTCCTGCCATTAATGTTAAAAAATACCAAATGATTAAACTGTTACTTATATTGATAATTTGATAGATAAACGTGATATTAGTATTATTATAAGAGATAATTTGTTATTTAGTTAGCTTTTTGTTTATAAATAAACAATTTCATGAATAATAACTGTTTAATTTTTAACTTCGACGGTAATATTTCTGACATTACTCAAGTTTTTATGCGATACTATTAACATGCCCGCTTTGCCCAAAGCACATGCCCGCTTTAGGCACCCCCCTGGGGCAAAGCGGTCACCAGTAAGGGTTTTTTTTTAAATGTCCACACCTTGGCATTTCAGAAGTTATGAATAATTTAACCATGCAAAATTAAAGTATATAAAATGCAGTCCACGCTATGGTAAATTTTTTACAGAAAATCGTTTAAATAACCTATTTTATTTTCAAATTTAACTTAAGGTGCCCGCTTTAGGCCCCCCTGCGTGCTCAAGAGACCAAAGCTTCAGATTGCTAACAGCCGGTTTTTCATCCACTTGTTAACTTTTTGTTAACCTCTAGTGTAAGAAATGAAATAAGTCCCAAAAATCTCACTAATATTATAAACGTGAAAGTTTAGATGGATGGATAGATGGATGGATGTTTGTTCCTTTATCACGCCAGAACGGCTGAACGGATCTGGATGAAATTTGGCACAGAGATAGATTAGATTAGATTAGATTAGATTAGATTCATTTATTGGTACAAAAAATATACATGTCAACCATTTCTAATAAAAAACAACTTATTTAAAGAAAATAAATAAGATTACCTAAATACATAGTCGTCATGAAATACACTGAAGTAGGTACCAGTGTCATACATACATAAAGTAAATCAAAAATTATTAGTTTATTGATGTAGGGCTAACCTTTAAACCCAAGAACTCCTCCACCGTGTAGAAGGTTTGCTCGATAAGCCACCTTTTTAACCTTGACTTGAATATGTTTAAGTTGGGAGCCGCAGTAACGGAACTAGGTATCCGGTTGTAGATGTTGATGATGTTGATGTTGTTGTAGATTATAGTCTGGAATAGAACATAGGCTACTTTTTATCCCGGAATTCCCACGGGAACGGGAACTACGCGGGTGAAACCGCAAGGCGCTGCTAGTTATATATAATTATGATAATTTTTGGAACTTATTTCATTTCTTTGAGATACCCAGAGTGCGGGTTAGCACTATAACAAAAAAACCTTAACCTCTAGTGTGTTTACTTGTGAGTGGAGAAACCAAGACTTGGTTTGTAAAACTAATAAACAAAACTTAATCAGGATAAGTGCTAAATTAGTGCTTTGTATTACGAGTGTAGTCCCTCTGCGTAAAGCTATATTTTGTTTTTTTAGGAACCAAGTCTTGGTTAAAATTCAGAATCGAGTTTTACGCAGAGAGACTAAATGTTCGCCAAATTTCATCTTGATATGTTCAGTAGTTTTGGAGATGCTGGGTAACGTAATAAAATTCACATTTCACTAACTTTCGGCTTTATATTATTAGTCGGATTCTATATAGGTCGGTAGTACCTACACCTACACAGTCCTTTTATAATTTATAACACTCAAGAAAAACCCGAAATATTTCCTCATACCTTAAAAGCGGAACCCTGTAACTGAAGCGGCGGCGAAGCGCGAAATGAATCGCAACACCTGACGCTCCAGGGTTCCCTGGGGTGTTGTTAAAACCCTTCGTTTTTTGGAAAATTGTGCCGAAAGGTTCTGTGTTTGATCTGATCAACAAATTCGAAATAAGTCTTTGATTCGAATTTAAATGTCATTAAGCATTTACCATTTCATTAGATAGGCTACTTGACTACTCGTGGGAAATAATTCTAATGTATTGTCTGATAAAAATAATTCAGTGTAATTATTATTTCTTCAAGACCAGTCGTATTAGTAAGTTATAAAAACTAATTTTAAAGTTTGAATAAAATAATGGCGCACCAAAACGGTAATCTCTGTCATGGCTCCCGTGCTCTGAGAAATGACGTCACACGCCGCACCACACCTAACAAGAAGAACTCATTGACACTGTAATCTGTGATAGTGTGACGTCACCAGCGCTCCAACCAAACGAGAGCGTTTTCGGTCACGTGATCATTATCAAAAAATGTGTAATTCAATCCCGTTTTTTTACCTAAAATAGGCATATTTTTAATAAAAATCACTTGGTTACGCTTAGTTACGTTGTCACTGACTAGGATGAAAAGAAATTGAAACTTATTTTTAATGCAGTCAAATAGCCTATTGGCGATTATGATCACCCAACTAATTTGTGACGTCGGGCATCGTCTGGGCGGCGGTTTGGTGATTGCAGTAGAAAGGTTTTATTAAACAGAAGGAAGCCGCTGCCCTTACTCCGAGGCCTTAGTCTGAGTTAATACAAAAAAGCATTAGATAAACGTAATCTAGAACCAATGATGTCTTCCAAAAAAGGCATAGAATGATAGTAGACACAAACGAAGTGTAGCCAAAAAAATGCGATAAAAAAGTCTCATTTTCCTATTCTTAAATGTGCTATGCGTGAAAGCACTGAAGTTGTAATTATCTTTGTCAACTCACACATACATAGATTCGTTTTTATCTTTGAAATCAAGAGAATTATTGAGTGAGCGTGTTTTATCTCTATGATTGATTGGATTTGACTTGGTACGCTCATAGGACGCAAAGGAAATACCTACTTAGAGTCGGTGCAAGTACCCAGTGAAATGTTTTCCGTGTGTTCCTAATTTTCTTGAAGCACCATTTGGAGGCATTTCTGTGACCAAGCTATGTTGGAGGTGCTCTATCTCTCGTGCTCGACTGCCGCTGTCATGTCAAAGTGCAACAAATCACTCAAAATCACTCGAAAACTATCTTCGAGCTTGTAAGAAAAGATTGGATCGTAAATTCTAGTATTAATTTGAATTTCTTTAACGTGTCCAAGAGTTCTGTAAGGTCTATAGGAAATGAAACACTGATATTTCGTTAAAAGCTATTGAACTGCGTTGTTGACTCCTCGCTCGACTTTAATGAATTTATGAAAGAGCTAGGTACTACACGATACAGCTGGCTTCGCTTGATGGATTGTTTTTTAATAAAATAGTACGGGGATCAAATATTTACAGCCGGATGTAATAAATGTTTAAAATAATATAATTTATAAGAACTCTACGGAAAACGATTGACTCTGAACGAATCTGTAACGAATTTCTGAATTTTGTATTTACGAAACTAAACTCGCATTCTTTGTCCGTACCGAAAACTTGAGTGTTTGAGACCTTGAAATTTACAACTTTTCTAAAAACTATGAACTACCTATGTACCCCTATAGACTAATATTACAAATTCGAAAGTAAGTCACTCAGTTGCTCTTCATCTGTCTGTCTGTTAATGTATTTGTTTACAGGGGTTGGAAAAAGTTACAGCTAGGTTTATATATAAATTGGAACAAAAATATAAAACTTGCCTCGTTAAGTGCCAGTGCATGATTGTTGATGGCCAATTAAAAGTTTCCGACGATAGGTATACTTAAAATAGCTTGATACAAAGTAAGTTGATAACATAATGGAAATAACAATGAATAAACAACAAGAATTGAAACGTTGGTGTTCTTCCAACAAATAAGGTTCGTAGTTAACCCGCTTACATCCGTAATGAACAAGAATTGAGTCAAAAGATAACATAACTTTGCTTACCCTTTAAAAGTTGATCACTAAGTAAGCGTCTAAGCTTTTAAATAGATTGTCTATGTTATAACATAATTGATAAAAATATGTAAGCTACAATTTTTTTTATAATTAAGGAAAAAACTAACAACTAAGTTGTCGAGCGACTCAGTGGTTCGGTTACATAGAACCTTATCCTGTAGTGGACATAAATATTTATAGGAATTCGATTCAATATTTATGTCAGCGTTAGCGTGCGTCGAATTATTGTAGCTCACCCTATACCCATTATCACAGGCAGCTTTCTTCTATGTTTAAACACCTTCACTGCGAACAGCAATCCACTGCCAAGCGTGGTGATTATTGCAACCCCCCTGTTGAGTATGGTCTGTACGAGCATACATACATACCAAAATACTAATATACTCATATACGAGATGACGTACTCCAAACCGAATTTCGACCACGGCGGCCAATCTGAACGGATACTAGCCAGGTGCGCATTGTAGGACATATAGCGTCCAAGTCTGCACAAACACAGGTGCACTCTCTATTCCCTCACTCTTAGGGGCGGCTCTAGCCTATATAGCGCCCGTGTGCAATCAATCCCTTGGCGCCCTCTTGTATCAAAATGCGCGGTCAAAACGGAATAGGTACTTTTTACATACAACACGATCAAATAAACTCCGAACCTCGCTGGAATGCGTTGCCGTAAGCTTAATATCGTTGTTTTGTCACGAAATCAGGAAATAAAGGCTTACATTACCTACAGACTCTTTGATTATTTACCGGTCAATAATCAAAGCGTCAACCGTAAAACAATTTTCATAGAACCCCGCTACGGACCCACTCCGTTTTACCACTCGCTGGGTGCGGTGCGCGCCGCGCCGCCACCGCCGAGCGCCCGCTTCGTGTGGAGCGTTACAGCGGAGGCTCTATATGTCGCGAGCGGCTCTAGGCGCCACCTTACACCCGGCGCCCGGGTGCACTGCACCCCCTGCACTATAGGTAAAGCCGCCTCTGCTCACTCTCAGCCCGCAGCCGCCCCTGCTCAATCCGATGGCAAACTGACACGACCCGGGAGAAGGTCAGGCGTAGGACCAACGTCTCAACGTGCTTTCCGGGGTGTAGCACCGCCAACTTCTTACAAACTTTCCTGTATAAACCTCATTGGAATCCCCACAATGCCCTCCGATGAATGAACTTCATTTCCATTGATGTGTATGCCAGCCTGTATGCCAAACTTGTATGCCTGCATTAATATTCCAGTTAATTTCAAGTCTAAATCCGTAATATGTTAAGTGCCGCGTCACATGCAGATTCAGGGTCGTGGTACAAAATTTAAGCCAATATTACTTACTTGCTTGATTCTGAACGCGACTTCGAATGTGTTTTTCTGGGATCAAAAGTAGCCTATATGTTAATCCAGATCTAGAACTACATGTATGCAAAATTTCAGTCACCTACTCAAAAATAACAAAAAGTTCACTCAGTCCGTCTGTCACCAGGCTGTATCTCATGTACCGTGATAGTTAGACATCTAAAATTTTCACAGATGATGTATTTCTGTTGCTGCTATAACAACAAATACTAAAAAACAGAATAAAATAAATATTTAAGGGGGCTCCCATACAACAAACGTGATTTTTTTTGCCATTTTTATAGATAATGGTACGGAACACTTCGTGCGCACTTGGCCGGTTTTATTTGTGTTTAAGGTAAAATAAAGTATTATCTATCTATCACCATTTCGCCTGCCAAGGCTAGTGATGATGGCAAAAGCCCCCTTATTGTTCAGCAGTGGACAAGGTGGACCAAAAGCTTAAAGTCGAGTAGGTTTACGATTTTATTAAATTCGCCATATTAAATGACTTGTACCAAACCAAGCAGGCATGTATTCGTATGTTAATTCGTACCTCTAGTTTGTAATATTGGAGTCTTAACTTAGTCTTAACTCGGATTATGTTGAACGGATTTCAAAACTTTACTATCAAATAAAAGAAAGAAACTGAACTAGGATTTACAATTGAGCTAACTGCAGACTATTGCTAACAATCTATAGGTAACTCAACTGATCCGTGTCAATACCAGTAGAAAGCGTCCCCAAGACGCTGGCTGCATTGCCCCGCTGTATGGCAATGCTGATGCGCTGCGCCAGATACTCACCAGCTCTCGGGTCACGCGTTGCTTCGACCAGATGCTCAGATAATTTTGTTAATTAAGAAATAATTATATCTAATAAATATTATTTGATTAAGGAATGTTTACAAATCACATGCGCCAAGGGAGAAGGAACCTAGTTGAAAGACTTGCCTTTACCGTCATACCACAATGTGGAGGCTAGCTCAACAGTGGACTTCCTCTGTTAGATCTGTGTACATCATGGGCTCCGCGCTATACAAACGATTACCTAAAAAAATAAGAGATGCTGCTTCCTCCAACATATTCAAGCACCGACTTAAGACATGGCTGCTGGGGAAGGTGTTCTGCAGCTTCAGTGAGCTCGTAGTGTTCAACAGTGGACTTCCTCTGAACATGCCTCCTCCAATAAGAGGTGTTTTGTCATTAATCAACACTCTAGGCAGGCGGATTGGTGGTAGCTGTGAAGGTGTTAAAAGCAACTATGATACAGAATGATGCTTATACCTTCTCTCTGGTAGGTTCTCCTAACAGTAATAATCAACCCGAAAAAAAACATTAATCATCCGGCATCTCCTTGAGAGTTGAGAAGTTGGTGTCTCGCCGTAACGTGAACTTCCCTATTTGGAACGTTTTTCATAATTATTGAAGCATAGCGAAATAAATTTAAGGTGGATTATTAAATTAATTATCTAAGTACCTACTTGTTAATCTCTTAGTATCGTTATTTTATTTTATGGTATTCCATCCGTGGTCTAACTTTTATATGGGAAAATAAAAATGCATTTAACATTTATACGCTTTATTTCAATGTATGCCGAGTACACATTAATGAGTTTTACGTAATTCAGAGTCACATTGGAATTTAAGAACAATTTACAACCTTATTCTTAATTTTAAATGGTATATTTTACAATGAATTCCTAGGTTTAGGATTTTTTTCTGAGAAAAAAGTAAAATAATGTTATTTTTTTAATAAATTTGAAAATAAAATGACATTAACTTTTTTATTTTTATTGACATATGTTTTGAACATTCAATTACCTAGCACTTACATTACGACCTACTTTAAGATGACAAGCTCGTGGTTATATTTTTTAAAAAGCAAAAAATAAGTTAAAACATTTTGGGTTTTTATGAAAACAAATCAGTCTTGTTACTAATTGTTTAAAATCATAAATAATTGAATGCTAAAAAAACGTGAATGCTCTTAGTTCTAAAGAAAGTTTAAGATTATTACTAAATTCTGGCGATTAGTTACTTATATTGATATTAATATGTCAAAATGGCTTTAAAGTATAAGGCACGGTTTTTAATTCTAAACTTACTTTATGTTTAAAAGGACGTATGACATAACTATGTACCAACAATGATTTAAGAAACATGTTTGGCACTTACTTTAAATTTGTAATTTTATTTTGACACTTGATAGATTTTCTTCCATTACTACCAGAGTATCGATTTTAAATGTATAATTGTTGCGTGAGATGTCTAAATGTTGAACGGGCCACGAGTCCATTTGACGTTGGTATCGAAACGTGATCGTGACATCAAATTTTTTCATAGATTTTGGTACAGCCGGCTGTATTTTCCCTGTCGTGCTGACAGGGACAGAAAATTCTATACAATATAAGAGACACGATCACGTCTCGATGCAATAGTCGATGGATTCGGGGCTCGGTTTATAGTAACTGGTAGTGAAGCAATTTTTTTGTTCTGTGATATGTTTTAAATTTTGGGAGATATACATTAACTTCACGGAAAAGGAACGAAAAATAAAACAAAAATCATCATTAGAGTTTTTATTTTAATTTCGAAATGTAACAATAGAATATTTTTTGTAAATATAAAATCGTATTTTTTCAATGGATGGATTTTCAAATTTAGAAAAAAAAACAATGAACCTTAATGTAAACGATTTGGAAATTCAGTCATTATTATACCATTTATTGAAAAAATAAATTGTTACAAAATCGAAAAATCTGAGAAATAATAAAAATAAGATATTAATAATAATAACTTAGAGATAAAATTAATAAAACTTTGGTATCTGTACTATCTTCCGATTAAATTTTGGAGTAGAAAAGCTAATTTTATAGAAAAATTACAGTAAGTTATTTACATTGTATACAAGCGGGATTTATAAATAAAATAATTAAACTTAGATTTATTGTCAGTTCGCGATTTGAGTATTATTTTATTATTTACATTAGTTATGAGAATATGCAGAAAAGAAGTTTACTGAATATTTGAGAATTTTAAATTGACATTATTCCACTTTGTATGAATTTCGTTAAAAATCAACTTTTAACGTTTTTAATACGTCAAAAAAGTGTTTCTTTCACTTTAACTTAAAATTACGAGACATACATAAATTTTTCAAATAATGTTTAAAATAAGTACGCAAAGTACGAAATAAAAAAACCAGCATTGCAATCAAATGAAAAATCAAATGATTTGTTTCATTATACTAAATAACAATAAAAAATTTGCTAAACCTTTGCTGAACAATTCAAAAACGTGACGATTGATCGCCGGGGTAAAATTCAAAATTTTCCCAAATCTTTAAATGCTTTAAAATTCAAATATTTATTATGCATAAGTACATACATATAATTAAACTTATCATTAAGAGATCCGTCGTGGAATCAATTTGTAACTAAAATAATTTCTTATAAAGCCTATCGACAAAACTTTGCGGTTCTTTTTACCAAAGAAAACGAAAAAAGATTACCTAAATTTTAAAAATTACGCTTAGACAATGAATTCAATACAAAAATCCAAATATACCGTTTGGACGTAAACTTACAAATTATTGATACTTAAGTCAGTCGAACAATCGAATACAACCACACATGTAGCCCAAAACAACAACTAGGCTCAAAGTCTATGGGGTAATTTTGCAACCCAACTCAAGTACCTATGGGGTAAATTTTTCACCTCATGCTTGAGGTGAAAATCTTGAATGTAACATTTACAACACCGATTTTTGAAATGGAATTATCTAAGCCCCGTGGGGTAATATACACCCCAATTGACCGTGAACCTATCAACAATGACTTTTTCGGGCTAAAAATTGTCAAATCTATCTAACACTCGCTCTATCAAAGTCCTTTAACTGTATCACATTCAATTATATTATCTATCTACATTCACTAAACCACTATTTACAAACCTATCTAGCATTTGACACTGTCATTTGACACAACGTTGTTTTTTGACACAAACTGTCACTATTTGACGTCATCGTATTTGTCACTTACCGACTTTGCACACGTTCAATTTATAATCGTTTTTACGTATTAGTTAAGTCCACGCCATTCTTTACTAACTTTACTCTGTCACTAAATCACCCACCTCAAATTTCACTTTGTCACTAAATACTTTCCCACTTATTTCACCTTGTCACTAAATTCCACTTTGTCATTTAAACAACGTGCGTTTCGTTCCTCTTATTGAACGACTCGTCTATCGTTACATTCTGTTTCTTCTCTTTCCTTATCGTCCCGTATTGGGGTACGTCAGACGTCAAGTTCTGAACCGTCAGGATTTGGCTCGAGTTGCTTTGAGGAGTGCTGGAGGAGATGGGGCTTCCGTATTGGTTGGCGTATTTGTGTCGCGAGGGGTCTTTCAGGATAGATTGAGGCTGTTTTGGTGTTTGCGAGTGCTGTAACAAATATATGATTGGTTAGCTGATTTAAATAAATATGTATCATGATAAATAAGTATGGATATGGTATCAGGTGAGATTGTGGTCAAACGAACGGTTACTGACTATAGTAAAAACAAAAATGCTGGACGATTCAGACTGCATTATCTAGCCCCAAAAGCTAAGCTGAGCTTGTGTGAATTTTTGGCGTAGAAAACGAGATATTGTGGCAGTTTTCAAATAAACAAACTCAATTTTTATAGTAATAATTACTAAAACTATAACTGATGGATACTATTTGAAGTTTGATTCAGTTATAATTAACTGAGTCAAAATTAACACATACCGACTTAAGTTCAAGTCACTGCATTTTTGCTTTATGTGAATATTAACTTAATACCTTTTTGAAAAGAAATCCTTGCTCTTTTTCGAACTGAAAGCTTACTTTAGTTTTAAAGTAAGTAATTAACTAACTTTGTTACAGTTTACAGGGAGTAATAATACCAGTTACTTACCTGGTTACAGTTTCCAGTGTGGAAAACTACAAGTAAATCACCTGATTACAGTGTCTAGGGTGTAAAATTACAAGTAACTCACCTGGTTACAGTTTCCAGGGTGTAAAACAGTGACGTCTGGCGGAGGCACTGCCATCTTGTCGAGACGCTGGCGTCGGAGCGTGCCCCCTGCCGACTGTCGGTCTAGGGCTACTGAAATATTGTTACAATTTAGTAATGCATAGAAAACTAGTTTCAGTTTAAAAATAAATTAGTGCTAATTCCAAAAATGTTATTAGGTAAGGAAAATAACGACGACCTCTGTGACGCGGCGGGCAAAGGTCCACCTGCGATGCAGGCGGTTGCAGGTTCGATTCTAGTATTGGGACAAATGATTGTACGATCTTTAATATTCGGTCGGTATTTTTGGTAAAAAAATATTATCATTCTATGTAATGTTATTGTATTATGTATATTAGTCATCATAACACAAGCTCTGCTAAAGCTTCGGTCTCTTGATCGGAATGTAAAATTTTGAAATGATTTGTCCAACATCTATTATATTATTATTCTATCATCATCATCATCAGCCTATATCAGTCCACTGCTGGACATAGGCCTCCCCTAATGAGCGCCTAATTATTATTCTATGTAAGTAAGTAAATCGTTATATTGTCACATGAAACACACACATACAATTGCATACAATTTAAGCAGTACCATTCTATCGTAAATTTCCACGATCATCAAAAAGTCCTAACAATGTTATGCTGAAGTGGCAGTGATATTTTTTTTCACTGCCACTTCAGCTTAACATAACTAAACCAACTTACTGTCAAGTCCATAGTTATGTGGTGGGCTAGTCATATGCGAGGGGGAGCCGCCGACGCCGCCGTTCATGATGTGAGTCTTCGGGACCGACTGCACGCTGTACTGCTGAGGGGGGGTTGGGGTGCGACCGGCCTGCTGAGGGGGGAGGGGTAATGTTAGAAATATAAAAATACGTATAGGCTCATTTTCAGGCTGAAGTCCTGCCCCCCTAGCACGGGGATCGTTGTCTAGGGTAGAATAGACAATAATGACATTGCACCGTCATACATTGCGTACATTATTGAAGTTGAAGGAATGCATTTCAAATGATTTACGCATTCGATGACGAAGTGACGTAATTTTTCTCTATTCTACCCTAGACAACCATCCCCGTGCTAGGGGGAGGGGGGCTGGTGAAACGAACATCATAAGCGAGTTCAAGAGCTCTCGTCTACGATAGTTCAAGAGAATGGAGGATGTTACGATGCTACGCGAGATGCAAGAATGAGATGCCTGGAAAATTTCTTGTGACCCTTACACCCAAGAGAGAGATAGCAATAGCCCGACCACACGCGTGCCTGTAGTTAAACTACGAATGAGTAAACAACAACTTTGCTACTAACCTGCTGTAGGAATTCTCCAATCAGCGGCGGATACGACAGGTATCTGTCAGAAGCCATGTTGTAGTAGGAACCGTCTAGAGGCGGCATCGGGCTCGGTGCGGGAACGTATTGTGATTTACCTGAACAGAAATAAACAATACAATTAAAACTGTAAATAATCCCTAAATTCCTTCATAAGCACGCATAGGTCCACTGTTGGGCGTGCCTCCCTCAAGTTCTTAAGTCGGCTCTTACGACATACACGGGCTGAGAAGGAGGGGTCGATTCTTACGATGTGACAATGTCAATATTATGTATGGTTGCCGCGAGATTAATTTTTTTCGTGGTTTTTAATTTTTTCTTCGTTCCATATGGAATAAAACTAGCGGAAAAGTAATAGATTAAACCTACTTTGATTCATTTGTATTAATGGGGGCATTTGGGAAAATGTTGATTTTTAGCATAAAATCTGTCATTGAAAGAAGTAGGTATAATTAGTAACCATAAAAAAAACACGCGCCAACCCACGTCGAACCACCTTAACATTCGTTTTCTACTGAACGGTTATTATCTTAGAATTTTCAACTTTATTTTAATTCTAAACCTAATTTACGTTCCGCTCATTCGATATAAGAAGCCTTTAGAATTCTTAGAATTGAAACATATTGGTTTAGAATCAAGTTTTCAAATGAAATGTAGGTACTGTCTGCAACGAAACTAGATAAACTCCAATGATTTTAATGATTTTAATATTGCCAAGTAGGTACCTAACCGTAAAAAGGTTTTTTTAGTGTTATAGTTTTATTAATGTTGTATGTGGTGATTATGATGCCGGGTACAGACCAAGCGAGCGAGAGCGAGCCAAGGCTAACGAACGAACGCAAAAAAACCAGTGTGGACGTCATGGCGAAAGCAAGCGAGCTCAAACAAGGGCCTTCGTTCACCTTCGGCCGTGCTCCGGCGGCTGTCGCTACATCAAAGCAATATGGAACGAACGTACTGATTGTCGAATACCGTTCGTTTGCATTCGCTCGCTATCGCTCGCTTGGTCTGTACCCATCATGACAAGTCTCAATTTTACCACCGATCTGCGATCCCTAACCCGCATTCCCAGCATGGGAATTATGGGCATTGCTCCCCCGTACTATGATAAAAGCCAATCGGGGCTTATCAGGGGCACGCTACGTCCAGCAGTGGACTATAGGCTGTATCTGAATATAGGCTGTAGACGATAGCATGTCCTCATACTAAGGTGGCAACTGACTTCGTCAATAAAAGCCTATTTTCAGCAGTGGTCGCATAAGACGAACGAAAAAATCTTCATTACCAAAGTCGCCAAACACGTTCGTCGTCATAATCAAAAGCCAATGCCATTTTGACAAATCGTGTGTGGCTTTTGTTGCTGGCTGTACGTACAGGTTGTTTCATCTTTTATTCGAATTGGTATTTAAGAGTTATACGTGGGTTGCGTTATTTGAGCCAAGTTAATTTAAGATTGCTTGGGATTGCTTCTGACTGTTATATTTTTATGACTATGTTCGAAGTTACTATATTTGTTTTAGAATGCAGTTAACTTTGCTTTTAAGTCAATTAAATAGAAACATTACTCAGATACATAAAAATATAGAGCATCGGCGATTAGTTTGGTAATAATAGAAAGAAGTAAAAACTATTTGTGTATAGTAATCTTATTTATATAGATGTTTTGAAAAAAAATACAAAAAAAATCAAGTTCCAATTTATAACTAGAACTTGTTTTTTTTTGTTTTGTACTTTTACTTGCTACTACTTTTCTATTTTGTATCTATTCTTTGATAATTCAAAGAATATATACCAAATATAAAAGTAGTAGCTAGACTGACCCGTTTTCGATACCCACTAGTTATGGCAAAGTTATCGACACCTAAAATTAGGGCAATGATACGTCCCTTTGTACGTAAATTGTGTGATCTATTTAATAAGAAGATTCTGGCTGGTAAGCTATCCAGTTTTGTAAAAACTTTGTATACGAAGATGTGCTTCAAAAAGTAAAAAAAGTTTTTTTTTTAAATATTTGGCCGGAGGGACGTATAAAAGCTATGGGACCAAGACAGACGTAGGTAGCAATAAAAGCAATACATACCAGCACTCCTCCCCAAAGTGGCGTGCAGACTCCCCTCCTTATGGCGATGCGGGTGGGGTAGCGTGCGCGCGTGCTCCTCGTAGTAGTTGGGGGGAGGGTAGTCCAGCGGAGGGGGGAGGATCACTCCCTGGTCCTCGATCAGGTAGTCTGATGTCTGTGGAAGGGGTAAAGACTTTAGGTTGTGGTACTAACGTCATCAATTTAGGAACTGTGTCTTCCGGGTAGTGGTAACACTAGTCCACAAAACCGAAGCTAAACCAAATCTTAATACTCGCTGGCATGCTGCCCGTCTCTTTCTTCTTTTTATAAAAAAAACGTTAAGTGCTAGTCGGGCTCGCGCACCGAGGGTTCTGTATAATTAAAAGAACTAGTTTCTTGCCCAATATCATGATTCTAGGTTAACAGGATGTACCCTATAGGTTTCGGTGCATCGCAAAATTTTATTGAAATCGAAATATTGCATCATGATGAGTCTACGTGAATAGGTTTTGAAATTTGTGTAATCACTCAATTATAAATGATTTTTAGTTATTAAACTGTATTTTCTATTACTGTATTTTCTTGTGTATAGTGAACCAATAAAAAAATTCTTATTCTTATAAATTTAATACAGTTAAAAGATACTAAATGAATTGATTTTGCACAGCATCCGACGCATTTTCCTGTTCCTTCGCATTCTTTTAACAAAACTGGACTAACAACAAAAGCTAACATTGATTCTAACTCACCTGACTAAGCATATTATTATGCCGGCTTGGCATGCTAGGTATTTCCGGAATGGGAGGCGGAGGCCTATCGTCACCATCTTGTGAATACGTTTCGGATTTCTCCGACACAGAACTGAGTGTCTCGCCTGTCATCGTGTCGTTGTATGAAGATGGAGCGTACATCTCTATGGTCGCTGATTTTGATGACTGGCCGGCTTGCTCTGTGGAAGGTTTAAGAGGTTAGGCAATGTTATTGCAGTAGGCAATTGCAAGAAATCTTAAAGTCAAATAGAAATAAAAGCGATAAAATATGCTCACAAATGAAATAAAGACGTAAGGCATTGAGTGTAATATGTTTTTGGCGTGCTCAGTGCCAATTTAAAGATTTTACGAAAATATTATGGTAGTGGAAAATGTTATGATTATTATTTATAAACGCAGTGAAGTTTGGACAATGTTAGGGATGTGGTCAATGTTATGGAAGGGTTGTTGTGGCGGTTCGGCAAAGTTATAGTGTTGGTAAAGCTAGGATTCAAGGGAAAATATTTTTATTTAACTAATTTACAAGTTATTTCTTTCACGTTCATTTACAATTGTAATGATGATGTTGAAAAAAAAATTGGTGTTGAAATAATATAATAACAGTTGTTAGTATGTAGTTAGTATGTAGTTAGTATGTAGTTAGTATGTAGTTAGGTGATTTAAATAGCTATAGCAATATTAAAATGGTAGGAGTCAAAAAAATATTAAAGGAAATATCCTGAATTATACTCAAAACTGTTTTCCACGTAACAAACCCATAAATAAAAATCTTTATTCGCGTCGTGCCCTCGCGTAACGGGCTTTTCAATCAATTAGTGCCTGAAGTATGCTGAGTGGCAACACTGAGCATATAAAATGTCAGAGTGGCAACACTGACGAACAAAATGGCGTCATTAATTAAAATGGAAGTGAAGTGTCACTTTATACGAGCTAATTATTTTTATTTTAAAGAGCATTTTTACGAATACGTAATTTCGAAAATTGTGGGTATTTTAATAAATCAATAATTATTAATAAGGTTTGACTCTGTAAAACAAGACTCACAAATACTACTAATAAAAGAAGTATATATATAGATACTATAAGAAGGTACGGTTTTAATGCATGGCAACAAAAGCGTAGCAAGCTACGTCGTAGACGCTCTACGAAAACCGTAGCACGTCTACGAAACTGATGTTTACGTTTTACTGTGAATAAAATTATTATTTGGTTTCAAAACTAAGAACAATACAGTTAATATTAACATGCAACATTAAAATATAATTAAAAAAAAATAAGCAGCAAAAGAAATTAAGGTTTTCCCAATAATTTTACTTGTTAGTTTCCAATCCATCAAAGTCATTTGAATGCTACGAAATGTAACAAAAAAGTCAACTAAAAATAAACATAAAAATACCTTTCAGCCGTCTAGCACGTCTTTTCAAAACAAAACAAGCGACTAATCCTGCATTTATCAAAATCAGTACAGCCGCCGTGATGGATACGTAGACAATGACAGGTTTCGACACATCAGCACTTTCGACATACTCTGTGGTCACTACATTCAACTCCCCTACTTCGGATGAAGCTAAAAAGGAAATAAAAAAAACATAATTTAAAAAATAGCAACTAAAACGAAACATACAACTAATTTTGATACTGGAAGGTGGAAAATTGTTTTTAGATCGTGTTTCGTTATAAAAAATCAACACAATTTTGGATTTTAAAATTTATTAAAGACTTATGCTCGCGACTTCGCATGCGTTTTTTGTTATAAAAGTAGTCTATACGTTGCTTCAGGTGCAGATCTTATATAGACGACCTCTGTGGCACGGTGGGCGAAGGTCCGCCTGCGACGCAGGAGGTTGCGGGTTCAATTCCCGCCTCGGGACAAATGTGTGTACGATCTGCAGACATTTGTTCAGGGTGTTCTGGTCGTTTTCTATGTATAATAAAAAATATCTATCTATGTAATGTATTGTATTATGTATATCAGTCTAGTAAACATAACACAAGCTCTGCTTAGCTTGGGGCTAGATAATGCTGTGTGAATTGTTCAGCAATATTTATTTATTTATACTTTATGTGTGCAAAATTGCAGCCCGATCCATTTAGTAGTTTTGACGTTTGCTTTGACCAAACGTCTTTACGACGCAACGGTACAACTCACAATCTTTCGCCTTTATGTATTTGTAGGATAATAATATTTTTTTTAAGGTTTAAATTTGTTTTTGTTAGGTAGAAAACCTTCAGACGCCAATCATGTTATTACCCGACTACCAACAGGGGAGGGTTATGAGGTTAGCACCCCATGTTTGTATGTTTGTATGTATGTGGCCGATTTCTTTGTTCCCACGTAGCGCTGAAACTACTGGTTCGATTTCAACAAATAATGTATCGATTGATTCGTCGCAATATCCCGATGGTTATAGGCTATAGGATTTAGGGCTCCGCCCCCGAATAAGCCTTCAAAACGCTTATTAAAGTGTAGGTAGCCGTGTAAATGTTTCAAACTTTTATAACTTTCACGTAGTCGGGTTGTAGTTTTTAACTTTATCTTGTTTTAGAATTAAGTTTTAATAGCTCGGTATTATTCTTTGGTAATATTTCTTTTATTTAGTTAAAGCTATTGTACAAATAACTAGAGTCTCAAAACCTTGTTCAAATAAATATTTTCACAGTAAATAGATTTCGAAATTTCATTTTTAAAAATGGCCACCACTCAGAAAATGTTTTACGGGACTGCTAAGAGATTTATTGTACTTCAAAAGCGAGTACAACGAAATTCGCAACACGAATCAAGTTAAAACTAATTCAATTCGAGAATAAAACGTACATTTTGTTCAAAATGGCAGAAAAGGGTTGGAGTCAGGACTGGGGCTCTACCCCCAGTTAAAAGTTTTAATATGGTGAAGTTAGATATTAAAGAAAACTTAGATTTAAATCAAATTTCATTATTTCATGGTCATTTATTTAAGGTTTAGATAAAACAAATAATTGTGGTAAAAACCTCGAGATTCAATTTTTTGAGATCTGGTTCAATTCATAACTTTTTATCTAGCCAGATTTCTTGTTCCTGTATTTCAAAGTCTATCTTATAGCTATTGTTGAGGATATCAAAGAAATAGTTTATTTTAGGATGTTTGAGGGTGTCGAAGCAAACGAATAAGCATGCTTGCTTTGCATAACTAAGCGATCCTATGGGCTGTGTTTGACAGAAATCAGAAATCAATAGCTTTTAGGCTCACAAAATAAGCTCTGAGGTACATTTTGTCTCTTAGCTACGCAGCTGAGCAAAAAAACTGGCTGGAAAAGCATCTTGATCGCAAGTTTACCGCGAATAGCTCCCGTACAAAAACTTTGCCCCAGTAGCCCCTGTCCTGAGTCCGTCCCCATATCAGAGCACTTTCTTTGGGGTCGCGTTCTTAATTCAGTCTGGACTTAGTTCCAAGAGCTCTATAATTGTGTTCTTCATTAGGTTATATTTTTAAAGATTTTCGAGGTTGCTTGATTCGATGCAATTTATTTTATTTTACTTTGGAGGTTGATATTTCAATTGTTTATTTTATTTAAAAGGTTTAGGTTTGGGTTTTTATTGAAGGTAATTGCTTTTAAGAAATAATTTCTAGGTACAAGAACGTTTCTTTTTCGATTAAGGGATATTTTAATTCATTCAAATTTAAGTTTAGATTGAAAGACCTCGAAACAAATAGCTTTTTTTTCTTTAAGCAAAAATACATAGGCACTTTTTCTAAGTAGTACTTTTAAAACGAAATTGTCAATTTCACATTTTTAACCGTTTTATTTTATACCAAAAATTGTAAAATTTTATTACACTGTTACGAAAATCTACACTACAAAATATCCAAACTTCCACTATCAAAAACACAATCACTACTAACAAAAAAATTACTAACTAAACTTAAAACTAAATCCCCAAACCTCTGATCCGTTTATTCGTCCGTCGATGAAGACAAAATCCAATCAGCAGTACATTCAAGAGAATAAGTGCAGTCCCTATGATCGTGCCCGTGATTATGAAAACTCCAGGCACGCTGTACGAATTGAACTCTTCTGAACTTGACTGTACCGATGTTGGGAGAATGCCTTGGGTTGCGTGAAATTTGATTAATCGTTATAGAAAACATATACACTATGACTCTTGTGGCGTAATGGGCGAAGTTCTTCCTCAGACGTGGTAGGCTGCGGATTCGATTTCTGCCATGACAAAATGTATTAAGGCGCATACCCGACCCAAACTAGCGCCGGCACCCACTTCATCATTTTATTCCGTTTAACAAAGGAAATTTCAAAAATTCCGTTTGTGATACCTATAATAAGCTTGTTTTTAATGACTCTGTAATGGTTTTATTCTATTTAGTTTAGGCAGTGAATCGTAGGTGGCAACCAAAATCTATTTTCGATTCACAGTCTTAAAAACAAGACGTTTCTTAAAAACACAAAAAACTAATTAATTACGAGTAAATGTAACTATCATTTTAACAGTTCATGAAAATGGCGGGGCGGCAGCGCGGCGGAAACAGTATTTTTGAAATATTCTTTGTGATTTTTTTTAATAGAGGCATTACAAAAAAGAATTTGCAGGCATTAAAAAAATATTTTTAGCCCTCTATTATAGGTATCACAAACTGCCGGATATGCGCCTTAACTACTAAATAGCAGTCATCCGGTCCCAATAACACAAGCTCTTCTTTCTTCGAGACTCCCGCGCTGTTTCTTTTAGAACATGAGAACCTACCGCGCGTCTTAACTCAAAAAATACTAGACATTTGACTGACAGACACACCATTGGAAAATAAAAGTAATCAAGTTTTATTTTCCAATGGTACATCATCATCATCAGCCTATATTAGTCCACAGCTGGACATAGGCCTCTCCTAATGAGCGCCATAGCGCCCTGTCTTCAGCTTGCCGCATCCAGCATCCAATTCCAATGATACATTTAAGTACAAAACAACAGTGAAAATACTCACTAAGCGTAGTAGCCTTGGTATCATCCGGCCTGTACTTGCTCTGCCCGATCTTGTTGACCGCCATCACCGAGAACACGTAGTCCGTATTCCGTTCTAAACCGGCGATCGTGTACGTAGTCGCGTTTTTGGGCATGACATCCTCGTATTTGTACGTTTCGTCGTAGATTTTCCTGTGAAATTAAGCAAAGTTAGAAATGTTTTACAATAGGTACTTAAATCATAAATCATTTATTTGCAGGAATGTTGGTACATAGGTCTTAATAATAAATTAATAGCTCCTATACATTCTGCCTCGTCAAGGCGTGCAACTGCTTGAGAGGCGTTTTCAGCGTTCAACTGAAACGGCTGTAGGCGTCAGACTTATCGAAATGCGAATAATCCTAGATTGTGGTTTGCTGAATGTATTTTCAGTATTGATGACCGATGTGGCGCAGTGGGCGAATGTCCGCCTGCGACGTAGGAGGTTGCGGGTTCGACTCCTCCCGTGGGATAAAAGAAATTTCAAAATATTAATTACTATTTATTATGCTGTTTATTTATAAAATTTGACTTGTCTAAGTACTTATTTTGTAAGACTAAAGAAATAAAGTTATTGAATTTTGAATTTTTGATAAATGTTTGAACGATCTGCAAAACCGGAAATTTTCCGGTTTCTTGATTATTAGACAAGACCGTTAACACAGTAAGGAACAATTTATCTTCTTAATATTCTGAGCCTAATATGTTTTTTTCTTAAAATAGCGCCTATAAACAAGATTTACCCGACCAGTTATTTCATTTCCTGTGGATACGATTAACAAGGCCCTTCCAGCTAGTGCTGGCATGTACCGATCTGTAATTGAATTAACATCAATCATTACGTTTCGGGGAAATCTTGTTAAAACTGCTAGCAAATTATTCTGCCGGTAAAATAAATAAATCAACAGAATAAACCAACTGAAATTTATTTAAGACATGTAAGATTAAAACAATTTTGACTTTATATCTGTGTTATAATTAAAAATGTAGTGAAAATCGTTTAAAATGATGTTGTAGGTCTAAGGTAGTCATAAGATTATACCATATCTTTCCAGCGGTAATTAAAAGTAATTGTTTTCACAAAAATCGTGGCGTTCACCAAAATGGCAGCTTTCGCCAAAATGGCAGCTCTCGCAAAAATGGTGCCTAGCTTCATTAGTAGTATAGATACATTTATTGAAGTTGGCGCGATTGTCTTTTGTTTCTCATACTATAAGGGCCCTTTTTCCTATCACGCCTGTCACGCGGGCACGTGATAGGAAAAACATATATGAAATTTTAGGTAACGGGTGGACCAGATCTACACGCGTTCGTTCGTATCCATGCAAGCCACACTTATTACTTACAAATCCAGACCTTCCAGCATACAAAAAACAAAAGGGGATCGCGTCAGCATTTAAAACTGTATCTATACCTTCAAGCAGTAGAAAAATTTCTAATTCTTAGCTCTAAAATGTGGAATCAACTATAAAACTTTGTGAAGAGATATTAACAAATAAATAATGCTGGAAAATAGGGTATTATACTAGTTAGGAGAAAAAACATCCAAAAATATTTTATTAAGATAGCTTTGGCAAAATGGTCGGTAAAATGTTAGTTGAAGTGCATAAAATAACAAAATACTTTTGAATATTCAGTTTAAAATTATCAGTTTTTTTCACCTTGAAAACTATTTCATGCGCCTACTAAGGCGCAATATTATAACGTCAGACAGCTGAGTATGTAACCAAAAAAGTATCAAATGTCAAACAAACATCAGCGCATTTGCTTAGTTATGTACACAGACAACTAGTACCTGTATCGAATCCGGAACCAGGTGAATAGTCCGCCGTCGAAGCCAGGCTGCCACTGCAGCGTAGCGGTGCTGTGGGTTACATTCGTCACTTGCAGAGATATTACTTGATCTGAAACAAAAATTACATGTTTACACTTTTTTTAATAACATGAATCTTGGATTTTACGTCACTCGACCTTGTGGCGCAATAGGAAGCGCATCCCGTACTTAGAGAGGGTTGCGGGTTCAAGTCTCGTCGAAGTCGAATTTTTTTGATGAATAATGCGTATGTTATAACCTACTCGTAATAAACTAAATAAACAAACGAAACGATAGTAAATAAAATAACTACAACTAATATTTACAGTAAGGGAAAGTTTATTTATTTATTTTTTAGTAAGGGCCGGCTCTACAGCAACATCAGCGGAGTCTCTCAAACGGCGTAATACGCGAATCTTGACCGAGGTTACCTATTCGAGCCATTTAGAGTGGAAACCCTAGGTCTTTGGGGTCCTGGAGCACACGCAATGTACAAAGACCATAAAAAACTTTTCATAGAGTCCACAGGTGATCGGAATGCTGGCTTTTATTTCGGTTCCATTCATCGTGGCAATGTTGCCAGCATTCTGAGCACTCCGCCTTCTGGTGACGGCTTAGATTTTTAGAAAAGAGATGTGTATTAGTAGGTATTATATTAATATTAGTTGTAATTATTTCATTCGGTCAGAATCAAATAATAAACGATAGCAAATAAATATTAAAGGTACTAAACTATAATGAAATAATATCTCACCCGGTGCACTAGTAATATCCAATTTAACCGACGTAGTGGAGAAGCCCAGTTCATTCCTCGCTCCGCACTCATACGTGCCGTAGTCCGACGTAGTGACGTCATTGATCAGAAGCGTTGACGTATACGACACGGCGTCCGTTTTGACGTACTCCGCGAAGTATTTGGTTGACGCGTTGACAGGGAGTTTGGCGCCGTTTTTGGACCAGGTGAAATTTGGTGCGGGAGCGGCTTTGGATCTGTAAAGAAGGTTAGATATTTTAACGCATTCACTGCCCAGCCATGGCGGTGCGGCCTTAGAACGACATTTTAATTTTATGCATATTAATTAATATATTGCATCAGCAAAACTATAAAATACTTTCACAAACAGTAGTATATTGTAGAAAACAAGTGGGTTAAAAAAACCAGGTAATTCCGGTTTTCCCCTCAGAAATCACCCATAAGAGGGAAATTTTTTGGAATTCCAGTTTCCCTCTTTGAAGTCATTTTCTCAAGGGGGAGCATTGGAATTAGAAAAGTCCAATTTTAAACTTTTTAAAACTTATTAAAATTTTCAGTTTTCCTCCTTGATCAAGTTTTTTCAAAGGGGAAATATGGAATAAGAAAAAAGTTAAGGAGGAATTCTGGATTTAAAAAAAATATGTTTCTAGTTATCAGGGGGATTTTTCAAGGGGGAACAATGTAATAAGCCAAAAAAACACAGAAGGAAGCAGCTGCTCTTCCTCTGGTAGGTTCTCTTGTTCGACTCTTACGACACCCACGGCCTGGGTTGGAGAGGTCGATTCTAACGCTGCGACGGTCACGGCACTTCACTTTATCTACACAGTATAACTTACTTGCAAATCAACCGTCCAACTTGACCAACATTCGACGCAGCCTTCGCTAAATTCGGTGCAGAATCCATCTCCGGCTTAAACTTGACGACCAGCATCACATCCTGCCGACTCTCGCCGCCATAGCCGTTGTCGACGACGCACGAATAGTCACCGACGTCGGCTCGTGTCGGCGATTTTACTAAGAGGTAAGAGGTGGAGTTGCGAGCGTCGTAGGAGATTTGATCGCGGGGTATGAGGGTGTTCTTGCGTTCCCAGCGAATGTGATCGGAGGTAAGGGGGTTACCTAGAAACGGGGTGTATTGTTAAACATCAAATACCTTATAGGACTCTTGGACACGTCACATAAATTCAAATTACATAAGTAAAATTAGGCAAATTACTTGTAAAGACAAATGTCACCTCAGTCTGCCTGTGACCATGGAAGCTGAAAAGCCCCCGAAACGTCAAGTTATAAACAAAATATAAAATATACGCGATCAATCCGGTAAAAACAGTGTTTTATTATGAGTTCTCGCGAAAATAACCTTAGAATATACTAAAATTAGGCACGCAAAAAGAGCCCACCTGTGGCCTAGTTGCGGAAAGCAGTCCAGGAACAAGTAAGTAAAACTAGGATATAAAGTGATCAATTAGATTTTTTATTTACTTCAATATTTAGAAGGTAGAGTAAAGAAGCGAACAAGAAACCATTACCTTGTTAGAATGTTAGTTTTTGAGTTGGAGTAAGTCTCATCCCAAGTTTTTTATCCTCTAGGTCTAGATAATCTGATATTTTATAGTAGGCCTTTTTACAAAGGACATGTTCGACAATTTGTTTGAATTTATTTATTGATAATTTTTGCAACTCACTTGGAGTTTTGTTGTAGAAGCGTATACATTACCCTTCAAAAGATACATTAATCTTGTGTAGCCTGGTTGTGGGCACAGCGAGTTTATTCTTATTTCTAGTATGCCGCTATTGTTTGATAGATGGTAGGTCACACAGATTCTTTAAAAGAGAAGTTCCTTTAAATTTAGCAATCCGTTCCACAATTTGAAAAGTACCAAAAAATATGTTATTTTCTCAAAATTGACAGCAATTTTAAATTGCTATTTTTAAATTGCAGCAATTGACGTTGAATTAGACATCAGATTTTTTTAAGGACAATTCACTTTGATTAACATTATAATTGTGATTAGAAAAGCTTTGAGTGCCTACCTAAACAACGTGTTGAAAAAGCTATCACTTACCGATTGCATTACAAGCCAACATGGCGTCTTCTTTCGGGTTGGATATTCCTTCTTGTGAAACGGACTTGATTGATGCCGAGTCTAAAATAAAAAAGATCAATATTAATTTTCTGTGTGTGATTAGGGGCTTCATGATCAATGTTAGCGGGTTAACTACGAAACTTATTTGTGTTGGAAAAACACCAACATTTCATCCTATGAAGGACTTCTTCAGGGTGAGTGCGGTTCTAGACGCGCGTACAGCATCCCTCCGAGCACCTTGAGCGCACTCACTCTGAAGTCCCTCGTTAAGGGATGAAATGTTGGTGTTCTTTCAACACAAATAAGGTTCGTAGTTAAGCAGCTCATCCATGGGTTGGTAGACTACGAAAGTCTACCAACCCACGGATGAGCTGCTTAGTACACACTGTTTATAACTGTGTCTCTGTAGTTTTAGCTAGAAGACCGTAGGTATTTATGGAGTCTCTCAGTGTACTTTACCCTGGTATATTCTATGTTTTTTTGTAAATTTATTAAACAAAACAAAATTATGTCTTATAAACTATTTTATTTCATTTTTGTAGCTAATCCGCTTACATCCGTAATGATTTTTTTTAACTACTGATTAGGGACCTTCTTAAACAACCGTTTACGTGAAAGATCTGTATAAAAAGTGTCAAAAAATACAAACCAGAGGATATCAGAATGATTTGGTTTTTCTCCTGTATTTTTTTAATAGTTTTTTTATTAACTTACAGTGTACGTTGATAGTGATGTTGGCAATCGCAGCGCCCTGGGAGTTGACCGCCTCGCAAGTGTAGACACCCGCGTCGTGGCGACTGAGAGAGGTCATGTTCAGCATGTTGCCTTCGGAGATTATTCTATCAGCTGTGGACAAAACATGGATTATAACCAGAACTTAAGAAGACGCAGTACGCGCCGTTTTGTGAAAAGATAGACAACTTATGAAGAAACTGGTTCAAGAAACCGAATAATTAGTAACAACTAATAACACACTCGTTGATTTTACACACTCCTTTCTACATTAGTATAAATAAAGATTTTTTTAACTTACAGACAGTGCTATAAGAAGACTGCGTGATCGGCAGTCCATCCTTGGTCCAGGTATAGCTGATGCTGGAGGGGTTACCATCAGCTCTCACGATGATGATGAGAGGTTCGTTCTCCACACCCACTGTGGTGTAGGGGGTTGACTCATCGAAGATTGGCGCGTCTGAGGTGGAGAGTTCAGGTTTATTTTCAGTGCTAAAAGGATCAGTATTATAACTACAAAATACAAAAGGTACATAATCTTTATTATATACCATGAAAAAAAAGAAGGGATGGTATATTTCTTGCAATCATACATAGTAAGATAGTAGGTACTAAATTTAATATGAAGGTAGGCTCGTTAGCTATAAATAAACCTTATAGTTCGTCCCGCGTTGGGACGAAACGTTGGTGTTCTCTCAACACAAAGTACCTAGGTTCGCTTATATAGATAATGAGTTTATAAAAGTACGATCGTTTTTATAGTAAATACTTAGATGGTTTTTTTAAATATTTATTAACAAAGAAAATTACAATCAAATAAAACAATAAAATTAAAACTAGTCTTTACAATAAAAACGATTGAGCTAACTGCAGACTGTTGCAAACAATCTACAAGTAGCTCAACTGATGTACTAAGATGGTACACTTTGGTAATTAGTTAGTTATAAGTCTACAGAATAACCATTAATACAACTTACTCTCCAAATATAGTTGTACCTTAGCTTCGCCTAAGATATTAGTTAAGAGATATGGTATGTTAATAACTATGGGGTAATAAGTAAGTGTCTCAATTCGATTCTGATATTAAACCACACAAAAATTACATATTATTACATTTTCAATCGAGAAATGACATTTAAACATTTTCCGGTTTCGCGCGTGATTTGACGCAAACACTGAATGAAGTGAACGCCATATTGCTCTACGGTCATGACGTCAGTTAACTGTGTACGCACCTAAGCAAATGCGCTGATGTTGCTGATGGCAGGTGATACTTTGTAGTTTATGTACTCAGCCGTAAAACGTAATGACATTGCATCATTGACATTGGACATTGTAGTCCGAAATAACGGAATTTTATTTATTATTATTGCGCCTACTATTTCATGGTGTTAAAAAACAGATGAAAACTGAAAGCTTTGAATTTAATTATAAAAAAATATTAGTTATTTTATGAACCTAAAACTAACATTTTCATACTACTTTTTGCCTAAACTATCTTTATAATATATTTTCTCTCTTACAGAGTAAACTACCCTGTTCAGAAATTCTGTATTACTTATAATAACGTTACGCCAAAACGAAAATACGTACCCTTAATGATGTTACAGGCGACAAAAATTGCAAAAACCCAGCAATTTTCATGAAGTTTTGGCAACGAGATATTTCAGTAGTCGGGTAAAAAGGTCAGAAAGTTCACGAATGTTCGGACACAACGCAATTACGTACAGAAGCATTAAATATACGTGTACCATTAAATAACTTTTACGAAATCAAATCTATAAAAACACAATCCTTCCATCTTAAACAGCCCCGTAAAAAGATAAAACCCTAGCTTTTTTATTTTCAAACATTTTAGCAGAGTTTCTCGTTATAAGTATTTGATCCAGCATTCCCTTTGATAGGTACGTTGATGGGCTCCCAAAGGGACCAACCTTACCTGGTACCTTTCGGTTATACCGAGGGGAAAACGACCTGCCTTAAAAGTGATTTTGGCAAAAACCTTTGCATGTTTTTAGGTTAAATTTGACCGAGTGTTTGTTGGGCAGGTTTAAGGAATTCAATATTGTGTCAAAGTATTCTTGGGGTAAGCTGGTAGAATTTATGGAATTTTGTTATTGGAAAAAAGATATGGTATAAACGATACAATTTTTTAACCAATTTCGAAAAAGGAGTAGGTTTTATATACAGCTGTACGTACATATATTTTAATGTATGTTCGTCGATTTCTCCGTTATTTATCGATCGATTTGGATGATTCTTTGCAATTGTACAGAAGATGATTCCAAAGCAGTTCCATAAACACTTTATCCCCGAGGGATTAGAATTTATCCTGCAAATCTTAAAAACAGTTAAGTATGTTTTTAGTTTTTCAAAACAATCAATTTTTAATATTATGCTTCGAGAAAGAACTCTAGATTTGCCTGAATTTTTAGTTATCGGTATTTATTAACATTAAAAGATCTGTGATTTTTCGAATTTTGAATGGATGAAAGCGAAAGTTTATGGAGATTATTTGGGCGCGGACAAAAAAACATAAACTATTATTGTGCCAAAACTATTCGACATATCGAGCTGATAGTTTGAATTTTATAGACCCAACCTGACGTTTGGCTTTTTATTCTAAAAATGCCTGCCAGTGAGAATAGTATGAGATAAATAAAACTTGACTTTAACTTTAAATAAAACATCGACTTACACAATACTTTCAGAGCCAGTGCATCATTGACGCTTCTCTCCAAAGCTTCATTAGTTGCCTGGCAGGTGTACACCGCTCCGTTGAGATCCTTGGAGATGTTCAGCTTCAGTTCTATGGTCGAAACCGTGCCACCGTGCAGGCCTTTCTTCTGCTGCATTGGGAGGCCTGGGGAAGGTGTGGAACATAAAAATTCTGATGATACAACTGTATCTAAAGCGACTGTTGGACACTGTATGTAACTTTCTCAGAAATTCCGTCCCTCCATCAGGACATCAGAGCAAGAGGGTTACTAGAGGACGGGTCGCAGGTCAGCGTGACCTCCACTCCTGGCTTCAGCTGATGAATATCACTGTATCTAGAGCTACTGTTGGAGACTGAAGTATTTACCTTGCACAGGGATGCCGTCCCTCCACCAGGACAGTACAGCGGGCGGGTTGCTGGAGGCCGCGTCGCAGGTTAACGTGGCCTCCACTCCTGGCTTCAGCTCCGATGGATCTGCACGGACTTTTACTGTTTCAGGGGCGACTGTGGACAAAATAAGTGTTAGAATATCCGTCTAATTGAGTGGTCAGTATACAGCTACGTCCAAACTTGTGCGATGTCAAAGTTTTAACAAACGACGAAATGTTTATTTTGGATCAACAAATATGGAACATTGCTCTGGGCAGATCTGTCGTCTGTGGTAGTTTTAAATGCATTGGGACGGACTATTGTGAATAGGCTATTTGACTACATTAAAAATAAGTTCCAAATTGTTGTCATCCTAGTCAGTGACAACGTAACAAAGCGTAATCAGGTGATTTTTATTAAAAGTATGCAACGGGATTAAAATGACACATTTTTTGAAATATGATCAGGTGACCGAAAACGCTCTGCGTTTGGTTGGATTGCTGGTGACGTCACACTATTACAAATAACAGTATCAATGAGTTTTTCTTGTTAGGTGTGGTGTGGCGTGTGACGTCATTCTTCAGAGCACGGGAGCCATGACAGTGATTATAGTTTTGGCGCGGCATTATTTTATTCAAACTTTAAAATTCGTTTTTATAACTAATACGACTGGCCTTGAAGAAATATTGATTACATTTTGCGTTATTTTTATCAGGCAATACGTTAGAATTATTTCCGAGTAGTAGTCAAGTAGCCTATTCAGTTATAAGTTAAAGTAATCCAACTCGAATGAACATTCTAGCAGAATGTGAAACGATCTCCCTGCCGGACGTTTTCCCTCAGGACGACAACGCATGATTCTTCAAAAAGGGACTTCTAAAACTTTTAAAAGGTCTTCTTGTTAAAGGTCGACAACCAGTGTGTAATGTCCCTGATGTTGCTGGCGTCCACATACTGCGGTAACCGATTTCTTTCAGGATGGCCGCTTAACTGTTTGACACTTTGGTGGTATGAAAAAATAGTTATTTAGTTCCCTTCTGTTCACTTGGCACGTTCGAATCGGAAAGGAGTGTATTTCTTTGTCCAGCAACAATCTTCTACAAATCGTGGCTAATGTGAACTCTATGTCTCATTACTTAGAGTTCACTCTAGAGTGACAGTTTTGAACAGTGAAATCTATGTAGCCCTTTTGGTTGCCTCACGTCTGTACTGCGCTTGGTTGTCAGTCAACCTCGTGATGACCGAAGTATTTAATATAAATGCCAGTCACGATCGTGAGGTATCTATTCTAAGCTCTATGTCTAAGTACTTACAGTGTACATTCAGAGTAACAGTCTCGAACAGTGGAATCTCTGTAGCGCTATTGGTTGCCTCACATCTGTACTGAGCTTGGTTGTCAGTCACGTTCGTGAGGATGGATATCTCGGAGGATACGGAGTTGTTCTGGGTTCTGGTGACGGAGTTTATCTGTAACAAGAAGGTTCATTATTAAGTGTAAAAGAGAAGGTCTATACGCAGCAGCGGGCTCAAATGACAGATCATAAGGTAAGGCAGGTATTTTTTTTAACCAAAATTCAGAAGTCAGATACAACCTGTGACTGGAATTTGACACGAATGCAAATGACTGGAATTTGTAAAATTTTGTAGATTATATACTTTTTGTACACAGATTAGGGACAAAAATTTGCCATCAAATTTAACGTCCTGTGTCGGGAACCGGACCTTTAGTTTCTCAAGCGGGCCATCCTTTTGTACGACAGAGAGGTCTTTAAGCCCAATAATTTCTTATGGAAGTGAATACTCAAATATAGTGTCAAGCCGAAGAAAATATGTATGTATACATAAAAAAGCACATACCTTTTTATCATTCTTGTACCAGGTCAGGGTTGCCAGCGGGTTGCCGCCTCCAGAGATGCAGGACAGCTTCTGCACGGTTCCGGCAACCAGGGTTGTTCCCTCGATATAGCCGGTGATCATTGGAGCGTTGGGCGGGTCTGAAAAGAAGGTTTTGGGTTAAAACCATGCATAAAACAATAAATGTGGAAATACACTATTAAAACACCACGCGACCCGACAAAACGCGATGCGAGTTGAGTTGAATCAAATTGTATTAACTTTTTTATCAGACAATGAAATAATGAATCACATTATTAATACAAGACGCAACAAAACGTCGGGCCATCGGGTGTTTACAATGAGATTCTGGTTAAAGAAAATTTATACGATTAGATTCAACTCTATACGCATCGTATTTTGTCGGGTTGCGTGGCGTTTCAATAGTGTGAGGAGCCCTTAAGACTAGCTGAAACCACAATATCACACCAACGCTCTCATTACGTTACAGAAAAGAAACGTACGTTTTTGGTGTGCCAAAAGAACGTAAAAATATTTATTAATTATTTTCACCGCACCACTGAGTAATGCTGTCTTAGACTTGACAGCGGGTTAAGTTGTCTAAGAATGCGGTAGTAAAATTATTTAGGTTAGTTTTAGATATAATTTAATTGCATATTTGTAATATATGATATGTAAAAAATACGGTACTGACATAGTTAAAAACTCAAAGTCCCGAAAATGAAGAATCAAAAAAAATAACAGGGCGCTATCGCACTCATTAGGATTAAGTGAAACAGTGGACTAGTACTGACAATGATTACAATTTTAGAGAAAATATAGAAAAAAAAGGTTGCTATTCAAGAAGTATTAGCTAATCAAATATTTAAACATAGAACCTTGCTTCAAGAAAAAATTAGTGCAGTTTTCGAACCTACAACCTCCGATAAAAAGTCAGCCAACCTCCCACAATGCGAAAGGCCCAACCGTACACAAACAACCTATCCTATTACTGCCAGCCTGTGCGGTTGACACCGTTACTATAATTATCCCAGACCCTTATAATTTATAATTTCATAGCAAGGAATTAATTAGAACAGTGTGTAGATAATAACGTAATGGATACCTTGATACTTATTTTTGTCGTGTTAATAATGTTTCCGTACTTTATACTCAGAGGGTTATTAGTGAAATGAAGGAGGTTGAAACTTTCATACAGTTGCCAAATTGAAATAATATTATTATAAAAAGAACGTCAAGTGCGAGTCGGACTCGTGCAACAGGGTCTTTTAATAATATAATTATAAAAAAGGTTCCGTATAATTGTATAATTAAAGGACCTTGTTTCTTGCCAAATATCATGATTCTATAGGTCAACGGGAAGTACCCTATAGGTTTTTGGTTCATCGAGAATCAAACCTTTTTTTTGAGAATTAACAATAAATGTACGGTTTTAAGATTTTCCTGTACTCGTACTTGTGCTACAAGACCTTACTTCTTGCCAATTTTGATGGTTCTAGGTCAACGGGAAGTACCCTATAGGTTTTATGTGCATGTGGTTATTTGTAACATTATGTCATTTGTAAGCGCTATGGTAAATAAATTATTTTGTATTTGTATTTTGTATGATATTTCCTTGGAAAATTAAAAAAAAATGGGTATTGGGACTGTAGCTTTTGATTGCGTTGACTTAAACGTTTGATTTATATTGCGGCTCCACGAGGTTACGATCTTGAGTATATGATGTGAATTTCAACTCGATACTTCGACGCGTTTCTGAGAAAAGAGGGTTGACAGACGGACAAACGGACAACAAAGTGATTTTTAAGGGTTATTTTTTTCCTTTTGAGGTACGGAACCCTAATAAGACCTACTAGGAAAATACAAAGTGCTTATGAACAAACATTCAACGAACCCCAACGCGACGGGGTTACGACGTGTCATTTATGTGTTCCTATGGCCACCTTTTGTCTCCATCATCAGACCAGTTCGATGGTACTATGACATTGCATTGTCACCGAACTTACATGAGAATGCCAAAATTTCAGTTTAGTTATTGTTATTTTAGTTGAGGACAACTGTCTAAGCTTAGGTACATTAAGTACCTAAATTGTACGTACTTACATACAAAGCTTGTAAAAATTGGCCCGCGGCAATCACCTTTGGTTTTGTACAAAAGAACTGGTCCACATTTTTTTGACACTAACTAAATTAAATGGAATTCATTTTATTCTCTTTTTTTGTATAAAACAAAAATTATATAAAATGTAATCAAGATATATCGTAAAATAAAGCAAGCTAAAATCAAATAAAATCCCATTTAAAATCAAAAGCAAAACCGCAGTGCAGAATTTTATAACCAAATTATACTTAGAATTCATGAATTTGAACCTCAACTAAAACTAACGTTAACTAAAATAAGTTTTAAGTTTAGTTAAGTATGCTTGTCACGAGCGACCTTATCGGGGAGTCAACCCTGGCTTAGGTTAGAACATGTGCCCGTAATACCCGACTTCGACTTTTGCACTGGCAAAGGGATGGGACAAATCAGGACCTGACTTGAAAAAAGTCTTGCTTACTTAGGAATTAAAACATGCAGGTGGCCACGAGGATCTTTTAAGAGAAACAATATAGAAATATAACAGACTTTATGTGGTCCACACAAACGCATCGCAATACAAAATTGTTGAGAGGAAAACTCAATATTTCTCTATGAATTGAACTGGTAATCAATTACAAAAATATGGGTAGGTAATAAAGGACTTTTATTTTAATCATTTCCTTTACACGACCCAATATAAAAAATAAATGCTTTATTGTGCACCAGAAAAAGAACATCTAAAGATACATTGACAAGTACAATATGCAGCCTTATCGCTTGGTAGCTATCTATTCCAGGCTGGTCAATATTTGCAGACGTACATAAACATAAGGCTTTTTGTTATAGTGCTTACCCGCACTTTGGGTATCTCTAAGAAATGAAATAAGTTTCCAAAAAATTTCGGTTTCGGCAGGACTCGAACCCGCGCCCCACCCTGGGTGGGGTGAGTAGGATGGGGCGCGGGTTCGAGTCCCGCCGAAACTGGAAATTTTTGGGAACTTATTTCATTTCTTATACATAAACATTATAAAATTAATCGGTACATACTGAAGTATTCAAAACTCTTTTTGAGAAATAAAGATCGTTAGTTTGACAAAAACTAAGTTTTCAAGACCGTGTCCCATCACTAATGCCATTTAGTATCACCGCATTTGAAGCTAGGACATCTCTGACACTCTGACTTCAGAAACTTGCGTCCCATTTATTATTTATATGTTGCATTTACTATTCATTTATTTTTAGACGTGACTATTAATTTCGGCTACGTTTCTGATATTTTGGAACGTATATTGTGGTATATTACTATTAATGTGACGAGAGCTGGTGAGTATCTGGTACAGCGCATCAGCATTGCCATACAGCGGGGCAATGCAGCTAGCGTCTTGGGCACGCGCGCGACTGGTATTAATATGTATCAGTTGAGATACCTGTAGATTGTTTTGAACAGTCTGCAGTTAGCTCAATTTTAAATACTGGTTTTAATTTAATTCAATTATTTTAATGTATTTTTCTTTGTTAACAATAATTATTAAAAGATCATTTAGAATCGAACCTGCTCGACTATTAAAAAGTCTGAGCGAGTCACTGAATGTTATAAATAGATCTTCAGTAGTTTCAGAGATGAGCGTGGCGGTCGTGGCGTTAGAATCGACCCCTTCAACTCAACCCATGGATTTCGCAAGAGCTTACTAATGGAATATTAAAGGCCACCAGATTACTTCTGTGCATTTTTAACACCCTCACTGCGATCAACACACCGTCTCACAAGCGTGGTGATTATGGCAAAAACCGACTGTTTGAGGAAGGCATGTGCAGCAGTGGACGTACTTGTGTGTGCTGATCTGAAGTACCTACTAAGTTCCAAAGATCACTAACAGTAGGTACAAAGAGATTCTTTATTATAAGTAGGTGAAGGGTCTTAAAAGATCGATGTATAAGGCCTGTAGCACATCTCCGCCGCGAAATCATACTGAAATCGGAACCGCAAAGGGAGTTCCGCAGCGCAATATTGCTACATTTGTCGCTGTTCGAGTAGCGGAATATAAATTCTCGACTGCCACAAGATACAAGCGAAATAAACGCGATATTGCTGCGAAGTCGCGGACCGGAGGCGGAATCGCACGGGAAAAGAGACACAATCATAGATCTATGATATATATGATAAATCTATGTGTTAACTACAATAAGTTTAAAGTTTAGTTAAGTTTGCTTGTCACGAACACAACAACAGAATAGGCAGTTTCGCCTATGTTTCGCTTGTCGTACAACGGAGAAGTCATAGTGAAACTACTGCGGTTCCGCTGCTACGATTTCGCGGCGGAGATGTGCTACGGGCGTCTATATACTCATAATCACATACATAAATTCATTCAACATACATACGCATTATTTAGACATTAAACGTGTATCTGCATGCAGATAATAACAGGCATAATGTCCCAAAACCCGAAAATTACCCGCACTAAGATTGATATGTCAATCAGTCAATTTGACACCCCGGGGTGCGATCGCGCCGCCATTTTGGATTTACAGAGTCGATAACATCGCATTAGGATGTTATGACACCCCCTTCGGTGTAATAGCGAGTGCTTATGTGAGATTCGTAATTTAATTTTGAATTTTAGGTTAGATATTTTTATATGAGTAGCGAATCTGACAATTTGCCAATATCCTTTTTTCTTTCTGCCACAATCAAACATCAAAGTACTTCATTTCTTTCAGACCTTGCAAGACTCTTGGACACGTCACTAAAATTCAAATTTCTAGGAAAACTAGGAAATAAAGTGTTTTCACTTTTGTTCACTTTAATCTTTTTAAGGTAAAATAAAGAAGCGAACAAGAAACCTTTACCTTATTAGAATGTTAGTTTTCGAGTTGGAGAAAAAGTCGTCCCAAGTTTTTTTATCCCCTAGATAATCTGATATTTTGTAGTAAGCCTTTTTACAAAGGACATGTTTGACAATAAATTTGAATTTATTCATTGATAGTTTTTGCAACTCACTTGGAGTTTTGTTGTAGAAGCGTATACATTGCCCTTTGAAAGATACATTAATCTTGTGTAGTCTAGTTGTGGGCACAGCGAGTTTATTCTTATTTCTAGTATTTAATTATGTATGTGGCTATTTTTTTCCCCTCAAGACCAATCTCAATATACAAAGTAAAATAAAAAAGTGTACTTATTTTGTTTATTCTTTTTTTACTCATTGCAAGATAAATACTTGAAACACCTAAAATACTTGTATAATCACTCCGTCTACGCATTTATTTTCTTTTTGACATATTCACGCATATTAAGTTTCGTAATCTCACTATCTCATCTCACTAATCTCACTAATATTATAAACGTGAAAGTTTGGATGGATGGATAGATAGATGGATGGATGTTTGTTCCTTTATCAACGGCAAAACGGATCTGGATGAAATTTGGCACAGAGATAGATTATAGTCTGGAATAGGACATAGGCTACTTTTTATCCCGAAATTCCTACGGGAACGGGAACTACGCGGGTGAAACCGCGAGGCGCTGCTAGTTGTTGATAAGTGAGTGAACGAAGACTGAATAATCAATCAACAGGATATTTATATAGACGAAATAATAAAACAAATTAAGCGGATATTATGTATTTTTGAGATATTAATGAAATACTTTGGACATTAATCAAGGTACTTACACAAAAGCAGCTTCTTCCGTAAACAACAAACAAATTTTATTATAGAAACAACAAACAATATATTCTTTAGGCAAGCTTGCAAAACCGTAGGTACTTTCCCGGAAGTGTGACCCTATATTGATTTTTATCCCAAATCCGAGAATTTGTACCTTGTCGAAAACAATTCAGGAATTCTCGACAAATGTTAAAAACATTCTACCGGTTTCGGGGATGATAGGACAAATAATTATACTACAAAACCGCTATGGACATACTTTCGTAAATATCAAAAATACCTTCGTAATGAGGGCTTTTCAAGGAGCACTTCAAAAAAGTGGTTGCCATAGATTAAGATAATTGGCGCTATATAAAACTCAAGTGTCAAAAATCTGCCATCATCTAGTGGAAACGGTGGAAACAGAAAATCATTTCGTTGTTTATTCTTTGACACTTGACTTTAGCGCAGCGCCATCTAGTATAAAAATAAAAAGCGTGATTGTTTTTTTAAAGATTGCATTGAAAAGCCCTTATTATCAGAGATACACGGAACGTAGGCTACTATGATTTTTGGTGAAAATAATTATGCCGTCACCGTTTTACTAAAACATAAGTTTTTCAGACAACACAGTAAAGCCTATTTTTGGGGAAAACCTTTCCAAAGCGTTATACACAATATTGTTTTTTCTCATTCACATATCATCCGCATTGCCGCTGGCGAAAGGAGGTTTAATACTTCAAAAATAAACCTACCTCTTTTGTAATTTCTCTTTCGAGTTCATAAAGTAATGCAGAGCAAAATGTCCATTTATTGAAACACAGTTTACCGCTCGCGGTTTCATTCGCGTGGACTAGGAATAAAGAATTCATACCCTAATGATTTTCTAAGGAATTCTCTAAAACGTTTGTTCTCCTAAAACTATAAGAATCTTAAAACTATCAAACTACGGAAATATTAGAAATTTCCCGAGGTCTTGTAAGGTCTTACAGGAATAAAGGTCGTAGCTCATCTGGGCCGCAACGCTACCGCACAATACAACAAGTAGCAATCAAATAGTATTACATTTTACAGTGACAAAAGGTTTACCGCAAGCGGTTCGCGAGCTCTCTGTTAAGATGCCGTCAGTAAAAAATGTTTGTAATTTTAATTGTACGAGTGACACCTACACTCTTTTGGTGCCAGATCAGGGCTCGGTTTGACGACTGCGATAGACTCGCATAAGCCCTGATCAGGGTCTACCACAGTCGTAAAACCGACCCTTGCTTCGGGGTCTAAGTGAGTGTAGTGTTTAATGCGCATTTTTGTGATGTGACGCAGTGTCTATATTTGCGACAACCATAAAGCACTCGTGAGTTTTACCATCGCCAAAATTTGGTACGTTAACCAAGTTTGAAGCAAATTTCAAATCTCCATTGAAACATAAGAACAAGCGTCCATTTTGAACATTTATCTAGGAATCCTATAGTATAGCAGACCATTAACGTAATTGCTCGAGTGACAGCATTCCTTGCAAGATGGATGTTTCTTGTCAGAATGTAACGTTCGTTTTCTTATGTGATTATATGAATCGTATGAATATTGCTGGTAATCGTCATTTAATAGAGTAACAGGTATTTCATTAAATCAAGATTAAGATCTAGACCCAGTGTTATCTGACGAACAATTTTTACGAAGGTAAGGAATACAATTCCAGACAAGATAAAAAGCTAAGAATACAACTACATTTTTGAAATTAGATTATAAAAGATGCTTTTGAAAAAATGCTAATACGAACCTGTACCTCTAAGCTCCCATACAAACGTACTTTTCGATTCATTTGAAAACAGCGTCAACGATTTTAATGAAATTTGCATACATAAACGGATAAGTAACAGCAATGTTTGTATCGTTTTAGTTTTCAAAATACTTTATCATCATTAGAGCGAAAGTTATAAAATCCATTGAAAATGAATTTTCGCTCTCACTTTAACATGATAAAGTATTTTGAAAAACTAAAACGATACAAGCATAGCTATTACTTATCCGATTATGTATGCAAAATTTCATTAAAGTCGAGGACGCAGTTTCCAAATGAATCGAAAAGTACGTTTGTATGGGAGCTTAGAGATTCAGGGGATACCTTTGGTGATTTGTAATTGATATTTTTCATAATTTTTTGACATACCTTTCATACCAGACACTAATTAGATCCTACTACTAAGATTAGAACCTCTATAAAAACGAATCCCTAGACTTCCTACCACTTGAGACCAAAATGATCTTTGCCCAATCTCTCCTACTTCCTCTCCTCGATTACGCGGATGTTTGTTTTTTGGACGCGACAGAGGAACTTCGGAATAAGCTCGAGCGCTAATAAAGAGTTACAGAATCACTGTGTCTGATCGTACAAAACATCTGGTATTATTCTTCGGCCGAGTGGGCATTAACCCGTTATTAAACTAGATAAGTCATCAGACCGTCTCCCATTGCAACACCCTGAACGGGTTTATTATTGTGTTTATTATCTATTTAAAGTCAATAAGTTTTGAAAATTTTTATGTACCATACACCACACATGACACATATATAGTATACACATTGTGACCAGGTGGGATGACGATTTGCGAAAGACTGCTGGCAGATGCTTGATGCGGCAAGCTGAAGACAGGGCGCTCAGGGGAGGCCTATGTCCAGCAGTGGACTGATATAGGCTGATGATGATGATGATGTACCATACATAAGATGATGCAAAGAAATGATGAAAGACCTTCTTTGTTTCCAGAAAAAGAGCGTGCAAAACCGCAAACAGAAGATAGTAAAATAATAATATCAACAACAAATCACTCCAAGGAAATTTAACGAATAACGTATAACTAACCCCTCACGTGAATGTGCCAACCCTAACGACTGTACGCAGAAACTATGTCAACTCTAGGGTTGTAAAGTATTCGTTAACGGGTACTGGTAACGGGTGAGCAATTAATCCGTGGACCCGTTGCACCATCATTACTTAGCGTGTGTGTACCTACGTTACCTTAAGTAAGGTAAGTATACATATATCATCATAATTTTCAATGGAATTTAAGCCGTATTGGTGAGGGAATAGGTTTTACGACAGAGTTCAATTTTAAGGTGTTTTGTTATAGTGCTTACCCGCACTTTGGGTATCTCTAAGAAATGAAATAAGTTCCCAAAAATTGCTATAGTCCGTAAGAGGTCCCAAAGATTTTCGGTTGAACCGACTAAGGGTTTCGTGGCTTAGTTGGTTAGAGCACACCCATACTGAGGGTGACAGTTTTGAAGCCCCACTTCCCGCGATCAAGCTACGCACGTGTACCGCGTGCATAGCGTCGACAACGTCGAGCTGCGTCGTTTCCATTGTCGAGAAAGTCACGCGTGTAGCAATGACGTCATTATTTTGCGTGGCGTATTCGTGGGTTGCAGTGGACGTTATCACATACATTTTCTTGCAAAGCGAAGCTAGACACACGTGCGTCGTGCGTAGCCTCTCCGTGCGCAACGGTGGAGCAGCGGCTTTATTGTCTAGATCAAAACAATAGATTCGATAGGACTTATTAGGACGGTATTATTTGGTCGTAATTTGTTTAGATAGACTGTAAACCTAGATCGCGATACGACTAGGGTATTATAATACAAATCAAAGTGCCTAAATCTCGTGGTTGGATATTTGATATCGCCTATAAAAGCTGGCTATAACTCAAGAGCTTTTACTGAATAAGCCAAACAATCGAAAACAACCGAAGTTTCAACAAAATCGAACTGAATAACCAACAAAAAACTTCTAAGGATAATTCCATTACTTCGCAGAACCTTTTCTTTCAAAATGACAACATTTTTCGCGAAACGAGACAATGCGAATGTTCATAGTCATCGCGAGTTGCAAACACACAACAGAAATAGCGGCTAAGTGCGAGTCCATTCTAGTATCAAGAGTTCAGTATGAAAGGAAAATTAAAATAGGTGTGTACTCAATCGGAAAAAATTCTAAATTGTCAATAATTTATTGCATTCTATAGGTGTAAACAGGTGCTTAAAATAAATAAATAAATATAAATAAATAATGCTGGACAATTCACACAGCATTATCTAGCCCCAAGCTAAGCAGAGCTTGTGTTATGGGTACTAGATAACTGATATACATAATATAATACAATACATAGATAGATATTTTTTATTATACATAGAAAACGACCAGAACACCCTGAACAAATGTCTGCAGATCGTACACACATTTGTCCCGAGGCGGGAATCGAACCCGCAACCTCCTGCGTCGCAGGCAGACCTTCGCCCACCGCGCCACATCGGTCGTCGAAAAATCTAAGTACGAACGAAGGAGAGAGAGGAGGACGTCATTTGACATTGCTAGGTTAGGTATATGTTACTCGTTTGTAATTTTCGTTTTTTTGTTTAAATATTCGTCAGTTGTATAGTATGCTTTTGTGATTAATAAAGGCTTAAATTGTTTATAAACATCAGAGAAATAAACTCGACAGTCTTCAATTGTAATGAGTTTTGTTTTGGCGTATCACATTAATAATCATAATGTGAAAGTTAGAATTTTCGTTATCTCTGCACGCCGGAACAACAAAACGGATCGTGCTGAAATTTTGCATTAATGTAGTTATATACCAGGAATAAAATAAAAGCTACTTTTTATCCCGAAAAGAAGCGAGTGAAGCCGCCGGCGAGTAGTTGTTAAATCAGGAAGAGTCATGGCGGTATGGCAAGTTTTAGATAAAACAGTGGATCGATTATACGTTTCTGTTTTATGAAACAACCGAGTACAAAACTCGGATATGTAGACAAATCTAGCATACTAGGTAATCATTAAATTAAAAAGAACTTGGCTTGATGAACAATGTATTTAATTTAATGTAGAAAGTGAGAACGAATTGTGAACATAAGAACACATGCGAATAATCAAAATAAGCTAACACAGAGAGACAAGCTCCGGCTCATTTCACGCGGAACCCTAAAAAAGGATGAAAAGAAGGTTCTTTTGACGTTTGTGCCGCGTCATTTTGCCTTTTGAATATTTGGCTCAATGTGCAAGCTATGAGAGTTGCTGTTTTCGCAGTTTACAATGTATCTGTAAACAGTACTGGTAATTTTATAGAAACTCCATTTTACTGGACAAGTTATCAGATTCAAAGATCACATTATATAATATTATCCATGCATACTAAATTACAAATTCGAAAATAACTCTGTCTGTTCACGCCGAAACGGCTGAACAAATCTTAATGAAATTTGAGAGAGAAAACCTCACGGAGGTAGATGGAATCTCGGGCTACTATAACCTACTTTTAGTCCCGGAAAGCTAGTATTAATATAATAAAATAGCTCTGTTTGTTACCTTATCACGCCTAAACGGCTGAACGGATCTGAATGAAATTTGGCAGGGAGGTAGACGGTATATTGAGAACGGACATGGTTACTTTTAAACACGATAACATGCATGTGACACCGCGATCTGAAGTTTAATAATTAAATATTTTAAATATTCGCTTAATCAAGCAATCAAACCATTTTTAAATTAATTTGACTTGTCTAAGTGCTTTTTTGTAAGCCTAAAGAAATAAAGTTATTTTGACTTTTGAAAAATGACGTTCGCTTAAGATCGCTTATTCGCCACAACAACGATCGGGCTTTCGCTACCCACAATAAGAAAAAAACTTTTTTAAACGTTTCATACCCTACGTTTAATCAAACTTGGTTAAAGTACTTTCGGTACCCATAACACAAGCTCTGCTTAGCATGGGGCTAGATGATGCTCAACGAGTCCAAAATTCATACCGCCTGGGGTTTGGAACACGCTATTTTGCTGCTGTTTTTCCGGTCAATTACAACCTGAGTCTCTTCAAGACGAGAGTGAATAGGTATCTTTTAGGCCTACGTGATACATCTTCACTTTTCATCAGAGGAGATTGTGGTCAAACGGAGCTCTATAAACTATAAAAAAAACATTATTACTTCTTAGCGATAAGGCCGCCCATTGTACTTATCTTATGTGATGTCTCTTTGTAATGTTATTTTATGGTGTACAATAAAGCATTTTTGTATTATATTATTGTAATTATTTTTAAAGAAATGAAGCGATGAACGACAAAACTGATATGAGTGGAGGTGTTAGAGGTGTATATGTAACGGTATTTCTGCGACTCTTTCATGTAATAGAGCTGTGTGAGCGGTTTTGCCCAGCAGTGAAGAAAAAGTTCCCATAAGGAATTCGCCACACAGCATCCCGTAAACAAAATATTCACACCAAAACACGTAGAAGCCTCCCCCTAGAGACCAGATGATTAATGTACATCGCGATAGCGGCTTGTGCTTAAGCGGAACAATATCATCGCCGCTTATCTGTTTACTCGCTATGCCTTTACAGTATGGTCAGAGTTTTGATGCTCTGCCAAGCGATTTTTCTTTAAGGGCTATGACGCCATTTTGTGAAAAGGATAGGTATGGTTTATAGGAGCGGGACAGAGCAGAGCGGCGTAAGTGGAAAAATCTAGTTTTTGGTTATTATTTATTAATTAGGACATTTATTATGCCTATGTCCAGCAGTGGACTGATATAGGCTGATGATGAAGGACATTTATTTGCATAAAACAAGCCGATGGTTACCTTAGTATTTTATTATTTAATACGGTGATGACAAAAAACAATTGTGTTATTGATAGTTTAGGAGAAAAACGGTATTAACTAAGAAAACAGATGGTACTTAGCTCAGTTATTTCAGAGATATTTAAGAGTAAGATATTTAGTTTTTTTCATTTTTGAAACGAAGGGGACCTGCCTTGTATTGCATAGAATATTATGTATTTTTTCGATAAAGATTACAGGGAAAAATGTTTTAACATAACCCAAATGACGTCAATTCACATTCACGGCACAAAGTGTGTCCCAAAACGCAGGTTTTGACGGTAGGTAAGGCAAGAAAAAGTCGAATTTTATAGTTATTTTGGATGAGAATCAATTGTTTAGGATCCTAGTTAGTAAGTATATGCCTCCCCTAATGAACGCTATAGCTTGTTTCAGCTTGCCGCATCCAGCCTGCTTGCAGACTTTCGCAGTTCGTCTCATCATTCCACCTGGCTGGAAGGCATCCTACACTACGTTCCGAGTCACCGAGTCGCGATCTCCACTCAAGAACACGTTTACCCCAGCGGTTATCGGTTCTTCGCGAGATATGCTTTGGTAAAATCTTACAATATAAAAAATCAGATACTATTTTTAAGATCAAGAAATAAATCCATTTCTTTATATTTTTCACTCACAACACACTGTAGAAAAAGTCACGGACTCATTTGAAGTCATATAAACTTACGTTTCATATATTTTGAACGTTTATTGCGAAGTGTAAGAACCGCAATACGAGTGTGAAGAACAGGAGGTGGCGGAGTAAAAAAGATATGACCTACTTAGAAAAAGATTTTAAAATAAATTCAATAAAACAAACAGTGCTCGTAAAATGTATAGAGCTTTGGCGTGCTATGGCAATGGATGGTTCATGAATCATTCTAAGATAATATTTTATTTGGTGGGTTTTGGTTAGATTACTGTTTATTATCACGATAATTCATTTCTTCTATTCAGTTAAGAAATACCCGCTCTTGGTTAACGCTCGTAGCGTAGCGCATCTCCTCCGCCGCGAAATCATAGCAGCGGAATTGCAGTAGTTTCGACGTAGGTAACTTCTTATGAAAGTAGATCGTTAGCGCAGTGTAAACGGACTATGGAATAGTTTTTTCCCATTTAATACTGACTTATATTTTCCCAGTACTTCTAGGCAAAAGTTATAGTTTAAAGAAAAAAACATTGGCTAATAAAAGTATTTTAAAGTTCTACCGCAACGGTCTCTCGCACTACATTGAACTTTGGCCTTTCAATTTAAAAGGAAAACCTGAAAGCCTCGCTGCAGGTTTCGCAGACTTCCGTTTTCAGACCTATTTCTAGGGCTTAACGAGTTAGAACTTTTAGTTGTGGTGTAAATGGCTTTATATGGGTTTATATGAGTTTGGAATTGTTGTTGGCGCTTACGGTTTTAAGGGGGAAGTGGGTTAGGAGAAGAAGTTTAAATTTTTAAACCAAAATCTTGATAAGAGACCTACGAAGTTATCTGGATAACCTCTGAAGCGCAGTAGAAGAAAATATGCCTGTAATGCAGAAATTTGCGGGAGGAATTCCCATCGCGGGACAAAAATATATGTATGTACTGCGAATATTCAGCCTGGGTGTTTTATATTTTGTACATAGGTACTGTCTGTTTTAACGTGCTAAACTTAAAAACCACTGAACGGATTTTCATACGGTTTTCGCCAATGGAGGAAGTGATTAATGAAGGTTTTGTTCAAGTTGGTTGAAGCACACTGTAATAACTATGGTAAATAATAAATCAGTAAGCGTATCTGTGGCGTCATAGACAGAATCCACTAGTATTGTTGAGTTTTAGAGCGAAATTGAAATTACATTTGTTAAAGCTCAACTTTTCCTTCAAACCCATTTTTTGAAATTTAGAAATATAAAGCAAATTGGAATCAGTAGGTACACTCAACTCTGAAAACATCTCAGACTAGTTAAGATGAGTCATCATGACTACTAAATGAAAAAACGAATGACAATATCCGTGCGAAGCCGGGGCAAGTTAAAAATATAGGTTTCAGGAATACAGGCTAAACTATCAAACCTAATTCCAAAACCTTTTAGATGTTATTTTCATTTTTCGCTTCAAACTTTGATAAAATATAGCTTCAAACCTGGGTTTGACGGGAGCATGATTCCGTCAGAAGTAATTGGGAAAAATATAGCTTGCAGGGTGTATCGACTGACAGCTATCCAGAACCAGTCTGAATACTAAAGGTGAAATATTCTTGGAGGGTATAACGCAGAGCGTTTTCGGTCAGGTGATCATATCAAAATAAGTGTAATTTTAATCCTGTTTTTTACCTAAAATAGGCATATTTTTAAATAAAAATCACCAGATTACGCTCATCATAATCAGCCTATATTAGTCCACTGTTGGACATAGGCCTCCCTAATGAGCGCCATAGCGCCCTGTCTTAAGAAAGAAAGAAAGAAAGAAATTTATTTATTGGCACACAAAGGCAAACACTTTATACACGTATTTATGAATTATCCTTAAATCTATAAACAAGCCCAGTGAACCAATAGGCCCTACCTCAGCTTAATGTTGCTCTACCAAAGGTTGAGCAACGCTGGTTTTCTGGCAGGACCTTTCAGTGCGTGTGGACACGGACAACAGACGAGAAAGATTCTTAACTATAATTAAATTAAAACTAAAGGTACAGTAAAAATTATACCTAGCTGTTCAACACGGGATCAATTCAGGCACAAAGTAGGTAGGTACCCTACAAGGGGATCTTTTTTCATTTCATTAAAAAAAAAAATATATATATATATTTCTTTGTACTGAACTGACATTGGCAGATTTGTGTCAACCAGATGCAGAGTCATATCAAAGAAGTTGAAGTTATAGTGTTGAGTTTCGAAAAATTCCGGAATTCACCATAAAACAAACTATTTACAAACTGGATTATCGAGTCTCAATAGTGAAACTGTGCTCTCTAGACGTTCGTGCGTACATACAATCGGTAAGTTACAGACTTTCCTCCTATGGACGGACCTATCTATGCGAAATTACCATTCTTTTGCATTGCTAGAAGCTCCTTTTTCAGATGAATCCTAAACATACAAACTGTTTTCAGCTCACGCGTGGGTGGAGGTAGATCATTCCAACACCGGGACGCCGAAAACCTGAAAGACCCGCGAAAGGCCATGGTCCTATGCCCCGGTGTGGCGAACACGTAGGTACACGCCCTGCTCGGGTATCTAGACTGGGCTCGCGCCCAAACAAGTTTGTTGTACAAGTATCCTGGAGTTTTATTGATGATGATACCAAACAAAAGAACTGACATGTGCATCCTCCTCCGAGCTGCCATTTTTAGCAAGTTTGAGTTGTTCAGAAACGGCGTTATATGTGACCTAGGCGGAACCCGGAAACAGAAACGCCCGCAGGCATTTTGGACTCGCTGTATCAACTTCTGCTTCTTCAGCTTGACGCATCCAGCATCTGCCAGCAGTCTTTCGCAAATCATCATCCCACCTGGTCGGAGGGCGTCCTACACCACGTTATCATCGATTACGCTCTGACTAGGATGAAAACAATTTGCAACTTTTTTTAATGTAATCAAATAGCCTATTATCCATTGTGCATTGTCCGTACTGAACATGATCGTGGAGCCAACAATACCCTCGCCCTTGGAGTACATAAAACCCTTTCATACGCCCAATAAAAACAATATGACAGACATTAAGACTCGCACATTACATTTACATTAGACAATATTATTACCGCGCAGAATGTTCATAAAGATGCGAGTTACTTGGTTTATTTACTACGGAATAAGCTCGGGATTGGTTGAACGGCTTTTTAGTGTTACACTTACTACTTTAATTGTCATTATAACCCACAATGTGTTTATTGCCATATTAGTTTGTGATAAACTATACTAGGTTTTCGAAACAAGGCATGTCCATCTGCACTCGGACGACAAACAGCACTAACCGTGTCCGCGACGCACTGAGAAACCTATTTTCGTTTGCAAAATTCTGTATCATGCAATCTCAATACGTACGCGAAAAGCCAGAAATCATCTAAAAACACTAAATAATATTCTAACCCGGTCCCCAACTAAATAAACTAGTTTTTTCCACCCATCTACCCTATTTTCTATCCATCTAAATAATATTTCTCCTCTAATACGCAGTAAGTTTTCCGAACACGTACTAAGCGGAGTTAGCGGGCGCATTACATACAAACTCTACACTTTGATTATGTCCATAAAAGATTTCTCTTTAATAGTTATTAGGTTACGAAAAGTTGGTAATTCGATAAGTTTTTTTGGGTTCCGTATGCAGAGGGTGACAAAGGGACACTATTACTAAGCCTAAGCCGTCTGTGAACACACTTCTATCTCTATAGTAGGTGAATTTACTAAGTTTTGGAGTATGACCTGAGTGGTACATAACCATTTTTGTCGCGTCTCCTTTTGAAATATTGTTTGTGATTCGTATTTTATGTCACAAGGTAAATATTTTTTTGCTTTTACCTTAACTATGTTTTGGAAGAGTGAAATCTCTTAACACAGGTATTTTCTTACTTAAAAGGAATTCTCAAAATTACTAAACTGCTATTACTATTGATAAAGAAATGAATATTTTTGTATTGTGTCTGACATTTGCATAGACCAAAGATTGTTAATTTTATAATAAGACCTTTTCTAAAAAGGGAAAGTCCCTTTTTACCTCTCTATTCTAGTAGATACTTTTCTATTCTACCATATACAACAGTAAATATAAATAAATCATTTATTTCAGACAAATAAGAACAGTTTTAGATCTTATTTGACTTATTCTACGGTCCAAAGTAATATATATAACTTAAAGCTAACATACATACTCATAAAATATAAAAACTTAACTAATAACACTAAATTATTATCGCGGCAAGGACTAATCAACCCCCGTGCTTGGCTTACTGGTATCACCCACAAAGCTGGATTTTGCTTTTACGTCATGTACGAGTATTAATGCCATTTAAATTTGACGAAGACAAAATTATAGCGCCCTTTTAGTCTGGTCGAATATTTTTATTAAAGAAAACGCATAAATAGTAAGAGCCAACATAGAAGAAGACAAACCTATGGAATATTGTGTAGTTATAACCATTACCACTTTGTAGCAATGACCAGAAACCGTGAAAAAGGAACCCTGTGAAAGTTTGACTCAAGCTTGGCTAGTTTTTTATTAGTAGATAAGTTTTCAGATATCGTTATGAATTTTGGATGGGCTTACAGACGAATTATAAAGAAAATATGTCTAAAGTTTTGATAAAAGTTTTTGTTTCATGAGATATAAGTTTTCGGTCTTAAATGCCAGACTGTCAGTTCATATTTGAGTTTCATATCTGAATTCTAAGTTTTAAATTTCATTTTTATTGGAATTGTGTTAGACTTGAGCTAAGACATAAATGTGAGTGATGGATATGCAAGCAAGCAAGTATTAACTCCCTATGCATTTTTACTGTCCTGGTACTTTGAGTGAGATAAACGTTGTTCAATATGATCCGTGTGGAATTAAAATAATATTGCTAGGTACCTTAATCTCCTATGCATTTCTAATTTCCTGGTACTTTGCGTGAGATAGTTAAAACATACTGCGGAAACAATGGTAATCAAGATTACTTGCACGATAAGTGTGCGGTCGACAGTACTTTAGCTACTTTTCTGTTAGAAATCTCAAAATGGGACCAATCAAGAACGTTTTTAGCATAAAATATCAGTTTCTTGACTCGTCCCACTCGGCCGAATCCAGTGGGACGAGTTGAGAACAACTCGATAATTTTGGAAGTAAGAGAGTCTCAGGTTGGCAGGTTTTACTAATTAAGGTGAATAGATTTACAATGTGCAAAAGATTTTTTTAATGGTTTACCATTTGTGACTTTTTTCACTAGTTTTTATTCCTTGTAGAACTAAGAAAAAAATATACAAATTTAGGTGGATCATCAAATTTACCAATTTCGGTTTGAAGCAGAAAAAAATTGGCGGTAATACTTTTTCCGACAAAATCTTTCAAAGGAGGCTTTTACTCATACATGTGAATAACCCGAAAAAAGAGGGCTATTTTCGGGTTATTCACAAACTGCTGTCAGTTTGTACAGTAATATGTAATAACTATTAAAAAAGGGGAACCACTCACTGGAATACCAACCCTAAAAGCTTATTTGAAAGTAGGCGTCAATATACTTACTTCTTAAGGGAGTGCCATAGCGGGACAGGGCATAGCAACGCAAGCCCAAAAATTAAGTTTTTCATTCATTAATTCATTAAGACATTTTTTTGCAAAAATAAGCCGAAGGTTCCCTTAATATATTATTTAATACGGAGATGACATATCCTATGCCTATCATTTTCACGCCCCCTTAGGAGCCCTTAATAAGTGCTATGTATCTGGAGCTGTGCAGGACACCTTGCATTGAGACAAGACGACAGGTGGAGTAAGGCGCTAACTGGATGGCGTTCAAGATGGATACAGCGTCGGACGTCCACCGACGAGATGGACGGATGTTATTACTAACGTCGCGGGGCGAACCTGGATGAGATTGGCGCAGGACCGTGTGGAGGCACAAGAGTTTGGAGGCCTATTCCCAGCAGCGGGTGAAGTAGATTTGCGGATGATGATGATGATGATCTTATAAAAAAAACTTAATCTAGGTACTTACATAGCACATTGATGGTGTGAGAAGACACCACGTTCTCTGTCAGTTGCTGGTTGATGCCGTAGCAGAGGACCGCGAAGGAGGTCTTCGCAGGTTCGACGGTCACTGTGATGTTGGATGTGGTTACCCAACCGCCTGTGGACAGAATACTCAATTACAATAACAGGGCATAGATTATTTTAATTGGTTATTCATTTCACCATTACCGAAAAAAGCTTGAAGATAGAGAAAATAAACAAACCATTAAGTACCGAAAAAATATATTAATATTTTTAAATTAATAAGGAAAAAACAGAAGCTGAAGACAGGGCGCTATGGCGCTTGGCGGCATTAGGGGAGGCCTATGTCCAGCAGTGGACTGATATAGGCTGATGATGTGATGTGATGTGAAGGAAAAAAACCCGAAAATAAATCTGAACTCAGTTTCGGGTGATAAAAACAAAAATACTTTGTTATGTCCTTACCTTCAGGAGAAATGCTAGTCCGATTGCTGGCCTCCTTATAATGCTTCCCGTCGACTGACCACTTGATCTCCGCGGCAGGGTTGGAAGGCGCGGTGCTGCAGGCGAGCGGCACTGGATCCCCGACCCTGGCTTCTGAAGGTCCAGAGATCGTGACGTGGGAAGGGGCGACTGGAAGAAAATGGAATTGTTAGCATTTTGGAAGAATTAACGTTCTTTAGTTGGAACGGATATAGCATTTATATAGTAATTAATTCGAAACTGGACTGGAAAATGGGCGTCCATAAGTGATTTTGGTTTTTTCAACCCATCGAATATCATGACATCTCACCAAGGGGATGGGGGCGCTCTTCTTTTGTCATGAGATTATGCTGGACGCCCCAAAACTTTTCTCGCACTTTCTTTACGGTAGTTAGTAAATAGGTTTCAAGTGTTGACCTTGTAAGTAGGTACTTTCTTCCGTTTGTGCAATAACCATGTTATACGTAATAAGTTCAATGTTAAATAAATAAAATAAATAAATAAGTAATGCTGGACAATTCACACAGCATTATCTAGCCCCAAGTTAAGCAGAGCTTGTGTTATGGGTACTAGTTAACTGATATACAATACATTACAAAGATAAATATTTTTTATTATACATATTTAACGACCAGAACACCCAGAATAAATACCTGGAGATCGTACAAATATTTATCCCAAGGCGGAATCGAACCCGCAACCTCTTGCGTCGCAGGCGGACCTTCGCCCATCGCGCCACAGAAGTCGGTATTATGTATTATATTATTTTAACTTGTTCTACAAATATTTTTCTGTTAACAGACATTTTACCAACATAAAGTTATGTTTATTATTATTTGCGTATGAATTTTCATTATAAGCCTTCACATTTACAACCCACTTGAGTCGAGATAAATTTTCAATGACGCACTAAAATTGTTTGCCTCTGATAATAATTTTCGTGATTTGAAAAGCTTTTGATGTTGTACGAGGTATTACTGAATATTCTAGTCTAGGGTTTAATTTTCTATTTTATTATTAAAATATGGGGTGAAGTTCGTTATCATTCAAGGATTTAGTTTAATTTGAGTTCGTCTATGAATCCAATTAGTTTAAGGTGGGGTCGAACCTCTAAGCTCCCATACAAACGTACTTTCCGATTCATTTGGAAACTACAAAAAAAACAATTGCAAAAAGTGTGTTCCAAAAAAGCATTAAAACACCATATATATGAATAAAACCGGTAAAGTGCGAGTCGGACTCCCGCACGAAGGGTTTCGTACCATTATCTATAAAAACGGCAAAAAAATCACGTTTGTTGTATGGGAGCCCCCTTAAACATTTATTTTATTCTGTTTTTTAGTATTTGTTGTTATAGCGGCAACAGAAATAAATCATCTGTGAAAATTTCAACCGTCTAACTATCACGGTTCATGAGATAGATACAGCCTGGTGACAGACGGACAGCGAAGTCTTAGTAATAGGGTCCCGTTACCCGTTTACCCTTTGGGTACGGAACCCTAAAAAAGGATAACGGTACTATGCTGTACACTTGAGTGGTGACTAATTTAGGTGGATATAATGATTAACTATGCACTTAGGCACTTAGGCTAGGCCTGTTTCGCGGGGTATCAAATACATAGTCTGTTTTCCATGATAATCAGGAAAAGATAGTACACTAACAAATATGACAGAAAACAGAAACGATAACTAAAGAAACAAAGTAGGTAAGAGCTGCAATGGATATACGAACTAAAAACCTACTAAAAAGTAAAAAATAATAATAATGGAAGCTACCGATTAAAATTTGTGTTAGAAGTAGATAGGTACTCACCAATTTTTTGTTATTTTGTTTTGTTTGATACATCCCATTGCTGTCAACTAAACCCTGTATTGGAACGAAACTTCGCATACGTAATCGGATAAGTAATAGCTATGTTTGTATTGTTTAATTTTTCATATCAAATTAGAGCCAAAGTAATAAAATGGATAAAATGAATTTTCGCTCACACTTAATGATGATTATGTAGTTTAAAAAACTAAAACGATACAAACATCGCTATTTCTTATTCGGCTATGTCTACAAAATATCATTACAATCGGGGACGTTGAATAATAAATTATGGAAGTTGAAATTATATTTTTTATTTAGAATTTATAAAAAATGATTTTTCTATATAATTTATTGTAATATGATTATTTAAGCGGCTATAACTAAAAGTGCTCAAGTTCCTTTTAGTTCATGACTGCCTGCAGAAATCGAAAAGTACGTTTGTATGGGAACTTAGAGGTTCAGTCCCACCTTAAGTCGCCGCGACGTGCGACTTGCGGAGAGGTGAGCGGGTCGTGACATAGCGACGTCAGACGCAAGACGCGCCGCAAGACGCATAGCCCGATGTCGTGGACTTGGCCTGATGATTTTGTTGACAAATATGTCTTCTTACAATCCGATTATGTATGCAAAATTTCATTCAAATCGGGGTCGTCGTTTCCAAATGAATCGGAAAGTACGTTTGTATGGGTTTAGAGGTTCGCACCTACCTTAAGTTTCAGTATTCAGTATTTTATTTATTGCATTCATACAGTCATCAGGTCTTAGTAATTAGGTGAGTGTTCATTAAATGTTCACAGTATGTACCCATTTAGGGTGTTGCAATGGAAGACAGGCCAGGTTTCATGCCTTTCTACTTAAATGATTAACTTAGGTACTTATTATTAATGCATTTATATAATTTCTTTTGTGTATCTATCTATCTAGGAGTAGGTACATATTGCGTAGTATAAATGTATTTTTGCATGAGATTTTTCTGCCATACAACAAAGGGTACATTAATATAACAACAAAAACAAAAAAATGTTATATTAGAAAACATGACGCAGGCTCTACTAAAGAGAACATACCAGAGAAAGGGGTTGGGAAACTCATGTCCATTAGTGGACTTATGCGTAATTTGGGGGCGCTGATGAGTAATTTGGGGGAGGCCTTTGCCCAGCAATGGGACGAATTAAACTGACGAAATAACAAAAAAAAAATATAAAAATAGACAGGGCGCTATGGCGCTCATTAGGGCCTATGTCCAGCAGTAGACTGTTATAGGCTGATGATGATGATGATGAATAACAAAAAATAGGTGAGTACCTACTTCTAACACCAATTTAACTATTTTAAAAGACGTAGGTATGTTTTTTTTCTTAAATTGCCGCCCATCTTAAAACTTTTCTTGTTTCCTTTCTCACAATGAAAAACCAATTCATGTAAATTATTGTTTTGAGTATTTACACTAATATTTCTTTACCCATAAAATCTGAAGGATTTCCGTTTGTTTGAGGCAACCCCGAAAACGATCTGAAAACTTTCCGAGTTCCAAAGAGCATAGAAAATAAAATGGGCTTTACTAGAGACGATTCAATTAATAATTAAATTACTATACTACTATAAGATTAAAAAGCCGTCACATACTGGATGCGGCAAGCTGAAGATAGGGTGCTATTGTGGTCATTAGGGGAGGCCTATGTCCAGCTGTGGACTTATATAGGTTCCCGATGATGATGATGAATATTATATAGGCGAAAGTGTGTGCCTTTGTCCCTTTTTAAAAGCGAGTGTTAGCCCAAGTCATTGACATTTTCCAAATAACTGTTTGAAACCCAATAACTATCATGAAAGCCGTCCATTTCTCCACTAAATACAAATATTCCTGCCATGACTCGACAACAATATCACTGCAAAATTCACCACACGCTTGTGACGTACCAAAAACAAAACGTCATCGCGCGCGATTGTCATTTTCAGAACCTTTGTTTCGTACGTGCTTGTTAGTGGGCTGTGACTTTGTGTTCGACTCGGGTGTGCTGGGTTCGAATCCGTACAAAGGGACTTTTTGCGCATTTTATACGAGGTTAAAAGGTGCAATTTGCAGCATTTTTCGGCCTGTGTAGTATCTTTGTCCTACCAAAAACATAAATGTATTCGGTCAGATGTAGAGAACTTGGCCGTCTGTGAATGTACATGTTTTTGATAGATTTTCCATTGTATTTCTTTCCTATGAACTCGAAAAATAACAACTAACAGGCTTAAGGTTTCTTAGTCGCTTCTATACTTTACTCTACATACCGAAGTGACAGAAATCAAAAGTACCACTTTACTTCCATGTCAGCGTTTTATTTTGACAATTTGACCTTTTCTAAGTGTACATTTTTGTATTTATAGAAATAGAGAAATTTTGATTTTTGATTATGTTCGTAAATTTTTATGTGTCACAAAGATTTACTTTATCATTGTTTCGAAATCATTGAAATGTGCATTAAAAATCACTAACGAGTGCAATTTTCGACATCAAAATCGATTGAGCCTACAATATATACTTAAGTAGACGCGAGATTCACGCTTATAAAGGTAGACCGCTTGTGGTGAATATTTCACGCTTCTGTGTTCTACACCACAAGCGTGAAATATTCACAATTGCAAATCCATTCCAAACGTTTGTATTTCTATAGAAAATAATTACGAATTGCACGGTTCAACTCAAATATGAACTACGTTTAATTTCACATTAACGTAGATTTCACGTGAATGGAGAACTTACATAGTTGAATGTAGGTAAATTATCTATTTTAGGTGAGAATGCCTAAGTTTAAATTAATGGAAACTAGATTGCAATTCTGCACATGAATTATATAATTTGAATGTACGTTGTACGTACGTGTAACTCGTACGTAAGTTTCATCATCAGCCCATTCACTGTTCACTGCTGAAAATGCCTTCTTCAAACAAAGGGATTTACCATAATCATCACGAAAGCGGACTGGTGATCGCAGTAGGGGTGTTAAAAATAAACAAAAGGACGCTGGCCTTTCTCTGGTAGGTTCTCGTCGACTCTTACAACATCCACGGGCTTGATTGGAGGGTTTGATTATATTATTCATCTGGTATTCATCGCGTACCTTGTTTTTTAGTTCCCTTCGTTTGGACTAGATCAATCTACCTGACAAATGGTCAGTATGAAAATAACCCACTTCTTTGAAAGAGGTATCTTTAGTATATTCTAAGGTTATTAGGTAGATATGCAAAATTCAAATTACTTGTAAAGACAAATGTCACCTCAGTCTGCCTGTGACCATGGAAGCTGAAAAGCCTCCGAAACGTCAGGTTATAAACAAAATATAAAATATACGCGATCAATCCGATTAAAACAGTGTTTTATTAGAGGTATCTGTAACAACGGATTGTATAATTGTATGTGTTGATTATTCCCGTTTGATCCATTCGCTAGATCCATGATAGATAGATAGTTAGACTTTTTATTAGGTTCACACACAAGCAGCACAGGAAAAGTAACTTAGTAAAAGTAACAAAAAACAGTAGGTATTTTAGGTAGGTATCTAAACTAATTAGCAAGTACACACAATTATAAATTAAAACCCATGAACAGAGGATAATAGAAAATTAAAGTGATACATAGCATGATGGATCTATCAAGAACTTTATTTCCCATTAGATCCACTTTGGAAGGTGTGGATCTATCAAGAACGTTATTTCCCATTAGATCCACTTTGGAAGGTGTGGATCTGTCGAGAACTTTTTTCCCATTGTAGATCTATGATGACTCTATTGTGATTTAGATTTCTGATTTAGTAATATTTCTTTGTGCATCGATTCCGTCTCTATCGAAGCACCACCAAACTTTTGACCCACTCTTCGCCCTGGTATTCCTTTACGGCCTCCATGAACTTCTGTAAAATTAAAAACTTCCCCCTCGCCGTATAAATGTCAAATAAATTCCCAAGTTTGGGCGAAGTTCAAACTCGATTTTACGTTCAGCGAATACTCCGACGAAGAACCTTTAGGTGTTTTTCAGTATATTTTATTCTGTCAACTGGTGATTTTTGGGTGGACAGCGAATATTTTTAAGCATATTTATACACTAGCAGCGCTTTGCGGTTTCACCCGCGTAGTTCCCGTTCCAGTGGGAATTCCGAGATAAAAAGTAGCCTATGTTCTATTCCAGGCTATAATCTATCTCTGTGCCAAATTTCAACCAGATCCGTTCAGCCGTTCTGGCGTGATAAAGGAACAAACATCCATCCATCTAAACTGTCACGTTTATAATATTAGTGAGATATTAGTGTGATTAGTTTTTTCATAAAAGTTTGGATGTTTGTTACCGTGAAAAGGTACCACGACCAAAACACACAGTCGAAACTAATGAACGAATCGGGAATAACCTTAAACAACGCGTACGAATCCTCTGTCAGAAACAAGGATTATAAATCCGAAGGTTTGGATGTATGGATAGCACTTCACACAACAACTGAACCGATCGGAGTGAAATTTTGCATAGATATAGCATTAAGTCCAGAATTAAACACTAGCCATAAGCTAAGCAGAGCTTGTGTCACGGGTACTAGATCACTGATAGGTATACAAATATAATACAATACATAGATAGATATTTTTTATAATACATAGAAAACGATCAGAACACCCTGAACAAATCTGCAGATCATACAAACATTTGTCCCGAGATGGGAATCGAACCCGCAACCTGTCGCAAGCTGACCATCGCCCGCTGCGCCACATCGGTCGTTAATGAAGAAGTCCAGTTGATTATCTTGATGCTTCATTTGTCAAAATTACTTCGCGGGAATAATTATGTAAATATAAGCAAACTAGAGTATTTACACTTTAAACAATTGAGCTAACTGCAGACTGTTGCAAAGATTCTAAATAGGTTAAACAATGATAGCGTGTAGAGCAGAGACCATTTCTCCCGCCGAAAACATTTAATTTTCCAAGTTAAACCATGTTTAAAACAAACTGAAAGCAACTTTCAATCCATTAAACAGGTAAACCTTTTGAAAAATCTTTGAAAGTTTTCCACCGTTTCTATTTGAATAGTGCAGTAAAGGCCCGGACACATCGAAGTGTTTAGTACGGGTTGGACGCAATATCTTACAAATACTTTGATCGATTTCGATTCCTTCCTATTCATCGCCTTGTAGCGCCCCTACCGGATCGAGAGGAATTACTTATCGTAGTTTGACAAAGATCCAATCGTTTCTAACAAGCCCGATGATAGTTTTCGAATGGTTTTGAGTGATTTGTTGCACTTTGACATGACAGCGGCAGTCGCGTTTGCGGCATTGATGTTATAAGAGCAAATAGATAGAGCATTACCAACATAGTTTGGTCACCGAAATGCCTTTAATTGGTGCTGGAAAATTAGAACACACGGGAAAGCATTTCACTCGGTACTTTTGAACGAATATTGCAGCTAATGTAAGTATTTCCCTTGCGATCTATGAGCGTACCAAGTTTAACACAAACACGTCAACCATAGAGGTAAAACACGCTCACTCAACAACCATTTTGATTTCGAAGACAAAAACTAATCTATGTGTGAGTTGAAATGCGTATAACTGCAATGTTTTCACGCATACAAGTGCACAAATACGAATAGGAAAATGCGACGTATTTGGCGCATTTTTTTAGCTACACCTCGTTTGTGTGTCGAATGCAAAAGCTACTCAACAATGAAGGTTTCGAATAACCATTTTGGTAATAAAATTTGTCGTGAAACCACGAAGGAAATATCTTCTCTAAACAAAACACTATTCTACAGTAAAATAGGTTTACAGCGCTGTTAAATTTAAACTGTCAGTGTGTTCACAGCTTTACACCATTTTTCAAAGATGTCCAAACTTTAGCGCATCCGGATCTGGTTATTGAACGCTTAGTTAGATTGAGGAAGTTTGCCCGGTTCGTGCTATTGTACCTATCATCATAGATTTACGAGTGATACGGGCAGGTAGACCTGCCTGTATCAAATCCTAGGTATTTATTAACACATTCAATGTCCACCTTCTGCGCCGAACCCGAGAAGGGGCCCGCTAGAGCCTGGATGAGAAGTGAAGACGGATACGTCATTAATGGGCAATGAAAGCGTTAACGAAGAGAAAACTTGTATGAAAATCTGCAATAAATCGAGGTTTACCTAGAATATATAAATTGTTTTACTTTGACCGACGATTAATGAACGGTTAGTTGAATTGGGGAAGTTTGCCGGTTCGTGCTATAATGTACCCGTCATCACCATAGCTAAGTATACTGCTGAAGGAGGGTTGCGGGTTCAAGTCCCGCGAATTAGTTATTTTTGGGATTTAAATAAATTTCTTATACCTTGATTCGTCTAAACAACTTTATTAAGATCAAGTAAAACGTCGCAAAGCTTATCAGAATACCTGTTTTTATTTAGTTCGACTTTTCCAAATGTATTTTTCTAGGTAGGTGCTAGATAGAGATAATAAACGTAATAGGGACTCTAAAAAGTACCTACTTACTGATATTACTAACGCCTTTACCTTCGAAGTTTTATTTTCACATGTCCCGGGTACCGGGTAGTCGGTGACGGTTACCCGGAAACCGGGCCGTTTGAAAAGACACGAATCTCTTTGCAACAAAAAATGTTGAAGTCAATAAGCAAAAATGTCCAAAGTTAAAAATAAAAACAAACATACAGAATCATACTATTGATCGGCCCGTGATGACTAACCCTATCAACAAGGGCCCTGAAGGACCAGTAATTCAGGTTGGGGTTAAGGGACGAACTTAAGGGTTAAAAATTAAGGAAAAACTCTTTGAAAATAACGTTACATATTATAAACTAGGGACTTTGTTAACGAACTCTATATATACGCACGGCCACAGAGGAAGCCAGGCGGAAAACAGGACTGAAAAGCCTAATAGGGGCAGCAAACCTGTCCACATCCACAGAAAAGCTGAAACGAAGCTGTCAATCGCCAAGAGTCCTGCTCCGGTACTTCAAGGAGCTGGGCTGGTTAGGGCCTAGTTAGGCAGGGGGACAATGCACAATACACTCCCATGCGAGTTGTCAGTGCAGATCCCAGTTCCCCCACTTCGAATTAAAATTAGAATTAGAACTCTATATATTCCCGGCAAAATACAAAATTCAAAATCGTTCATTCGTGTGATGTTAAAAAATATCATTAGAAAATGTTTGATACTTCTTCACGTCAAAACTATTGGTCTGAAATTTACATACGTCACTAGCGCGGTCCCTGACAAAGTCATCAAAACTGACTCATATTATGGGCCCACAAGTGAACAACAAATTACCAGAATCTATCAAAGAGGTTGCAAACAATAGAATAAGAACCGCCTAAAGCGCTGACTTATCGAGCAAACTTTTTACAGCTATGAAGAGTTCATAAGCTGATGACATTTTTAATTTATTAATTATATTTAATGTTTAATTTTGTTAGTAGGTATTAATCCATCATCACCAGCCTATAGTAGTCCACTGAGAAACAACGCGTGCATAACCGATGGCAAAAACTAGTTTTTCAATAAAGTCATTAAAAAGATTTTTTTTAATTCTACCAGATTTTTATGAATTTTTCTACAAAGTTCTTAAAAAAAAGCTTGCCACTCACATCTTGCGCCTTTTGCAAACTCCGAGGCGCGTCACATTATTTATTTATCAACAAAGGTGAGTACGGAACCGCTGGGGGCCGCAAATACTTTTATGCACGGAACTCTAGAATTGTACGTACTTTTTGTTTGAGAATGAATTAGGTCAGGAGTTTCTGTAATTAAGTTTATTTCTAAGCAATTTCTGTGTAGGAGGCACTTGGCTGGATTTTAAATTGCTTATTATGAATATATACATAAGCTCATTAGGGGAGGCCTATGTCCAGCAGTGGACTGATATAGGCTGATGATGATGATGATGATGAAATAAGCATACCGTACGTATGCTTATTTTACGGTGAGATGACGACCTGCAGGCAGATGCTGGATGCGGCAAGCTGAAGACAGGGCGCTATGGCGCTCATTAGGGGAGGCCTATGTCCAGCAGTGGACTATAAGGATGATGATGATAAAGCTTATTTTACAGAGTAGATTAACTTGGTGATGTTTGGTTACAATAACCTCAACGAAAATATTACTCTGGAAATATTGAAAAACGGGGACACACTGTTTTTTAATGAGACGACCGATGTGGCGCGGTGGGCGAAGGTCTGCCTGCGACGCAGGAGGTTGCGGGTTCGATTCCCGCCTCGGGACAAATGTGTGTACGATCTGCAGACATTTGTTCAGGGTGTTCTGGTCGTTTTCTATGTATAATAAAAAATATCTATCTATGTATTGTATTATATTATGTATATCAGTTATCTAGTACCCATAACACAAGCTCTGCTTAGCTTGGGGCTAGATAATGCTGTGTGAATTGTCCAGCATTATTTATTTATTTATTTTTAATGAGATTTCTTCTTTGGGACACGAATTACAGGTCCAAAGTAAGAAAAGGCTAATGTAGACTTTTTTCCAACAGCAGCTGTAAACTTGTGAGCCAGGAAGTAATAAGACCCTGTTCCTGGTTTTTTATCTGTCTAAGAAAACATACGAGGCTCACTTCGCTCGCCACGCTATATGTAACTGACATATTGTGCTAGTACGGCGAGCAAAGCCAACAGCAGCAAAGTCTCGCACGCACAAGTCATTTCCCGTAACTCCACTACGGCTGCGTCCTTGATAGAGGCTTCCGTCAACGGGGACCGCTAGGTATTGGGACCGCGGTCCCAGTCGCCGGATAGATTTAAGTTTATTATTTTTCTTCCGGCAACTGGGACCACTCTCGAAACGATCGAAAAAATCTATTGTTCAAAGCAAATAAAGTATAGTCAAAGGAAAAAGTAGGTATAGAAAGTTATAATATAGAACAAAACTCTTTGATTGAAGACATGATACATCCGAATTGCATCTTGGTACTGCTGGTACTCTAGGGTTTTCAGGGGGCAGTAAGGTCTATCTCCACCTTCAGAGCATTTTTATACATGACATTCTTGGCCTAGCAGGAGTAACTCGCCATGTTGTCGAAGGAGTCCGCCTTGAAAGAGACGACGTTCTCGGATATTCTGCCGAGGACGTTAGACAACAACCGAGAATGTTCGAGATCGTGCTCTCTTTCATGGTGTTAGTAAAGAGGATTTGAAGACATTGGATCTCTACTTGAGTATTCCGTCACTGCTGTTGCATATACTAATGGTAGTTTGCTCAAGTCTTGTGAAAAACTCTTTGCTACTTTGTCAACTCTTAAAAGACCGATCAAGCAATGATGGCGGCAAACAAGACAAACATCGGTTATCGGTGAGGACCCTTTTAGAAGTGAGGAATTGGAAGCAGATTCTTTCTTGCTGGTCTTATGCTGGCGCCTCACATGGGCTTATGACTTGGTTCCAACGCTGGCTACGAATAGAATGGCCAATCATTGCCACCAAGATTGCGGCCTCATATTGGCTCCAATATAGTTGGGCAAAAACTCATGTCAAGTGCATTGGAAGGCTGGACGGTATCATTTATTCATAAAGTTTATTGCTAGCACTCACATCGGCAGAGCGCGTACTGATGCAACCAATGTGTGGATCGAGAAAAGACGTTGGACCCAAGTTGCCCCCCCGCCTACACACTTCACTCCCCTCGCCTTTGAACTTGTCCAAAAAACCGACACAAGTCGGGTTGGCATTGGCTATTGGACACAATGTTCCGTTTTTATCCAATAATGTTCCAAGATCGATCCTCACATTGGTGTGTTGGATCCAACAGTATAACTTGGAGCCAACATAGCCCATGTGAGGCGCCTGCATTATAAAGACGTCTTGATGGACAACTACTGTGGATCTTTCTTGTGTAGGTACTATCTAAGTTACTCACATAAGACAGTTAGGTCTATCTCCGCCTTCAGTGTGTTACTGATCATGACGTTTTTGGCCTCGCAGGAGTACCGCGCCTTGTTGTCGGAGGAGTCTGCCTTGAACGAGAGGACGTTCTCGGACATTCTGCCGCTGGTTCTGAAACAAGAGAAAAAACATATGAATATTTATCGACACAAAAGCGAGTCCATCGTTAAAAATAATATAACGCTAGAAACAATTCACATTACATAGATATTTTCTATTATACATAGAAAATACCCAGAAACTACAAAATGGCGTCATATATCGCCCACTTAAAATGATTATGATTATCATAACAATACAAAACATTGAATGTATTTGATTGTATTACTGGAATGATACTAGTTTCCTTTTAACACTTTAATTGCCCGTGAGGTATTGCACACTCTCTTCTCCTGGGCAGTAAATGAGTTAATAATAACCTATTTGAAGTTTATATACCTTTTGGTGTCGTTGTTTGTATATTCTATGTACATCTCTCATGAAGTGTAAATTCAATTGTATTCGAAATAACAACTTAAAGATATGAGAAATTAAAATTAGGTATTATATACGAAAACTTTTTAGTAATATTCCCAAAAATTTTCGATTTCGGCAGGATTCGAACCCGCGCCTCACTAGAAGGTGTACTGAAGTACAGGTGTGCTCTAACCAACTAAGCAACGAGATCGACACGTGCCTTGTCGAAAATATATGGGAACTCTTACGACTTAAGCGTCGTTTTTAGAAACTAAAAAGTTTTCGTAGAAGATTTAACCCAGTGCGAGTAACGCACTATAAAGCAAAAAGCTAGGTATTATATAGTTTGTTTGTATTTATTTTTCTGTATTTTGATATTATAGGTACCTACCTATTTTTATGTCATAGTAATTTGTAATATGGACTGTGTTGTCTGGAATAATAATAAATTAATTTATTCATTTATTCATAGCTTATTCATGGCTCATTCTTTACCTCCACCAACATTTATGATCAAGCTATAATCACGATTCTGTGTCACATTAAATTTTCACCGGAAAATCGTCACAATTGAAACGGAAAAGAGTTATAAATTGCTCAACTAAATTAATTGAAAACAAATTTAAATAAACTAATTAATATTAAACGGTTGACATTAAACCAGCGATTATATTAATGGCTAAAGATAGCATCAAATACAATCCATTTAATTTATCACATTTCATTAAAAAGCCAATGAGGTTTAACAGGTTCAATTTAAATAATGCTATTGAATGAGAGATGAAAAGTAACTTAAAAATTGCTAAAAACACACGAATAAACATCAAATAAAGACTTAAGATCGGATCGGGTTGAAATTAAGCATAGATGGATACTCCTTATATTATATATATTTTACTATGCACTTTTGTTGTCTATTATAATAATAATAAAACATTTATTTCAGGCAACGTTAGTCTAGTACAGGATGTAAAATACTTTAAAACTACGGCCCATATAAAATATATACCTTATTCTAACATACATAAAATATATACCTATTTACTACCACATATATTTATATACAACAAGTGTTTGTTGATCACCTCACAAAACAAGTTGTATTTAATTAAACATAGTATAGACATAAACATAGTGGTCATAGACGTAGAATAACACATAGGCTACTTTTTATCCCATAAATCAGTTCCCGCGGGATAGAAATAACCTTTGAGGGGCGAACCTAACGGGCATGGTTGTCAAACTAGGCCTGGCCTATATTCCTCAGAAAAAACTTCAACTTCTTACTTTTGGCTCGCTGTCTCTCACTCACGGGATCCCAAACAATGCTAAAAAACTCGAATTACATAAAAATCAACATTTTTATTTTGGATCCTTGAATGTGAAAATACGATTGAGAAAAAAAAATATGATAAAAAAAAACATGAAAGTGATCACAAACACATAATTACGTCAAGATCTCAGGAACTCCGCGGTCTATTCAAATGACTTATGTTTTGATTAGTATGTTATTACTGATTATTTGGTTTCTTGAACCAGTTTCTTTATTATTTGCGTAGTTTTCTTGTAGTCTTGTAGACAATAACTTGATTCTTGCGCTTACGCCGCCGTTCTAAATACGTATGCTTTGGCCCGCTCCTGTGAACGCGAAATCCTATTCCTATCCTTGTCACAAAATGGCGCGCTTTGCGCTCTCTTAAACACTTCCATAGGAACAACGCGGACGAAGCCGTAGCAGTAACTAGTTTCGTACATGATTAAATTTTATTTGGAAAAAAAACCGACATTGCCACATTAACTGAATTTCGGTATATTCGATGATTTTTTTGTCTTAATTTCTTGTAAAAACGAAGCGCAGTTTTGAGATTTCCAGTATAAATTAAACCAAAACAATTTGTATAATGGAATGTCAAAAGCGACACATCTATCTGTATCTAACACAAAAATCATAACTACAAAATCCCATTTTCCAAGCCGTCGCGCGACCTAATCTAGAATGATCTCTCGTCTAAAAAAACAAAATGCTATTGCCCATAACAGAGAATGCTTCACATAGTCTCAATCTATAAGATCTATCCAATAGGACCCCGTGAGAAAGCTACCCGAGCGTGTATTAGGGATGGGAAAGGTTTGCCGAAACTGAAAAAAGTTTGTATACTTGACCGAAGACAGGAACATTATGCTATTGTGTATTAGGTGGGGTGATTACCTTAGGTGTAGGTGTAGGAGAATATATTTACCGTTAGAAAAAAGTGGGGTAAAGTAAACCACAGAAATTAATAAGTACCTACCTAAATAAGTAAATGTTAAGTAGGTATACTAGCTACAAAGAAACAATTATTTACAAATGGCGAACTAATGGCAGTATGTGCAAAGTATCCAAAGCAGATATAATGTAAGTACAATATCTAAACATTATCGACTCAAGCGTTTTGTATCGTTAAAAGTAACCAGACATTTTTTAAATGAATGTTGACTCGCATCCTTTAACATAATCGATAGCCGAGCTTTAAAAATTCGGCTTAAATCCCAACTCTAGTCGGTCCGCAGCCATGAATGTATTAGTACCCAGGCTACTCTACCGTGAAAGGTTTTGGCATAATGAGGGTATTTTCAATTTAAACTCCTCTATCGCTATTATATAGAAATTGGAGTTACACTCTTTTGTGCTCATGTGGAAGATTTCGGAAATGTGCTCGAATATTGAAATTATTTTGTTGAATTTCGATTCCGAGATTTTATTTGTTTGTTGTTTTTACATATTGGTTATTTATCAAGCTTTATTTAGATGAGATTGATGATGATTTTGATTAGCTTTGAAATTTGGATTTTAGGGTACCGTGTCCAGTAAAATATCTGAAGTATCTCATATCCAACAACACCTGTACAACCTGTTTGCTAAAAAATTTAGTACTATAATAAATGTGGCTAAGCAACTCAGTGTACTCATATCCTGGCCCTGACACAAGACTTCTCCAGGCATATCGGTTCTGAGCTGTCTCTCGCCATCTATGTATTGGCGTCGAGTTCTCGGAGATCGGCTTCAACTTCGACGATAATATAATTATAATTATATCAAAGACAATATCAAAATTCTTATTTTATTTTCATGGAATAGGTACAATATTATCACGTAGGTATCGTTTTACTGTCAGATATCTAGGTACGAGACATCATATTGCGTATAATAATTCAACTCTTATTGAGATGGATCATTCCACGACTTTAAGTTAAAATGGCAGGATTTAAAAATCAAAAGCATTGAAATTCTGAATCCCCAACTTTGTATAGCAAATATTATTTTTACCACAAGCTTAATGTTCCTTTTTAAAAGCAAAACAATACTTCGTTTTTCATAAAACAACTCCCAAGTCATGCTTCGTCCATTTTTCCCCAACCGCTAAACCTCTTCAAGAATTTAAAGCAATAAAGTAGTCAAGTGCTAGTTTGTATTCAGCATACAGTGTTCCGTACAATATTATAGGCATAAATGTCCGGGACTTTGTGGGGTGATTCTGCGGGAATTTTCTAAAAACGATGTGTTGCCGAGTATGCGGTTTTTTTTGACAAATGATAAAGCATCATTTTGAACACGGGTTTTTTGGTGTCGTTATTTTTTCTATTTATTGTTTTCATACCCAATAAAATTCTTTGTCCATTTGAATAAAGAAGGATACAGTATTTATTTACCTTGATGAATAAATATCAATAAAAATAATTGCAGCTATACGGAACCCAAAATAACATAATACCCACTCAAGCTGAAAATAAAAATCCTTACCCCATAAATATTGCAAGCTTTCACAAAGTTTCTCAATGTTCTAAGATGAATAATTTCAAGTCTGAAATCCTTTGAGGATGTTTAAATTTTAAAGTATAATGCGTCTTAAATGCTGAAATTCTCAGTTACACAAGTTTGCCGTCCGGGCGCCGACCATTCGGGTACCTTTGGTAGCACCTTTCGGAGGTCATTTTTAAATGATGAATGAATTTTAAGCTTCTTGATATTTTATTGCAGAACTTTGTGATTTTAACCTTTTTGTTAACTAAACTGTGATGACAATTTAAACTTTGATTTAACTTTTGGAAGGATAAACCTTTAGCTCTTCGGGTTAAATTATTTTACGAGGGGTGAAATACTGAACGTGTTCATAAAAAAAATCGGCTCTTTTACTTTAAGTTTGTATTAGTAGTGGTGTTCGTTTAGTTGTAGTAGGTAGTTAACAATTTTTAACGGACGAAACGATAAACAATAGATCAAGTATCAAAACTCAAACTCGATAACTTAAGGCTTTTTGCTTTTCAGGCTTACAACATAAGCACTTCAAGTCAAACTTTATATCTATAGGCAGCTTTATAAATAGTAGAAAAATCAAACTTTATATCTATAGGCAGCTTTATAAATAGTAGAAAAATCAAACTTTATATCTATAGGCAGCTTTATAAATAGTAGAAAAATCAAACTTTATGTCTATAGGCAGCTTTATAAACAGTAGAAAAATCAAACTTTATATCTATAGGCAGCTTTATAAATAGTAGAAAAATCAAACTTTATATCTATAGGCAGCTTTATAAATAGTAGAAAAATCAAACTTTATGTCTATAGGCAGCTTTATAAACAGTAGAAAAATCAAACTTTATATCTATAGGCAGCTTTATAAATAGTAGAAAAATCAAACTTTATAGGCAGCTTTATAAATACTACGAAAAATGATCTCCAGGTTGTCCAATAAAAAAAAATTCCTAGGGACTTAATTAGGTTGGTTTTTGGTTGAAAAAAACCTAATTATTGCTTGCTGAATTATGTTCTTGACTATGAGTATACTTTTGCACACAAAAGCGAAAAATTTAAGATAAAAGTACAACGTTTGACCAGTCGCCTTTTAATTCTCTAGCACTTCAATCATCATCATCAGCCTATGTTAGTCCACTGCTGGACATATGCCTATAAGAGCGCTATAGCGCCATCTCACTAATATTATAAACGTGAAAGTTTAGATGGATGGATGGATGGATAGATAGATAGATGGATGGATGTTTGTTCCTTTATCACGCCAGAACGGCAAAACGGATCTGGATGAAATTTGGCACAGAGATAGATTATAGTCTGGAATAGGACATAGGCTACTTTTTATCCCGAAATTCCTACGGGAACGGGAACTACGCGGGTGAAACCGCGAGGCGCTGCTAGTAACACATAAATAGTGAATGAAAAAAAAAAAAACTTTATACCTAGTGAAAGCGAATGGATACCTCTGGTAGTGTATTCTTTTCACGCTAAACTTACTACTCCAAGACTTTTTTGTTTCACCCCGTCACCGCAACCCAGTTTCCCATCTGTACACCCGTGGGAGTTTCAAACCACAATCGTAGATGATAGAAACGGATTCTATAAAAACAGAAGTCTTCTGAATTGAATAAGCATCGAATTATCTAATGAAATAGGGTGTAGGTTATACGCGTGGCGATATAAATAATAAATAGACCAGCTGATGAGTGATAACCATCGCTTTTAATAATTGCTGTTGGGAGTTCGATTCCCATCGCAGGACAACATGTTTGAGTAGTTGTAGTCTTAAGCTTCGGTCACACGCCACGGCGAAGCGGGAGCGTGTCTGCCGCGCGGTTGACGCTGCAATGACGATTCAATGGCACCATGCACACCTACGCCACCGAGACGCGAGAACTTTTTAAGGTAAAAGTTTGGCGTTGCTGACGCACCCGCTTCACGTCCCGCGTGTTTGACGCGTAGGTTTGGCTGAAGCTTTAAGCTTATCAGAGCTGAAGTACAAATACTAGACCCGGGACAAACATTTGCAGATCATACAAACTAGTTTGAAACGCCTGCAATCGCCTATGGTACCGTTCACCCATCACAACTAGACGACTAATTCTGTACCTTGGGCGCTATCCATTGAGTAAACGTCTATTCGTGAAGATAACTTATTGAGGCCTATTTTAATAGATTGAAGTACGAAAATTCGTACTACGTTACGTTCGATCGGTACTCTAATCGAAAGACCGAAAATTCGGAACGATCTTAGTAATTCACGCCGTAGCTTATGGGCTGCCTTTTCACGTTTAGATTATACGATTCACTTAATTTGGTGGTTTTTTTTATTAATAATGTATTTTTAGTTAGATTTATGCATAAGCTCAGTCGTTAAAAAGTAATCGGCGGCACGAAAACGAGCCGAAATTATATGCTTTACCAACGCGCATCTATGCGTTTTGCGCGAGATAAATGATATACATAATAAAATACATAGATAGATATTTTTTATTATACATAGAAAACGATCAGAACACCCTGGACAAATGTCTGTAGATCGTACACACATTTGTCCCGAGGCGGGAATCGAACTTGCAACCTCCTGCGTCGCAGGCAAACCTTCGCCCACTGCGCCACAGTGGTCGTCGAAAAGAACTGGAATAGGAGTCCAGTTTTTACATTTCGTGAAACATATTATTTAGGGTTCCCATTGCGCAACGGAAGTCAGAAGTGTGACCCTTTTTCGAACGAAATTACCAACACCAATCTTGGAGCGCTCCCACGGTCTGAGGCACTGAGCGTGACGTCTTAATAAATTTGCATTTTAATGATACTTCCCGAACGAATCCAGGGATTTTTATGTGGACCTCATTAATATGATTTAGTTTAAATGAATGAAGCCATTAGATTGTCTTTGGAAATAATTTATTTGTGTTTTAGCTTGTAAATAGGTTTGGAAGAACGTGACTTGTTAAACACCGAGTTATCAACAGGGCGATTCAGATAAATCGTTAGTGTTACTAGGATCATACTGTTTTCGCCGCACACTGGTTGTATTTTAAAAACGACTAAAAATAAAAGAAACGAGCGGCCAAATAATACCTGACAATAATAAATGAAATAAGTTCCCAAAAAATTTCGATTTCGGCGGGCTCGAACCCGCGCCCCACCCTTCTTGATTCCCGCCGAAATCGAAATTTTTATGATATACTAGCAGCGTCTCGCGGTTTCACCCGCGTAGTTCCCGTTCCCGTCGGAATTTCGGGATAAAAAGTAGCCTATGTCCTATTCCAGACTATAATCTATCTCTGTGCCAAATTTCATTCAGATCCGTTCAGCCGTTCTGGCGTGATAAAGGAACAAACATCCATCCATCTATCTATCCATCCATCCATCCATCCATCCATCTAAACTTTCACGTTTATAATATTAGTGAGATTTCATTTCTTAGAGATACCCAAAGTGCGGGTAAGCACTATAACAAAAAACCTAACAATGATAAACTCACGAATTAATAAAGGTACGATAAATGACGCCATTTTGTGAAAAGGATAGGCATAGGGTTTTGCATTTATAGGAGCGGGACAGAGGAGAGCGGCGTAAGCGCAGAAATCAATTTTTTTCTGATTATCTATTCAATAGGACATATATTTTCAAAAAGGTGCTAGAGGTGCTTACCGTTCAGGTAATTAGAAACACAATCTCACTCAGTACGCACCCGCAAAGTGGCCATATGAACACCTTTTTGAGGTCACATTGAGGCCTCTGAGAATGGCGAATCTTAAGAGCAATTAAATGCAGTTGTGGTTTCTGTGAAACTTTGCATCGGGTGCAGTGAGGCGTGAGCGAGGCGGTAAGCGGGATAAGGGTGTGTTTATGGTGGTATTGAGAGCGGGAACTTGTTTTTGACGGAATGGAACTTCTATAAGATTGCGCGACTCTTCGACTTAAGCAAGCTTATTTTCCGTATTCGAGCATTTTTTTTTTGAGTGAACGCGAAAATAACCTGTTGTTATATCTACTAAATTATATGTATAAATTTTAGGTATTTATTAAACAAGAAAATTGATACGGATCAGTTGAGCTACCTGTAGATTTTGAACAGTCTGCAGTTAGCTCAATTATTTCAATTGTAAATACTAGTTTTAATTTAATACTATTATTAGATTGTAATTTTCCATATTATTAACATTAATATTTACAATTTGGTCCGATCGCACATGTTTATTAATACAGTTTTTATTAATTATTTTCTCTTACGGGTTTGGAACTCGCTCCCTGCTGCTGTTTTTCCGGTCAATTACAACCTGGGTCTCTTCAAGACATGAGCGAATAGGTATCTTCTAGACCTTCGTGATACATCGTCGGCCACATCTTCACCTTTCATCAGGTGAGATTGTGCTCAAACAAAGGCCTATTAACTATAAAAAAAACTTACTACTACAACTGAATTGATCAGCCGCTCACCGCTCAGTGTATCACCTCATTCCTACCTTTACCCAAGTAACCATTCAAGTGATGCCAGTGCAATTGGTTTTACTTTGAGCAACGATGCGGTTAGTCTGTGGTTATTCCTAACTGGGATTCAATATATACCTCTTGTAGTTTGCAAGTGCTGTGGTTTTGCTTTGCAAGGACTACGGGTAACCACTGTTATTTGAAGACAGACGCTAAAAGGACTGAGGCGTGGTTTAAAAAAAGCTGGACAATCCACACAGCATTATCTAGCCCCAAGCTAAGCAGAGCTTGTGTTATGGGTACTAGATAACTGATATTATACATAATACATTACAATACATAGATCGTTTTATTATATAATAGAGAACGATGTGGATATCGAAGATTGAGATTAAGATGTTTTTATGATATTTTTTATGAAAATAACAACTATGAACAGTAGTTAAGCTACCTGTAGATTGTTTGCAATAGTCTGCAGTTAGCTCAATTATTTCAATTGTAAATACTAGTTTTAATTTAATTCTATTATTTGATTGGAATTTCCTTTTTTTATAAAGACTATGAACCAAGGAATATTTTTTTCATACAAATTTCAGAAATTTACTCCCTCAAAGGGTAGTTTTTTTTGTAAATAAAAAAATACGTTATTCATAATTTACTTAGTAGTTTATTAATACTGAGTTTTGAGTTAATCAATCCAAGAAACAATAATCTTTCATATAAACTTTACCACCCCTCGTAGGTAAATTTTTGACAATAAGATTAGCCTACGTGTTATTCTAGAACCTAAATTATCTATGTATATAATTATGGTTACCTTGTTTACCTTTCATCTGGAGATACGTGGCAACCAACATTTACGCAAACTTACGCATTTATAATACTGTAAGGATAGGATAGGATAGAACACACCCAGAACACCCGGACATTGCAGTTCGTACAATTATTTGGCCCGAGGCGAGATTCGACCCTTTTCATGACTTCATCTTTCATCAACCTATTAAAAAAGAAAAAAAATAGCTTAGTAAATAGCTGATCACGTAATCGAAAACGCTCTGCGTTTGGTTGCATCGATGGTGACGTCACACGTATCACAGATACGTGCGACGCACATATTAGTCATAGATCAGTGCGTGATGTTATTCTTGTTACGGTGCGGTGTGACGTCATCGAGTCATGACCGAGATTATCGTTTTGGTGCGCCATTATTTTATTCAAACTTAAAAATTTATTTTTATAATTAATACGACTGGCCTTTAAGAAATATTAATTACTTACACTTTGCATTATTTGTATCAGACAAAACGTTAGAATTATTTCCCAGTAGTAGTCACGTAGCCGTCTAGCATTATTATTATAATTTCATGCGTCGCAATGCTATTCTTTTATTCACGTGAATTTTAGTACCAAGAACTCACTAGATATGTCCAGTAAAATAAATCCTATACTCGCTACATTTAAAATTTCTATATCTATAGAATTATTTAAAAAATATTATCAAAGAGACAACAAAGGTTGTGGATTAAACATGATATCCCTGTGAATCAAAGGGACGAATTATAAAGACCCCAAATAACGTTTGAAAACCGAAAATTCTTTTAAAAACCCGCTTTTGTACTAATGGCTCAAAGTAAAAGCGCAAAAGTTAATTCAAAGCCACAAAACAGGGCCAATGGAGTTTTCATGATAGCGGTGACCGTTATTTTAGGGTCGAGATTCAATAAAAAAATGAACGCCGGAACCTTGAGAGCCGTAACACCTTTCCAATTCCGAAAGAAATAATTATTTATAAGTAAGAATACATAAAAAGTGTGGAGAGTACACCTATGCTTGCAAAAAAGTTGCTATAAAATAATACTCCCGCGCACATCCCTTGAGCATGTCCGCCCGGGACCGAAATTCGGTTAAAAGGACATATTATTGTCATTGAGAGCTTAAGATTGAAAACACCACCATATTTGGTTTCTACCACGTGAGCAAAATGGTCTATACTCTATCTGATAGAAATTAAATATAGTTACTTCGTCCGCACGTTAATTTTCTTTGACTGAATGAAATATTGCAATACTTAAGACTGTTTCTTATTTTTTTAAATTATGCGAATTACCCGAGCTTCCATATTTATCGAGCGGACTGATTACGTGTAAATCAATATTGCATTCTTTCCTTGGCTTAGAAGGAAAATAAACTCGTGGACGGCGGCGTCCATCCTTACATAATTATGCTGATAGCAACGTCAATTTTGATCATGACAGACCAAAAATAACATAAATAAGCTATTTTTATCCTCAAAAAACGTGTGGCAGTAGCTATACAGGGTGCGGCAAATTTTTGGCCCCATAAGGGTAGCTACCGTTTCTTTTGTAGTTAGAAGGTTTTGTTCTTAGGAACCTTCTATTTTAATTTTAATTTTAATTTTTTTTTTTTTCATGCCGTGGTCATCCCGTGACCACGACAGTGTGTAAACCTGTCGAAACGTCGGGAAAATAAGGTAATTAAACGCGATAAATACCCGTTAAATAGTATTTATAAATACCTTCTATTTTATTTTGAAGAAATAAATAATGTCATTTTTAGTTTTTAGGGGCCAAAAATTTGCCCCAACTTGTATATGATTATTTTTTATTGTTTGTGTGGTTGTGTGGCTACGATTAATTTTCTTTTGAGCTGAATGTGTATGTGAACCATATAAACCATCTATCTACATATATGAATATGACGGCCGTGAAGACCCCAGGAAGATTCTGCGCTTCTGGACGGAGTTAGGCTGGCTGAGCTAGCAGAAAGAAGCCACGCACAATACACCAAGCCGAGTCTCAGTGCGGATAAAGAGTACACAAACGCAAACATGACGGCCGTAATATTACGGAAACCGGAGCCGATACATACAAGGTATTTCACGAACTCACGAAACAAAGGTTTTTGCAAATATAGACATTCAGTTAATTTGATTTGTTGTATGATTGAGTTTCGGAAACTTTTTCGGAACTTTCCGACTGATTGGAACTTTCCGGGCGCATTTTGAATAACGGTCCGTATCGATATTTTCCTTTGTTGTCAAATATTTAATGTTTTGATACAAATATTTTATTGATATTGACAATTGACAAAAAAATTATGTATTATATTATTGCCATACAGCGGAGCAATGCAAAATACATTAGTATTATTATAGATATAGTTCAGATGAAAATTACAATCAAATAATAGAATTAAAACTAGTATTTACAATTGAAACAATTGAGCTAACTGCAGACTGTGGCAAAAAATCTACAGGTAGCTCAACTGATCCATATCAATACCAGTCGGAAGCGTGCCCAAGAGGCTGTATGGCAATGCTGATGCGCTGCGTCAGATACTCACCAGCTCTCGGGTCACTCGTCGATTTAATCTTGAGAGATTCATAATCAAAATCAAAAATTCTTTATTTCCATAAATACAAAAATGTACATTTAGAAAAGGTCAATTACTTAAAATAAAACACTGACACGGAAATAAAGTGGTACTTTTGATTTCTGTCGCTTCGGTATGTAGACTAAAGTAAAGAAGCGACTAAGAAACCTTTAGGCTGTTAGTTGTTATTTTTCGAGTAGGAGCAAAACCCGTCCCAAGCATTTTTATCATCTAAATAGGATGATTCATCATCATCATCAGCCTATATCAGTCCACTGCTGGACATAGGCCTCCCCTAATGAGCGCCATAACGCCCTGTCTTGAGAGATTAGTAGATACTAATTACAATCCCAAAAGAGATCTACCCAAAGAGCTTTTCAATCACAGTTCAACGACCGAAATTACAGCTACAAAAATATCCTAAAACATAACCTCAAAACCTTCACTCAATAACCGTACATTCACGTATATCATACAAAATGGGTCCCAGTGGCTCAGTTACGTCGGCACCAATATCAACCCCCAATATCCCGTAGATGAAACAATATCTACGTTTTTCTCTGTCACTTTACCTTACTGGAGGCAACGATTTATAACCGACTTCGAAACATTGCATCGCCATACATTGCGTACATTATTGAAGTTGAAGGAATGCATCTCACTAATCTCACTAATATTATAAACGTGAAAGTTTAGATAATCTCACTAATATTATAAACGTGAAAGTTTAGATGGATGGATGGATAGATAGATGGATGTTTGTTCCTTTATCACGCCAGAACGGCAAAACGGATCTGGATGAAATTTGGCACAGAGATAGATTATAGTCTGGAATAGGACATAGGCTACTTTTTATCCCGAAATTCCTACGGGAACGGGAACTACGCGGGTGAAACCGCGAGGCGTTGCTAGTTTCAAATAATTTACGCATTGTATGACGAAGTGACGTAATTTTTCTCTATTCTACCCTAGACAACAATCCCCGTACTAGGGGGGCTGGAGGCAACGAATAATAACCGACTTCGAAAAACGGAAGACGTTCTATGTCCGGCTCTTAAACTGACCACCATTACACAAAGGTACTTGTATAAATTTATACAGTGTGGGTACGTTTTTAGAGTTCCGCACCCAAAGGGTAAAACGGGACCCTATTACTAGAACTCCGCTGTCCGTCTGTCACCAGGCTGTATCTCATGAACCGTGATAGTTAGACGTTGAAATTTTCACAGATGATGTATTTCTGTTGCCGCTATAACAATAAATACTAAAAAACAGAATAAAATAAATATTTAAGGGGGCTTCCGAACAACAAACGTATTTTTTTTGCTGTTTTTACAGATAATGGTACGGAACCCTTCGTGCGCGAGTCCGACTCGCACTTGGCCGGTTTTATTCTTGTACGTTCACCGATTTTCCTGTCAATTGTGCCCGTACGTTAATGTTCTTCCAACACAAACAAGGTTCGTTATTAACCTGCTTTCATTCATTAATATGTCACCAAAACAAGATAAAGTTAAAAACTACAACCCGACTACGTGAAAGTTATAAAAGTTTGAAACATTTACATTGACAAAATAGAATGACGTATCGGTCATATTTGATAGGCATAGAGTTGAAAATGAAAATAGGTCGTAGGTATTGTAATTTTTCTCTATGGGGCCTGAGCCTGCGGCTACCTAAACTTTAATACGCGTTTTGAAGGCTTATTCGGGGTCGGAGCCCTAAATCCTATAGCCTATAACCATCGGGGTATTGAGACGAATCAATCGATACATAATTTGTTGAAATCGAACCAGTAGTTTCAGCGCTACGTGGGAACAAAGAAATCGGCCACATACATACAAACATACAAGCATACAAACATACAAACATAGGGTGCTAACCTCATAACCCTCCCCTGTTGGTAGTCGGGTAATTAGGTAGTTTTCATAATATGAAACAAAATTTATCAAGAATATTTTTAGGTCTGGAATATATTAAGATCACAGCTGTGTTAAAATATAAAAAAAATCGAAGTGAAGTAACAACTCCAGGTCAATATAATATTTCCTTATTTCGGGCACCCTCGGAAGGTCTTCGACAGTTGTTGAATGTCCAAAACACATATTTTATATAAGGCTTTGAACATGGTGGGGAGAGTAGCGATTTTCCTTCTTGATCTACCCTTCGATATAATAATAAATAAATAATGCTGGACAATTCACACAGTATTATCTAGCCCCAAGCTAAGCAGAGCTAGTGTTATGGGTACTAGATAACTGATATACATAATACAATACAATACATAGATAGATATTTTTTATTATACATAGAAAACGACCAGAACACCCTGAACAAATGTCCGTCATCAAATCCAAGAAACAATAATCTTTCATAAAATATAAACTTTACCACCCATCGGAGGTAAATTTTTGACAATAAGATTAGCCTACGTGTTATTCTAGAACCTAAATTATCTATGTATATAATTATGGTTACCTTGTTTACCTTTCATCTGGAGATACGTGGCAACCAACATTTACGCAAACTTACGCATTTATAATACTGTAAGGATAGGATAGGATAGAACACACCCAGAACACCCGGACATTGCAGTTCGTACAATTATTTGGCCCGAGGCGAGATTCGACCCTTTTCATGACTTCATCTTTCATCAACCTATTAAAAAAGAAAAAAAATAGCTTAGTAAATAGCTGATCACGTAATCGAAAACGCTCTGCGTTTGGTTGCATCGATGGTGACGTCACACGTATCACAGATTACAGTGCGTGATGTTATTCTTGTTAGGGTGTGGTGTGACGTCATCGAGTCATGACCGAGATTATCGTTTTGGTGCGCCATTATTTTATTCAAACTTAAAAATTTATTTTTATAATTAATACGACTGGCCTTTAAGAAATATTAATTACTTACACTTTGCATTATTTGTATCAAACAAAACGTTAGAATTATTTCCCAGTAGTAATAAAGTAGCCATATTATGATAATTTAGCATTTAGACGCTATTCTTTAATTCACGTGAATTTTAGTACCAAGAACTCACAAGATATGTCCAGTAAAATAAATCCTATACTCGCTACATTTAAAATTTCTATATCTATAGAATTATTTAAAAAATATTTTCAAAGAGACAACAAAGGTTGTGGATTAAACATGATATCCCTGTGAATCAAAGGGACGAATTATAAAGACCCCAAATAACGTTTGAAAACAGAAAATTCTTTTAAAAACCCGCTTTTGTACTAATGGCTCAAAGTAAAAGCGCAAAAGTTAATTCAAAGCCACAAAACAGGGCCAATGGAGTTTTCATGATAGCGGTGACCGTTATTTTAGGGTCGAGATTCAATAAAAAAAATGAACGCCAGAACCTTGAGAGCCGTAACAGCATTACAAATCCGAAAGAAATAATTATTTATTAGTAAGAATACTTAAAAAAGTGTGGAGAGTACACCTATGCTTGCAAAACAGTTGCTATAAAATAATGCTCCCGCGCACATCAGCATGTCCGCCCGTGGCCGAAATGCGGTTATAAGGACATTATCATTATCATTGAGAGCTTAAAATTGAAAACACCACCATATTTTGTTTCTACCACGTGAGCAAAATGGTATATAATACTCTATCTGATAGAAATTAAATATAGTTACTTCGTCTACACGTTAATTTTTTTTGACTGAATGAAATATTGCAATATTTGAGACCGTTTCTTTTTTTTGAAAATTATGGGAATAAGTCGAGCTTCCATATTTATCGAGCGAACTGATTACGTGTAAATCAATATTGCATTCTTTCCTTGGCTTAAAAGGAAAATAAACTCGTGGACGGCGGCGTACATCCTTACATATGCTGACAGTCAACGTCATTTTTGATCATGACAGACTAGAAATAACATAAATAAGCTACTTTTATCTTCAAAAAACGAGTGCGGAGTAGCTATATATGATTATTTTTTATTGTTTGTGTGGTTATGATTAATTTTCTTTTGAGCTGAATGTGTATGTGAACCATAATAAACCATCTATCTATCTAGGTACATTTATGAATATGACGGCCGTGAAGACCCCAGGAAGATTCTGCGCTTCTGGACGGAGTTAGGCTGGCTGCGCTGGCAGAAAGAAGCCACGCACAATACACCAAGCCGAGTCTCAGTGCGGATAATGGAGTACACACACGCAAACATGACGGCCGTAATATTACGGAAACCGGAGCCGATACCTACAAGGTATTTCACGAACTCACGAAACAAAGGTTTTTGCAAATATAGACATTCAGTTAATTTGATTTGTTGTATGATTGAGTTTCGGAAACTTTTTCGGAACTTTCCGACTGATTGGAACTTTCCGGGCGCATTTTGAATAACGGTCCGTATCGATATTTTCCTTTGTTGTCAAATATTTAATGTTTTTAATGATACAAATATTTTATTGATATTGACAATTGACAAAAAAATTATGTATTATACTAGAAGCGCCTCGCGGTTTCACCCGCGTAGTTCCCGTTCCCGTAAGAATTTCGGGATAAAAAGTAGCCTATGTCCTATTCCAGACTATAATCTATCTCTGTGCCAAATTTCATCCAGATCAGTTTTGCCGTTCTGGCGTGATAAAGGAACAAACATCCATCCATCCATCTAAACTTTCACGTTTATAATATTAGTGAGAAGTGAGATTATTGCCATACAACGCAGCAATGCAAAATACATTAGTGTTATTATAGATATAGTTCAGATGAAAATTACAATCAAATAATAGAATTAAAACTAGTATTTACAATTGAAACAATTGAGCTAACTGCAGACTGTGGCAAACAATCTACAGGTAGCTCAACTGATCCATATCAGTACCAGTCGGAAGCGTGCCCAAGAGGCTGTATGGCAATGCTGATGCGCTGCGTCAGATACTCACCAGCTCTCGGGTCACTCGTCGATTTAATCTTGAGAGATTCAAAATCAAAATCAAAAATTCTTTATTTCCATAAATACAAAAATGTACATTTAGAAAAGGTCAAATACTTAAAATAAAACACTGACACGGAAATAAGGTGGTACTTTTGATTTCTGTCGCTTCGGTATGTAGACTAAAGTAAAGAAGCGACTAAGAAACCTTTAGCCTGTTAGTTGTTATTTTTCGAGTTGGAGCAAAACCCGTCCCAAGCTTTTTTATCTTCTAAATAAGATGATTCATCATCATCATCAGCCTATATCAGTCCACTGCTGGACATAGGCCTCCCCCAATGAGCGCCATAGCGCCCTGTCTTCAGCTTTCCGCATCCAGCATCTACCAGCAGTCTTTCGCAAATCGTCATCCCACCTGGTCGGAGGGCATCCTACACTACGTTTGCCGAGTCGCGGTCTCCACTCAAGAAGAAGTTTACCCCAGCGGTTGTCGTCCATTGAGCTATGTCGCCAACCTTGGTTCTCTGTCGGATGTATTCGTTGCAAATCCTATCCTTCAGAGAAACTCCGAGCATAGCTCTCTCTACTATAGATTAGTATACATTTAATCTTGAGAAATTGTTACTAATTCCAATCCCAAAACAGATCTACCCAAAGAGCTTTTCAATCACAGTTCAACGACCGAAATTACAGCTACAAAAATATCCTAAAACATAACCTCAAAAGCCTCCACTCAATAACCGTACATTCACGTATATCATACAAAATGGGTCCCAGTGGCTCAGTTACGTCGGCACCAATATCAACCCCCAATATCCCGTAGATGAAACAATATCTACGTTTCTCTCTGTCACTTTACCTTACTGGAGGCAACGATTTATAACCGACTTCGAAACATTGCATCGCCATACATTGCGTACATTATTGAAGTTGAAGGAATGCATCTCACTAATCTCACTAATATTATAAACGTGAAAGTTTAGATAATCTCACTAATATTATAATTATAATAATAATCTCACTAATATTATAAACGTGAAAGTTTAGATGGATGGATGGATGGATAGATAGATGGATGGATGGATGTTTGTTCCTTTATCACGCCAGAACGGCTGAACGGATCTGGATGAAATTTGGCACAGAGATAGATTATAGTCTGGAATAGGACATAGGCTACTTTTTATCCCGAAATTCCTACGGGAACGGGAACTACGCGGGTGAAACCGCGAGGCGTTGCTAGTTTCAAATAATTTACGCATTGTATGACGAAGTGACGTAATTTTTCTCTATTCTACCCTAGACAACAATCCCCGTACTAGGGGGGCTGGAGGCAACGAATAATAACCGACTTCGAAAAACGGAAGACGTTCTATGTCCGGCTCTTAAACTGACCACCATTACACAAAGGTACTTGTATAAATTTATACAGTGTGGGTACGTTTTTAGAGTTCCGCACCCAAAGGGTAAAACGGGACCCTATTACTAGAACTCCGCTGTCCGTCTGTCACCAGGCTGTATCTCATGAACCGTGATAGTTAGACGTTGAAATTTTCACAGATGATGTATTTCTGTTGCCGCTATAACAATAAATACTAAAAAACAGAATAAAATAAATATTTAAGGGGGCTTCCGAACAACAAACGTATTTTTTTTGCTGTTTTTACAGATAATGGTACGGAACCCTTCGTGCGCGAGTCCGACTCGCACTTGGCCGGTTTTATTCTTGTACGTTCACCGATTTTCCTGTCAATTGTGCCCGTACGTTAATGTTCTTCCAACACAAACAAGGTTCGTTATTAACCTGCTTTCATTCATAAATATGTCACCAAAACAAGATAAAGTTAAAAACTACAACCCGACTACGTGAAAGTTATAAAAGTTTGAAACATTTACATTGACAAAATAGAATGACGTATCGGTCATATTTGATAGGCATAGAGTTGAAAATGAAAATAGGTTGTAGGTATTGTAATTTTTCTCTATGGGGCCTGAGCCTGCGGCTACCTAAACTTTAATACGCGTTTTGAAGGCTTATTCGGGGTCGGAGCCCTAAATCCTATAGCCTATAACCATCGGGGTATTGAGACGAATCAATCGATACATAATTTGTTGAAATCGAACCAGTAGTTTCAGCGCTACGTGGGAACAAAGAAATCGGCCACATACATACAAACATACAAGCATACAAACATACAAACATAGGGTGCTAACCTCATAACCCTCCCCTGTTGGTAGTCGGGTAATTAGGTAGTTTTCATAATATGAAACAAAATTTATCAAGAATATTTTTAGGTCTGGAATATATTAAGATCACAGCTGTGTTAAAATATAAAAAAAATCGAAGTGAAGTAACAACTCCACGTCAATATAATATTTCCTTATTTCGGGCACCCTCGGAAGGTCTTCGACAGTTGTTGAATGTCCAAAACACATATTTTATATAAGGCTTTGAACATGGTGGGGAGAGTAGCGATTTTCCTTCTTGATCTACCCTTCGATATAGGGCGAATAAGCGCCTCAAAGGCCTGTCTTTATGCCGCATTCACCACCTGTCTGGAGTCTTTCGTGGTCTCACAGCCTATCACTGTCTACAGCTGGAAACACGCCTTCCCCTGATGACAGTCTTCCCCCCCCCGAGAATACTGAGATTTAGGCCTAGTTTAACAACCAAACCCGTTACGTTCGCCTCTTAAGTAGAAAAAAACAAATTAATTACGGATGTAAGCGGGTTAACTAGGAACCTTATTTGTGTTGGAAGAACACCAACGTTTCATCCCTGAACGCGAGTGCTCGGAGGAACGCGGAACGCGCGCGTCTAGAACCGCACTCACCCTGAGGAAGTCCCTCGTTAAGGGATGAAACGTGGGTGTTTTTCGAACACAAATAAGGTTCGTAGTTAAACCACTTAAATCCGTAATGAATTTGTCAAACTACGATAGTTTTTATAGTAAAATAGAAAAAACTAGTTCTGAAAATCGCTTCTCCAATCACAGCAGACACAGCACACCCGTTAGATCGAACCCTGTGGTCCATGAAAACGTACGGACCCTAACAAGGGTTCCAGAGATATTCTGAGTATTTTATTTAGATTCTGAATGATACAAAAGTTTCTTTGAGGTTTGTGTTTATTTGGGAAAGGATGCTCTTAGTTGCAACGTTTGTGGCTTATTAGGTTAAGGTGTATCTGAGATTTGCGTTCATTTCTCCCTCCGCGACAATCGTTTTTTAGCGCAAACAGACTTTTGATAATTTTTGGTTCACCTCAGCAGTCGTATATGACATAACTAGCAGCGCCTCGCGATTTCACCTGCGTAGTTCCCGTTCCCGTAGGAATTTCAGTATAAAAAGTAGCCTATGCACTATTCCAGACTATAATCTATCTCTGTGCAATTTCATTCAGATCCCTTCAGCCGTTCTGGCGTGATTGAGTAACAAACATCCATCCATCCAAACTTTCACATTTATAATATTAGTGGGATAACATTGCGCCTACTATTTCATGGTGTTTAAAAACATAAAAAAAATTAAATCTTTAAATTGTATTTTAAAATTTATTTTGTTAATTTATGAACTAAAACCATCGATCAAAAATGTCCGGCTTTGCCAGCCGCGAACTCCTTATTTTTGATCGAAGACTAAAACTAACATTTTCCAACTGCTTTTTGACTAAGCTATCTCAATATATTTTACGATTTTTTTCTCATACCTATACAATACCCTATTGTAGAATTTTAGTCCGAGTTTCGCACATCTACTAAAAGGTGGTCCAACCAATCTGCACACAAGTTGCTCAAGACAGAGGGTTTTATATTTATGGAGGAGCAAGCATAACATCATCATCAGCCTATATTAGTCCACAGCTGGACATAAGCCTCCCCTAATGAGCGCCATAGCGCCCTGTCTTCAGCTTGCCGCATTCAGCATCTGCCAGCAGTCTTTCGCAAATCGTCATCCCACCTGGTCAGAGGGCGTCCTACACTACGTTTGCTGAGTCACAGTCTCCGCTCAAGAACACGTTTACCCCAACGGTTGTCGGTTCTTCTCGAGATATGGCCGGCACACTGCCACTTCAGCTTGCTAATTCTTAGAGCTATGTCGATGACTTTGATTCTCCTTCAGAGAAACTCCGAGCATAGCTCTATCATTACATAAGATCTGCTGAATTTGGGACCAGATAATATATGAAATATGCCTAGTATTTTTTAAAATAGGTGCGTAATAATATTAACTGTCTTGTCTTAAGTTCAGTCAAGTCTATCATCACTAGTTATAAAGATATTCAGTTTTTTTGCTCTCCTGAAAACTTTGCTCTCCATACTTTCGCGGTATCATCCACTGTTAGTTACGCGGTATTGGACTATCACCGACGATATGCAAACTGTGTTTTTGTTCAAACCACATTCAACTATGAAATTTGTAGAAAGTTAAGAGGCTAATTCACCTACTTAAAAAATGGTAAGTCATACTAATTTACACTAAAAACATTTACCCAACCAATTAAAACAGGTTATTATGTTTACGAAGTAATAACTCAACTTAAAGCGGTCATAAACTTGAAATAGGAAAATAAAAAATTTAAATACCTTAAAATATTGCTTGGGCTGTGTATAAAACACTTTTTACGTTGTGGCGAACGGTTAATAGCTAATATCTGTTTTTATTTCGCATTTTATTAAGGTTTTTTGTTAGTAAAGCATATTTTATATAAGCCTTATGGTGGGTCGCTTACTGTACAAATAGTTGAAATCTATTTACGTCTTAATTACGCGTAGCTAATTGTTATTAGTTGTTGTGTGATCCCAAAAACGATAAAAGAAGGTAGATTACCTTTATACTATAACCCTCGCTCCCTCTCCATAGAATGCCTTGGAAAGCACATAAAGCCGTTGGTCCTGCGCCTGACCTATCCCCGTCGTCGTGTCAGTCTGCCCTCCCATCGGATTATGAAAGTGAGGGAATAGACTATAACATGTCCAGCGTACATGCCTTGTCTCCGTTGAGAGGATGACGTCATCACCGCTTCCGTGCTGCATGTTTGCCAACTCAGTGAGATATAGAAATAAAATGTCAAGTGCGAGTCGGACTCTCGCACAGAGGGTTCCGTAGAATTAAAAGATCTCAATTAAAAAGTCAATAACTTTATTTCTTTAGGCTTACAAAAAAGCACTTAGAAAAGTAAAATTTTATACATAAATAACAACTTTCGAATTCAAATTTTATACATAAATAACGTTTCTTCTATTATGATCCTAGGTCCCGCAAGTACTCTATAGGTTTTGTGTGTATGTGATTCCTTAGATTTCCCCTACAATCTGGCATAGACAGCTGTAACTTTTGATGGCGTTGACTCAGGAGTTTGATTTATATCACGGCTCCAATAAGTAACGGACTGGAGTATATTTGATGTTAATTTCAACTCGATACCACGCGTTCCTGAGAATAGAGGGTTGACAGACGGACAAATGGACAGAGGACGGGTTCTTTTTTTCCTATGGTGTGGAGGTACGGAAACCCAAAAAGAAAAAAATCATCACCCATCACCATATTTTTTTAAATCCAGAAATGTGAAAAATGTTTGTCCATTACTTTCTGTAGTTTTTGCACAAAGAATAATAAAACCGACCAAGTGCAAGTCGGACTCGCGCACGAAGGGTTCCGTACCATTATCTATAAAAACGGCAAAAAAAATCACGTTTATTGTATGGGAGCCCCCTTAAATATTTATTGTATTCTGTTTTAGTATTTGTTGTTATAGCAGCAACAGAAATACATCATCTGTGAAAATTTCAACTGTCTAACTATCACGGTTCATGAGATACAGCCTGGTGACAGACGGACAGCGAAGTCTTAGTAATAGGGTCCCGTTTTTACCCTTTGGGTACGGACCCTAAAAACTTACAAACTTCGCATTTATAATATTATATGTATTGTGATAAACTTGTACCCAGATATCAATTTACTGCATGGATGGCTTGCAACTTATTTCGTCTGATATATTGCCAAGCAGCGAGCTATAAACTACTCTAGATTTATACCTATATACAGGGTGATTCATTCATAGAGGGCAAACGAAGAGTAGAGTTCGGGGGTTCAAATGTACAGCGAATGGACCCCTGTGCACGTTGGTGAGGTGATTTTGTTCATCTTCTTCTCTATTCTAGCTTAAATAAAAAAAATATGTAAAAAGACTCTAAAATTATGTTTTTTTTTGTTATAGTGCTTACCCGCACTTTGGGTATCTCAAAGAAATGAAATAAGTTCCCAAAAATTTTCGATTTCGGCGGGACTCGAACCCGCACTTATTTCATTTCTCTAAAATTAGTTGAATTTATTTGTTGTCGTGTTCATTTCAAAATCATTTGTGTACATTAAAGTCATATTGTATTTTATAGCCCATAAGTACCGACTTTGTAAACAACTTTTATGAATAAATATTTATTATTATTATTATATTCTTTCGACACAATCCACATACCTTAAAGGGTGTTAAAAAAATCTAAGAACAATCGTTTACAGAATAAATTTTCCCAATTTTCATTTCCATTTGCCTGAGCAACGTCACGAGATTTTATGGTTCAAAGCAATTGGTCTCCAAAAATACTCCGATCATCTAATAACAGAACACCCTGTATACTATTTCTATAACATAGCAAAGTTTCAATAAAGATTGCACAAGGAAATGGTGCCTTTCTGAAATATATCAAAGTACGTGTAGGATGCAACTGCTGCTATCTGCGTACAAGGGATAGGCGGTAGCGGGTGGCGTGAGCGGTGGCGGTAGGAAAACCTAAATATGCAAAACTATATTTGGTTCTACAAGATATTTTTGAAAGGGTTTATAAAACCAAAGTAATATTGGTGGAAAGTATTTTACAACAACGGTATTAGCGGATCACAACACAAATGATCGAAATAATTTTTGGTTTTAAGGAATTTCATTCACTGTTTATTTAGTTTTTGTTAAGTTTTTATTCACAAATGTCTTTTTGACACAAAATATCAAAAAAAGGTTATTTTATTTTTAGCCATTGCTGTCCCACTGCTGGGCGAAGGTCTCCTTTTTCTCCTTCAACTCCTCGCGATCTAACCCTTGGAAGGGTTACTCAATTATAAATCAACACTAGTTGTTTTGTTTATATTACGTATATCATAGAGACTAATAGGCTTACGGACAAACCAAATAACGGTTTAAGTTAGCTTTAATATAAAATAAGTACTTACTGTGAAACATAAATAAAAGAAAAAAAAACGTAACGAATCTCATTAGAACTATCCGGCGGCCATAACTCTTTTTAGAAAATCTCCAACAACAAAAAACTTATTAGAGGAAGGCAGATGACATTAATTTTAAAATTTTCTTCCAAATATTCAAAATCCCAAACCAATATTCAAACACCAAACGACACACATAACCTACAGCAATATTTTCTCCAAACGCTTTCCCATTACAACTTCTATCCCCAAAATCCATAAATCCATAGAATCCCTAATTTATGCAATATTGTAGCCATCACTTTAAATATTGTGACGCGCCCGCTTTTGATTTACGCCGGTTTTCCCTCTAAATTTTCTCAACCTTTATTTATTACTTAATCTCAGTACTGGGTAAATGCTTTAAGATTAAAGCGCTCTTATAGTTCCGCTTTTAAAAATGCTATTTTATTTTTAGTCAGTGCTTTTTAGTTTAGTTGAGGATTATGTTGATATCTAAGTGAAATTATGTTCCGCTTTGCTACTTTGGAATGAAAAATTATATTTTATTTAAGATTTAAATGTATTTCGAAAAGATTTTGTTTGACATTTTTATCATGATAAGCTTGTTGATTGGATATGAAGTAATTAAGGTATGCTCTTGTTTGTTAGCCTTTTTTTAACCCGCGAGACGTAGGGTGATGTTTTTCGGGTGTTTCTATTGAATAGTGTTGCTGACCTTTGAAGGTTAAACAAACTTACCTCAAGTGAAGTTTAACCATAATAAGACCAGTCGCTGCATCTGAAGAAATTTTCGGAATGAAGATTACCTCCGAGCATCAAAACTAGGCTACGGTTGAAGCAATTTTCATAAACGAGGTATTAAAATACTTGTCTGGTCTCTCTTATTTAATTCTTAGTTACATTTTGAATGTATACTTCTCATAATTTTGGGAAAAAATAGCGAAAAAGCGGATTTTTGTGAGTTTTAATTATTTTTGAAAAAAAAAAGATGATTTCAGTGAAACTTCCTATCTTCAATATTTATCCCATTGCCATGGATCACACTGTATACTAAATATTTTATGATAATAAAACAATATACCTACCTAAACTAAGCTGATGCAAAAAAGCTTTACATCTCACTAAAAATTTATGCGACAATCTTTTGAAAATTTTAATAAAACATTGTACCATAAACTAACACGTACAAAGGAGCTTCGGGAATATCGACAAAGTTATCGATAAATTGTATTTATTAAAGTCCTGCACTACCTCCAGGGCCTTGTTCGCGCAATGTATTGTTGGGCACAATGTATCGACTGTCGATAAAACTAACTATGCGTTGTACATCACTATTTTGTAAATTACTGCAGAGTATCATAGTATGATATTCTGTGGAAACGTAAGATAACGTACCTACGCTTGGCGTACGATACCAAGTTGTGTCTCTACAAATTCAAACGTCTTGTACTCATGCGTCGCGTACATTGCATAAGTGGGACCGGTATGTTTCAGGCTAAGCTCCACTAAAGCCGCGGGCAGACACCAGTAGATAATAAACCAGAGCAGATTTCTGCTCAAAACCCTTATTTGCTTGCTCGCTATGATATCGCAAGACAAAAACTTGTGCGACAGAATGATAAATGGAACGGATAGAGACGGGCCAAGGTTCGTTTCCGTGGCCCTTTTGGGGTTAGGGCCTTTCGGGGTAGATTGAAGTGTTACGTGGTTACGGACTTTTATTGAAATTTTCCCTCCAAGAAATCTGCCAAGCGGCAAAAGAAAAGAGTAAGACTTAGAGATACGTAAGTCTTACACTTACTGAAGTGAGATAAAACATTATTAAGTTAACAGGTATCTATAAGAGGGTTCATTTACTGTTTACAAAAATGTGTTTTTAAATAAATAAAATAAATGACAAGCTATTAGAAGCTTCATTTTAAAACCAGGGTGCAGAGTTGAATAACACCATGAAATTGGAAAAGCTGCAAAGTTTTTAGTCTAATATAGCTCGTAGAACTCAGCATCAAGTCACATTTCAATAAAATAACGTAAAACTAAATTGGTTTCAGACTTGGGCGCTACCTTATCACAAATGAAACAGGAATGTTTTAGTTTTAGTGTGAACTAAAACTAAAACATGCTTCTATCATCTAGGTCAACAGTAAAAATCATCAAGTGGAAGACAAATCCACCGAACCCAAACTCAATTCGGTTACTACGTTTCGTATAGGAGTTCTTATGGCTACCGTCTGTCTCCATCATCAGACCATTTCGATGATACCATGACATAGCATTGTTACTGAACTTACATATGTAAGCAAAATTTTAGCTTAATCGGTTGAGGATGGTCTAAAATTTATTAGCACGACACACAGGGGGAAGTAAACAAAAAACTTGTACAAAACACGTTTTGATTCTACCATTCACACAAGAATTACGTCAACTTCTAGAGTAGACTAGATTGCAGATTAAAATATAAGCCTATAAAATTCGACAGCTGTCTATCAGATTGATTTTGACGAAAACATTTTCAGCTATAGCGCAAACCATTCAATCAGTGCTCGACCACGGCTAAAAGCCATGCCCCCCGGCTTGCTAAGGTCGAGTTTAATTAGATTATTCTGGTGTAACAGGACACCGTGAATTTAGATTGATGATCACATTGGAAATTAAATGGTGGCGAAGAGTAAGTAACGGTATGTCAGACATCGCCTTATTTGTTAGGACACCGATATTTTAAAAAGAAGCATTAAAATCAGAGTAAGATAGAGTACTGACGAAAAAATATAAAAATCTAGTTTATGCTCACGGCTTCACGCGCGTTTTTTCTATGGAAACTTCCAAGTTAGTTTAGTAGTGATTAGTTTTAGGAATTGTACCTTTTTGCGTGTACTTTGTATGTCTAATAAACTATTTCATTTCATTTAAATAAATAAATAATGCTGGACAATTCACACAGCATTATCTAGCCCCAAGCTAAGCAGAGCTTGTGTTATGGGTACTAGATAACTGATATACATAATACAATACATTACATAGATAGATATTTTTTATTATACATAGAAAACGACCAGAACACTGAACAAATGCCTGCAGATCGTACACACATTTGTCCCGAGGCGGGAATCGAAACCGCAACCTTCTGCGTCGCAGGCGGACCTTCACCCACCGCGCCACAGAGGTCGTCGTTAAAGTTTATTTCTATCCCATTGGAACTGATTTACGGGATTTAAGAAACAAAACTTCAGAAACAATGGAATCAATCCATCCCTGTATCCAAATTTCGCATTTATGATTTACTAGCGGTCCGCCCCGGCTTTGCACGGGTATATTCATTATCCTAATGCCTATGTTCATTAGGATAATGTAGGATTCTAATGGTAAAAAGATTTTTTTTGAATCGGTCCAGTAGTTTCGGAGCCTATTCAACTCCGGGAATTACGGGATAAAAATAGCCTATGTGCTATTCCAGATTGCCTTCTATCTCTGTGCCGAATTTCATCCAGATCCGTTCAGCCGTTTTGTCGTTATTGAGTAACAAACATCCATCAATCTATCCATCCAAACTTTCACATTATAATATTAGTGAGACTACCAGTCCGCCCCGGCTTCGCACTGGTATATTCTATCGCCTATGTTCATCAGGGATAATGTAGGATACTAATGGTGAAAGAATTTTTCTAATCGGTCTAGTTAAAAAAAAACAATAAAGTCAATAACTTTCTTTCTTTAGGCTTACAAGATAAGCACTTAGACAAGTTAAATTTTATACATAAATAGTTTTATAAATAGTAATTATTATCAAATAAGAAACAAAATTTAATTGATTTTTTTCCGCTTAATTTTATTGTCCACTAGTTGAAGAAGCGAAAAATAAACCACTAGTAAATTTATATACCACTTAAAATGTAATACAAAATTGCCTATTCAATTCAAACAAACAAACAAATCTTTCTTCTTTATAATATTAGTTTAGTCTGACGTGATAACACGAGACATAATTTTACTTTCCAAACTGTCTCATAGTACCTCTAAAACCACGAGCACATTACCTCTACGTGACTTGTTCTTACCGTAAATATTCTTACCCTTTATTGTACCTCCTTTGATGTCCTAGTCTAATACCCTGAGGGCAATTCTGCGGTGCCTTTACAATTAGCTGCTTAAGTTTAGGGTAAACTTAGGGTAACTCTTTCCAGTTGGCTGGCTGTGGTGAAGTTTACCCTTGCAGATATGCAGGGTTAGGGCAACAGTTTGTTTTGGTAGTTCTTTCGCGGTTTCAGGGTGGTTTTCCTCATATTAAACCCATTTTACAAAAGTAATGAAGCGGAACTGTAAACTTATAGGTTTCCAAAATAAAATATATAATGTACGGATTATAAAGTTACGTCATTATTCTTGTAAAAAAAACTCCGTTCTAGAATCCAAGATATATAGGTGAGTACTTATAAACAAATACATTTATGAATTAAAACTTAACAAAAACAGATAACAACAAGGCAACAGCATGATTACCATTCAAAACTAAAACAAAAACGTTAAAAACTAAAGTAAAAGTCATTTATTTGCAAAAACACGTGTAAAAAGGTGATAAATAATTATTTTAGAGTCAACATGTTTGACCAACATACATTGGTGTGCAAAAATAATTAGAGAGTAAGGCATGCAGGTTTTAATTTAATTGTACATAGCAACAGCAGATTTATAAGCATATTAATTAATCGATTTGAATTTAGTATATCTAGCATAAAATTAGAATACATCATTTAGAAATTCATCAATATTATAGTAGCATTTTCACATAAAAGTTTTTTAAATTTAGTCTTAGATAAGTTTACATTTAACTCTTTGTAGCTCTTAGGTATTTAACAACTTTTAAAGGAAGATTCATTCACACATATCAGTGAAGTCTCCGTTCTGGCACCGTGTCCGCTTTGTTCAGTATCAGTGCTAATATTCTTGCATACATTCTCTGTGAACGCATCCGAGCACTGTGTCGTCACTGACACTGATAAGTGGGGATACGTTCATATAGAATGTATGAAAGAATATTTTGCACTGATACTGAACTGAGCGGACACGGAGACATCACTGATATGATATGTGTGAATCGTCCTTAATAGCTAGAGATGGATAAATCATGAAAAGATTTTTGATTGAGACCAATTCGAAACAGAAGAGATTGGAAATCTTACACGACATGACAGCTTCATAAGGAGTGATCTATGACTTAGAAGGTAAAGTAGAAGGAAGGAGAAGACCTAAAATTAGGTATAAGAGTTATTAAGAAGAAAGCCACTGTCATGTCATATAAGAAGTAAAAAGAGACCGCATTGGAGAGAGAAAAGTGGAGGAAATTGCATCATACTCGTAAAAACTAAAAGAGCTCTTTAATGTATAACCTCGGGCTTCTGCTCTTTGTTTCGATGATAACAAATACCAATAACGTACAATATTTTCCACATAATATTCCTTTGGTTTTGTGCCCCCGTTTTTCGGGTTCCGTAACCAAAGGGTAAAACGGGGCCTATTACTAAGACTCCGCTGTCCGTCTGTCACCAGGCTGTATCCCATGAACCGTGATAGTTAAGACAGTTGAAATTTTCACAGAAGTTTTTGCTCGATATTGATACGGGCAATAGGTAGACACTTGAAATATATACAGAATATTTAGGTATATATTCACTTTAAAAATAAATAGTTAAATAAAATTAACATTTATGGGAGGCCAATTTTGCCGTTTTTTTATAGATCCTTTACCTTTGTGCCCAAGACGTCCTTGACCCTTCGTGCGCAAGTCCGACTCGTTCTTGGCCGGTTTCATTTACAAATTATATTTGGATAGAACCTTAGTTGATGCTTCAGTCAATCCTAGACGATCTTGATGTCTACCTTTTCGTCTGAAACCTTTACAAAATAAACGTCTTTTAGATGATTCAAACAAAGATAAATGGAACAAAGCTGTCTGTATTTTGACTCAGTATCTGCCGTAGATACAGTTACTGGGAAAAACACTAGTCGCAAACTCAGTGTTGTATTACTTTGGGTTGTAAGGAATAGAAAGTAGCGGTAGCGGTAGAGGTAGCGAGTTCTACAAGAGCTGTTTTAAATATCTCAGATGGCGAGTTGCTTAAGGTGAACCTCTAAACCACCATACAAACCATTTTCCTATTCATTTGGAAATTACGTCCCCGATTTTAACGAAAACAAGAAAAAGCACATTCGCACCATTTAAAATTTAAAAAAAAATAACGGAATCGCCACATGAGAGCGAAAGTAATAATATAGTTTGACTATTAATGAAGGCTTTTCAATGCAATAATAAAAAAAAACAATCAAGCTTTTTATTTTGACACTAGATGGTGCTGCACAAAAGTCAAAGTGTCAAAATAAACAACGAAATAATTATCTGTTTTCACCAGATTTTTGGTACTTAAGTTTCATACAGCGCCATCTATCTAAGTCTATGGCAACCACATTTTTTTTAAAGATCGCATTGAAAAGCCCTCGTTGGCTTCATGGGCAACGCTACCTGTCCGCATCGAACGCACCGAATCGCATTCATCATTTTAACAGGGACCGAATTCCACTAAATCAATGATCGCATGCAAATGCATCGCATTGCCGTGCAAAGCGTGCGTGAATACTGTATAATGTATGCTGCAGTGGAAACGTGAACCCACGTTGTCAAACAAACGAACCCACGCAGCTAAAATGCGCACAGCGTGAGCAGCGGGGGGCGGTGGGACAGCGGCATAAATTTGTCCGCTGACAGCTTACGTCTCAAGCAATAGTTTCTCTCACAAGGGTATTGTGCCCGTCTTGCTACCTCTTGATATCCTTTGTACCACGATAACGGCTCGAGATTGTTATATTGTAGGTGCTTTAGTAAATAATGTACTACCTACTGTATCTTACGTAGTAATTATAATAAGGATCATCATCATCTTAGACTAAATTACTATGAGTGGGTAATGTGGTAATTGTACTTGGGTGGGTAAGGTGGGTGCGAACCTCTACGCCCGCCCCCATACAAACGTACCTTCCAATTCATATGGTAACTACGTACCTGATTTTAATGAAATTTTACATACATAATCGGATAAGAAACACCTCTGTTTCCGTATTAGTTTTTCAAAAACAAAATCATCATTGAATGCGAACGAAATTAAAATCGCTTGAAAATTAGTAAAAATGAATTTTCGCTTGCATTTTATGATGATTATGTATTATGAAAAACGAAAATGGTTAAAACATAGCTATTTTTTATCCGATAGAAGGTATAGTTTCTAAATGAGAGTAGAGGTTAGTTTCTAAATGAATCGGAAAGTACTTTTATATGGGCACTTAGTGGGTCGCCACCTTAAGATCTCGCTCAGATTGAATGATGAGTGTGGACTGTAGAATCATTTGTTCAACTAGCTTCTGTCCACGGCCGACCAGAAGAGCGAATGAATCCTTACGAGTTCGGAAAAACCAGGAGTAAGAGGACCTGTATGCCGAACCAAACGTCATAGGCGAGTTCAAGAGCGCTCGTCTCCGCTGGCTAGCACACGTTGAGAGGATGGAAGAGGATCGGGCTGTCAAGAAGGCGCATGAGGGAAAACCTTCGGGGCGTAGACCAGTCGACCGCCCTAAGTATCGCTGGATCGACGAAGTCGAAGCCAATCTCCGCGAACTCGACGCCTATAGCTGGCGAGAGACAGAACCGAGATGCCTGGAGAAGTCTTAGGGGACCAAGATCCACTTTGGGTCGCTAAGCCACAGGAGTAAGTAAGTAACATTGTAACTCTGATATGTGGTATGTTTTCTTACTTAATGCCTTTAGCCTTTAGCTAGCTATCAGACCGCTTAACAAAGACTATAAATAACTCTTGAGAGTATAATATTTCTTTCCAAAAGTTCACAAAGACAGCTTCAATCGACAAAGCTATTTCTCAAAAGACAAACGTTTTAAAAAGCTATAAAACCCCGCGACAAGGTTACCTACTGTAAGCTCCATTAATCAATCCGTCGTTAGGTTTTTGTACGTCCTTCCAAGGTTAAGGCGTCTTAACTTCGGATTATGTCTTCATTCGGGTTTTTAAAAGTTGAGAGTTTGAGAGAGATTTTAAGCAGAATCTTTACGTCTAGATTAGACGAGAAGAGGTTTTTCAAATCTTTGATTATGTTAGCTAGGTACATAAATAAATAATGTTGGACAATTCACACTTATTATTTTTAATAATTTATAATTATTTTAGTAATTTGCTCATAGTCTATGTTATTTTACCCTTTTTGGCTCATTTTTAACCCTCGATGCACCCCCGGTATTAAGAAGTAAATTCCTAAGGTCCATACACACGAGCGAGTCCGCGGTTTAGTTTAATAGCCCTATGATAGAAACATACGAGGTAATAATTCCAGTAAAGGGTCCCTCTGTCCCTTTTATTGCTGGGGTCTGTAATATGTAATATTTGGGTCAAACTGTTTTAATAAATAAGCTTTATTTGATGTGAATGTTATGGTTATTCTTTTATTTAAATGTAATCAAAGATTCAATGGATTTTATGATATCTGTAAGGTTCTAAGGTTTTTATTTATTATAGTACTCTGGGTAATCTCTAAGAAATTACGTAGCTTAGTTGGAAAAAGAGCAACCCTGCGCTGAAGGGGAAGGTGCGGGTTCGAATCCCGTCGAGATCGTAAATTTTTGGGATTTATTAATTTCTTATATTTGTAAGGGAAAATTATAACGGTAGGCTTTTTATGTTTCCGTCTGTTGGTTAATTTAGCTTGTCCCATTTTAGATAATTATCTTTAGTTAGTTGCGGGCTCGATTCCTATCATACGGCAAATGTTTGTATCTGCAACTGTTTTGTACGGAAATGTGTATTTACGATGTAGTTTTATATATCATCATTCATAAATTTTTAAGAATCATTCTTCGACAGCTTCATATAGCCATTGGCATCAAATACGTCCCTAAGTTCCTAACGACTGTAACTTTGTCGTGATCCAAATGCGCTATCAGATTATAAAATTCACTGTCTTCGTGTGTAGGTTGCCTAAATCTATTATTATCCTCGTGTGGAAGTTAATCCCCATCATAATTACAGTACAACGGTACAGTCAAGAGTTAAATTACTTTTCCACGAAAATCTTTGGGCTAACACTTGTGGGCGCTATTGTACGCATTTCGCGAAATTCGGAAAATTATTCTCTCGATGAGCGTACGTAAGTAGGTAGGACTTGAGAAAATTCGTAATGAGATTCATAAAATTCGCTGTTAGCTCATTATTTTGGTTTTATTACACGTTTTCTGGCGTGTTTGATGGCAAAGATGTCTTTTTAGATATACTTTTTCTTTTTAAAAAATCTCAGAAATGTTTCAATTTTTTTGGGTAGGTCCCATTTGTTCTATGGAACATGACGTCATAGTACAAAATGAAACATTTTCGTCCCTATTTTTTCCATAGAACTACATACTACCTTCTCACCCGAGTTTCATGTCATAGAACAAAATGAGAATCAGTTTTTACCAAAACCTTCCATGATGTATAAGACGTGAATGACATTAAACACTGACGTTAATACCAGGTACAGTTCACTATAAAAAAAGAAACTACTCGCTACCTAAATAATATTTTTATTTTGCAAAATAAAAACAAAACAGCACTTTAACAATACTTATTTCTTTAACTACTTACAAACTAAAAACAAGTTTTCTTACCGCTAATATATTCTTATATTAAACAGTCCGCGATAAAAACTAACTAAAACCATTCCTTCTTTTAACTAAAACGTTCTTATATTAAATAGTCTCCGAAAAATACTTATTTTGTAGAAAGAGTTCTCCAGCACAAATTTTACAATATAAATCATAAATTTTGATGGGTTCATAGTCATTATGCATCGGGTACCGAAGATGTAGGCAGTCCTGGCAACGGCCCGTGGATGACATACCCTCTTCACTCATAATTACTCTGTAATCTTGCAGATAGTAAAAAAATAGATCTATCAAGATGGTTTTTGGTAACTGCAACTGTTTTAACATAATGTACATATTTTCAATATTTTCAAATATTGACGCCGGGTTATTGAGACAACAATCAATATTTGATTTCATGTACTTAAACAAACTTGTCAAAGCCATTTCATATAAAGTCTTAGGTTGTTTAGAGAACAATTTACGGATTACTTCAAGCCTGTTCATTAGTTTCTTTTAATTTTGTTCAAAACAAGTAGGTATTGATATTTTCGGGCTTTAAAGACAAAATACTATGTTGTGTCAATTTTGATTTACTCGTGAAAGATAGTTTATACAAAAAAGATCGAGTCGGTCTCTTTGGAAAACCGGCCAGTGTGCTCTTTAATGAGTCGACAAGTAAATAGTTTTGTTCAAAAACATTTCTACGCTAATTTCTCCAATAGTTAACTGTAGCTGGTTTTCTAATATGTACCTGTCCCTGTTAATGTTTTTTTTTTCGCGTTTAGTTAACGATTTAGGTTTATTTAACACTTTTATTGCTTTAATTTTATTGAAAATTGCATCCTCAGCCATTTTTGTCAAAAATATTATAAACGATGGCGGAGTTCTTTTAAAATGGCCCACAAAATTGTGATGCCAACTCTCCACACTGTTAGTGGTCCTATGTTTAATTCCAAAACAGCACCAAGACTTACGAAAATCATTTTTTAACCAGAACGATTCCATGTATTTTACAAATTTTAGTAAGTTATCGTTTGAAATAGAAGCCACTTCCGCTTTTATATATACCCAACCATTGTCTAGCTCAGATAGAGGTAAAAACGGCAATACTGTACAAAGTGACACAATTCTTTGCAAGAATATATCATTTGATAAATGCAGTTTTTTCGCCTTTCGTCGTAAAGCTCGCGTAAAATGAAAGTAACAGCCATGGTAATTTGCATTTGGGAAAACTTCCTGAACAGCAGCGATTGCAGCCCTCTCAAAATCTGTTATAATTTCTGTCGGTGAAAATCCCGGAATAGTAGATTTTATCAATTCTAGCATACGCACATACATTTCTTTTGTTTTTTTGGTAATCAGAACATATACGAGTGGAATTATATTAGTCAACTCATCAGAACTCCCTAAATCCCCATGCATGGTGTAAAGTTCTGTAAATGGTGCAGGACAAACTTCGAAAGTGCCATCAAGTAGTATTATTTTAATATTTGGTATTATTCGTCTGGCTTCTTTTGAACAAAACAGCAAAATGCGGTTGTCTTCATCGTTAAAATCGGCAAGTAGCATATCGGTATACTGAGTGGGAATTTCTAACACACATGCATCATTACAAGACAGCAAAGGAACTTGAAAGTGTTCATTCCTTTTACGATAAATCGTAGATTTGACTTGTTTATATGAAGGTATATTTTGTATAAAATGTATACCTTTGTCGTGAAATGTTGACACCACTTTTTTGTACACATTCGGCACAGTATCTTGCCCTAGACCCGCTTCTTCGACACACGTTGCTATCACGTTTTTTGTAATTTCTTTTGTTTCGTCTTTCACACAATTTATGTGATGTGGTTTATTTTTCATTATTAATTTCTCCGTCTAAAAATATAATAAATATAAATTTTATAAAAAAGCTTTTTAAAGCTGAAAATTGAAAAAAAAATATTATTTACATAATTAACTCACCATAGAAATCTTCATACTTCCGACACATTTCAGTTTCCGATAATTTATACATCGCCATAATGACATTCCTCTAGTATAATTTGTCTGTAGGTAATATTCTTTATCACCATGCTGTAAAACTTTTCCACGACCCCGTTGCAGAAAATTCAAACTATCAAAATTTACGTTTATTTCCATTACGATAAACAAAGATCCAATCCAATCATTGTAAACAATCAACAATAAATAAGTGAGAACCCTGCGACTGCAGCTCTCTCAAAATCCGTTATGGTGCGTTACGGCATTATAATTTTTGTTAGGGAGTAACCATCTAATCAAAAATGTCACTAAGACAAGTGGTAGCAAATCATTCTCGAGTGGCCAGTTTACATATCAACTTCAAGAAGTTTATATACCTATGTACTTAGTTTGTTCTATGGAACAATTTGAGACAAAAATTACAAACTGTTCTATAGTACAAATAGGGACAATATTTTCTCAAATTGTTCTATTACGTCATGTTCCATAGAACAAATGGGACCTACCCATTTTTTTTATCGTAACGCCCAAAATTTCTTAGAATTCTTAACCCTAAACTCTACAATTCTTACTGCGTTGTGTTTAAATGGTTGTAAGTAGGATTTTGTTTTACGGGTAAAAAATTTTTTTTACATTTGCTTCTATTTTTAAGTACCTACGAAATAAATAAATAATGTATCCTTAGCAGCAATAACTTCCATACTCGTTGTAATTGTTCTATTCCACGTTCGTCAAGTCATACTAACAAAACAAATAGAACTATGGTATTATTGAAAACAGCGGAATCACCATCTTGGAGCGGCTCAACTCTGGTTCTATAATAACAATCCAATTCCTTCTTGCAAAAGGTTAATGGTTTGGAAAATGGCGCTATCGGATATCGATAGTTCTGCATAGCTTGAGGTAATAGATTTTGAATAAATTTGGTTATGGATTTTGAATAAATTAAGTGAATATGTCGGGCGGTTTTCGAGGGTTAAATGAGCTGTTTTTTTTGTGAAGAGACAAAATGCTTTTAGGAGTTATCCAAACAGTACAATTTGTCCTTTTGCAAAAAAATTGTGTATTAGGTTTAATAAAAAAAAACGGTAATTTTATCGCTTCAAAACAATAAAACCGTTTTTTTTTGTTTGCTTACCTGCACTTTGGGTATCTCTTAGAAATGAAATAAGTTCCCTCCTCAGTAAGTTTTATTTCATTTCTTAGAGATACCCAAAGTGCGGGTAAGCACTATTATAACAAAAACACCTTAGAATTGAGCAAATGAAACACCTCTCGTCAAACGAATCAAATGTAACTTTGGTTGTTGAGCAGGTTTGGTTAAACTGTAATGTTACCCCTGTAGGTGGAGCCACCGGCGCTATAGTCCGTAAGAGGTCCCAAAGATTTTCGGTTGAACCGACTAAGGGTTTCGTGGCTTAGTTGGTTAGAGGACACCCGTACCGAGGGTGGGGCACGGGTTCGAGTCCCGCCGAAACCGAAAATTTATGGGAATTTATTTCATTTCTTAATAAAACCGTTATACACATAGGCCTCCCCTAATGAGCGCCATAGCGCCCTGTCTTTAGCTTGCCGCATCCAGCATCTGCCTGCAGTCTTTCGAAGGTCGTCATCCTACCTGACCGGAGAGCGTCCTACACTGCGTTTGCCGAGTGGATTGTCCAGCATTATTTACTTATTTAGAAAGTGAAAAAGAAATCTCAAGCATATCTCACGAGTTTTCGTGTCATTAAAACTCTTGAGTCTCGAAGCTTAGTTTGTTTTATGGAGTTTCTTTTTGTTTCGAAAACTTCATGATTGGTGTTATTGATTTGGCTTATAATTTATTCTTTTTGCCAACAATGGCTTCGGAATTGAAAAAAAACGAGAAACTGATAAAGGAAGTGTTCACATATTTTTTTTGTGAAAATTTGCATGTGTATATGTTTTAACATTTTTTGTGTATGCTTATTACAGTCAAGATAAAGATCAAAATACTGTAAGAAATGAAATGAGTTCGCAAAAATTTATGGGGCGCGGGTTCGAGTCCCGACGAAACCGAATTTTTTTGGGAACTTATTTCATTAGAGATACACAAAGTGCGGTGTGTTTATAACAAAAAAAACCTTAGTAAATACTGTAGTTTAAAATTTAATCTTAAAAATAAAAACAGAAAGAAAGATATTGCCATACAGCGGGGCAATGCAGCCAGCGTCTTGGTGACGCGCGCGACTGGTATTGATATGGATCAGTTGAGCTACTTGTAGATCGTTTGCAACAGTCTACATTTAGCTCTATTGCTTCAATTGTAAATACTAATAATATGTTGTTTCTACTTTATTGAAACATTCTTAAAAAGTTTTTTTTAAACCTAGTTCATGTTTTAAAATGTAACAAAGCCAAAAACTAAGCTGTAAATCAAACTTGTATTCATCCCCTAGCGGAAATCAAACCCGCAACCTTTTGCAACGATCTATCACTCCGGTATGTTTATTATAGCAAGTAATAAAACCACCTAACCCATAAATAATAGCCATTATAAAATCTATAATAAAACACCGACAAAACATTTTAATAAATCACAACAATAAACTCAAAATATACGGCTTCTTACTCATGCGGAGATTGTGAAAAAACCCCTGCACCCCCTCTGGGGGTAAAAGGGGGGTAGAACGCCCCCCAACCCCCAGACTGTTCTCGGGATCGTATTAAGCTGGCAACAGATAGGGCGTGTGTCTCAATGATTTATGTAGGATAGCGTATAGGGATGCGCCGGTGTCGATAAAAATTTTGTCGATAAAATATAATGAGGTCATTTCGTTTATATGTTCTTGTTATTTGTAGGCGGGACAAAGTTTTCGTCATTACGGGTATAGAATTATGATCTAAGTAGCCTTATAAACAAGAACGCGAAAAGAGTTGAAAATAAGAATGCTTACTTGTTTATTTTAAGAAATGTAACTTAATTTTGAAGCAAATTTTTTTAATTTATTCATAGATGAAATAAGCAAATAAGTGAATTGGCCAGCATTATTTATTTATTCATTATTTGTTATTCATAGATTAACACTTTTATGACCCATGATGCACATATCCATCTGCAAGTATTGCAGGCGTCGCCGGCGCGCCCCGTTAGCGAGGCTGAGCAGAGAATGCTTTAAAACTTAAAAACAATTTTAAGTCGTTCAATCAATAAATAGAAAAGCCATTAACGCCCTTTATGGGATCGAACTGAAACTTTAACTCTAATTTGTCGATCTGAATTGGACATTAGGGCAATTGAACAGGTTTCTCGTTATCGAAATGGGTTTAACTAAAAGCTTTTAAAAAAGATTTTGTTCGGAAGTAATGTAATGTATTAAACTACCGATTAAATCATAAAAACCATGTAAACTTATCATTTATTTGTCAAAAATCAATATGTCTTTGGCCCTCATATAGTCAAAAAGCTATCATTTGACGGTAAACAATATTAATGAATAAGTATGGTGAATTTTTTATCGATATGCTATGATATGGTTTCCTTCACTTGTAAAATTGTATTAAGACATGCCTACGGGCGACGGAAGCTGATTTATGAGGCCCACTAACTGCAATAGTGACGTCATATCCGCTATTGCTTTTTATGCTTTTTTATTGGGTAAAATGAAAACATGGATTATGCGGTAACAAGATGCTGATGTCCTTTTTAAATGTTCTTTGAACCTTATGCCGTTGTAAATAGGACATTGAGCGGCTGGTATATCGATAACTTTAACTGAGTGACTCGCTCAACCTGTTTTTGCTGCTCTTTGGCTGCGCTTTGAATATTTACGTAAATTGTTACGTAAATATTTAGAGACAGAGACATCAAAATTTAATTATTTCCACATTATACTACTAACATAAATTAATTCGGATAATAAGAGCCTTATTTAATTTTATCATATGGGTGGTAACCCCAATAATCTCCACGTTTGACGTCCTATAACCATGGGCCGTGTTTGCACGAAGGCTAGGTAAGGTCACCAGCCAGCGATGGTGTGTGGAACTGGACTCTTTCGACAGATCGTAGTTTTATCTGGCTTGACTTTAAAATGCATGAAGGGCTTTTGTCCAACAGTCGTACATGGAAGGTTTTTTTTTAATTTAAATACGGAACTTAAACAACCGAATTATTACTACTTCCTAACTTCTCTGAAGTCATGTCAAAAATGCTTTATATCGTTAAAACAATAAATGATTCTACACAATCATTTTTTGGAAACTTAGGAATACGTACTTGAGTTAATCAAACGTAAAACAACATTTAGACATAGCACATAAATTAAATGAGAAATAACAAATGAAGATGAGTAATAATTGAATTACTTTATCGATAAAATTATCGATAATTGACTAGATAACATCTCTACACAATAATAATTGTTTGCGAACTATAATTGAGTTTGTACTAGACGTAATCCTCAGAAATCCGTAACGAAGGCAAAGAAACAAGAGGTGAATATAATTTTATGAAATAAATAACCTTCAATCGAGTAAACAGGCCTGATATTTTTAATAATATTAATTTGGAACAATTTCGCAAGGAATTTTTGGATACAACTAATAAAGCTTGTAATTTTGGAACCAGATAAGTTTAATATATTCGTTCATATTTACGAACCATAATACTTATCTACGAAAAGTTTCAAAGAAGACATGAGAAGGCTTTTCTTGACCTATTCTTAAAATAAGTATTCGTAGATATGCAGCGAGCGATAGCGCGCAGTGCTCGGAGAGACGCGGAACGCGCGCGCCTAGAACCGCACTCACCCTGAAGAAGTCCCTCGTTAAGGGATGAAACGTTGGTGTTCTTCCAACACAAATAAGGTTCGTAGTTAACCCGCTTACATCCGTAATGGATATGTACATGTATCACTCGTATTATATTATAATTCTACATTCATATTTATTGACGTTTAACCACACTACATGGAGGCGGTTAGCGTGGCGGTAGCCGTGGTGGATGGCACAAACTTCGGGAGGCTTATTTCCCAGTAGTGGCTAAAATTCGGCTGCGGATGATGATGATGAAACCACAGCGTTACAATTTCCATTAAAAAAGCCTCACTTAGAAGAATAAATCGTAACAACCACCCTCGCCCGCAAGATTTCAGTATTTCAGTGGATTGTATTCTCAGGCCGCACTGAATGTTTCAGCAGGGAATGCATTATTAATGAATAACACCTCACTCGTTAAAAATATACGAAGTTGAAAAAAAAATACAGCTTCCTGCGAAGTTTTTTGTACTTTGTCTGATAATGGTCGTTAAAAACATTGTTTTTCACAAAGATCCCTGTTACCTTATAAGAGTTGTTCACCTTCAAGATTCAGTAAAAATGTTTACCGATGGGACCCCAGGCGAATATGCAGGACCTACTTGCGTAATGTAATGACGGACAGCGGTTAACAGGTTCCGGGTTCAAATCCTGGGTCGGGCCAAAGTTGTTGACGATATGTGGCGCGGTGGGTGAAGGCCTACCTGCGACGCAGAAGGTTGCGGGTTCGATTACCGTCTCGACAAATGTGTGTACGATCTGCAGACATTTGTTCAGGGTGTTCTGGTTGTTTTCTATGTATAATAAAAAATATCTATCTTTGTATTGTATAATATTATGTATATCAGTTATCTAGTACCCATAACACAAGCTCAGCTTAGCTTGGGGCTAGATAATGCTGTGAGAATTGTCCAGAATTATTTATTTATTATTATTTATTTATGTATAGGGATTTTTCTCGCACGAAAAATTCACAGAAATAACCAGGAGTCAGGAAGCTGTGTTACCTATACTTTTATACCTATACTATACTTTTATTTGAAAAAATCGCGAGCTCAATTTTCAAATTTATGTAATTTGAAAATTGTGGAGTGTATACATATTTTCGCAGCTGACTGTACGATACAAAATAAAACTATTAGAGTTATGGAAAAGAAACTAATGATAGGAATCACAAACTGCCCAACGGCTTTTTTTAAGATTCCTTTGGAAAGCCTAATAATAACATTTATGTGTCGGCGCTAGTGTGCGTCCGGGTACCGTTTTAAAAATTTATTTATTTAGTTGATACTAGACGAGCAGCCTGTGGCTGATGTATTTTAAACACAGTCTTGAATTTAGTCTGCGTCACTTTTTTTGTACGGTGATATTCTTGAAGGCGTTTAATGGGGTGGCTGGTTCGCGGAATTCGGCTCCTGGCAATAGGTTGCATCATTATTATAATTACTTACCGATACGCCATCCGGATCTGTTCTCCATTCTTGTACCATATGAGCTGGGCGGGCGGATTGCCGCCCCGGCTGCGACAGACCAGCTCGAGGCTCTGCCCTCGGCGGACCGTCTCCCCTTCTGCGTAGCCTTCGATGTAGGGTGCTCCAGGGGGATCTGTTGAAGAGGTGATAGTGTTTAAGAAGGTGGTTCTTTGTCTGGCCGAGTTTTAAGTCGCTCGGTCGAACAAATCAAAAGAAATAAGTGTAAGCATGAGACACGGGGAGAACTAATACATGAAACAGTTCATCGGCATTATCAGCTTATATTAGTCCACAGCTGGACATAGGCCTCCCCTAATAAGCGCCATAGCGCCCTGTCCTCAGCTCGCCGCATCCAGCATCTGCCAGCAGTCTTTCGCAGATCGTCATCCCACCTGCTCGGAGGTCGTCCTACGCTACGTTTGCCGAGTCGTGGTCTCCACTCAAGAATACGTTTACCTGAGACAGGCCGCCGTGAGCGAAGATTCGGTTTCGGAAGCTAAGACTTGATCTTTGTTGACTAAAAGCAAGTAAAGTCACGTACATAAGCCACTAACTGTAAAGGTAATCAACCTCTTGATGATAAAAGAGTTCTTTGTAAAACCTCAAGGAAAAACCCTTTGAAGGCTAAATTAAAAGAAATTAAAAAAAGGCTTTTCTTTAAGCCCTTGGGTTGTTCTGTAAAAGGATTTACTTAGTTTTTTAACCTTTGCGGAAAAAAAGAAGGTATTTAAGGGTCAGAAGTATTTTTCTATACTAATTCGGTTTCAGATTTTTAGATATTTTTTGTAAACAAAGGAGTTACAAAATATAAATATTCTACGAAAATTGAATAATGTCAAAAAAAATTGACTTCCACGGGACTTGAACCCGCAACCCTGTACGGGAAGTCGATTTTTTTTGACAGCCGGTTTTAACCGCTAGAGGATAAAGTAAATTGAATTTAGATCATCGTGCGCACGATGTTCTAAATTCAATTTACTTCATCCTCTAGCGGATAAAAACGGCTTTTGCACTCAGATATTGAAGAGCAAAAGTACTCTTTCTGAGATGGGGTATGAAAAATAAATTTGCACCTTTTTGCTGAGCGTCTACAGTTTTTTATCTGTTCTTTGTTGAAGTTTTTAAGACATTTTTTTATCAAGATCCGTTCAGCCGTTTAGTGATAAGGTAGGTAACAGACAGACAGATGGACATACAGAGAGACGGACTGAGTTTAATTAGTATGGATTCTTTCTCTGAAGCCCGCATATTGAAATCTTAGCTTTACACTCGAGTAAAGTCACGCGATAGCTTAGTATTCCACAAAACTCATTTCCTGATATCTCACAAAGTTAATAGTAGATTGCGGTAAGGGAAAGTAAATCTTAACGTCTTCGCTTTAGAATACGTATTCGTATAAAATGTATGCTATTGTACCTCCGGGCGATATGTGGCTGGATGTCACACCGAAGTGGCAGCAATTAACGAAGAGCATGGCCTTACTGCCACCGCAAGATTATTATGCATGGTTTATTCGAAAACGCATAAAGTTTCTGTTATATTGATAACGTTACTAAATAACTTTAATTTATTATCCGTTGCGCAGTGAACGAAGGTTGTCGGTTCGATTCCAGCATCCGGATTAATGACCTTCGCAACAAAACCTAGACTTTTCTTCAAATATAACATATAGAGTAGAATCGAAACATATTTATTTGGATACAGGTACACCCAAGTATAAAATAAACAAGCGAAAAACAATAACGATTTAACATACTCGTATAATAACTATAGATACTCTTACTGGTGACGAATTGTGAGTATTTTATTACTTATATTTAAAAATGTGATGTTGTTTATGAGGACTAAACAGATAATGTAATTTTTTTATTCATTTAACGGATAACTTAAACTCAGAATGTTGCAACGCCCTAACAGGAGTCATGTGGAACCTACCTCAAAATTTTATTGTAAAATACCTTTGTAATGGCTATGATGATGAATGGCTGATGTATATGGCCGGAATATGTATATTATGTGTATCTAAGCTGAAATAAACGAATTGAATTGAATTGAATGGGCAAATTAGTAATAAATAAACTGTTGACCTATTCGCTGTGTTCAGTAGAATAGAATTTTACTAATTGTATTTTGTTTATTTTCTCTACGTGGAAACTTATTAATAGCCACCTGTTATTTTCTCTAAAACGTATTTTAGTGCTGAAAAATAAAAAAAGAATACCTAATAATAAATATTACAGTAGAACCGTTGCTCATGCCACTGCCCGTCGCCGCCATCAACAGATTTCTGGACCAGATCCCGGACTGTGATATCTTGGGCCGGCCGTTACAAAAATAACGAACTTTTTGTTTACATTGAATATATTTATCAAGTTACATTTCGGTGTGACACCCATCCAAGTAACAAATACGCGAAACCCGGGAACAATGCGAGCTTAATTATGGAGTGTGCAGCGCGCTTTACTTGAGAGCAGTTATTCGGTTATGCTATGTGTGGCAGGCCTTAGTTTAGGGTTGCCTGTTTCTTAGGGGATTCGATTAAGCATGGCAATTTGTAGGATTACGAGAACATAATCACATCGTCATCATTGGTCAAGTTTTTGCTTTAAATGATAATTGGTTTTATTGTTATTAGATTTCGTAATGTTACACGGTTTTAAATTTTTACGGGATACTAATCAAATGTTTGTTCGTCGATTTCTACCTCATTATGCATGCAAAAATATCTTCTAATTTCTTATCGTGTATTAATATTATTCATTACAGAAAAAAAACATTTCGGGTCATAAATAAACTGCCTATTTTCTGTGACGTCACCACGTTAATCCACGTTCAATCAAAATAAAACTAGAAACAATTAAAAAAAAATGCTATACCACATGTTAACTTTAGCTACAATCAAAACTAAAGCTACTTATCTATGTTTGCAACAGTCTGCAGTTAGCTCAATTGTTTCAATTGTAAATACTAGTTTTAATTTCATTCTGTTATTTGATTGTAATTTTCTCTGTACCTATATTTTTGAAATTAATAAATGAATTATGAATTATTTCTTAATCCTAATATTTTGATCAAAATGTTTTTATAAAACTAATATAAATATTTGTAAACCTACGCGATCTGAACACATATTTATAAATACTATTTAATTTTTTTTAATTAATTTTTTTTATTTAGTCATCCCGTGACCACGACAGTGTGTAAACCTGTCGAAACGTCGGTCGGTAAAATAAGGTAATTAAACGCGATAAATACCCGTTAAATAGTATTTTTAAACTAATATAAGTGTAGAAACCCCAACATAAACAAAGCAGGGCCCGTCGGCATGCAGACAGGGCCTAAGTTTAGTTGTGAACTCCAGACAATGTACTTCTTTGGTTACAAACTTATTCGGAGCTTAGCGGATTTTAGTCTTTCGCATTCAAACTTTATGAATATCGTTCAAGTACTTATATCTTTAGTTAGCTAATAGTCTGGTTTCGTTGGTAATTTAATACCTAGTTAGTGAGAATGGAGTTTAGACTTTTTTGTATTCTAACTTGTTGATTAAATGTCTGTTAAACATCCATTAAAAAAGTGAGGCTATTTAGGCAATGCTCGGAGTTTCTCTGAAGGATAGGATTCGCAACGAATACATCCGACAGAGAACTAAGGCTGTCGACATAGCTCAAAGGATTAGCATGCTGAAGTGGCAGTGGGCTGGCCATATCGCGAGAAGAACCGACAACCGCTGGGGTAAACGTGTTCTTGAGTGTAGACCGCGACTCGGCAAACGTAGTGTAGGACGCCCTCCGACCAGGTGGGATGATGATTTGCGAAAGACTGCTGGCAGATGCTGGATGCGGCAAGCTGAAGACAGGGCGCGATGGCGCTCATTAGGGGAGGCCTATGTCCAGCAGTGGACTGATATAGGCTGATGATGATGATGATGATTTAGGCAATTTTTCGGCTTGTTAGATTTAAAAACTTGAAAACGAAAAAACTAATAACAATAACAGAAAACAACAAGGTCTCAGTAAGATTATTACTGAAAACTAAAACAAAAACTTCAAAAACACATGATCTCACATGTGGAGAAAAAATTGTTGAAATTGGAATTCTAAAACAAACGAGAGATCAACTAAATAATGAACGAAAGCTTTCAAAACCAAAAGTTGTTGTGAGTTTCTGTGCTTCGCTTCGATGATACCAATGTCGTTAAATATTTTCCACCAACATTCCTTGGGTTTGATAAGCCAAGCCCAATATATTTTGTATACAACGGTATACAAAAACATCCAGGTTTTTGAATCGGAGTTAACATAATTCCGTTAACAATTTCGTTCGTCGTACCATCACCTCTAAAATCAGTCTTATTAAGGATTCTAAGTTAAATTAAGACGAAAAGATGCTAATCTTGCCGAATTACGTTCCTTCATCATTAAGGGCTATTTCATTAAGTTAAAAGGTATCTCGGAAGGTCGACGGGTATTAATTTTGATGAAAAAACACGATGCTTAACTGCGCATCAAATCAGGTGCCGAGTTAGGTACGCTCCCAGCACTCAGCTCGGTAATTTCTTTGTGTTGTTTTAGATGAAAATAAAAAAACGTCAAGTATTTTTACCCGACTACCAACAGGGGACCCTCCCCTGTTGGTAGTCGGGTAAAAATACTATACTATACTAATACTATGAGGTTAGCACCCTATGTTTGTATATTTGTATGTTTGTATGTATGTGGCCGATATCTTTGTTCCCACGTAGCGCTGAAACTACTGGTTCGATTTCAACAAATTATGTATCGATTGATTCGTCTCAATACCCCGATGGTTATAGGCTATAGGATTTAGGGCTCCAACCCCGAATAAGCCTTCAAAACGCGTATTAAAGTTTAGGTAGCCGCAGGCTGCAGGCCCCATAGAGAAAAATTACAATACCTACGACCTATTTTCATTTTCAACTCTATGCCTATCAAATATGACCGATACGTCATTCTATTTTGTCAATGTAAATGTTTCAAACTTTTATAACTTTCACGTAGTCGGGTTGTAGTTTTTAACTTTATCTTGTGTAATCGCAGGGTCCTGCGATTGTTCTTATTCTGGTCTAGGCAGAATAATAGCGCCTAGGTACTGTTACAATATAACAGTTGGCATTATCCTGAGCCTGGGCCCACTTGGTACTGCAGCACAAACTGATTACTTACCTATTTTTACATGAAAAATTTTTTTTTTACGTTATTGTTTCATGAATATGATATTTATTTAAAAATTGTAAATGTGTCTTGTGTTGTAGTAGCAAATAAATGATATGTCTATGTCTAAGTGCGAGTTGAACTCGCGCATCAATGGTTCCGTACAAATTAGTACTCGTAAGTAATCAAACACCTTTTTTTGTGAAGTCATAACAATACGGTTTTTATTTTTTCCTTTACTTGTGCTATAAGACCTTGCTTCTTGTCATCATTTATGATTTTAGGTTTAGATTTTAGGTCCCTATAGGTTTTGCGTGCATGCGATTCCCTTGGAAAATACAAAAAAATTGGACATAAACGGCTGTAACTTTTGATTGCGTTGACTTAGAAGTTTGATTTGGAAAAAGTAATTTGCTGCACATCGTAAACCATTTTCAATGAACTCATGATAACTACCAATTTTGATTTGATGGTATTTTTGGAGCATTTGGGTAAATCAGAGATTCTGTGCTAAAATTCTACATTTTCCCAAACCCTCCCGAAACACAAATAAATCAAAGTTGCTTTTATCATGGGTTCATAAAAATTGGTTTTCGATTTGAAGAAAAATATTTTTTTTCGCTAGTTTTATTGCTTGTGGAATGCAGAAAAACTTAAAAACCACAAAAAAAAATTCGCTGTGCTCCAAGTCGAACCACCGTATATTAACATCGCTTTTTTAACAACTCAGTTCATACTTGACTTGATTCATTGTAACTCACTTTAAACATTATCAAGTACCTACTTGAATGTAAAATCAAAACATAATATTTTGAAATAATTGCGCGAGATATTTTTATTACAAACCTTTGTGTATAATTTAAAGTATGCTTTTATTTTTAAAATTGCCATGTTTTGCCCCCTTCAACCAGCCTTTGTGAGTTTTTAAAGCTAGTGATGTGATAGAGTCGATATTTTTTATCGATTAATTAAATTACCTACATGCAAAAAAGTTTAGATAGAGCTAAAAAATAGTAATCCCGTAAACCTTTTTGTACGTAGAACACCAAAAACGGATTTTAAAAATATTTAGTGATGTCATTAAACCATAGTCATAAAAAAATACTTAAGACACAGTGTTGTTGTTGATAGATGGATAAATTCTTACTATATTTGCATCTTCAGACACACACAAATAAAATACATCAATTACATCGTACTACTTATTGAAATCAAACAGCAAAACAATTGTAGTTCGTATTTGTTTTTGAACTCATCATCGTCCGCAACCCATGCTAATCCACTACCGGAAATTGGCTTCCCCAATTGAGCACCGTAGGTAGCGCTTTAGCTTGCAGGTTTTTATCAAAATTTATCGCCATAAAATCCATCGACATTACCCAGCACTACGCGTAAACCGAGCATAGGGGTTGAGAAAACAAAGTACCCGATGTAATTATACAGGCTGATGGAATTTTAGCTGAGCTATAATGAAACACCATGTATTAATTATAGTAACATGTATAAGTTATTAGTAGGTACAAAGATGTTTAGTCCCAAGATTTTGCGACAAGGGTGAGTAATAAAATTGTGTTTTATGTCTTTTTGGACGTGTAAAATTATGGAGCATTTAAAAATAATGTTTACTACAGTGTCTCAAAAATGAACAAAGCCAAGCTTGTGTTACCTCTTGTTTTTGGGGTTCCGTACCCAAAGGATAAAAACGGGACCCTATTACTAAGACTTCGCTGTCCGTCTGTCACCAGGCTGTATTTCATGAACCGCGATAGTTAGACAGTTGTCATTTTCACAGATGATGTATTTCTGTTGCCGCTATAATAAAAAATACTAAAAACCAGAATAAATAAATATTTAAGGAGGCTCCCATACAACAAACGTGTTTTTTTTTTGCGGATTTTATAGATAATGGTACGGAACCCTCCGTGCGCGAGTCCGACTCGTACTTGGCCGGTTTTATTTTACTATCGCGTTCACTCCGGAGCGGCTCTTCGCTGTGCAAGAAGACTTCTTACGTGTGCATCCGTGGCAGTAAAGTGTTAACCCAATCTGTCCCATTACAGGGCAAAGTTGAGATTATATTTCCTACTCGAATAGTGGGGCTCTAAATTGAAATAGTCCACAGATAATCTTAGTCGCTAACGCTTTCACTGGCCTGCCTCGGCGGCGGTGCGACGGCAGGGCGCACCTGACGGGGCACTGGAGATATAGACGGACCTGTGCGTCCTGAGCCATGAAAATGTTATAAATAGATTCGTAAAGAAACAAGTTGTCATGGTTTTATTATTAGGTAACAGAGTTAGTTTTGTGATAATTAAGACAAAACTTTTAGTATATTTTGACTGGAAAAAGACTTGCATTTAACAGCCATCTAAGCAAGTAAAGATGTGGCCTAAGAAAAAGCCTAAGAATGGAGCACGCTTTTCTAAAAGGAACTCATTATTAGTGATATTTTACTATTAAATTTGAATTCTTACATCTAATGGAAGACGTAATTCCTTGTTAGAAAATTCGTTGAACAGATATCTTCGCAAATCCGGAGTAATTTTACTGTAATGTTTTAGTTTTAGCGAGAAATAAGATCAAAAAGAGATTCGTAGCAATTTGAAATTAACTTGTACCATAAGTCATATGATTTCAGCTTAATATCTCTTAGATTACTTCAGTACGACACGTTTATTACAAACTGAAAAAATGCCTTATAACATGATTTATTTTGGAGGTAGCTGTAACCCACAATTTCGTTAGCGTTGTAGGGAGGGTACCTAAACCGTGCCTAAACCTACTGGCGACGACGGCCTCTGTGGCACGGTGGGCGAAGGTCCGCCTGTGACGCAGATGCCTCGGGGCAAATGTTTATACGATGTGCAGATATTTGTTCCGGGTGTTCTGGTCGTTTACTATTTATAATAAAAGACATCAATATTCATACATTTGTACTGTATTATGTTTAACAGTTATCTAGTACAGATAACAAGCGCTCTGCTTAGCTTGGGGCTAGATAATGCTGTGTGAATTGTCCCGCATTATTATTTATTTATTGGCAATAAGACATCACTATTATCTATTGACCACGATAACTAGTTGATCTCTCTAATCTACAACGATTTTTGCTTATTTTATGTCTATTGTATTAAATGTTAATGAACGTGGTCCAAGTAAACGTTTTTCTTTTTAAATGTTTTTCTAAGTAACGCTTGAATCTATTATTTAAAAGCCAAATGCAGTTTTCCTTCCAAAAATCACTTACAAAACCAAACTCCCTCAAATAGCAAAGGTAAGACTAGTAGCAGTCAAAGTGGAAATTCGGTGAAAAAGCAAACCGCCCGGCTTACCATGAATTATTAATTTCCTATTTTAGCCACCCCGGGCAATGTTGACATTGCCCGGCCGGTATTGACTTTGCGCCAATAGGGGCTGTGTAATTGCCCACGTATTTCGTACTTTGGATAGATTAGGTTTTAAATTAGGGATAGGGTATCCTTTTAATTAAACACAGGATATCGTTTTATATTTTTAAAGTAAAGATATCTTGATAAATTCACCATTTCAGAAGTTTAAACCAAAAGTGGCCAAACCCGCGGCGTAGATAAATGACGTCGTGTCTCATGCTGTCAGGCTCAGATCGGATTGAACTGAGCAGGATAGCATAAGAGAGTCTGAGTCTTTCTCAGTCCCATCCTATAAGTTTGTAGGCAGATTTATTTTATACAATTGTTAGTGTGTTCAAATTTTTTTACCGACGAAAAACAAAAAAGGGGAGGTTCTTTGTTCGACTGTATGTGTTATTTTAATTTATGTATGTATGTTCGTCGATTTGTCCGTCAATTATGGATCGATTCGAAAAATTCTTTTTCGCTTTGTACGGAGAATAATCCCTGAGATGGTCCGGTAAAAAAATCCAGAGGGATAAGTTTTTGTCCCGAAAAACCTAAATGCCAGGGAATTCGGAGTCGGTTTTTAGTTTTTATTATTATTAACTCATTTATTTCAGATCACAATCGAATCCATAACACAATTAAATATAAATTTATAAAATGTCGCTTAAAATTACACAATAAAACCAAACAAAATAGAATTAAATAAGATTAAATATAATATAGTTTTGCAAAACAACAAATTATTAAAGATTCGCTTTAATAAGCTCGAAGTCTTAACAAATGTATAGTAGTCAACAGGCCGTATATTACACATTGGTATTTCAAAAGTTGACAGGCAAAGCTACCCTAAAATCGAGAGTAAGAGCAAATATCTTGAACCTGACATGTTTGACGTACCCTTTAACGAAATATCATATTTTATCTACTTGAATATCGACATCATTTCCCAAATATGCCCAAAGGGCAAACCAAGGTGACTGTGCAATCCGCGCGCGAATTGAATGGTACGGAATCGTATCTTAGTAATATTTTACGTAAAATGACGGACCAAACGGAAACCACTCCGTTAGTCTCGTCAACCGAACGAGAGCTCGGACGCACCAATTACACACTCCTGCTCGGCTTGTCTCGTGGCTGCGCGGTAAGTGTGCAATTTCGCCATTTCTAATTGTCAAAATGGTAAATACTGTAAAAAAAATACTAGAAAAACCAATACTAAATGTAATAATAACTAAATGTAAAGTAGCGGTGAAATATTTTTTATGAGTTTAACATTCATTAGGTATAACATCAATCAACAGAGGCCCTATTGTTTTTGATGTTTGAATAAACTTTAAATCCATTACCTACTATACAACAGATGTAAAGCTTTAAGTTTACAATTCCACCGTAGAAATGCATCAACAAACAGTCAGAAACAACATTCCCGAAGCATCTAGAACATAAACGTTGACACAAGACTCAATCGAATGACAATTAATAATTCATGTACCGAAGAGCGACAACCTCCATGACTACTGCCCCCACCTCCCAGTTTGAGGGGAGTTTTTGGTGGGATGCGGAAGCGGGAGCGATTTAATAATTTGAGTGTTTTGAAAAAACTAAAATACTACTACAAATTCCTTAAATTTTACACTGTAAAAGTTTGTTTATCGGACATTAACCGCGTACCTTTTTGTTGTTTGTATATAAACGTAGGGGGAAATAAAAAAAAAATTATACAATAAATACCCGATCTGCTACGTTTTTTTTTTAAGTTAACTAGTTGCGTAAATTTTAAAGTTTTTAACACTGTTTTTAGGTTCTGTACACAAAGGGTGAAAACGGGGCCATATTACTAAGCCCCTGCTGTCTGTCCGTACGTCGGTCTGTCAGCGGGCTATATCTCATCAACCGTAAAATGTTTATAGACAAAAAATGTAAATTTGGTCTTTGAGCAGAATTGGATAACTTCATTGTTTCCTCTGTAGGCGGCGCTGACGGCGTAAGTGCCGAAAGAACTCCCAAAGATTTTCGGGTCGACGAGATAAGATCACGTAGCTTAGTTGGAAAAAGAGCAACCCTGCGCTGAAGGGGAAGGTGCGGGTTCGAATCCCGTCGAGATCGTAAATTTTTGGGATTTACTAATTTTTTGTTTATAGACAGTTGAAATTTTCACATAAAGTGTATTTCTCTTACCAAGTGTCTTTCTTTTATAAAAGTATTATTATTATAATTACCGCTGCTATAACAAGTCAAAACAAATCAGTCCTACTAGCACCCTTTGAATACGTAACCCTAAAAATATGTGAACATAGAACCTCCTCTTTTGTAAATGGTTTAAAAAGCGGTCAGTGCTTTAAACACTGTCGTGTATTATGTAACGCATTTCGTAGATAACAGATCGGTTGAGCTACCTCTACATATTGTGTGCAACAGTGTTCAGTTAGCTCAACTGTTTTAATTGCAGAACCTATTATTTTTTGTACAGAGCAATTTGTGAATAAAAGTATACATTTAAAGATGAATCATTTGAGTGGAGAATGGAAATCGCAAATCGAGCTGATATTATATTTTAAAATTTTCTTTTTACAAGTTATTTATTTTATTATCTCGTGTGTATAGTAATTAATGTATTCTTGTATTTGTCTAATAGCTTCCGCTTACTACTACAAAAGCACCCTTAGGCTGTGTCCTACGTGGGCGAATCAACGCGAACGCGAAGCGGCGCGGCGCGGCGCGAAAACAACAAACATTCGAAACCTATTGAAGTGGCCTACGTGACCAAACGCACGTGGGGTGCGGTGCGGAGCGGCGCGAAATGAAGCGAACGCGATCAGTTGGCTTGATATTTTTCGCGCGAAGTGGACGCGTCGGCCATATTTTTTTCAAGCAAAAATTGTAATGTCGGAAGTAGAACATCTTATTATTGCTATCCAAGAACGTCCTACATTATGGGACAAAAGGAATAAAAGTTACCACAACCGTTTATTATTATTATTAGTTATTATTAGTTCCACTTCTCTGCTTTATACACTTCTTCAATATCTCATATTTAAGATATGAATTTTCCAACAACATTAGCTTCCGTCCGTCCATGGCAAATGATTAATGCTAACTGAACTGAACGGCGGCGGAGGGCGCGGAGGGGACGGTTCGCGCGCACGTAGGACAGAGTAGCCGCATCGCTCCGCACCGCATTAAATTCGCATCGGATCGTTTCGCAATCGCGTTCGCGTTGAGTCGTCCACGTAGGACACGGCGTTAGACCACGGCGGGTGAAAACCACGGGGTGATTTTGTAAAACGCATTCATTAAAGGTATCATGGCGTCATAGGCGATAGCGAGAGAGTGATACAACGCGTCGCTGTCAGTCAATATTATTTCCTTGTCGATGTGATTTTTTGGTAGAATAATCTTATATGAAAATTTTATTTTATGTTTTCTCTCTATACCTACTACTAAAGTTTATGACACTTTTGGCATGGACACTGGCAGAGTTGTGGCAGCAAAACACCGCGAGCCATGAAATAAGAAGTTGAAGTTGTGTTGAGGTTGAGTTTATATGACACTAGCGATCCGCCCCGACTTCGCACAGTTACATTCTGTAGCCTATGTTACTCGATATTGATGTAGCTTTTAACGGCAAAAAGATTTTTTGAAATTAGTCCAGTACTTTTAAAGTTTATTCGTACATACAAAAATACAAATTTTTCCTCTTTATAATATTAGTGTAGGTAGATAAACGCTTTTACGGTATTTAGAAGTCCAATGCGTCAAAAGGGAAAGCGTTTTTGCGTCAAAGTGTAAAGTTTAAACGAGTGGTATATAGTTTTAAATTGATATTTCACGTCACTGTATGTCCAGAAGGATAAAAGGAAATAAAGATGATTCTATTTCTGACAATAACGTAGTTCACATCGTCTGTGCGATGGATAAATATGCCATCGCCACGTAAATGTTGAGTACGCAGCCTTAGGCCAAGCACGCACTAGCGGCCAGGTCACACGCGCCAGCGGACCCAGGTGCACACAGGTGCAGTGCATGTGCTCCATGGTGAGTTCATACTAATGTATGTATTTAGCTGGCCACTGCGGCCTGGCCTTAAACCACGGCCGCACTGCAAGCGACTAGCTAGGCAGGTAGGTTGGTGGGTTGCTTTAATGGTAGCTTAGCGGGTTGCTTCGATGGTGGCTTAGCGGGTTTCTTCGATGGTAGCTCAGCGGTACCTACCCGCTGAGCTTGGTGGGTTGCTTCGATGGTAGTTTAGCGGATTGCTTTGAATGAATGAATGAATGAATGAATGAATGAACACTTTATTTATTTGCTTTGATGATAGCTTAACAGGTAGGTTAGTTGGGTTGCTTCGATGGTTAGCTTAGCGGGTTGGTTCGAAGCTTGACACGTGGCGTATACATTTAAGTATCTATATAATAGTTATATATAAATATATATTTCTTCCTAAACTACCTACCTAAATAGTATTCTATTTACACGCCACCGTCTATACTTTTTCTATCACTTTTTGTCCATCCTAAGGTTGCCTGGCAGAGGTCGCTTTTAGCGATAAGGCCGCCCATTGTACATTATTTGTTATTGTTTTCTGTAATATATGTATTTTTTAATTAATTGGTGTGCAATAAAATGTATTGTATTGTGGCGTAGCGTTGAAATCGAATCTGTCGTGACCTCGCTACATCCAGGCGGGTAGCTAAGCTATCCGCTTGCTGCGTAATATGGATATCAGTCAACTGATCAAATCGTGATGAGCGTGAGATTCGTGAGTATTTTCTGCTCATTGGTTTATTTTCTTTGTTTTTTTTATTCATATACATAATTTATTAGTCAATAGATACGAAAGTATTATGAATTTACACTATGGAATACGTCGGCATTGGCTTGCTGATATCTGCTTTTGGATTCTGAACTCCGATCGGCGGCGCCTAGCTTTCGAATTCACATTTCAAACGAAGCAACCCGCTTACCTAGCGATCCTTCTCAGCGACATCTGAAATAATCTTAATTAACATGCTGATGCCAGTTTTCGGATTTCAAACTCTTAAGCTATCGAAGTCACATTTTAATAGAAGCAATCCGCCAACCTAGCCGCCTAAACGCTTGCAGTGCGGCCGTGTCCTAAGGGGTTAAAACAACTCCGAATTCAGAATTTGTTTGGATAACTGTTGACTCGTCTAGTTTTAAAAGCTGTTTGTGAAAGGGCTCAGGAACCTAGTGCCTATTGCTCAAAGCATTGCTGTGTTCAGGGTGCATAAATAATGCTGGTTTCAACCACCGCTGTCGAGATGAGAACTTTTTGGCAGCTGCCATATTTGTCACTAGTTACTGTATGTTTGATTAAGATTTAAGATTTATATAGTAAATTTGACTTGTCTAAGTGCTTATTTTGTAAGCCTGAAGAAATAAAGTTATTGACTTTTGACTTTTTTTTTTTTACTTTTGACTTTTGACGATTACCCGTGGGTTTGCACCCTGATTTACTTAGATTAAAATTAGCTCATATGTTATTTTAGTAGGTACCGATTCAAAAATATATTTCTGCAAAATTTCAGCTTAATCAGACTAGAAGATTTGGCGGCATCTTCCCTCAAACATTTTACAACTTTTTATCCCCTGTTTTTTACTACTTTTTACCTTAGACCATTTATGTCTTGATTTTTACCCCTGTTTCATCAAAGGTTTTTTCTTTTTTTTATCCCATTGTGTGAATAAAATAACAACATGGATAATTAAGTTATCTTTTTATCAAATTTGTTCTTTAATTCAGTGATTACCAGTCTGTGTTGTCGAATTGTACTAGGTACTAAAAAAAATGTAACAGCAAAGAAAATAAATCTTCAAACATAATTCTCCGCATCAGGAAAAATTCGTCAATCTAACACGTCCCCTGCATCGTATATTTGTGTGAATTGCATCAAATTAGGTGGCGCCCCCGCTGAGTACGAATCGGTACTATTCCGGGGGAGCACCAACTTATATTTACAGTCAACGGTGGCGCTACTATCCGAAAATATAGGGAATTTTGTAGGGAACAGCTGTAGTTATATCTTTGTCCACATGTTGTAGTTTAGGTTTTGATGTATTTGTTGATCGTTTTCGACAAATTGGAGACATCATAACAGCCTATTTACTGTAATAAATTGAATGTTTTGTTGTTATCATTGTTGTTTTGGTATTTTTCTGTTACCTATATTTGGAGAGAATTCGTGATTCTCTTTTCACTTTTAGTAGAAGCACACAATACCCGAAAAGGTATGTTTTGTTGAGAAAATTTATTATATACTAAATAAATACTAAGCTGTTATTGAATATATATTTTACTAGCAGCGCCTCGCGGTTTCACCCGCCTAGTTCCCGTTCCCGTGGTAATTCCGAGATAAAAAGTAGCCTATGTTCTATTCCAAATTATAATCTATCTCTGAGTCAAATTTCATCCAGATCCGTTCAGCTGTTCTGGTGTGATTGTAACAAGAGTAACAAACATCCATCCATCCATCCATCTATCCAAACTTTGACATTTATAATATTAGTGGGATACGCGATCAATCCGGTTAAAACAGTGTTTTATTGCAAAAAATTATATTTACTTACATAGCACGCTCAGTTGCACAGTACTTCTCATCGGGTTATCTCGCTGCAACGCCTCGTGTCGCGCCTCGCATGTGAAATCGGCGTAGTCATCGTCCGCTGATGCCTTGAAGTGGACCCTGGGGAGAGGAGATAGAGGTTAGATTGGTTCGGCAGGGTGGGGAACTTAGAGTTCAGATTAGATTGATAGGTTATCGGTGACGTAGTCATGTGTTATTTAGGTTCGTTTTCGAATTGAAATGCGTTCAAAACTTCTAAATCCAGTTTAAGGCAAATTTCTTTTTAAATTTTTATTTTACTAAGAAAACATCGGAACTAATATCGGCAGATCGTTCGAAAATGTTGTACCTACCGAGGCGGGAGTTGAACCGGAAATCTCTGGTCCGGCCCAGACTACAGGTTGGATTGACTGAAGTAGGAACGCAAAACCAGCAATGTGTTGTATAGGGCTAGGCAGTTGATTGAACGGCTAATTAAGCTGGTTGGCTGCGACATATATATTCAGATAGACACCTTAGGTTTTAGTTTGCAGTAAGTGCTTATGTCAAGAAAAACAGTAAAAAAATATATTAAAAAACCAAAACTTCTATAAAAGTAATAAAAACCTTCCTTGTTATTAATAAACAAGCACAACACAACTTCGCGTTACGACACGACACGAGTAAATCGCAAAGTCCGCACTGAAATAAATTCCGAATTATTGCGGATTTAACTGGATTCCACGTGATATAACCGGATTAAAGCAAATACGGTGCCGGAGTGACAGCGGGTTACGTTTATCCCGGGATGCGGGATGGCTGATGCGGTTGGAATTGTGCGACGTTTGGAGATGCGTTGCGGAGTTTTACCGCACGATTGGTTAATTAGATTTACTTATCAATTTGTTTTACCGCACGTATCGGTAATCGAGTAACTAACTGATATTAAACTTTAGTAAATTAAATAATATTAAATTAAAGTTATTGAGTTAGGTATATGGTTCAAGTAGGCCTAACTGTTTGGATTGTAATTTGGATAATTTTGTTTAATGTTGGTAGGTATATGATGAGCAATAGTTTATTTAAACGATCCGTTGATAATTATCTATCTCTTTTCTTTGATATGAACTAAAATGGTTTTTAAGTTTACTTTTGTTGCTACTGGACTGTGTTTAAAATAAAAAAAGATAACATCCCTTTTCATTTTACTAGATTAGAACGGGACGTCAACATTTCAGGCGTTGTCATTTTAAGGTTAGAAACAAACATGCGAATAAAAATCGCAAAGTCACGCGACCTCAAATATTTTACCACAGACCTGTGTTCATTATCGTAACCATTTTGAAACAACAAAGTTGTATGTAACCGCGAGTGCGGTATGATGCGGTTTTCATCCGCAGATTTTCATACGCATTTTTCCCCGCATTTACCGCATGCGGATTAAAAGTACAAAAGGTAAGAAGAAAACAAGATTTCGAAAAGAAAATGTTCTGTTACTTGTTTGAATTAAAAGAGACTTAGTTTTGTTTTGTTGGAAAAACGGAAAGTAGGTACTTTTAGTTAATCACTTTGAAAGTGTGGCGTCCGCGAAGTTTTCTTTAGAAACTTTGGATAAGAGGAAAAATCGTGTCTAAGATAAGATTATTATGTTATCATTATGTTCTCGACCTTTTAAATTTTTAACTGGCAAAAGAACGAGGGTTTTCAAGACGACGATTTTTTATTTGTCCGTGTATAACAAACAACGGACAACATAAAGAATAGAATATATTTTTACTTATTACTAAACTTAGACAGAATACAGTAGTTAAATGGAGTCTTACAACAAAGTGTAAGCTAGGTAACAAATTGGGCACTGGTTTTATAGATAGATCGATACAATTATTTGTTATAGCAGTTTGTCCAAATCGCGTTTCGTCCAATAAACTCGTTCAGAATCCATGCGCAGTTCGTCCAAAAAGCGTTTCATGCAAATCACGCTTCCTCTTATAAACAGTTCGTCCAATAAGCAGTTCGTCAATAATCCATACGCAGTTCGTTCAAATATCGATTCTTCCATTAAACAGTTCGACATATTCATTGTTTTATTTTTGTGTTGTAGGCCTAATAGGTAGGCCTCCACATGGCAGGGTTTGCAATCACCAATCAGCCTGTCAAGCATTGTGTTTATGGCAAAACCCTTCTTGTCTGGGGGAAGCACGTTCAGTTGTGGGTAAAATAAGTGATGAGAATCGAACCCGTAACCTCCTGCGTCGCAGGCGGACCTTCGCCCATCGCGCCACAGAGGTCGTCGTATAATAATGGAAATAAAGAGTTTTTTTTTTAATTGTGTACCAATGCTATACTTACCTGTGAAAGTGGTATCTGATTCCAGTTTTCCCCTTTAAGAGGGATATTCAAGGAGGGAAACTAGAATTTATATTTTTTTTATTCTAGTTTCCCCCTTAGGGGGATTTCAAGGGGGAAAACTGAAATAACCCAAAATACTAAAAATACAGGCGTCAGTATTAATCAAGCCAACGCGGCGGAAACGTCGGATTTCATAACGGCTTCACGTGAAATTTTATATTAAACCTCGCCGTTTTAACCGGGGAATTACAGGGAGCCTTTTCGAAGACCGACAAGGTTTTTGATTGCGAGAGTTACGAAATGGGAATGTAAATAAATAAATACAGATGCAAAGTTCCGACATCAAGGATCTAATAGATTAACATTGTTTTTATTTATCATTAGCTTCCGCCCGCGGCTTTTCCTGAGATGAAAAGTGCATACTTTTATAGTTTTATATCTAGAAGATAAAAAGCTTGGGATGGGTTTTGTTCCAACTCGAAAAATAACAACTAAACTAATAGGCTAAAGGTTTTTTCGTCGCTTCTTTACTTTGGTGTACATTTCGTACAAGTCCCTTTACACCCCCGAAACTAAATTGTCCGTCGTTCTTCGAACAGGCCCCGCTGCCATGCCTCGGAATCACAATGTCACGAACATATCCGAACACAACTTCGCGAATTTTCATAACAGCGTATTAATTTTAAGTTTTTGTGTAATTCGGAATCCGTTTTCAGAATTTCCTATACCTTACAACGTGAAAACTAGATGCAAATTTAAATAACGGTATATCAGAACTTGCGAAATATTATAACCAACAAACAGAAACATGATTTTGTGCCTCCCAAACTAATTTACCCTCTGACAGTGACAAGTGACGGAGGTAGTGTTTTGTTTATGTAGATTCTACCTTTGTAGTTAACATTAATATTTCCTGGTCTTTGAACCGGGGCACCGCGCGATGACAAAATATCTTTAATGCCTTCCTCAAATTGGGACCTGTACTAAAGCCATTCACAAATAATGTTTAACACTTAACCTAAAAATCACTTGTTGTTGAGTTTTTGACAGAATTTGAAGTCTGTTTACAGTTTTTTAAGGAACGCCAAATTATTTTTATTCGTTATTAAAAAAAACAGAAAATATCTTAATCGATCAGCATCTCTGAATATTATATTTAAGTTGAGTGTATTAGTATTTAAGTTTGATTCATTTTGAAAAAAAAAACTTTAATATTTCCACGGGTATAAAAAAATCGCAGAGATAAAAATGCAAATCCATATTAAGTAGTCTTCGGTCCGAAGATATTGTTTCGGTTTAGGCTAGGTTCGGTCAAAAAATCAAGCCACAGTTTCAGTTTCGGCCGAAGATGGGCCGAACCTTCGGCCCTGCCGAACCTTATTGAATTTCCACATACTGATAGTAATAACTAATATTATAAATTTTAAAATAACTTTTTCTTTCAACCTGTCTGTTACCTTCTCACACCTAAACGGCTGAACGGATCTTAATGAAATTTGGCAGGGAGGTAAATGATATCCCGGGATACAGGTTACTTGAAAAGCGCGTGCGAATCCGCGAGCTAGTAATAAACAACGCTCACCGTCACTATAATCTCGCCTCAAAGTTATGTAAAGCTTGTTTTCTAATCAAAAAAGACCACACACACGAATAAACCAACTTTAATTACCAAAAGTTCAAAATAGCTTTTGTCAAAGCAATAAACTTAACCCAAACACAACAACATAAACAATAAATCAAACAACGCTGAACAACAAACCTAAACTTCCTTCAGTCTTCAGCTACAGTCAAAACTGTTAATTACTTTGTAAAACACACATGGATCTTTGGGTTTGTATGCAACATCTAAAATATACTCTCAATACGCTTATGCCATTTTTTTGTTTCATTCCATTCAACCAGTGAATCATTCTATCTGCCTGATGGTCCTTGTGCTCGTCTTTGCAACAGTGGGACAGATGAAACTTTTATTAATTGAAAAGGTTTTACGTGTCCCCGATGAGTAACAAGGGGGTTCGATCTGTTCTCTTTTGCAACGGTCATACAGATTAAACTTTTAGGTTTTGCACGATACCTAACCGAAAAAAGTTTCCGTTTACTATCGTTCTTTATCAAATTATCGAAAAGTTGTTTGCTTCAGTAGTTCATAGTTTGTCAAAGTTCTAATTTGACAATCTCACTAATCTCACTAATATTATAAACGTGAAAGTTTCGATGGATGGATGGATGTTTGTTCCTTTATCACGCCAGAACGGCAAAACGGATCTGGATGAAATTTGGCACAGAGATAGATTATAGTCTGGAATAGGACATAGGCTACTTTTTATCCCGAAATTCCTACGGGAACGGGAACTACGCGGGTGAAACCGCGAGGCGCTGCTAGTAATTCATAATTCCAAGTATTTTATATTTCTCAGCAGGAAACTACGAACTGGTGAGAATAATCACATTCAGTGACATGAACCCCCAAGGGACTAAAGTTGCGTCAGCAAACATACAATGTGTTAGATTTATTTAGTTTTACTTCAGAATACAAAGTTACAATTTAGTCCATAAATTGAGGTTAGATTCAGCGAATCTAGCTTTTATTTTACTATCTTGTGTCATTGGTTTTACTGCTTGCAATTGAAATGTACCTACGTACTGTTGGGACATCCGTAGGCAGTCGCGGCCTCAGAATATACCCCTCCATCTCCCAACCCGTGGACCTGATGCCTTCGTGAAATATAATGCAATCTGTTTCCCAACACAAGCTCTACTTACATTAGGGCGAAGGGGCTTACTATTCGTAAGCAATAAGAAAAAAGATAATCGGAGGCACCCCCCTTCTTACCTAGGATATAAACGATAGTAGAAACGAAGGCCTCCGACTACTTAAGTATCAAAAGAAATTTATGAGGACAAATGGGTGAACGCTTGTTTAAGACCTTGTGTAGTCGTGTTTTAGTCTTTTAATTTTTTTCCAATAAAAATACGTCGAGACGCACGTCCTAAAATTTTAAGTTTTGCTATGCTTACCGTGAAATAGTGGTGTATCTCATAGACTTCGGGTTCCCATTCTGGCTCTCCACGTTCCTTATTTCATCTTTGGTCACTGCAACAAACAAACAAATTTAGTATTACATACATATTTATATTGTGAATCAATTTTAATTTATTTATTTAATTAGAACGGTCCTACAGAACCACTTACACTAACTAATTTTAAGTAATATACAATGATTAGAGACAAAAAAAGTAGCAATAAAATGAGAATTAAGTATATATTAATAAAAATTACAAATTTCAAGTAAATACACATGTCATGCCATAGCAAAGATTACAATAACAATAAATGTTGTCAAATTACAAATAAGAAAAAATAAATTACAAAATTAATTTCACTAAGTTAATGTCAAATCACAGTTAATTATTATCCGTCAATCTCACAAAATCTCATGCATTCACTGATGAAGTCCTTCCATATTATAGAGTGGCACCCGGTAGGCGCAAAGTGCCCTAGAGGTAGACCACCTGCCAGATGGTCGGACGATATCGTCGGGGTGGCCCGAAGACTGTGGATGAGGATCGCACAGGACCGAGTTAACTGGCGTGTAAAAGAGAAGGCCTATACTCAGCAGTGGAGATAGGTAATGTAAGAATATTTTAGGTAGGAACACATTTGTGAACTGTCGGCGGCGGCACGTCGGCTTTAGTGCACCAAAACAAACAAAATAATTCGATACATAGCTAGTAAAAGTAAACCTTTTTCAGTTATCATCAACAACCTATCATTTCTTCCAAATTGGTCGCCATATCAATAAAAAACATCAAATAAACCTTCGTATTTACTTCCATTGTATCTTTTAATATTGTATTGTCTGATAAAATACTAGAACAATTTCTTTAACCAGTTGTATTGTGTAGTAAATATGTTTTCCGATAATACTTCAGCATTTTGGTGGATTCTGCGAAATGTATTGAATAGACTTGAGTAAGGGATTTATAAGGGTGCAATAGAATTGGTGGGGCGATTGTTTTTCTTTAGTCGGTAGACGATTGTTTTTCTTTAGATATATTTTGACCCGGAAAAAGTGTGTGAATGTTAGTTCTACGATAAAATCATTTGTATCATAAGGTTCATCTAGCCAAACATGGTTTATAATGTGAACGTGTTAAGGTTTAACATTTTTATATTGTGGACGTGGTTAATAACATAAGATATTCCCACTAGTTAGATAATTTTAAATACCAATTCTAATTTGTTTCTATTACCTATGTGATTGTAATTTTCTTTTTAGGGTTCCGTACCCAGAAGGTAAAACTGGGACCCAATTACTAAGAGTTCGCTGTCCGTCTGTCACCAGGCTGTATCTCGTGAACCGTGATAGTTTGACAGTTAAAATGTTCACAGATGATGAATTACTATTACAACAAATACTAAAAAACAGAATAAAATAAATATTTAAGGGGGCTCCCATATAACAAACTTGTTTTTTTGCCGTTTTTATAGATAATGGTACGGAACCCTTCGTGCGCGAGTCCGACTCGCACTTGGCCGGTTTTATTTAATAAAGAATCTACTATGCATTGTGCAACTCTGTTATTTGTTTTTTCCTGTATTCTTTCTTTTCTTTTGTATTTTTTTGGTGTGCAATAAAGTGTATTGTATTGTATTGTATGCATAAAATATAATGCGACTATTAAGTTTATCAGTTATCTAGTACCTAACCATGACATAAGCTCTGCGTACATTGGGGCTAGATAATGCTGTGTGAATTGTCCAGTATTTTTTTTCTTGATTGGACAATTCAGTATCTGTACTTTTATACATTTTTTTTAACAAAGTTTGACGGCAAGACCTCGAACCTAAAACAGCTAAATACCTACTCGAACATTTCAAAATAAAGGTATTAGCATAACTATCCCCCGAAACGTTTTACTCGTGTCATCAGAGGGCAGCACACGCTAGGGACCCGTTCAGCTTAATTCTGCCCATCTAGGCTGGAATACACCTTTGGGTATGTTTGGAACGTAGGGCAACGCAGGGGTTATTACTTGTGATGTGTAAAGGTACATTTTGATATTAAATTTGAAGTTTAGACTATTAATTTACAAATGATTTAGTGAGTCAATTAATTACGGTAGAAAATGATCAATTTTATAAACTTTCACTGTTTCATAACATTGTGAAGTTTAAACGTAGGTACATTAATTTATTACAGTAATATTGTATGGTTGTATTGTGTAGTTAAATAAATGAATTCAAATTCAAAATTCAATTGTAATGCGTTGTACCTTTAAAAAATAAAAAGGAGCACCCTATAGCTAAGCGCGCAGCGTTGTCACTCATTGGTCGATGGCTGCGCGTGATTGGCGGAGCGCTTGTGTGCTGCATGCCGCGACATACTACAACTTACAAGACGGTGACACCGCTGTGTTTGTGTGCGTAACTGTTTAGCTAACCGTGTTCACAAATTATTTTTATTGTTATTTTTAGAGAACCCTAGTGTCTTCTTCTTCTTATTTTAGGATTTAAGATACTATGAACCAAAAATATGTAATCTTTCTGTCAATAAATAATATCTATTTATCTTTCACGTTTGAAACTAACATAGTCCTTAAAATACTTATCTGAATTCAACAGACGATTTGTATCTAGCTCCGTAGGTCATCATGACGGGTAGGACGCACTGATTGAAAACTTTCGTTTCCAAGCATTGCGGTATGGATGACGAGAAGACTCAACGTAGTTTCCCAAATATCAAATATCAAAGTGCTTTATTTCCTTAAGACCTTACAGGACACTTGGACACGTCACAAAATACAAATTACATACGTAAAACTAGGAAATAAAGTGATCACTTTGATTTTTTGTTCACTTCAATCTTTTTAAGGTAAAGTAAAGAAGCGAACAAGAAACCTTTACCTTGTTAGAATGTTAGTTTTCGAGTTGGAGCAAAAGTCGTCCCAAGATTTTTTATCGTCTAGATAATCTGATATTTTGTAGTAAGCCTTTTTACAAAGGACATGTTTGACAATTTGTTTGAATTTATTCATTGATTCCAAACGCTGCCCAGTCCAGAAGGACCTTAGATTTTGTTTATTATCACGCTTTTATTCAGACTGACTAATCAAAGTTTTCTTGAATTGTTGTAAATACTAATAATAATAATAATAAAATGTTTATTTATTTATCTTCACAAAAGGTTTGACCACTAGTATGGTTACAGGATTTTATTCACACGGGTCTCTTTAACGAATTACTGAGACTTCATCTCACTACTTCATATAAGTATCAGAACCGACAAAAAGCGCTTAAACCACTTAAAATTCACACTAAATATAAAAAGCTTGGAAGAGATCACTTCTAAGCGATAAGGCCGCCCATTGTACTTGTCTCATGTAATGTAATGTTTTTTAAAATTAATGCTTTTTGTAATGTTCTTTTTCTGGTGTACAATAAAGTGTTTAAAAAAAAAAGGAACATTACATTAAAATACATGGGACATCAAATGTTAATTGATTCTCTGTAGTAGATACGTAAATTCTTATAAATTTTAAAGACTATTCTGGCTTCCTTTTATCACCACAAAAAAAACCTTCATCACAAAACTCAGCCCTAGATTAAAAAATATCAATTTAAATTCCCAATTCTCGTTTATTTCCGAGTAGGTGCCCTCAGTCGAGTCACTGGAGCGCGCAGTCGGCCCTTAATAGGGCTCGAATTGAAGGTACGGACGGAATTATGAGTCTTTAGCCAGATGCCGAAATGAGGTTATGAAAATTATCAGCTGATGACATAAATTCATTTGGTAAATTGAAACGCGCGAAAGAGTCAAGACGATAGATGGAGGCGGCTGGCCCGTTTGTGGGGTCGTTTGGCGGTGGTCTATGTTCTGTAGTGGACGTATACCGGCTGATGATGATGATGTAATTGAATAGCTTTTGGTAGGTTTACTAAGGCCCGACCAGGTGGGATGACGATTTGCGAAAGACTGCTGGCAGATGCTGGATGCGGCAAGCTGAAGACAGGGCGCTATGGCGCTCATTAGGGGAGGCCTATGTCCAGCAGTGGACTGATATAGGCTGATGATGATGATGATGACTAAGGCCCGTATTATGAAAACCCGCTCAGTCATGGATCGATGCTTGAGTATCGCTTTTCTATGGCATAAACGTCACTCAAGTATAGATCTATCACCGAGCAAGTTTTCATTATACAGGCCTAAGGCCCGTATTATGAAAGTTTCCCCAAGCATTACTTAAGCAGTCATTACGTGATCTCTACTCAAGCGTTAATTACTCAAGTAATGCTTGGTAACCGTTCAATAATATGTCTAAGCAGTTACTCGAAGGCGTGGACGGAGGAAATCCGCTCTTGACGGCTACTTGAGTGAGTGTAGATTTTGACATGAGCTCCCAAGCATTGTTTGAAAATTAGTATTCACTCAAAACTAGACATAAGCATCACTCAAGCAGAGCTCGATGACTGAGCATGCTTTCATAATACGGGCCTAAGACTGGCTGGTAAAAAGCGCCTTACTATGGGTACCAGGACAGTCACAACCCTATCTCAGTGTTGCAGTAGCGACCTGCAAGGGCAGTTAAACACCAAAGTAATGAAATAAGTTCCCAAAATTGTAATATTTTTATAATTTTTGCGAACTTATTTCATTTTTAAAGTGCGGGTAAGCACTATAACAAAAAAATCTTAAACTTTTGTGTTTTGTGCAATGTTTGTTTGTGCTTTATTACCTTAAGACCTTACAGGACTCTTGGACACAACACAAAAATTGAAATTACAGTAAAACGGAAATAAAGCGATCATTTTGATTGTTTGATTACTTCAATCTTTTTTAAGTGTAGTCATGGACTATAGTATTAGTAAGTCCATGGTGTAGTGAAGCAGCGAACAAGAAACCGTTTCCTTGTTGTATGAATGTTAAAGTTGGAGCAAGACTCGTCCCAAGTTTTTTTAACTCTAGTCTCTAGACTACATCAGACAGATTATCTATAATCTGATATTTTGTAGTAAGCCTTTTTACAAAGCACTTTAAACATTGATGTATATACCAACAATGATTAAAAAAAAATATTTCATTTCTTAATGATTAAAAAAATTGATAAATTTTAAGGGTGAATAATCTAACCTAACATTATTCTTTAAAAGATCGATCGATCCTATCCATCCACGGTTGTCTGGTAGAGTTCGCTCCTGAGCGATCAGACCGCCTTGTCACATTTTTTTTTACCCGACTACCGACATGGGAGGGTTATGAGGTTAGCACCCTATGTTTGTATGTTTGTTTTGTACTGCATTTTATCTTTGTCTTCTATATTTAAGTTATGTGTGCAATAAAGAATTAATATTTCAATTTCTATCTATCTATCCATCTAAAATAGATCATATCAAATGGAAACTTTACGTGCGATAAGAAAATAATTTGACAATTTTTCATCCAAAAAGTTATCCGACAAATCCCATTAGTAAATCTAAACCAACTGTCAGATTAAATAAAGAACTTTCTTTTAACGCACCGAGTCGGCTCCATGTCAGAGATAAGGCTTCCTATACACTGTATGAAAATAGACGCGACTTTTGTAGGATTGTCATAACAAAATGCTAAAGGTACATAATATTCTTCTTTAGCATGTGGACAACAAATATAACTAAAGAGAATAAACAAAAATTATTGATTTTTGATATTACAAATAACTAAGGGTTTTAGTCCAGTGGAGGTCGAAAAAATAATTGGGATATAAAAAAATCTTAGTATGTAGGTAGGTACCTAAAAAAATTGAGCGAGGAGGTAACATCACTAGTAGGATTCTGTCGTTTTTTCTTGGCACTCTAAGGCCCGTGTTACGAAAGCTTCCTCAGTCATCGATCTGCTTGAGTATCGCTGTTCTATGACCTAAACGTCACTCAACGTCGTAATATACGTTCAGAAGTTTTGGCGTGAAGAAATTATAACAAACAATTTAATTTCCACTTGTATTTTCATAAAGGTACTTACTAAGTTTGACCATAGGCAAACAAAAAAAAGTACTAGTTTAGTATTTGTCTGTCTATGGTTTAACTTAATTTGTGTACCTAACGTGTGGTGTCAAATTAACCATTTTATTTCACTGTATTTATAAAATTATATTGTAAATATAGTGTTTTTTGTTTGGGGCTAGATGATCATGTGTGAATTGTCCGACATGTGAAAAACTAAAATTCCCCGCAATGAGGCGTTTTAAGGCTGTAATAGAGTTTCATGTTAATCTGTGCAGGATTTATGCCATTTAATTTCAAACAAAAAGCGCTATTTCAGTCACATCATTTCAATCTGGTCGAAATATTTTTTAACCTCGAGAAAACGCCTCATTTCTGTCACGAGTCGCGCTGTGTATACCCCGCCTTACCCTCCCCAATTTCAGAGTTCATAATAATTCTGAAAACTTTAATTTATCACCGTTATTGACATCGGCCCGGGTCCTGTCAAAAAAGCGCTGTCAAATTTGACGTTCAATTTCATGAAGTTCTTGCGATCTAGGTTATTACTGGTTTGGACGTATGAATACAACTTCAAGTGGATTACTTAAGGCAAAGAGTAGTTAGGTAATACAGCGTCCGCAATTTTTGTATGTATTTTCATCAATTTCTCCGTCAATTATGGACCAATTTTAAAAAATCTTTCTCTATCGTACAGAGTATGATCCTAAATTAGTCCCAAAAAAAAATATACACCAATGGATAAGTTTTTATGCCAAAAAAACTAAAATTTTAGTTTTTTTTTTAAAACATACAAATTAAACAGTAGCAAGTGGTGTCACTCACGGGTATCGGGACGAAACGTAGAACAAAAGTCAAAAAAAGGTCAATAACTTTATTTCTTTAGGCTTACGAAAAAGCACTTAGACAGAACTCTGGTATAAAACTTAAGATTTTTTAAAATCCGTAGGTATCTACTATAAATATTTCCGGAACTCTACTTTTTCTGCCTCTGTGTGTGTGTGTGTGTGTACAACAAACAAACAACAAATACAGTAAGTGAAATAGGTATGTATAGTAAAAGAGTGACTCTGAGCCTACCCTACTCTTCCCGCCGGGCAGAGAAACTCTAGTCCCGGGAAATTTTCATTAAAACCTCCTGACAGATTTAAAACGACGCGGTTTAATTGCTCGCCGGAATTCACCATTCCCGCTTTCCCCGCTTTTCCCGTTTTCCCCTCTATTGGGCGATTTAATTGGTTTTATTTATTAAATTTCTTTTTCGGTCTGTGATGTGATGGTAGTTGACCTATATCCGGTAAAACGCCTGGGTTTTCGGTTCCGTAATAGTTCGGGAACTTCCGGAAATCATTTTCATTTCTGAATGTCCTAAGAACGCAGGTGCTAAAACTTTTTAAACTTCAACGTAGATTCTAGTTTCAAATGAGAATCTTCTGATACGTAACTACTCTGTTAGTTTTAAACGCGGATCGAAATTTTTACTTAAGTCTTCAAACATTTTCAATATAAAGTATATCTAATAAATTTGTATACTAAATTAATATAATATAAAACATTTTATACATTTTATCTTTTTTTTTTAACATTTTACATTTTATTTCATTTCATTTATTATTATTTATAATTTTTTTATTTTTATTTTTAAATTTTTACTTAAGTCTTCAAACATTTTCAGTATAAAGTATATCTAATAAATTTGTATACTAAATTAATATAATATAAAACATTTTATACATTTTATCTATTTTTTTAACATTTTACATTTTATTTCATTTCATTTATTATTATTTTTTTAATTAATAAATATTTATTATAATAATAATGCAGCTAGCGTCTTGGGTACGCTTCCGACTGGTACTGATAAGGATCAGTTGAGCTACTTGTAGATTGTTTGCAACAGTCTGCAGTTAGCTCAATTGTTTCAATTGTAAGTACTAGTTTTAATTTAATTCGATTATTTGATTATAATTTTCTTTGCTCATATAATAAATTTGTAGAATATTAATAAATTTGTTTATTTCACTATTATGCGTCTTGAAAGAAAGAAAGAAGTAAATGTTTACTAGGTCTAGTTTTGCACGCATTTTCCAGAGCAAAAGTAAATTTTATTTATCGTTTTTTTTGCAACTCACTTAGAGTTTTGTTGAAGAAGCGAATACATATAGCCCTTTAAAAGATACATTAATCTTGTGTAGCCTAGTTGTGGCAACACACGCTAGTTTATTTATTATATATATTTTTTATTTCTAGTATGCAAATTATATATTATTTAATTTCTTAAATACTTATTAATCAGGTGAACAAACCTGTTTAAATGAATCTGTTTCATCTTCTGAAGCACTGAACAGAGGATAGCTTTCGAAATATTTAGTTAGAATCCGAACCAAATTTCACTGTTTCCGTTTGAAATACAGGAGTAACAGTGGCTTAGCCAACATTGAGGTTAGTAGATAGCGTAGATAGATCTTTTTGTGAAGGGTTCGACAGGGAAATACGAGTGCTGTTGTAGAGTATCACAAAAATATCTGTGAAATAGCTGGACATGGAAATAATCGGTAACTTTCCATTGTGTTTGCGCATTTTAAAAGTGAATTGGATAACCAATTTAGACTTCAGTATTTATTTTATTCATATGTATAAACATACATATGAATAATAATATTATTCCATCACACAAAACGGACCGATTTTAAAAATTATTTCGTTATTGTATAGAGAATGATCTCGGATTTGTCCCATAAAAAAATATTCGCAAGGGATTACTACAATACAATACAAAAACTCTTTATTGTACACCAGAAAAACAACATTTACAAAAAGACATTACATGAGACAAGTATAATAGGCGGCCTTATCGCTTAGAAGCGATCTCTTCCAGGCAACCTTTGGGTGGAAAGAATTATGTGAAATGCAGGGGGTGTACTAAAGATAAACAACTATTTATCCCGTCAAGCTTAAAAAACTACACAATTGTTTTGAATTTTACTAGCTACAACAAAATGGTTTCCGTGACAGCGGCCGTAAACAAGAGGTATCCATGTGTGATCCATCTCTCATCATATTATCAAACCGAATTAGACTCGAATTTTAACTAGATGGCGCCACTTTAAAATCAGATAGCGTGTTTTTTCCGAACTCATTTAATTTTTTTTGGAATTTGAGTCGGTTTAGGTATAATTTTTTACAACAAGCTGAATTATATAGATCCGTGATAGATATCGCTGACGCTTGGCAGTGAAAGTGTTAACATTCAACTTGGTAAATCGATTGCTTTCAAAATACCCATTTCAGAATATTAACAATGTAAAGTTAGACTTATTAATCAATTTACAATTAAAACGAGTACTGGAGTCCAATTCTGCTAACCAATCGTTTTACTATGACATTTGTATCTATCGTCGCAGAATCGTCACGCATAATCTCCCTCGTACACACTGCACGAATGCTCGCTGTGTAAAACGTTGCATTACGCCCCGTAACGCCAGATAGTGCACAGTTGCACACCTTTAGAGATGAAAGAAACTCGATATAGCGTGCAGTGCTATTTGCACGTAGATATTGATAAAATAGTTTCAACCGTGACTCTTTTGACGTGAGTCCCTTCAGCTGTAGTTTCTTCAGCGGAATAGGGTTCTTGGGCATTTAACGATTTTCTATTGACAGATATTTTGGTAGAACTATAGTTTAGTTTAACCATGCCTATTTCAGTGACTTTACCATACGGAGAGATGCAGATTGCAGGTCCGTTTATCCAAATAAATAAATAATGCTGGACAATTCACACAGCATTATCTAGCCCCAAGCTAAGCAGAGCGTGTGTTATGGGTACTAGATAACTGATATAGGTACATAATACAATACATTACATAGATAGATATTTTTTACTATACATAGAAAACGACCAGAACACCCGGAACAAATACTTGCAGATCGTACAAAATATTTGTCCCAAGGCGGGAATCGAACCAACAACCTCCTGCATCGCAGGCGGACCTTCGCCCACCGCGCCACAGAGGTCGTCAAATGCCTCTAGGCTACACGCGTACTGGCTAAAAGCCTGTAGGCTGTACCAGCGGAATGTGTAACTCAGCAGCGTGAAAATGGCACGAATTTCGCGAACGTCAGTGGAGGTTACGTCAAAGTCATTCCTCACTAGGAGATGAAACGCGGAGATGTAACTTTACTAGATGTGACTCACGTGTAGGTACCTACAGAGGTAGGTACAAATTTTATACAATACACAGCGTTTTGCTTCAATTCAATTCAATTGAATTGAAGCAAAACGCTGTGTGTTCCAACCTCCACTATGACCCCGCGGCGCCATAATTAAGGCCGTATTAGGCCATCTACTTAATAAGCAAATGAATAAATGATTCCCAGCAGTGGTTGTGTTTATCTGTACAGCGCTTTCTGGCAGTGTGTGTCATAAAACTGTATTTCTCACTGAAAAAAAAAACTATCCAAATGTAACCGATTCATAGTTTTTGCCACATCCAGTTAGGTCGACTTATATCACATCACTAGTGAAGCGTGTAAGAGATATTGACAGGTTATATTTTATGCCAAGATTTTGGCTCGCGAAAGTTTCGCTTTTCTTCATCGAGTTAGCTTTTCTTTTAATATTTTCGCGTTTTACGCTGAAATGGTTTGACGTGTACGTACGTAGATAAGGCATTATTCATTTTTTTTCGTTAAATTTTCTAACAAGATAGGGGTAGACATAATGTAATCGAAAAAATCACTGAACAGGTCCAAAAACGTTTTTCAGTTTATACGAAGTGTAAACAATTTTTAGTTAGCTCTTTGTTTTATAGTGCGTTACTCGCACTGGGTAAATCTTCTACGAAAACTTTTTAATAATATCCCAAAAAAATTCGATTTCGGCAGGATTCGAAAATTTTAAAAAAGAAGGCAAGGCGAGGCAAGGAAGGTGAGGCGCGGGTTCGAATCCTGCCGAAATCGAAATTTTTTGGGTTATTATTAAAAAGATTTCGTAGAAGTTTTAGTTAATACAAATTTACAAATAAAAATATGAATTAAGGTATTCATTTTTTTGGGTTCCGTACCCAAAGGGTGAAAACGGGACCCGAGGCCTCCGCAGTCTGTCTGCGGGCTGTATCTCATGAGTTGACCCGTAAAAGGTAGACAGTTATAATTCTTATAGAATATGTATTTTTCTTGACATTATGAAAAAAAACATTATTAAGGGGTCCAATGTCCATCGCAAAATGAGTATCGATCATTGAAGTTGAGCAATGTCAGGCGCGGTCAGTACTTGGATGGGTGAACGTGTCATGATGGCTTTTTTCAATTTTCATTAGTTTTTGCAAAATAGTTATAGTTAGTTAATAGTTATGTACGGAACCCGCGTACGAATCGACTCGCACTTAGCCGGTTTTATTTAAAGTTTTTTGTCATGAAATAAGTCAAATAACAGATTGATGTATATATTTCCTAGGTACTGGAAACCGTACTCAAATTACTTCCCATTATTCCGCCCCAATAATCTCGGTCGGATTTTCCCGAATAATCTTAATATGCATTAGAAAAGGTGGAAATCGGGAAAGTTCGTCGCCCTGTCCCAGTTACAAGTCAACGTGTTAAAAATTAGGCCGGGTGATGCCATGTCACGAACTGAAAAACTATGAAAAAACTTCGGGAGGCCAAGAAAGGAGGCCCCTATACCAGCAGCAGTGGGTTTAAATGATGTGCAGTTTTTTTAAGAACAAAATGATAAAAATCGTTCTTTTATATGATATTAAAGATAAGATAACCCAATATTTAGTTTTCTCTAATTTATTTTTTCCTTATTTTTTCAGTTTTTAAAAACAAACTTCCAAATGTATCACCTATACATTCAGATTTCACTCTAACGCAATCATGTTTTCATATTTTATCGTGACTTTTTCATATTGAACAATTTAAACGATAACTAAGATAATAAATCAAGCATGCTAAAGATGCAACCGCAGTCAGTGGAACTGCGCGGCGGCGGCGGCGGCACTGCGCCTAAAATTTAACCAAATCACCAAAAAAGTCGCCCAGTTCCTGTGACGCATAGTGCGTTCTATCGCATACGATTTCGTGTAAGTAATAATTGATCGCCTCGTACCGCACAGTGTCGCTCAGTGCGATCATACCTTAAAACCAATCTGTTAGTTTGATATATCCAAACATAGACTCCATTGTATGCCGATTGAAACCTCTATTGATACTGGAAACTTGCTCAACACATGAATGTTGACTAATTAGTGAGATGACAGAGAATTAACAGATTTGTCTATTGAATCAAGATTATAGGTCCTAATTGAGGGAAATATTAGATATTTCTAATTCGAATTATCTATATGTATGTCTACTTATCTATTCCTTTAACTCCAAGTTGTCCCTCGGATCGTATTTCTCATCATTTCAAATCAGGCCGTATAAGAAAAAAATGAGAATGCTCGGATATTAGCTAGTCAGGACACGAGCATGCTCGAGTATTAGCAAGTTAGGACAAACTTCTTCTTCAGCTTTTCCGGGAAACTACAACCTAAGTGTCTTTAAAACAAGAGCGAATATGTGTCTTCAAGTCCTTCGAGTTATAATTTCAGCCTCACCGTCACTAGCAGGTGAGATTGTGGTCAAACGAAGCACTATTCACGATAACGAAAGTCAAGTTTGTGTTATGGTTTTTCAAAAGTCTTACCTTTATCCCCTTTCAGCTCCACATTCCCTCTAAACCAGACAATCTTCGCAGCTGGCTTAGCGTTCTTCACCAGACACTCCATGGACACGTCATCCCCTTCCTTGACTTCCAGCTTTGAGGTGGCTGGATGGTTGGTGATCTCGACCGCGTTGGGTGGAGCTGTAGGCAAAGGAAAAGATATGGTTATAAAAAATATTCAAATTTCAATTCTTTATTGTACAAAAAATAAACATAAAAACATAGAAAAATAATGGCGAGCTAAACGCTAAAACGTGTTCTATTCCAGCCAACCTTGTTGTTTATATGTAACGAGAAATATATTCAAAGTATGAAAAACCCGACCCGAAATGAGGAGGCGAATGCCTTCAAATAGTGATTAAAAATACTTCCGGAAATCAGACAAGTGCTTTGATATTTTATACGTAAACATATTGAAATAAAAATTAATCCTTTTAGATGTTTATTACGTCCACTATGTCACCATTAAACCACACCAATCCGCCAACCAAACGTGGTTATTATGGAAAACTGAACATGCCTTCTCCAAAAAAAGGAGTTCTTTGGAGGAGGCTTGACCAGCAGTGGCCTTATGTCACCATCATCTAGCAGCCTATATTAGTCCACAGCTGGACATAAACCTCCCCTAATGAGTGTCATAACTGACTTTATGTGGTGTTGAGAAATTAATACGTAATTTCAGAAAATCTTTGTCGTATCACACCTTTACGAGGATCCGTCGGTTGAATTAATTTATTATAATCAGTGTATTATTTATGCATTGAATCGTTACAAACCAGTGGCTGTTTCAAAGAGGGACTTATTCTACAGGGAATTGTACCAAAGAAGTTTCCTCTTAGGTACAAGGTACAATAGCAACGAAAGTTTTTAGTAGATTTCTAAAGCGACTTAGGTCCGTATTATGAAAGCTTCCTCAGTTATCAATCGATGCTTGAGTAACGCTTTTCTATGGCATAAACGTCACTCAAGCATAGATCGGTGACTGAGCGAGCTTTCATAATACGGGCCTTAAGGCCCGTATTATAAAAGCTTCCTCAGTTATCAATCGATGCTTGAGTAACGCTTTTCTATGGCATAAACGTCACTCAAGCATAGATCGGTGACTGAGCGAGCTTTCATAATACGGGCCTTAAGGCCCGTATTATAAAAGCTTCCTCAGTTATCAATCGATGCTTGAGTAACGCTTTTCTATGGAATAAACGTCACTCAAGCATAGATCGGTGACTGAGCGAGCTTTCATAATACGGGCCTTAGTCTGTTCAACAATTTATGGAAGTAGGATTAGTACCAGTAGACATAATAAGATTATGATTAATGTAATCATGAACGTTTCGCGGCCTCTACGAAAAAGAACAAAATGCGATAAATACGTCTAATTTTCCCATTCGTATTCGTGCATTCGTATGCGTGAGAGCACTGAAGTTATAATGCATGTCAACTCACACATAGATTCGTTTTTGTCTACGAAAACAAAAGAAATGTTGAGTGAGACTGCTTTACCTCTATGATTGACTGTTTGGGTTAAACTTGGTACGCTCATAGATCGCAAGGGAAAATCTTAAATTCGGTGTCAGTACCGAGTGAAAGGTTTTCCGGTGTATTATTATTTTTAAAGGAATTTCTATGACCAAGCTATGTTGGTATTGCTCTATCTACTTTCTTTTATATTATCAATGCCGCAAGCGTGACCGCCGCTGTCATGTCAAAGTGCAACAAACCAATCGAAATCATTCGAAAACTATCATCGAGTTTGTACGAAACGATTGGATCGTTGTCATTCTACGAAAAGCTCCTCTCGATCCGGTAGGGACGCTACAAGGCGCTAAATTTATAACAAGAACTCAAAATTTATGGAAGTATTCGTAAGATAATGCGCACAGCCCATACTAAACACTCTGGTTGGCGACTTTTGTTAAATAAAGATATTCAGAAATTCGTGTGTACTTTCAAATTTTTTGCATTTTATACTAATCACTACTGCTGGCCAATTCAATCAGATTTATTCTTGAGTGTATCACTCATATTATTTTCGCCCCTCATTGGCTGCATTTAACCTGACGTCCAGCAGAGCTTCGAGAAGCTTCTCAAAAGATGCCAGAAATAGCAATCCTGAGATGCCTCCCTCCCAATTTTGGCACCATCAATTTGTACATTTTGACACTGATACCATGTCACCCATTAACATCTTGACTTCGAGACGTTATTACCCCACGCTCTTTGAGCATAAGTACATTTTGGCACCATCAATTTGTACATTTTGACACTGATACCATGTTACCCATTGACATTTTGACTTCGAGACGTTTATTACCCCACGCCCAAGGTCAGCTACTTATGGAGAGAATATCTTTAATCAATATTAAAATCAGTTGGTGTTCAGTGACTTTTCTTGCTTGTACAAGTACAATTGGCTGGATTACATAGATACAATTGTACTTTCTTTGTTCATTACGTTTCGTGCAAACATCCATTTTGCTAATTAACCTACAGTAAAGCGATTCGGTACAGTTGTCGGCTATCACCTTGGCGTATGCCCCGTATGAAGCCGATTGGGGTCACGACAATTTTTAAGATAGACAGCAAGTACCTAACCCTACACGTATTGAATGAATTTACATAAATTGTGAGTAGGTACATACTAGTACATTTTATTAGGTATATCATAGAGACTAAGAGGCTTACGGACAAACCGAATTACGGTTTAGGTTAGCTTTAAGATAAATTTAGTACTTAATGTGAAACATAAATAAATGAAAAAATAATAATTAAATGAACAGTGAAATGAACAAATTAAGTGAATGAACAATGAAAAAATTAAAAATGAACAATGAAATGTCACTACGCTTTTTGTCTCAATTTTTTTTTTACATGTCATATGGTATGGATAACGACAGAAAAGTGGCTAGAGACACAGCGAGCCTTAACAAGAACTATGATCTAAATTTTAGATCATAGTTCTTGTCTCTTTAGATTCTAAAACCAAAAGATTTGCGTTTTTCCAAAAACCAAAAATAAGACTAACTTTTTCTCAGAAAAACATAAACGTCATTTGGGATGATGTAAGGATTCTAACGATACCCCATAAATACAAATCTGTTTAAGTAAGTATGTAGTTATGGATAAAAGAATTAAAAGACTCATATACATGCATCAAACCCGAAAAAATTACCTACACTCTTTTTTTGGCAGCTGTGTTTCAAGGCATTCGGATTCAAATCACAACAATAGCAACTCAACATGCCACAGCAAAAGCCGCGCACTGTACTTCACAGCAATTCAGAAGTACGTAATGGAATTAAACAAGGAGCATGCCTTTAATTAGGTTAATTTGTACCACATTAAAATTGTATATCGCATGCTAATTCAATTTTAAGGAAAATGAGACTGAAAACTTCGAAATTAAGAAGTTGAGGTTGGTATAATTATGTATGAAATAATCTAGATGAATTAGGTATCCACCATTATTTTTAGGGTTCCGTACCCAAAGGGTAAAAACGGGACTCTATTACTACGACTTCGCTATCCGTCTGTCCGTTTGTCACCAGGCTGTATCTTATGAACCGTGATAGTTAGACAGTTGAAATTTTCACAGATGATGTATTTCTGTTGCCGCTATAACAACAAATAGATCTAAAAAACAGAATAAAATAAATATTTAAGAGGGCTCCCATACAACAAAGGTGATTTTTTTGCCGTTTTTATAGATAATGGTAAGGAACCCAACGTGCGCGAGTCTGAGAGAAAATCTTAAGCTTCGTTTTTTTTTATAAGTATTGACCTGTATCTAAATCACATCATATTTAGACTTAGATAGGCAAATAATATTGTAGTGTAGGACGCCCTCCAACCAGGTGGGATGACGGTCTGCGAAAGATTGCTGGCAGATGCTGGATGCGGCAAGCTGAAGACAGGGCGCTATGACGCTCATTAGGGGAGGCCTATGTCCAGCAGTGGACTGATATAGGCTGATGATGATGATGATGAGGCAAATAATATTGTATAACTTTTTAAGGATTATACAAACTTACTAGTGGTTTATTTTTCGCTTCTTCCAAAAATTGAAGCGAACAAAATCAATAACATTTTGTTTCTTGTTTGATAATTACTATTTATAAAGTTGTTGTTTATGAATAAAGTTTGACTTGTCTAAGTGCTTTTTTGTAAGCCTAAAGAAATAAAGTTATTGACTTTTGACTTTTGAATACAATTTTTATCTATGATAGGCAAAGGCTTTGCTTGTAGAGAATAGAATAGAAATATAAATATTTTATTAGTGATACTTTTAAAATTAAATTGAATTAATATTATTAGTTATTAATAGTCATTTATTTTCTTTGAAAGATTGAAAGAATGCAATTCCATAGACTTTGCTTCTTTTGAAGAATAGTGATGCGAGTCTATCGAAAAATATCGACACTAACGAGAGCTTCGATTTTTATCGAGCTGACAGATTACGTGCGCATGAATTTTTTTTATTATTTCATTAAAGCAAATAAATGTGTGAACGAAGTTTTGTCCATGACTTGTGTTTTCTATGCTTCTATTTGAGAAGAATCTCGAGCATAAAACTGAATGTTTACTGCTTTGATTTCCAACCAAATTCCTAGAAACCTCACTGTTCGGAACACCAACCGACCGCAAGCCGTAACTTACGGTCGAATCGAATTTTCAGCTGCTTCCGCATTCAAACGCCATTTTTTAACTTATCCGGGCGAAGCTGTTTACTTTGGGCTTTGGGCATTTAACCCGGTTGCTTTGGTTTAGCTGGTTACGGTTAGATTCGGATGGTTAGGTTAAAGGTTAAACTAGGTTGCAATGACTGTAGAGGAACATTCTTGTTTGAATCAATTGAGTATGTTTGTACAAAAACCAGTGGTTTGTACAGGCGAGCACGAATCCGATGTGGGGAAGTTTGTTAACTAAGCTGCAGTAGCAAAAATTCTCTAGTTTATTGTTAACTAGCAGCGCCTTGCGGTTTCACCCGCGTAGTTCCCGTTCCCGTAGGAATTCCGGGATATGTTATATTTTTAGTTATAGTTATATAGCCTATGTTCTATTCCAGACTATAATCTATCTCTGTGCCAAATTTCATCCAGATCCGTTCAGCCGTTCTGGCGTGATAAAGGAACAAACATCCATCCATCTATCCATCCATCTAAACTTTCACGTTTATAATATTTGTGAGATTTGGCTTTCTAAAGCGAAACGCTATATTTAACCACAGCAAATTCGAGACTTTGTTGTGAAATTGTACAACGTCGCTCATTTGTCCGGGCCAAGAATCGAAGCAAATGATTAAAGACGAATCGAAATAATTCATTTGTTAATATTGAAAAATGATTAATTCCACGACTCGGTAAACGTAGCGTAGGACGCCCTCCGGCGATCACTATCTCTGTTGAGACAACTAGCCCTTGACAACTTGCGAAAGACTGCTGGCAGGTGCTGGATGCATCAAGCTGAAGACAAGGCACTATGGCGCTCATGAGGGGAGGCCTATGTCTAGCAGTGGACTAACATATGCTGATGATGAAGATGCTTTAGGTCAAGTTAACACTTTTTTCTACAAGATAAAGCTCACAACTAGACCTTTGAAAATAAAACAAGGGAGTAAAAGTGACACTTAAGTAACCATTCCGTAAATTTCTAGTGGAAAAGCAGTTTCACTCCATTCCGTTGAACAATTTCTTACTTCTTACCCTTTCGTAGTAGAATGCCGGCATTAAAAAGCTCAAAGTACTGCGATTTGCAAGCAAAATCTCTACAATCCTTCTAACAAAGCCTAACGGAACAAAAGTAATTATATCAAAACAAGCACTCGCTCTATAAAAACATAAGGTGGGTTGTGGACTTGGTGAGCGAAGCGAGCAGCGATATGACGTCATCGTGATCAGCAATGTGGCTTTATGAAGATCATATATTTTGATGTATTCAATTATTTCATCCCACTTTTGACCTTAAACCATTTTCTCGAATCCAATTCAATTCAATTTATTTTTTAATACCAATGGCTCACGAGGAGTACTTAGTCAAGTCAAATGCCTTCTCATATTAGTTACATTACATAAGTATATAACATTCAAGTACATCAAATATTAAATAAAGAACAACAGAAAATTAATATATATTTAAAATAATTAAAGATAAGTAGCTGCAATAGCATTGCAAGCTGTACGCATCCAGCTCGAGATCTATCCCGCGTTTGACGACCTCTTTTTTTGGTTCTATCATTGGCATCCTTGTCGTCACAGCCATACACGACTCAAGATCAGACACCTGGCATCATTTCAAGACTCTAGGACAGATCCTAGAGTCTTGACCAAATTGTAGTAACAAGTATTCGATTTCCCTGATTTCAATACAATGAAACAAATAGGACAATATTGAAACCTTGAGACGATCAAATTACAGAAGATTGTAACATAAAAACTTGTAAACAACAATTAAAATTAAACCTCTGCTCGCTCCGCTCGTGACCAAGACCAGCCCCGCTAAACTTTTCCCTTCTGAAGTAAAATGATTTGTGAAACCCGCAGGGCAGGGGTGAAATCTCGAGATAAAAGCATGTTCTAAGAACCCCCGAAATTTCTGGGAACACTGATTTGCTTAAACTTGGGGGTGTCTTATTTATTACTCGCTGCCCACAGCTTCTTTCACTTACCTTCATAAAACGTAACCTATTATTAGCACCCAGGCTAAAATACTGGTATTCAATCGCTTAAATTGGCAAACGACGAAGAATCTTGATAGTAACTCTAGGAGTCTAGATAGTGCATGCGAAAAGGTAGAATTTATTTATTTTTATTTTATTTTCAAAATTTTGGAGAAACTTACAGCTAGAATTACAAATAATCAAATGAAAATATAGAACATGCCTGGATAGACCAGTACATGTTTGTTGACGGCTAATTACAAGTTTCCGCAGATTGACTTGAAAACTGTATGATATAGAGTAGGTAAGTTGACGACTAACTAACATAACATAACTAACTAAATAACATTAACTTAGTTAATACTAAAAATACTAAAAAACACATCGAGTTAAACATTTAAATCTTAATCTAATTTAAGCTTACACTTGAAAAAATAGATCACTAAGTAAGCGTCTAAGCTATTGAATGGTTACAATTACCACCTTGCCACTTTTGACGCGCGTCCATCGCTTTGTAGTCGCCTTCATCTAAGAGAGAATGCCAAAACGAGTAATTCTGTTCAATACTGTAATAGTGAATCGATTAGCGGCCTCGCTAGCGATGGCCTCTAGGCTAATGTAATGGGATAACCTAAAAATCAACAACGGACACGTCGGCCTCTCTCAACGAAGACTGCTGATAATGTTATGCCGGGTACAGACCAAGCGAGCGAGAGCGAGCGAATGCAAACGATTGGGATTTGACAATCGGTACGTTCGTTCCATTTTGCTTTGATGTAGCGACAGCCACTGGAGCGCGGCCGAAGACGAACGAAGGTTCTTGTTTGGAATCGCTTGCTTTCGCAATGACGTCCACACTGGTGCTTTTCCGTTCGTTCGTTAGCCTTCGCTCGCTCTCGCTCGCTTGGTTACAGACCAAGCGAGCGAGAGGCATTAAAGTTAAGACCTTGCTACTGATCATCCGAATATCTTTCAGAGAACACCAAACCTTAGTAAATAAACTACCCACTTAATTTTCAGTCCAACCGCTGTCCGAATCTCCTAACTTCCAAAAGCCAAACCAACGCCTAAGCAGGACCAACCCGACCCCCTCAATATATTCCACCGACTGTATTTCACCCGGTTTACGTATCCCAATGATAATAGCTGCCGTGATTTTATTACGCTTATGGGCCCTTTGCCTACTTTCGAATAAATATTGCCCATTCGCCCTCCCAGGGCCTATTTTGTGGGTCTTATTTCTGGGCATTGCGGGACCAATATCCGGTTGTATTCAAGGAATTCGAACGCAGGTATTTTTCGCTGGGGAAATAAGTGTTAAGTTTTGTTCTTTGAGCTAGAATCCACGAAGACTAAGAATATTCCATACCATAGTTATTTTGTACACAAAAAGGACAACGACTTTGTCCTTCGACAAGTAAACACGAGAACCAAGAACGAGTCTTCCGTAGCTATAGATATATTCCACCGCTTAGCGAAGCAAGGCGGTTGCGTTGCTAACCGGTAGAATTTCTTAAACCTAACAAACATTGGCCCTTTTCTGCAAAAAAAAATGCTTTTTCTATGAAAATGGTACAACCGTCACAGAATGTAATTTTTCGTATTTCATCTTAGAATAAAAAAAGTACAATGGACGCACGTCGATGTTTGAAAAATATATTCCTTTCTCCATGTAAATAAATCTCTCTGCACGCACTGTCTGGAGTTTCTTCAATCTAAGGCCCTTTCTCACCGGGTCGTTGTCGGTGCGTTTTCGTTTCAGTACCACTTCTGCACCGGAATTGTACAAACTTTTTACCGTGCGCCTGTAATTATTAGGTACCTCGTCGTCCTACACTACGTTTGCCGTGCGTTTGTATATTAATTAGGTACGGAATCACAAAAATGTACACTAAATTAACAATTCTGATTTGCCTAGATAACTACCAACCTACTCATAAACTTTTCTTCTAAATAGAAAAACTTAACCTCTAGCACAAACTTAAAATTAACCTTTCAAGACTTAAAACTCAACCCGACAAACCGATCCGAAGTCAGGCCAAGCCAAGCTAAACCAAACCGAGTCAAGTTGAGTCAATTGATAGCTCTCTAATTCTTCGCCTTTGCAATCAGATCTAACTCGAACCTATATATTCTCGAGTTTCGCTGAAATTTATCTGAAAACTTTGAATTAACCGGAGTTTGACTTGGAATCCGTGATTGGTTTTGTGTTTGGGATTGGTTGTTTCTTTTTTCAATTAAAATTGGTACTAAACGAATGATTTTATATGGCAATACTCGCTTTTGGACGTGGCTTCGTATCATGTTAAAAGTCGTGTAGACAAAGATTAACAATTTCTCTTCGATCAAAACGTCTTCTAACCTTGTACTTTTTTTTCTAATCGACTGACTTTTTCAAAGGTTTTTATAAACTCGTCATTTATTTAAATTACGATTTGGTATCCAAAACGTTATTTAAATAAATGACGGGTTTCATGATGATCTTTCAATAGGAAGAACCCATGAAGTCATTTGAATGTTTTGTGATATCAGAATCATTTTACGTGTCATGAACTATGGTCAATAAACGTTGGTGGTAAGTACTTGGCCTTTACTCTATTATGGGTTAATAAGCTAAAGATATTTAAATTAACATGAAACACCTATATTTCCCAAAAAGAAATTACAACCTGGGTCTCTTTAAAATAAGCGTAAACACTCTTTAAAATAAGGTTTTAAACCGCTATCGGCGCTTAGTCCAAACTAAGTCTCCGAGTTTTTCGACTCCTACGTCATTTGACCTCGTGGGGCATTTGGCAGCGCATCCCGTACTAAGGGAGGGTTGCAGGTTCAAGTCTCGTCAAAGTAGAAACATTTTGGGACATAACATTTTCATAGGTTTCACACCTAGACGATACTTTAGAAATTTTTCAGATCTTGATGATACACCGTCGGCCACGTCGAAACTTTCCAACAGGTGAGTTTGTGGTCAAACGTTGGTCTATTGATTATAAAAAGCCATGAACTTCACTTGATATTACTCTCGTTAATAAACGACACTCGATCGCGATGAGTTGGTCATTCATTCCGTTTGACCCCCATTTTTCCTCTCCGCCCCCATTTAGGGGCATCGGGAAAAGCAATTTAAACATCCAATACCTAACACGTCGGTGGATATATTAGTCAAATGTCAATAAAAAGGAGCGTGACCTTTTTACCCCCTAGTAAAGGAAAACGTGTGTCAAAGCGCGGCGAGCCCTTTTTATAACTTTTTTTATTAACTTAGATGCGATTTTTTTGTGAACAAGAGAAAAGTTTCTACTTGGTAGAGGAGTAAATTGGAAAAAAACCGATTTGTTCGGCTGGTTATTATTGTTAAAATTGTTTCGACTAGAGTTATTGCTGTATCAATCCCTTTCCCTAGTCCACTGCTGGACGTAAACCTCCACTGATAAGCGCCGTATTGTATTTTATCATTGGGGGGTAATGCCCTATTCCCACGCTGAGCATGTAGGTGAGCAGGATTGTTTTACACGCACAGACAACACAAAAAAAAGAATACACAAAATGCAATAAAAACAACAAGTACCTAACATAATATTTGAAAGTTAAATTAATCTCGTAACTTGTCTACCTTTAGGTATTTCCTTTTATCATCACTTGAAGCATATTTCATCAAGATCAACCCCATTTCACCTTGTGGCTATGTCAACTTGTCATATCTGACACTGACAGAGGCACTACGCTTTAGTGGATCATTTCCCTAAGGGTTGCCACCCTGAAATATTCGCGGCGCGTTGCAAAGCAGGTATTTCACCTTTTATTGATAGGCTGAATAGAATTTAAAACTGTTATCTCGGTTATAAATTACGAATGGTTGTAATAAATAACGAATTCGTTATTCGGTCGTAACTTTCGTTTAACGAATTTCGGAGATTAGTAATGATAGACTTTTTACTATCTAATTTGGCTTTATCTCTTTTCACTGGTGGAAATAACGTGACTTTGTTACGTACCTATGTGGTTTATTGGTGAGCTTTTGCCGAAAGCCTAACACGCGTTTTTTTCGGGGTAAAAAAAACCTATACTTAAATACAGGTTTAGGTACATCAATGCAAAATATCAACTTGATCAGTTCATTACTGACAAGAGACACGTGATGTACCGACCCGGGAGGAGAAGAGCACATACTTGAATACAGGTTTAGAACTACATCAATGCAAAATATCAACTGGATCCGTTCAGTAGTGACAAGAAACAGACATGCTGCTCAAACTAGGAAGGAGAAGAGCCTATAGTTCAATTTAGGTTTAGACCTACATCAATGCAAAATATCTGCTTGATCGGTCCAGTGATGACCAGAGGCAGACATTTTAGAAGAGAGAAGAGAGTGTAGAACAGCTCTTGCTCCGTGCACATGTTTTCCGGGTCATAACAAGCTTAGGCTTGTGCAGTCAAATCTGTCGTTACAAAGGTAAACTCCTTTCTTCATTGTTTTATAGGAAGTTAAGATCATTCTCATCGAAAACCGCCTATTACACCATTAATGAATTTATGACTGATAAAAATGTTAATACAAATATGATTTGACGCATTATTATTTATTTAGATTTAGACTAATATTATTTAATTTTAATTCTTTGATTTATTGACATTTAGTATACTAATTTTTTCTTTTCATTATGTTTCATTTTTAATTAGACGATAAGTATTTGATTTGTATTAAAAAATTGCATGCCTAAGCAGAGGCAGAAAACAATGATCCAAATGTGTACTTTAAGATCTTTAAAACATTGTATTTTCAAGCAATAAACGAACTTTGACTTTGATTTTGAAAGGATGTTGAAGATAAATCAAGAAATCGACCAAAACGTTTGCTTGATTTGACAGCCTGTGAGTGCTGAAGGCTCGCCTGCGTCGCAGCGGTCCAATTCCCGTATCGGGACAAATGTTTCTGCAGATTATTTCCGTCTTCTGGGCTGGGATCTATGTTAAAAAAAAATGTTCTATGTCATGTATTGTTAAGTATCATCAAGTACCCAAAACACAAGCTCTGCTTAGGGGCTTGAAGATGTGGATTACCGAGCATAATTTATTTATTTAAATGTGAACGGATTATTAAACTTCGAGCTATGCAGATGATTCTGTAGATTTTAATCTACAACAAATGCTCTTAAATCTTATTTAATTCAACATTAAGAAAACAGAGATGCAAGATAACTCGACAAAGCCTTAAGTTTCTTACAAAGGGATCTGAACGGGTTCCGATGAGGTTTAGGAAGAGATAAAATTGTTCTGGCCGAAGGATCCCCAATTCAATTTATTAGATTCAGGAATTAAGAGGTTTTGTTTGGTAAATGCTTTGATTTTTTTGTAGGATGTACGAAAACGCCTTTTGTATCTAGTAGATAATCTACATTATTTTACGAATTTGGGAGGAGAGATCTGACAATTCTGCAGGTATTTGTTCAGGGTGTTCCGGGTGTTTTTAGGGTTCCGTACCCAAAGGGTGAAACGGGACCCTATTACTAAGACTCCGCTGTCCGTCTGTCACCAGGCTGTATCTCATGAACCGTGATAGTTAGTTGAAATTTTCACAGATGATGTATTTCTGTTGCCGCTATAACAACAAATACTAGAAAACCGTATAGAATAAATATTTAAGGGGGCTCCCATACAACAAACGTGATTTTTTGCCCTTTTTATAGATAATGGTTCGGAACCCTTCGTGCGCGACTCCCACTCGCACTTGGCTGGTTTTATCATCATCCTCATCAGTCCTTGTCAACCCATAGCTGCCCAGCTGTGGACTTAGGCCTTTCTGTGTTTGTGTCATTCGCCTCGGTCCTGTGATAATGAGAAGCGAGCGAAATGTAGCCTACGGTTTTTCCTATGCCAATGAACCACCGTAAACCACCACCGGTGGTGGAAGCTATTCTGTGTTTTTTTATGGTCAATAGACTTTCGTTTGATCACAATCTCACCTGCTGGAGAGTGAAGATGCTCTGCTTGGCTTTAGTAGATGATGCTGTGTGGATTTACATAATAAAATGATTAAATGAATAATGCTGGATAATACACACAGCATTATCTAGCCCCAAGCTAAGTAGAGCTTGTGATATGGGTACTAGATAAGTGATTTACATACTACAATACAATACAAAAATAGATATTTTTTATTATATCAAGAAAACGACCAAAACACCCGGAACAAAAATTTTAAGATCATACAAACATTTGTCCCGGGAATCGAACCCGCAACCTCCTGCGTCGCAAGCAGACCTTCGCCCACCGCGCCACAGAGGTGATTTTCAAAATTATTTTATTTGATTACATCAAATCATTTTATAAAATATAATGATGAAAATATTTAGTTACAATTCCGCGAAGAAAAACCTTCTCCGATAAGTTCTAACAAAATGAAGTCCGCGTTGTAGAAGAAAAACGACGCCAACTACAAAATGAAAAATACTTATCAAAGCAATACATCTACTAGTTTCGTCTCTCTACGCGGAATTGTTACTAAATATTTTTATCCTTTTATTTTTTATTTCCGCAAAGTAACGCCTGATTCTATTATTTATCAAATCATTTTTTTTACTTTAGATAGATAGATAAAGACTTTATTTGCAACTTCAGACACACACATACAAAATACAACAATTTTACAGTACACTAGTAAAAACAAGTAATAATAAAATATAGTTGACATAAAAATCAAACAATAATTAAATCTAGGTAAGGTGTCTATGTGTGCTGCAGTATGTCAAAAAGGCCTTGGCTCAGTCTAATATTTTGCTAAAGAAGCAAAAGCACTGATAGTTTGTAGCCATACCTACATCAGAATAACAAACACTGCCTTGTTTTAATTTAAAGTTGAGAAACGTTTACAAAGAGAATATATTCCGTGTAGTAATAATAACTTAGAAAGATAATAAGCGAACATAATTATGTAGAACTAACTAAATAATACAGAAGCTCCGCAAATTCCGGCCAAATTTTCATCGCACAACCACACAATAAATAGCGAAGATAGGCAACGATACATCTTTGTGAAGGAATGAAAACAAGGGGATGTTATTAATGGCACTAGAAATATATGGACATAGTGCGACGAGGACAGCTGGACCACGCTAGAAAGGTCCCACGTATGCAACACCGACGCATGACAGCGGCCGACTTCTGCTAACAAATCGCTTTAGGACAATGGATTGTCGCAGAACAGTCCATAGATGAAATAAACTCTAGAATAGATACGAGTAGTACGTGCGGTGCTATTAACACGGATATATAGATGCACAGAACTTCTAGATATAGTTCTGTGGATAGATGTATCCATCTATCCACAGAACTATACCATATAGACCAGAGATAGACCTACATAAATAACTTCATTATGTAAGCGGGTACTACGAACCTTATTTGTGTTGGAAGAACACCAACGTTTCATCCCTAAACGTTGGTGTTCTTCCAACACAAATAATAATAAAAATAATGAATTCGTCAAACTACGAAAGTTTTTATACATAAATAACGTTTGGTTTAAAACTTGACACTTTTGACACGCATCCTTTCATGAAGGCATAGACTATTTGACGGCCTCTGTTTACGAAGCCTCAAATTTCTGCAGAAAAATTACCCCGCATCGAGGCGGGTCCTGTATTTATGTTAAGAATAACCTCAATTATGTTGAAAATACGGAGCTAACTAAACTTTCTGTGGAACGTTTCTGTGAAATCTCGGCTGTTGAGCTCATTGACTACAAGCTGACAATTGTCTGTATATACAGAACAAACGTTGTAAGTACAATTTCCTTTTTACCATATCTAGAGTGTCTGCTCGACAAGATTTGTGAACTTGAGCTGGAATGTATAGTAGTTGGAGACTTTAACATAGATGTGCTGGGACAGAGTAACACTCCAGATCGGAACAGACTATCTGACCTACTATCTACCCATGGCATGGTCAATAAAGTAGATTTCCCCACACGAGTGTCTACCACATCATCAACCAGCCTTGACCACATTTACACAAACTTATGTCCGGAGGATGTCTCCGCAAGGCCGGTAGTCACTAACATCAGTGACCATTTGGCAGTTTGTGCTGAGGTCAAGCTGTGTAGGCCTCCGCCCAAATGTGAGACTGTTCTAGCTAGGAACTACTCCCAACGAAACCGGACTAACTTTGTTGATACTATCATGAGTGTGGATTGGGCCGCTACATATGATAAACATTATAACTCTATAGACTCACTAGCATTATCAATAATCAATATAATTTCCAACAAAATTGATATATGTTTCCCGTTGAAAAAATTTCTCAAAAATAATAAAGTACAATCCTGGATTAATAATGAAATTGAATCCTTTAGGATCCTATTATTTGACATTATTGACTTATGTAAATTGACATATCTTAATGAAAATACAATTAACTTGATTAATAATTTAAACATAAGGTATGACATGATGATTAAAAATGCAAGAAATAAGTACTTCTCTGACATTCTACACAATAGTAAAAATACATCAAAGACAATGTGGGGAATAGTAAATCAACAACGAGGGAGAACTAATTCCAGTAATGCTGACTTTACAGATGTTGTGAGGGACACCAGTGGGGATCCATTTCCTACGAAGAAATGCTCTGTCAACACCATGAACTCTCGGTTCGTGAACGCCGCAGCGGCCTGCGGCGCACCCGCCGCGCGGCCCGCCAGCGTGCTCGCCGCGCTGGCGGCGGCGCGCGCGCCCGCCGACCGCTCCATCAGACTGCGCCCCTTCACTCCCCTTGAGGTACTCATCATCATTACCTCACGGATTCCGCCCAAACCGTCAAAAGACGCATACGGCATCTCCATGAAGTGGATGCGTGCAGCGGCGGATCCACTGGCCCCTATACTGGCGGACCTATTCAACCTTTGCCTCAAACGGGGAACGTGTCCGGAGCCATTTAAGCTTAGTAAAGTCTCACCTGTATACAAGGGCAAAGGTAAGCCGCGCGACATAGACTCGTACCGACCAGTATCGATCATCCCGGCGGTGGCCAAAGTACTTGAGAACGGGCTGTGCACTCGGCTCGTAGAGTACCTGACCGACACCCAGGCGCTATCGGACCGGCAATTCGCATATCGAGAAGGCAGGTCGACCACGTCGCTTACTCGCGAGGTCATCCGCCGCGTGATGTCCGCTCGAGAGAGCAAGCACCACGTGGCCGTCATATGCTGTGACCTCTCGAAAGCATTTGACGTGGCAGACCACACCGTACTCGAATTGAAGCTACGCCACTACGGCATCGTGAATGCACCGCTAGCGCTCCTGGTAAGTATGATGCGAGCCAGACGGCAGTTAGTGGTGGGAGCGGGAGGTACCGAGAGATCCGACCCCCTGACCACAACTATGGGTGTGGCGCAGGGGTCATCGGTCTCGAACATCCTGTTCTCGCTACTCCTCAACGACCTTCCGAGCGCCGTGAGCTCCGCCGAGATACTTATGTACGCCGACGATGTCGCCGCAGTGGTTACCGCAACATCTGTTGACCACCTCGAGGAAAGGTTGAATGAAGCGGCACACCAGCTCGCTAGCTGGTTCTGCGTGAACGGCCTAGCACTAAACTTGTCCAAGACGCACTTCATGCATTTCCGTCTCTCAGGCCGCCACGTAAGACCACTAGTTGTGCTGGCCGAGGGGGTGCCGATCGAGCAGGTGGAGCGTACGACCTTCCTGGGTTTCGAGATAGACCGCGCGCTCACCTGGGAAAGCCATATCCATAACGTATGTGGTAAACTGGGTGGAGCGTGCTTTGCACTCTGGCGGCTATCTAGCTTCCTACCGAGGGAAGTCGTGCGCTCTTGCTATTTCGCGACGGTACAGTCTGTGCTCCAGTACGGAGCGGAGCTCTGGGGCCGTGCTGCGGAGTGGGAGCGAGCCTTCCGCTAACAGAAGCGAGCAATTCGGGCAGTAGTGCGCGTGTCACGCGAAACCTCCGCCCGCCCTTTCTTCAAGGAATTAGGCGTCCTTACACTACCATCCTTGGTAATCTTTCAGGTGGCCGTCTATGTGAGGACAAACCTGGAAGACTTTGCCAACCTTGGAGATACACGCGGAGGGAACACGCGCCATGCTGGTCGGCTAGCCGCGGTACCACGCACTATGGCGAAGTCTGAAAAAGTCACGCATGTCATGGGACCAACGATATACAACAGGTTGCCTGAAATGGTCAGGGAGTCTCCTAGTCTCAGCACATTCAAACACAGACTGAAACGCTGGCTTGTCGAGCAGACTTTCTACACCGTCAATGAGCTCATAAGCCTGAAATTAAAAAAATGATATAGGTACTAAAATGTACCTAATATATATATATAAATGTTGAATGACAATTTTTCTTATTATAATTATATTTTATATAATTTAAGAATTTTATGTTAAGACCTGTAATGTAATCCATTATGAATAAATTGAACTGAACTGAACTGAACCGAAGTTCCGCCTGCGACGTAGGAGGTTGCAGGTTCGATTTCCGACGCGGGACAAATGTTTGTACGATTTGCAGATATTTCTTCCGGGTGTTCTGGTTGTTTTCTATATATAGTAAAAAAATATCTAACTACGTATTATATTATGTATACCAGTTATCTAGTACCCATAAACCAAGCTTTGCTTAGCTTGAGGCTAGATAATGCAATGAATTGTCCAGCATTATTTATTTATTATTTACGAACAGACGGTAAGTTTTATACCAGCTGAAAACCAAACCCTGTGTCATAGGGTACTCCCTTGAGAGAAACGCTGCGTGGCGATACGTTGTATTGTGCTAAACTAATTGGAATTTTAACTAAGCTCTTTATGTAAAGGACACGCTTGACCTATTTCTGATGGACCTCGGTTGTTATAGGATAATTTTCAAACGAAAAACGAAGTTTTTATCGACGATTTTCGATTATATCATGTTTTTTTGATAGAGCGAGCGAAACGAGATATATTTAGTTATAATTGCCATAATACTCGTACAGGGGCCCAATTCTACTAGCCAATCACTTTACAATGACAGTAGTTATGATCTGCGCAGAATCGTCCATAAATGAAAGAAACTGTAGATAGTGCGTGCGGTGCTATTTGCACGGAGAGATTGATGTAATGGTTTCAACACTTGACACTTTTGACACGCGTCCCTCCCTCTGTAGTTTCTTTCATCCAAGGTAAATGCCAAAATTTCTCTTTTCGAGAAGCATGCGATTACTAAGTTAATCGCATCGCATAGAATTAGGACCCAAGTATTTAATACTAAGAGTGAGAGAGTGCACCTGTGTTTGCGCGCACACTTGTGCACTATACTCCTGCGGCTAGTCTTCGGTGTCTAAGTGCTTACTTTGTAAGCCTAAAGAAATAAAGTTATTGAATTTTATTTTTTTTTATTTTTGAGACTGACCGCCGTGGTCAAATATCGGCTAAGGAAGTCATCATCATCATTACATCCTTGGAGGTAATCAGGAGGTTCCGTCCGGGATCAAATCTTAGTGTAATATATTGGTAACGATATAAACATTTTTGTTTTTGTTTCTTTTAGAGATTAAGTACCTACTTAGGTAATCTCGCAGGTAACTACTACCTACTTAGGTAACCGTCCACCTGGACTTCCAGGTGGACGGTTCCTCATCAGCACGTATGTGCGTTGCATCATTAATGAACCTGCATCCCACTATCTCTCTCGAGTTTCTCTGAAGGATAGGATTCGCAACGAATACATCCGACAGAGAACCAAGGTGGTCGACACAGCTCAAAGGATTAGCAAGCTGAAGCGGCAGTGGGCTGGCTATATCGCGAAAAGACCCGACAACCGCTGGGGTAAACGTGTTCTTGCGTGGAGACCGCGACTCGGCAAACGTAGTGTAGGACCTCCGAACAGGTGGGATGACGATTTGCAAAGGACTGCTGGCAGATGCTGGATGGGTCAAGCTGAAGACAGGGCGCTATGGCGCTCATTAGGGTAGGCCTATGTCCAGCTGTGGACTTTTCAATAAACTGCGTGACGAAATTATGCGAGAATCGCATTGAATACCGGTATTTAAAAAATACCGGTATTCAAAGCGATTCTTGCATATTTTCGGCGGATTTGAGACGCGCGTGCATACGGAAACTATTAACGACAAACACTGTGCCTTTAATTAGTAAATATCAGCCCATACACGTTCACAGCTGGACATAGACCCATACGACGCCACAAAGTACAGTCCTGAGCCGCCTCCATTCATCGTCTCCCTGCGACCGCTATACGATGTCGTCGGTCCATCGAGTGGATGGTCTCCCAACACTCCGTTTCACGTTGCATCGCGGCCGCCACTCCAGAACCTTTACTCCCCAGCGGTTATCAGCCCATAGCTTACTTTTAATTGAACTATAGATATACACAATCAAGTAAAATCTAAATTACGCTCTCCTCTTTGAATTTTGCTCGAAATTCGCTTGTGAAATGCAAAACCCTTCTTCGAGTTACAAGAGTCCCTTAGGTATTCCGTGATAAGAAACGTCAGTACTCCGAGTATATTCACATTTAGCACAAAATACTACCAGAGGGAATGAGTTTTGAAAGCGAGGGTTTTTGAATAAACTATATAAGAAACAGTTTTATAATCAGAAAAGAAAAAAAAATGGTGCTTTAGCTTTTACAAAAGGTAAAAGGTTTTAATACCATTCATCACTGCAATGCAACAAGCGTCTGGAGACGCTTCCGACTGGTATTACTAGGTATGGATGAGGTTATAGAAGCTTTATTTCTCATAAAAACTATAAAAGTTCATTTACAATGAGAATAAGTAATTCGTAAATAATATTTAAATTACATATTACCTCTAGGACTTACATATACATAGGTAAAGGTAATCTACGTTTTTATATGTATAATAGTGCTAATTAACATAATTTAGGATAGATAGGTACAAACAAATGCAATAACAAGCCAACAAATAACAAAAATAAATAAGGTAGATTGCAAAACTATTAGCAGTATGACTCCGACGAAGTAGTAGTAGTATGTATAGTAGTATGGATCAGTTTAGCTAAGTAGGTACCTGTGGGTTGTTTACAACAGTATGCAGTTAGCTCAATTGATTCAGTTGTACTGATTAGTTCTGATTTGTTTCTATTATTTGATTGATAACTCTATTGACTTTAACTATTAATGTAAAGGTACTAGTATTATACATTCGAAAGTAACTCTGTCTGTCTGTCACCTTTCACGCCTAAACGGCTGAACAGATCTCAATGAAATTTGGCAAAGTGGTAAATAGTATCCCAGGGACGGATATGGGCTTGTAGAAAAGCGCCTGCTGAATTCTTCTTAGCATTCTAGACAGGATCTTGTGGTTTATTAGCATTGTATAATCTAAATTGAGACAGTTAACTAAAACAAGTCAATTTAAAAAAATGAGTGTCCTGTGTAATACCCTATTCATCATCATCGTCTGCCTATATTAGTCCACAGCTGGACATAGGCATTCCCCTAATGAGCGCCATAGTGCCCTGTCTTCAGCTTGCCGCATCCAGCATCTGCCTTCAGTCTTTAGCAAATTGTCATACCTGATCGGAGGGCGTCCTACGCTTGCAGAGTCGAGGTCTCCACTCAACCCAGGATGGGTTGATCTGATTCACACATCATTAGGTATCTAGCCCCAAGCTAAGCAGAGCTTGTGTTATGGGTACTAGATAACTGATATACATAATGTAATACAATACATAGATAGAGATATTCTTTATTATACATAGAAAACGACCAGAACACCCTGAACGAATGTCTGCAGATCGTACACACATTTGTCCCGAGGCGGGAATCGAACCCGCAACCTCCTGCGTCGCAGGCAAACCTTCGCCAACCGCGCCACATCGGTCGCCAAATAGTTATAGAATATAATCTTAAGGTTCAAAATCGAACAAAAAAAACTGGACAAAAACACGGTGTTTTCCTCCTTTCGCCGTATTATCATAAACTCAGTTATCCCGTGACAAAGTATTTCTCCGCATAAGGTTAATGGAAAATGTCACTTGGAAACACATTAAAATAAGGCTTAGTATTGTGTACACGTATTGAATTACTCTGTTTTTCTCTTCCTCTTTATATTCTGAGGAATAATTTGCTATAAATCGTTATTTATGGTGTCGGAAGATTGAGTTTGCCCTGTAAGGGGTAGAGTTAGAGTTAAAGGGTTATTCGTAATGAGCCTATAGGGCCAGGGGAACTTTAGCTCTGATCGATTAGATTATATAATGCTACGCAGGAGGTTGCGGGTTCGATTCCCGTCTACGGATAAATGTTGGTACGGTCTGCAGATATTTATTTCGGGTGTTTTGGTCCTTTTCTGTGTATAATAAAAAAATATCTATCTTTGTATTTTATTTTATAATGTATATAAGATAAATTAGCCAGCATTAATATTATTGTATTACACCTAGCTTGTTTTTTTATTTGATATTAGTAATGGCATATCTACGAAACGCAAATCAACAACAATTGACAACTTTTTTTTCATTTATTACTGTAAAGATTCGTTATTAGTATTCATCTGTAAAAAATTAGGCGATGCGGCCACTCGGAGTCTTCTGACGTGAGGTGCAAAAAAAATTGTAGTAGGTTTACTAAATATATAAATGAACAAATAATTGCTTTCATACAAACACAATCTACCTACTACAATTTTTACTACAAAAAAAAATTGTAGTAGGTAGATTGTGTTTGTATGAAAGCAATTATTTGTTCATTTATATATTTAGTAAAGGTACACCAGCAGTATACAGGGTGTGTCAAGACTACCGAAAACTGGGGGGTTAAAAATTCATATCTCCAGCTAGTTTTTTTTTCGGACAACGGTTTTTTTTCTTTTTGTTTTGGGGTGCTGCACCGTCTGCGTGTGTCAAGACCACTACCGAAAACAAAGGAGGGTCCTTTGTTTTCGGTAGTGGTCTTGACACACCCTGTATATGCTTACAATAATCAATATTGACATGAGACAGGTTCTAATATAAATAACCCTACCTGGTTCTAGTATACAATTAGTATCTAGGTAATTATATATTTCATAGATTTTGAGGGATTTTTGAAGAACGAATACCTACCAAATATTTGTGTGAAGAGCACACATAAATACTGAGCAGATCGGGCTGAAATTTTACATAGCGATTCGAGCGAGGCCAGGAGTAACGTTTACAGGCTACCTTTTTTTCGAAAACGCGTCCGAAGCCACGCGCAGAATCTATCAGTTAATAAAGTCCTAGTAGACTATTTTAAGCACAACGAAAACCCTATATGAACGAAGCAACAGGCAACTCCTAGTAAAACAATAAAAATAAAGTCAAAACATTAACATACGGTTAAAGAATTAACCCGTCGAGGGTGCAATGCCCCTCAATTTAATTCAAATAAAGAACCCTCCCTAACCACAGCTTAAATAAAATTACGCGGTACGAAATATTCTCTGAAGAATTTTAGATATGGCAACGTTTTTATTGATCTCATGGAAGCGCTTCCTAACAAGTTAAGGCTGTTGTATGGGTCAAACTATCGCCACTACCTATTTTATCTTATTATTACGTTGAACAAAGGTAATTTCCAAAATCCATCGTACAGCTCGTGATATCTATTTTAAGCTTTTTTTAAGTGCCTCTGTAATAGTTTTACTCTATTAAGTTTAGCCAGAAAATCGAAAATAGATATTGGTGGCCACCAAGGGCAACTTCGATATTCTGCCTAAACCTAATAGAATAAAACTATTACAGAAGCATTAAAAAAAAGCTTATAATAGGTATCACAAACTGTACGATGGATTTTTGAAATCTTTGTAGTGAACTTATTTAAAATAGCGATTTAATAACAGTTCTAAGCTATAGTTATGTAATGTATAATAAAACACTGTTTTAACCGAATTGATCGCGTTTATTTTATATTTTGTTTATAACCTGACGTAAATATAAAATATACGCGATCAATCCGTTTAAAACAGTGTTTTATTATGAGTTCTCGCGAAAATAACCTTAGAATATACTCTGTAATGTATGCTATTAATTTTTTTTTTAAACAAGGAAATAATTTCAAGTAATTAAAACATATCTACCCATAATTATGAACACTTGTGAATCCAAAAATGGCACCATTTAACTTTTAATATCAATGATCTTTATTTACTTTTAATTATAATTACTTATCGTTTCAAAAACCGTGATACATATAAACTCCACGTCATTGCTATAAACGCCATTTTTTTCAATAGAAGTTTTCAGTGAAAGAACCCTTCTGCCGTCCGAAGTAATCAAAAGAGAACCGTCGAACAATAAAAATGGACCACATACTGCGCAATTAGTAGAATGGTGCCAAATGTCACGCGGTACCCTAAAAGAAAGTACGGAATCCTAATGGGGCCGCCGGAACCCTAATCGAATTAGGGTTATTTCAATTGATGGAAAATTAAGGTCATTTTATAACCCTTTCAAAAAAGGCTTACAGCTGATTTTAGAATTCATAATGATATTTTAATGCCTAATAATGTTTGTCTGTTCGTTTGTTTACTTTTGACGAATATGGAAAGCGAAAGAACAAGTGATGCATCACGACGTCGAAAAGAAGAATTAGATCGCGATGATTTCATATTAAAATGCCAGTTACAATTAATTCAAGGTGATATAACAGTAGGCCATTTTTTAGATAAACTAAGATAGGACTGGCCACCTTTTTTTTAATATACAGGGTGTATAAATTATTGGTTGTTTCTATTTATAGTATATAATAGGAAAGACAGAAATAGGTCTCCCTCGTGGTCCTACTAATAGGAGAAAATAGTAGGTCCATGAAAAAACGGCTGACAAAACTTCTAAACAGATCTAATTGATATTTGGCAAGAATATAGATCAACTAGAAGGAAAGCACATTGGCTAATGTAATGCGGACGAAGTCGTGGGTAACAGCTTTTGACAACCTATATGGCATGGCGGCACAGCAAACGAAGGTCTGCCTGCGACGCAGAAGGTTGCGGCTTCGATGTCCGCCTCAGGACCAATGTTTGTACGATCTGCAGATATTTGTTCCGGGTTTTCGTGAGTTTTTTTGGACAAATGAAAATATATATGTAATGTCATGTATTAAGTGCTTACCTATATTACCATAATACCTGGTATCTAGTACCCATATCAGAAACTCTGCTTAGCTTGGGGCTAGATGATGTGAATTGTCCAGCATTATTTATTTATTAATTTAATAGGTAACCAAAAGTAAAAAATAGGTACCTACTGCCATTCGTTTCACTCATTCGCGAAAAACAAAACAACAAAGTCGGGTCTTTAGTCCGGAACTGACCGAGCCGTAGAGCGCCAAAGCGCAGTAACTCAAAAAATACAAAAAATCATCCAAGCGGAATCCCAGCCAAATCTAGAGTAGGAAAAAGTTCAAAAAGTATAAACGTCAGAGCCGTTCGAAACTGTAATTTATGTCTGCTGAGTAAAGTTCAGATTGTGAATGGCAGTTTTTGATGTATTTATATTCAAAATTCTCGCTTTATTTGAGAGAAACACACTGTATATTTTGATTGTCAATTTGCTTTGTTAAATAAAATTGCAGGGTTACAGCGGTGTAAGTCAAAATAAAAATCGTGAAAGATACAAATATGATTTAATAATAAAATAATGTGAGCAAATTGCGTAATTAAATCCATTAAACATTAATTGTTTCATAGAGCCAAACTTTTGTGAGCTATCGAGGATTTGTGAGCGATTTTTAGACAGATTACATCACCTAGCTTGCCAAACAACTCTTAAAACGCATCTAAATCACGAATACAATTATAACATGGTTACGACGTCCAAAAATTAAACAATACCCTCAAAATGCTTGCCAAAAGTTTGTACGCCATTTCACTTGATGTATATCTGCGGATCTTGGCACAGCCTGACCAATGACGTGCCTTGCTTGCGCTGAGGTCATAAAGCATGAGAAATAAATGTGCTGCGTGAAATTTTGAATTTCGGACTTAACTCTTTTCTTATAAAAACGCCTTTGATAATTGCCTAGACCTACTCAATGAATAACTATTGGTTCTTTTGCTTATTTTATAACAAGAAAACTATAGTCTTTAGAACAGATGTAGGGTTAGTGGTACCCTAGACGAACACTGTAATAAAACTAAGTAAAGGGTCAGGTCAATAACCGTTTAACTTTAAAATTACCTTTATCTCTAGCTTTGTTTCCAAAACAAATAAACTGCAAACAATACAAGTTTATATTGACGAAGCATTCAAAAACGTAAGTCCTTTTGCTATAAATTCCATTGAAATGCTACTTTGTGAGGGAAACAATACAATACAAAATTGCAATCAAACTGTACCAGACTATTAATTTTAAAGGGTTGTATAACTTGCTATATTATTCAAATTCATACCAGTTTCACTTCATTCATGCCGCAATGCTTGAAAACCAAAGTTTTCAATCAGTGCGTCCTACCTGTCATGACCTACGGATCTGAGACGTGGATACTCACGGCTTGTCCACCATTTTGAAGTCGCCCAGCGAGATATGGAGAGAGCTATGCTCGGAGTTTCTCTAAAGGATAGAATTCGTAACGAATACATCCGACAGAGAACCAAGGTTATCGACATAGCTCAGAGGACTAGCAAGCTGAAATGGCAGTGGGCTGGCCATATCTCGAGAAGAATCGACAACCGCTGGGGTAAACGTGTTCTTGAGTGGAGACCACGACTCGGCAAACGTAGTAGGACTCCCTCCGACCAGATGGGATGATGATTTGCGAAAGACTGCTGGCAGATGCTGGATGCGTCAAGCTGAAGACAGGGCGCTATGGCGCTCATTAGGGGAGATTGATGCTTGCAGTGGATGTTTTAAAATACTCAGAAGGAAACTGACCTTCCTCTGGAAGGTTTTCTTAGTTGGCTTTTACGACATCCACGGACTGAGTCGGAGGTCGATTATTACGTCACCAGTTCGGTCAAAATCAAACATCATACCCAAGTAGCATTTTACTCCATTTAAGAGTACACATTTAGTTCCCATGTGTACCTGAAGCATTACTACAGTTCACACGTGATGTACAAGCTGCATTATTGCGATATATAACACCTATAGCTGTCTAAGGGACTTATAGGAGTGTAGAGTTATACTTTTATACGATTGTTGGTGTTATAATACTCTAACAACTATCCTTTAGTCAGCCGTCTGACTAAGAGCATTACAGGAGGGTAGAGATACGGCAACCGCTGTTTAACGGCCTACTTGTGCGATGTTATAGAGCTAGCATTTTAATAGAGCACACGTGGTCATTTATAAAGCCAAAGGCTGTTATGTTTACTCGTTTTAGACTATTATACAGCTAGTAGCTGTAGTAGAACTTGTTTGTGATCATAAAATAACCTTCTTTTACTATCTGTACAGAAGTGTTTAAATGGTTCACATGTGCACTGTAGGCTGTTAAAAGGAGTATATGTGTTGTCCATTAACATCAATAGCTGTTTATTTGTCCACAAGTACTACTCTTATTTGCTGTAAGCTGAACATGACTGTGAATGTGATATTCTATTACACTTATCCCACAAGCTGTGTTTATTACGTCGCGTGCATAAATTGTGAAAATGAACAGAAAATCTTGGAAAGTAAGAGCGAGAACCGGGGGAATAAGGAGAAAAATTTCAAAAGAATATTCGAAAATGAACAGTCGATTGACAACGACGCCCGAAAATGAGCCCGTCGATACGGCTTCAACAAGTGCGACAGCAACAGTTGTTCATGGTGGTTCTGTACATGATGCAGAGGAAAATGTGCCTGAACCTGAAAGTTCCCTTCAAAATATACAGATATCAGAGTGTGGTGATTGCAGTTCTAGTACTGCACCATATTTTGCAGAATTTTAACAGATAAATATCAGAAATAACAGTTATTTATTTATCACTAAATAAAAGGAATAATATTAGGTTATTTATCTGATTAATTCTGCAAAATATGGTTACACTATTACACTTGCCGACTCGGCGCTTACGGTGCTGACAGGTGTATGTTCACCTTTAAAATATTGTAAACAGTGTTTGTTACTATGGCTGAGTGACAACTATTATTTTCTGTCCTTTTCTGTCGCAGGGCATAATGTTGTCCCTCTTTATGTAGTTTGTTTACATTCTTTTAAATACCTCCTTAAACAGAGTAGTGTTTTTTGTAAGTGTAAATACTCTGAAACCAAACTGTGTGTCTTACACGAAATTAAAAAGTATTTTTTGTTAGATTGTTACAAAATTTGTAGGTACTTTAGGTATTCATACTTGACTTAGTACCTGGGCTAGGCGATTTAACGGACAATAATTATTATTGCTTTGCCAAAAAAGGGCAAACAGAAGAATTATCGATGTCGTAACAATAGGTAGGTATAAGTAACAGTATTCAAAAAACAAATTTGTAAATTTTTCTGAATAAAGGCTTGAAATGAAATGAATTATTATTGCGGATCTCTAAAATTGCATTATATTGAAAGACGAATACGATGGTACACAATTGACCTAAACTACATCTTAAAGCTGTACATAACTTCACATTCGAATAAATTTATAGACATTGGCTCTGTAGGTACAAATGTGGGACTTCATATAGATAACAGCATTCTAACAGAACACATGTGAACCTATATACCGCTAACCGCATTAAATTGGAGTTATAACAGTTCACATAGTCGTATTTCATTTCCACCATTTTGTTCTCGTGACCTAAAATGTTTACCAAATAAATCTCCAATATTATCATGCAGATTTATCACAAAATACGCAGATAGAGCGATTGAGTTTTGTTTCATGTTATATTTAATTACCGCAGTTTAATTATAATGCCAATATAATATCAAAAACTGAAAATTGTAGATTTCCTCTCAGCCGGTTTTAAATATTTTCAAATGAATATCGCGTTTTTACAGAGGCGCGTGAATATTTTAGCTGTAAATATGTATACATTTCACGATAAAGTTGCATTCCCATGGCATTAACAGCTAATTACCGCGTGTTATCATAAACTTTTATCCAATTGATATCCGCCGGAGTTTGTGTTTCATGATGGCAAACACAAAACCAATCTAATGAGTAATTCATAAAATAAAGAAATAATTTAGTACACACGTGATTTTAGGGTAGCAGTGGAGTACGTTTGTGGGATGTTATAACTGTGAAAGCTGTATATTGAGCCACTTGTTACTCTTTATTACACTCATGTACTTTGTATGGTTCACACTGCGTCCCATATAGTGCCGTAAGTCAGCCTTAAGTCCCATGTTACTACTTAAACAGCTATTATAATGCTATTATACAGCTAATGTACAGCTATAGTGAACTTAAGGCTGTCTAATTTGTGCCCAAACTGGCTGTATAAGAGCATTATAGCAAGCTATACAGCTCTTATACAGCTGACTTACACAGCTTGTGGAGTACATGTGAACCACTAGACATCTTTTATAGAACCCCGAATGCTACTTGGGTAGTGCTTTATATATCCTTAAGTTAGACCATACTCTTGGACAAGTCACATTGGTATGCATTTGTTATTCGAAAAATATTAGTTTATTTATAAGTTAGAGCAGTTAAGTTTTATTAAATTTAAGTCGTGGCCAAATAATATTTAAGTCACGCCAAAACACTTGCCGATGTCATTCCGGGTGTTGATATAAAAATTTCACAAGTTTTCGAAAAAAAACATTGCCGTTTTGCAGATGTGTTTTTGTGTCTGAAGTATTTTAATATGTCTACCTACTTCATCTTGTGATTCATACCGACAAAAATCAAGTTGGTTTCCAAACATACGAACTTCAACAGTTACGAGTTCATCTCGTCAGTCTGCATGTAGAACTACCTAACTCATTAATTTCCATTTCAGGCCGATCGTCGCGTCGAGTGGACCTGTGTACTTGTACATTAGTTCAGCTATACAACGGCAACTCGACAAATTCTCGTGTACCCCGGATAGAGACACTGTAATTGAAGAACAGTATGTCAACTTCAATTCCAATTGCAAATAACATAAATAATTAATTTCTTATGGCGAAGTTTTTGTCTAATATTACTAAGCTATAACATCATTTCAAGATTCACCCCCAAGAAGTCTATCTACTGCAAAACATGAGTCTCTCTTAAAATTAAGAAATAATAAAAAAAATAAAACTAGGAAATAAAGTGGCATTTTTTATTTGAATCCTAAGCCTTGGTATCTTGATCACAACGCAGTACGCTGCGGAATGTGGTTCCGGACACATACCTGATCTTATGAAAAACATTTAAAGTAGTCTTTTGTTCCGACAAAGTCTGCGTCGGCGGTGTGGTGCAAACGCGGTAAAGTAGGGAGAGGGTACTACGCAGAGCGTGGTGTTGTCATCTCGTTATAACGCTGTAGTGTGAAAATAAATCCGCACTGTCTGAGCAGAGTAGCGAAGAAGCGAGAAGCTGCATTTGATTTTCAACGTAGCGTCTACGTAGCGTGTCGTGACGCTAAGTTGTGCCGTACGCAGCGTACTGCGTCTCGATCAAGACCAAAGCATAACTGGGTTAATGAATATATTAGTGAAAAAGAAACCTGTAGCTGGATCAAGATTTTGACTTCCAGCACAAAAAAAAACGCACAGTTAACCCATCACCTTTATTGCAGGCATGTTAAAGTCTAGATTCTGAAAATAGATAAGGTTGATTTACTAGTAACAGTCCCATACAGCGTCCACCGCGTAAACACGTCGACCAATGAAATTAGGCGGCAGCAGGTAAAACTGCGCAAGTCACGTTTTCGATATTTTTGTGTACAGATTTTTGTTTGCGGAACGTATAGTGAGTTGATAAATTGGCAGCTCTGGGATATTTGCGTTGTTTTTTTGTTTGATGTGGGGAATAAAAATGATGTCATAAATTATTTTTTTTGGTAAGGGTTCGATCAGGAGAACTGATAAGTAGTGATATTTGTTTACTTTGGGAAACAAATAGCAATTAACAAAAAAAAAATTTACATTAAAAAGATGGATAAAAGTAAAACTGGTAAAGTTTGCTGAATGCATGCAAACTAAGCTTTTTTGAATAGTTTAAAGATTTGCAATTTTTTACCAAATCAGTCATTATTTGACTGCCACAAGCATATTGACCTAAAATCATGCATCGCTTTCTATTTTTACCCGACTACCAACAGGGGAGGGTTATGAGGTTAGCACCCTATGTTTGTATGTTTGTATGTTTCAATTATAATTAAATGTTAATTTGTGGTCAGGTTATAAACAAATATAAAATATACGCGATCAATCCGGTAAAAACAGTGTTTTATCTTGTTATTGTTAATATACCTTCTGGTTTTGTAATTTTTTTTGTTTATATTTCATTTCAATCATGGCTTTTATACCAAAAGCTAGTGAAAATGAGAATTTTAGACGGTAAGCTGGGAAAGCACAAAATGTCATTTTTATTTAAAAGTGGAACATTTCGTACCATTTAAATCCAAAGGATTTAAATGGTACGAAATGTTCCACTTAAACTGACGTCGATTTGTAATTCAGTTTTCAATAAGAATTAGTTTATCGTGTCCACCAAAACAAGTACTTACATAATAAAATAATTATTTCTGATATTGAAAATAGGTTTTAACGTAGTTGACGTTAATTCACATGGAGCTCTAGATAAACAAAACAAAACTAACAAAACACGACTTCAATAGGCTAGGTTCCTTAAAAAAGTAAAAAAAATACTCATGATTTTTTTTTTGCTAGAAATATCTCAATATCAATTTTATCTCGACCCGAGGTTCGAACTCGGGGCTTAATTATCAGCGGTTGAAGAGCCGACCGCTACACCAACGAGGCATTATCGATAGATTACTCTACGTTCGAATGGATTCATACAATGTAAAAACTTGTGGGGTGTATTTTAGCACGGAACTAAAATACGCACAAGTTTTTACAGACACTTAAATAAAAAAATGTTTTTTTTAAGGTATGGCAACCCCGTGTACTTCTCAATATTCGAACGTTCGCCACAAAGGACGTCGATAAGATCTGCCATGGGGTAGTGAAGTTGTTTTGTGCCAACTTTAGATTGCCTTTGTATGAACGTGCAAAAACCGTCAACGGAAATACATACCTAATAATTACTATAAAGAAAAGCGAGTTTGTGACGTCACGAGCCTCCCAAACTTTGAAGCGATCTTTATAAATATTTTGTTTGATTGACAAATAATATAATATAATATAATAATTGACAAATGAAAAAATACCGTTTAGACGCACATTGACCAATACGCATAATGACCAATAAAAAAAGCATCATGAATACGCAAAATGACCAATCGCAAAATGACCAAATGGAAATAACATCATGAATACGCAAAATGACTAATACGCGTCAAATGATCATTAAGTACGTCAATTGACCAATTTTTTAACCTCGACGCAAAAAGATGGAAAATGAATCAGTAAATGTCAATTATGTCAGATAATGACAGAAAAATCATAAACGAATATGTCATAAAAGACTGAAAATATACGTGTCCAATAGCATTTGATTATGTAACTGACGGACTTAATAGATTTTTTAGGAAACTAGCATTTCAATTCAGCACTCAGTGTATCTATGTGCGCTGAGAGTATTTGATACGAATATTAAAAAAATACAGCGATTCGTATCCGAGGGTAAAAGCAATTAAGTATAAAATATAAATTATGGTCAAGCATTTACTTACAAAATAATCTATTTTTCCTATAAATTTACATAAAGGCTGATATGTGATTTAATGCGAAGCGGTGGGCATGACGCGAGCAAATGAAATGAGACGGAAATTTAATTTTAATTTTATGAATTAAATAGCCTCTATACGCTTTTTCTTCTTTTCAATTACAATGAGTAAACATTTCAAACGATCGCCTTTTTGATAATTCATGTTCTATGATTGTTCGCATTTTTTGTAAATAACTGCGGTATTAAAACAAAATTCGTTTATTTCAGGCTCATAAATAAATGATGCTGGATAATTCACACACCTTCATCTAGCCCCAAGCTAAGCAGAGCTTAAAGGTACTAAATAACTATGTTTTTTTAACAAAACTGTTTTGCACGATTCTTTTGCAGTTGTTTACAGGATGATCCCAGAGGTGGACCTCGGAGATGGCGGCTAAAGCCGGGGTCGAGGTTGATCGCCATTTTGAATTTAGACTCCTACTAACCCCCCTAAAGGCTAATACAATAATTGTCGGAATGGGAATAATTGCAATTTGAAATTGTAACCCGACTGGCCTATAGTCAGTACGGGGAAAGAGGGTGCTTGCAACGAGCAACGACACGGACTAGCACACGGCGGGGTGTAAGTGTAACGTTCGTGTTCGCTGCGAATGGTAGATACCATTACAAATAACGGTCATTACCCAGTTTTACATCGCCGCCGGTACAAATCATAACATATTTTTCCTTTCACATGTTTTATTTCCCCTAAAATCGGGTAAAATTCCATATTCCATAAACGCCGGTACAAATCATGGCATATTTTTGCCTTAAACATATTTTATTTCCCATAAAATAGGGTAAAACTCCATATTCCTTACATCGCTGGTACAAGTGATGGTATATTTGTAAGCGCCGGCAGATCTCAGGCTGGCGTCCCTCCAACCCCGTAACGAACGCATTGTGACTGCATTTAGGGGGTTGGGGGAAGGGACAAGACTAGGGCGATTAATTCAGAGGGCTTTGTACAGTGCAAGCAAACCTTTACACCCCTCAGTACTCGGTCCAAGAACCCAAGATATTCTGACAACAAAGGTTTTTAAGAAGTTAAACTTAAAACAAAGTGATAACAACAGAAAACAGCAAATTCAACACTAAAAACAAAAACAGAAGTTTCAACAACAGTTATCTTTGTTTCGCTACTGAAAACATAAATAAATCGATTAAAAAGTAAAGAAATCAATACCCTATTACTAAATAATGCTGGACAATTCACACAGCATTATCTAGCCCCAAGCTAAGCAGAGCTTGTGTTATGGGTACTAGACAACTGATATACTTAATACAATACATTACATAGATGGATATTTTTTATTATACATAGAAAACGACCAGAACACCCGGAACAAATACTTGCAGATTGTACAAATATTTGTCCTAAGGCGGGAATCGAACCCGCAACCTCTTACGTCGCAGGCGGACAGACGCATAATGACCAATACTGCAATGTGCCGAAATAAGGAAAACAAAATCTTATCCTGGTAAATATCCCGTTATAAATGACTTCTGCGTTAATAACCATAATAGTTTCAAAAGTTTTATATGTAGAGATGTTAAATACAAAGGAGGTAGCTGTTGTCCTTCCTCTGGTAGTTTCCTGAGTTTAGAGACGACTCTTACGATATCGACTTACTCAGTTGGAAGTAACGATTACTCTCTCGACCGCCCTCGACAGACCGGGACATAAATACGCTTGCTTGTAGCTTCAATCGCTTCATCCCCTGCCTTGGAACGCTCCTAACTGCAAGTAATTTATATTATGCGGCCATGTACGTCGGCCGCAGTCCCGACTATATATAATTGGACAATCATCTGAAATAGATGTCCCCTTTCATATTTTTATCGGGTCGTTAACATTCTCTTTTTCTACCTTCTCTGAAATTACGGTAATCAGGAAACTGTTGATGGGTTACTATGCCAGAAATAAGCGATTTTCAAATACTCAAACACACAGCTTTTCAGAAATGTGTGAGAGTGGAAAGATTTGTTTGATTATTTGAATTAAATATGCTCCGAAACTACTGGACCGATTTGAGAAAATCTTTCACCATTAGAATCCTACATTATTTCTGATGAACATAGGCAATGTTATGTTCATCAGTGCCTTAAAAAAGCGATATACATCATTAAAACACTATTAATAAACATAAACTCGCTGTGCCCACAACCAGGCTTCACAAAATAATGTATCTTATGTATACGTTCTACAACAAACCTCCTAGGGAGTTGCAAAATCTATCAATAAATAAATTCAAACAAATTGTCAAAACCTTTCTGTGCAAACAGGCTTACTACAAAATATCAGATTTTAGAAGATAAAAACGCTAGGCACGGGTTTTGCTCAAACTCAAAAAATAACAACTAACCGGCTAAAGGTTTCTTCGTCGCTTCTTTACTTTAGTCTACATACCGAAGCGACAGAAATCAAAAATATCACTTTATTTCCGTGTCACATTTGACCTTTTCTAAGTGTACATTTTTGTATATACGGAAATAAAGAATTTTTGATTTGATTTGAAATAGAATATACCTGTGCGAAGCCGGGGCGCTAGTTTCTTAATATAAATAGTGGGAGCTCAATAATTGAAACACCATGTCAACGAACCAACTGTTTAATTCGCTACCCTCGATACACACAGATAGATCTATCATAGATCTACTCATAGATCTAAAATATCATTAGGTGAAGCTACGGACAAAACTAGTTGGCAAATATCGGAAAAAAATTAGTTATTATCTTCGATAAACGTAAAAAGGTTTTTTATTTTTTTACTTTTATCGAAGGTTATAGATTATTTGCTTTCAAACGATTTCACCTAAAAATAACAACACCCACAGCAAAAAGATCAGTCTACTCCATTCCACCCTAACATCCTCCAATTATTTTTATCAAAACAACTAATTTGAATTAAAAAATAAGAAGCCAGCACAAATTCCTCGACCAAGAGCCTTTATCCGTAAGAAAGGTACGTAATTATTGACTTTTTGAACTCCCCCCTCGCGCCACCTAGCGGCCTGTCGAATGAAGATAAGAAAACGGTCTAATTAAAAAGAGGTTTTAACAAAGCTAGGCTCTCGATTGATCAAGGAGTTCCGCTGAGAATTACAGCAGGGATCACCTCCATAGGAGTATTTCGAGAATGAATAGAAATTACCGCTGTGATGATGACACACTCTGAAAGATTCCTGCTGGTTGATTCAGAGGGTCTATTTTCTTACCAAAATACGCAATCAATTGTTTTGTTTTTTTGTGCAAATTGGTACTGTAATTCAGTGTATTAGATAGAATTAGAGAATTTTAGAAATTAGATAGAATACACCAATTGGCCGAAACAAAACGACTAATTTTGGTGTTGGAGAATTAAGGCCCTCAGCTGCTTTATGTGCAAGAAAGATTTATGTTGAGACAGGCCATTGGATTGAATGAATTCCACGTCTCCCAGAGAAACCCAGGATCACCCAGAGAATCCCAGAGTAAGGAGAAAATTCGCGTTGAAAAACCAATGGCAGAAGCTACATAATATTTTACAAATGCCAATACATTCTTTACATGTCTTTACATTCTTCTTTTCACGCGACTTAATAAATCATCATTAATGGAAAGGTTTTTTTAATAATCCATAGAACCTGATAATAACTGACGATGTGGCTGACACGGTGTGTCAAGGTCTAGAAGACACCCTATTTACTCTCGTCTTGAAAAGACCCGGTTGTAGTTGGCCGGAAAAAACAGAAGCAGACAGCCAGTTCCCAACCCGGGTCGGTTGGTAATTTGGAATAGGAAAGTAATGATGAAGGTAGATGAAGATTGGTTATATCTATAATTATATAGGTTAAAGTGGTGACGAATTCAAAATATGCGGGCATTAACAGCTATAACTTTTGATTGCGTTGACTTAGAAATTTGATTTTGTGATGATTATCACGGCTCCAAGAGGTTACGGACTTATTATAATATTGAATGTCAATTTCAACTTGATTCATTCATCGAGTATTTGGCGTAATTTCAACTTGATTCATCCACGCGTGTTTGAGAAAAGAGGGTGACAGATGGACAGCAAAGTGATCCTTTGGGGGTTGCATATTTCCTATTGAATTGAGGAATGGAACCCTTACAAGCGAGTAAAACTGATAGCAGAACCTTGTAATAAATAAGCAGTGTTTAAGAATAAAACAACCATAAAATACGTTCTCTCTTCTGAAAGCAATAAAATCCCAAAGCGGAGAACAATTATCACTACCACTAATATTAAGGATTCGGCTCACGCGCGAACAATTGAGAAAAAACTTGAGTCTAGCTGTGTGAGGATGTTACACGGCTAAAGGTTATGGTTGCCAGCCAATCTTCGTTTTTAAAATAGTTTTTAGGGTTCCGTACCCAAAGGGTAAAAACGGGACCCTATTACTAAGACTTTGCTGTCCGTCTGTCACCAGCCGGATCTCATGAACCGTGATGTTAGACAGTTGAAATTTTCACAGATGATGTATTTCTGTTGCCGCTATAACAACAAATAAAAATAGAATAAAATAAATATTTAAGGGGACTCCCATACAACGAACGTGATTTTTTTGCAGTTTTTATAGATAATGGTACGTAACCGTACGCGAGTTACAGGCGTTATTTGGCCAGGCAACAAAGTGAGTGGTTCGGTGTCAACCAAGGTTTATACCTTGGTTGACCTCAATCTCACTTGGTGGTAGGTGAAAACCTACCACCAAGTGAGATTGAGACCTTTAAGATGCAATTTATGTATCATAAAGGTCTAGCTAGAATTAATCTATTTATTATCTTCTTGTAGATAATGGACATTGAGAAAAGTTAAGGCCAGGAGTCAGTGATAATGAAAAATCACGTGAAAGTTTATTTAAGAAAAAGTCTTTCGTTCGCGTCGCGCATAAAGTCGCGCTCAATTGCTTAAAAAAACGTATTCGAGCAACTTTAATGCTCATACGCTATAAAGGTAAGATTAAACTATAGGATTTGGCTTCTCAAGATTAATTTGGTATGTTGATTATGTATTTGTCAGATATTTAGACTCACCGAATGGTCGGAAACCCCCGCCCTTGTCCAAACAGTGTCTTCTTTTGTTCTCTAAGTTTAGGAAACTTTCGACGCCCAAAAGTTAAGGTAGCGCACTGAATAAGAGATGAATTTGTGAAGCTTTAGGAGTCCTTTAGTAATGCGTAATAATGAGTTACAGTGAGTTAAGGGTGGCAGAATGGTTTAACTGAAACTATCGGAGCGGTAAAAAAGTCGACGTGTGATATCTAGTACCAATAAACTCGTAGGGCTACGTACTCACTGACAGGCGGCTTGCTTATCGCCTAGCAAGAGCCTAGCGAGTCACCTAGCGAGTACAAACGTTCTAGAATGTTCCTTATGTCAAAATTCAAAAATTCAAAATTCAATAACTTTATTTCTTTAGGCTTACAAAATAAGCACTTAGACAAGTCAAATTTTATAGATAAACAGCTTAATAATAGTAATTATTATCAAATAAGAAACAAAATGTTATTGATTTTTGTTAATCCGCTCTCTCTCCCGCCGCCGCTTATCACTGTAATCACACACGTATTTGTCACCTTTATTTTCCTTCAGCCCAGGGCACCTGTTTAAAGATAATGTGAAAGAATACCTACATCTGAAGCCTTTGTAAAACGATAGCTCACTCACAAAAGCCTTGTTGCTTAGCAACGAGAAAATATGATATGATAACGTATTTCTTGTAGAACCAGAGATAGGGTGAAAATGTTTACATCATGTTGAACCTGATTTAAATTAAATATTTCTGGACATTTCATACAGGATCATTGATAGGTACTGAGTAGATATTGGAAACTACTAGAAAAGGTAGGTCTATTTTTTTAACAGAATTGAGTTATCAATCAGTCATTTGTCCAGTGGTGGACTATTACGGGCTGATAAAGAAGAGTTATCAGTAAATAACATATTAAAGATTATTTATCGGGTATTTATCGCGTACCTTTTGTTTTGTTTTCTCTAACGTTTCAGCCGCGTTACAGCGATCGTGGTCACGGGGCGACTGGATGTACTCGAAGTTTAACGTTGGGGAAAACAAAAACAAGGTACGCGATATATAATCTTTAATATGTTAACAAATCGCGAAAGTTTAAAAAGTTTGAATTGTCATGTTGAATAAATGATACGAAATAGTTGAAACATTTTGAGTCCTGTACGGAAAATGAAAAAAAGATACCTGATTTTTAAACAGCTTGAAAGAAACATCTTATGGAAAGGCTTTTGTAGACTTTATAAGTATGTTTTAGAATTGTTCTTATAATAACACAACACAATATAATATTTAAGACCATAAAGAGGTATTTTAAGGTTTTTAGTATAGTTATTTTAAGTGTTTCTTATTTGAAGTTTAATATAGTCACTTTTAAATTTTATTATTGTATTTAAAATGTAGACCATAATTATTATCAAATAAGAAACAAAAAGTGATTGGTTTTGTTGGCTTAACTTTTTTGTGTATTGTATAATGTCAGCATTATTTGTTATGATCATTCTTTTTGCATTGAACAATTCTATTCTATTATTAATACTACTGGTGAGCTGTAATACAGGTTCTTCGAATCTACTCCAGGCGTCTTCACAAAACAGGTTTTGACAACACCTACCTATTAAAGTACATAATCTTGTAACCATTGCTAGTTGTCAAACCTTTTGTGAAGATAAATAAATAAATATTTATTATTCACTAGCAGCGCCTCGCGGTTTCACCCGCGTAGTTCCCGTTCCCCTAGGAATTCCGGGATAAAAAGTAGCCTATGTCCTATTCCAGACTATAATCTATCTCTGTGCCAAATTTCATTCAGATCCGTTCAGCCGTTCTGGCGTGATAAAGGAACAAACATCCATCCATCTATCTATCCATCCATCCATCCATCCATCCATCCATCCATCTAAACTTTCACGTTTATAATATTAGTGAGAAGTGAGATTACGGATGTAAGCGGGTTAACTACGAACGCGCCTAGAACCGCACTCACCCTGAAGAAGTCCCTCGTTAAGGGATGAAACGTTGGTGTTCTTCCAACACAAATAAGGTTCGTAGCTAACCCGCTTACATCCGTAATGAATTCGTCAAACTACGATAGTTTTTATAGTAAAACATTTATTATTATTATTACTAGTACTATAATGTTACTACGTTTAATAAACTGCAGTAGGCTCTCGGTCTATAATGTGTAGGAGTATCGATTTACTGCCTCTTCTATGCTATTTTGAATTCAACAAAACAAGATACAAAATAACAATGTCTTTGTTATAAAACAAAAGAGGTCATTTTCAGCGTACGGGCTAAGTCTGACGCTTATTAGTCGACGCACGAGATGCAAGTAAGGTTTAGGTACATTTTTTGACAAGTGAATAAACGTACCGGGTGCTTATTTAATAGGGGGGTTGCTCCAAAATGACAGGGCACGAAATGCCACTAATCCGCAGAACGTTGCAGAGGCTACTTCGGAAGGTCTTTATGAATCTAGTACTTTTATTTTTGGGGTATTATTTATTTACAGAAAATTACAATATACAATACAATAATAATTACAACTAATATTTACACTTTTCTAAAAATCTAAGCCGTCACCAGAAGGCAAAGTGACCAGAATGCTGGCAGCATTGCCACGTTGAATGGCAATGCTAATTCGTTGACCGAAATAAAAGCCAGCATTCCGATCACCTGTGGACTCTATTAGGAGTTTTGTTAGATCTTTGTATATTCCATGTAGGTACCCCAGGACCCCAAGGACCTGGTTTCCACCCCAAACGGGTATAAATGATAAATAAAATAAATCTAACATATTATTTTAGTGAATCTTTTATTATAACGATCTTTTTCTATAAAACACACAACACCGGTCACCCGAGAGTACCGAGTTCTAGGACTAGTTTAAAAACCAAACCCGTTAGGTTCGCCTCTTAAGGGTTAAACAACACTTCTCCGCTACGCGTCTTAAAGAAAAAAGCTCTTAATTTTACTTTTATCTCGTAAAAAGTTAGTAAATGCAGTGACTAAAGCCGCTATCAGAACTTAAATCGTTTCACAGATTAATGTGCAAAGTTTAGTGGGTCAGAGCTTTATTAGTTTTACTTAATATGATGATGGGGATTTTTGCACTTTTATATTGTAAAAGTAAGATAATTTTTTGAGGAAGACTTGTTAAGGTGGGCCTGAACCTCTAAGTTCCCATATAAACGTACTTTTCGTTTCATTTGCAAACTATGTCCCCGATTGTAATGAAATTTTGCATATAAAATCGGATAAGAAATAGCGATGTTTGTATGTAGCGAGAAACAGCCGAGTGTAGAAAAGGAATAACAGTAGATTTTTTTGTTGACCAATATATTTTAAATGAAGCTTTACTAAGCTAAAAAGCTATTTCCTGCTATAAACGAAACCCACAATTCAAAATCAACAGATCAAATCAACTCAGCACATGTTAGAAACCCATTTCTCCAAATTACACAGCACCCCAATCTGAACACAACCCTAACACAACGACATAAAGCACAGTTTCTAACATACGACACATGTCTTAAACTGAATTCACTCCCCAAGCTAAAATTTTCCTTAAACCAATGGCATAAACTTCATTTTCCATTCAAACATAATAGACCAATGATCATTCAGGGATATTGTGACGTCACTCATAAACTTTCGGTACAGGGGGTAGATTACTTACTTCCTCTGAATGTTCCTGTTTTGTTTTATTGAAAGTCAATCTGTTTTGTTAAAATCTGGTAGAAAATGATCTTTAATTGGCTTGAGATAGGGCAATTCGATTTTAGAGTTTTGCAGTATTAAGTTTCCGAATGGAATGAACATTGAATTAATTACCATCTCTGTGGCGCGGTGTCCGATTCCCGCCTCGGGACAAATGTGTGTACGATTTGCAGACATTTGTTCAGGGTGTTCTGGTCGTTTTCTATGTGTAGTAAAAAAACCGGCCAAGTGCGACTCGGACTCGTGCACGAAGGGTTCCGTACCATTATCTATAAAACGACAAAAAAATCACGTTTGTTGTATAGGAGCCCCCTTAAATATAATTTTAGTCTGTTTTTTAGTATTTGTTGTTATAGCGGCAACAGAAATACATCATCTGTGAAAATTTCAACTGTTTAACTATCACGGTTCATAATATACAGCCTGGTGACAGACGGACAGACGGACAGCAAAGTCTTAGTAATAGGATCCCGTTTTTACCCTTTGGGTACGGAACCTTAAAAATATCTAAGTATTGTAATAGATTATGTATATCAGTTATCCTAGTACCCATAACACAAGCTCTGCTTAGCTTGGGGCTAGATAATGCTGAGTGAATGGTCCAGCATTATTTATTTATTTATAATCTGTGCTAACTTGCAAGTGGTCGGTGTAAGAATTGTTTAAAGGTTTTTACGCCTTTTTCTCACCTGATCAATAACCGAATTTATACAGATTTTCATCCGAACATTTTCTGACTGGCTTGGTAAGTTTTCGGTACAGTATCGTTTATTGGATACGTTGAAGGTTTAGAAGATTCACATTAGTCTCAAAGATACCCAGGTTGTGGTTGATCCAACAATTGGTTGATAATTTGTTTTTTAATTAGACAATTAAAATCAGAACAGATTTAGACAATCGCTTTGCACGTGAACCATTTGAATGGCTATAAGCTATAAACTAGTTTCATCTCCAATACCATAAAATTTCAGATGACTTTCCCCACCCCTGCTATTTGCGAAAACGTAAAAAAGCAAAGTTTCCAAAACAAATAAAATTTGGAAACAAAGATGGATGGTTGAGTCCATTTAGCCTCTCACTTCTCCGTGTGGATTCCAAGTACTTTTGGTTTAAGGTTGCTCGGCGCGGGTTTGCGCGAGATTCAAATTATTTTGTGGTCTCTAATTTTTTCTGCGTTTCCCAAGCAATAAAACTAAAATAAAACTAGCGAAAGAGTAATTTGCCGCATATCGTAAAGCATTTTCTAGGAACTCATGATAAACAACTTCGATTCATTGGTATTTTTGGAGAATTTGAGAAAATACGAAATTTTGAGCTAAAAGTCAAAAGTCAATAACTTTATTTCTTTAGACTTACAAAATAAGCACTTAGACAAGTCAAATTTTATACCTACAGCTTTATAAATAGTAATTATTATCAAATAAGAAACAAAATGTTATTGATTTTGTTCGCTTCTTTTTTGTAAGAAGCCAGAAGCCTTATAAAGAGGCCTACAGCGCTGGACCGTTAAACACTGGTTATTTCTGTTTGTCCTAGATATGGATTTTAATATCTACCTGTGATCATTTTAATCCGGACAAAACGTCAACGAAGTCGCGGGCATGAGCTAGTAATTTATATACGTTACAATATTTCCCTTCTAAAGTTCCTAAAACCCACTTACCTAAGAAAAAAGACAAAGACCGAATCAAATCAAAACTTTGCCTGAAAAGATAAACGTGTAAAAGTTTGAACCTTATCCCGATGTAAATAAGAACTGTGTAAAGTTTGATCTAACTTCCAAACGGTTTCTATCAATGCGATGCGATAGTCCAATCAATCATACTGATTCGATGGCACAGTGAAGGGTAAATAGCTGGTTAACTTGTAGTTACGTTCCTTGACGCTAGGTATTCCAGAAGAGGCTGCGCTTTTGTGATTTTTTGAATCATCTGAGACATAGAAAATAGTTGAGTTGTCTTTTCCGTCACAAAGTGGTAAACTTCGGCGAGGATCTCCGCTTGGAGCTCCCAGAGGAGGGTCACCAGCCAACACACACCCTGCAGACCGCATTTACATCTGACGCTGCCAGTTAAATCGCAAAAGCACTAGCCTTTTTGCTAAGGCTTGCAAGGCTCTTTTCTTCGTTTACTCATTGCTTACGAAGCGTGATGTAACGTATTACACGACAATAGTATATATTATGCAGTTCGCAGTTCCCGGTTTAACGCTTCTGCTTCTACGCCTGACGCCAGTCAAATAGCAAAAGCACTAGCCGTTTTGCTAATGATTGGTGGAAGGCTCTTTTCTTCGTTCTCTCATTGCAATTCTTACAACTTTCCTACACAGGATTATTAGTTACAATTTGCGACCTAGCTATTCGAATATTACCTAGCAACAAACTTCAGAAATAATGCCGTTTTGCAAGTTGACTTTCGAACCTTCTAATCCGGACAAACTGTAGGTATTATACCTACTTACACCAAATCCGGGTATTGATCACCGGGTTCAAGTTGTAAGATTTTCAAACTTTTCGGGGCTTTGCGTAGTTTAGATGTGTTTTCGGTTATTTATATGCGTTTTTAAACATTGTTTTGAGGTGATAGCTGTTTTTATTTGTTTTTAACGGAGAACTTTAGTTTTTAAGAATACAAATATAGATACTTTAATATATTATCAAAGCGTCTGGTTGAAGCGACGCGTGACCCATAAAGCTGATGAGTATCTGGCGCAGCGCATCAGCATTGCCATACAGCGGGGCAATGCAGCCAGCGTCTTGGGCACGCGCGCGACTGGTATTGATATGGATCTGTTGAGCTACCTATAGATTGTTTGCAAAAGTCTGTAGTTAGTTTCATTGTCTTAAATATAAATACTAGTTCTTATTATATTATTATTTTTATATTCTTATTTTATTATTTAGTGCGGTGAAACCGTTGATAAGTTCGGTCACCATGCACTGGCATGTGTCTCTAGTGCAGGACGTGTGTCCCGTCATAGTTCAATTAATGACATCATCCGTCGGGCTTTTACCAGCGTCAGTATGGCAGCTACTCTCGAACCACGTGGCCTAATGCGAGATGATGGTAAAAGGCCTGACGGTATGACTCTGATTCCTTGGAAAATGGGTCGGCCTTTAGTTTGGGATGCCACTTGTGTAGATACCCTAGCACCTTCTCATCTTGCAGGGACATCAGTAAGGGCCGGCTCCGCAGCAACATCAGCGGAGTCCCTCAAACGGCGGAAATACGCTAATCTCGACCGAGGTTACCTATTCGAGCCGTTTGGGGTGGAAACCCTAGGTCCTTGGGGTCCTGGGGCACATGGAATATACAAAGATCTAGCAAAACTCCTAATAGAGTCCACAGGTGATCGGAATGCTGGCTTTTATTTCGGTCAACGAATTAGCATTGCCATTCAACGTGGCAATGCTGCCAGCATTCTGGGCACTTTGCCTTCTGGTGACGGCTTAGATTTTTAGAAAATAGATTTAAGTGTAAATATTAGTTGTAATTATTATTGTATTTTCTTTAGTAATAAAATGTACTCTATGACCTAAACCCCGTTCTTATTTGTTTCTATTATTTGACTAATACATTGATAATACAGTCGTCGCCCGTTTCTTTCCGAATTACGGATGTCTTGAAAGTAAGAAGCCAAAACGGTTTCCTCGTGGATCCCACTAAGAGATTGTAAGCATATTTGTATGTATGGCAAAGAAATATCAACCAACTATTTAAAAAAAAATCAAACATTTAAAAAATGCCATGAATTTATAACCATTTATTTTTGAATAAGAGATATCAATTTATTTTCTAGGACACTTTTTCAACAGTTTCCGTGGTCCATTTTCACGTCACTTAGTCTACTGACGTCAGAAGTTCACGCATGCGCTTTTCAAAAATCTGAATACGAGCTTGAGTAATGGCATATTTAGCATGCATTTCATTGCATTCATTCATTCATCATCAGTCTGTGCTAGTCCACTGCTGGACATAGGCCTTCCCTAATGATCGCCATAGTATGCATAGAACCAGATATAAGTTTCAGTTGAGATTGATCTCAACTGAAACTTATATCTCGGAACCGACAACAGTTAAGGTAAATATGTTCTTAAGTGCAGACCGCGACTCGACAAACGTAGGTACGGACGACCTCTGGCCAGGTGGGATGACGACCTGCTCTAGACCGCTGGCAGATGATGGATGCGGCTAGAGACAGCGCGCTGTGGCGATCATTAGGGGAGGCCACGTCCAGCATTGAACTAGCATAGAATGATGATGATGATTTAAAAGAGAGGGTAAGGGTGATCAGGGGTTGTCAAACCTCATGCGTCAACATGCCAACTGGACCGAGGTAACAAGATTCGTATCAACAAAAAAACACGGACGGAATCCAAATAATCCGGTACTATGGAATGGAATTAACTACTCGGGTGCACGGTTGGAAGTGTCGGTACAACCGAAAACATTATTTTAAACCACACCCTTTCTCAATAGTGTTTAAGAATGGAACAAGCACATAGTCAACTATATAATTTGACATGTTTGAAAAAACTATAAACCGATGTTGTTTTGCTTCTGGGGATAAATAGGAATCCCTCGGGAATGTTATTTTTATGGGACCAATTCGGGATCATACTCTATACTATACAATAGCGATTAGACGAAAAATAATTATCACAACGGGCCATAAAAAAACATACGGCCGAATATAGAACTTAAAAAATCAAAAACTCAAATCGATATTTGAAAATTTTACCTAATTTAGTACATCAGGTTCGCCATCCGCTTTTTTCTTCATTATGATGTAAAAAGTAAATAGGTAGGTACTTAAGAATATTTGGGATATTAAAAATTGGAAATTTTTGATGCTGCAATTATAAATTTTAGTATAGAATCGAATCTCAACATAAGGCCTTTGCTATGGTGCGTAAGCCCTCGCATTTGATTTCTTAGTACCTTCACATTTTTGTTGCTAAATCAAAAAGGGGAGTACGCCAAGTAACAAGCTGCAAAGAACAGGGTTATGTATCGATAAAGTATCAACCCAAAGCTGCCTTGCCTCCTTGAGCCGTAACAGTTCGTCGGGTCGGAATAATCCAACCTTGTATAACTTAAACCCACCTTAAATCCAATATAACCGGACGAAAATCAAATCAGATGTATAAACATTTGTTTGGATTCGGGATAGATTCGTAAACAATACCGTTTGTTACCGGGCTTCCTTTTAACTCGTTTAGGATTGTACCACCGTCTACCTGCCTAGTGCCTATACGACTGTTCGTAATGTGTGCATGTGATTCCCTTGGAAAATTCAAAAATATTGGACAATAACGGCTGTAACTTTTCTTACGTTAACTAAGAAGTTTGATTTATATCGCGGCTCCAAGAGGTTACGAACCTGAGTATAATAACATGTAAATTCCAACTCGATACCTCCACGCGTTTCTGGGAAAATACGGCTGACTGACGGACAGACAGACAACAAAGTGATCCTATAAGGGTTCCTCTTTTCATTTTGAGGTACGGAACCCTAAAAATTACAACACCTATGCATTTTAATGGTTATTGGAAAAAAATTACAATATAGATTCTACTGAATTTGTAGGCCCACGGGACGTGTCCAAGAGTTGTAAGGTCTAAAATGAAGTAACATTGTTAGGGTTCCGTACCCAAACGGTAAGAACGGGACCCTATTACTAAGACTTCGCTGTCCGTCTGTACGTCTGTCTGTCTGTCACCAGGCTCATCTCATGAACCGTGATGGTTAGACAGTTGAAATTTTCACAGATGATGTATTTCTGTTGCCGCTATAACAACAAATACAGAATAAAATAAATATTTAAGGGGACTCCCATACAACCAACGTGATTTTTTTGCCGTTTTTATAGATACGGAACCCTTCGTGCGAGAGTCCGACTCGCACTTGGCCGGTTTTATTTTTATAATTGATTACTAGACTGAAATTTTAAGAAAATATACCTCCTACGTAAGTAATTCTATTATGTACATGAAAATCATCTGCTAACGAGCCTCTTAATTAGGTATCTTGACACGAGTATATTTAAAACGTAATGATCGTGATAAATCTCGAACGGCTAATTATGTCCCGTAATTAACACGTTGTATATGTCATACGACGTGTTATATCACGTCATCACGTGAGGGTGTTAGGGTGCGATCATACGATACGTCATATATTTGATCATATATTTGTAGTGTTGCGAGAATAACAGACGTTAGACGTGACGTAAGAAGACCCAGAGATTTTTGTCGAGGCTTGTATTCGATTTCGTTGCTCAGTTTTTACAGATTTTCGCTTTCGACTCGAACCCGCGAGGTGCGGGTTCGAGTCCCACCGAAAGCGAAAATTTTGGGGATATTATTAAATTTTCGTAGTTCGAAATTTCTTTTTAAAATCGGTCCTTATTTGCCGCAGAAATATACGAACAAACATATTAAAACAAATACAGCTGAACACAGAATCTCTTCCTAAAGTCGGTGAAAAGGAAATAAAAAATTACATCGAATCGTCATCGCATGCGAAAACTATTCGAAATTAATTTCTTCAACTCAATGTTAGTAGCGAGTGTGTAAAAAATTTACCAATCGGACCATATTTAGTCCCGCGGCCTTATTAAACGTAGGTACACATACACAAACAAATTTTGTATTGTATTGTATAATATTGAGTAGTCGTTTAATATTAAACGCCAATAATGCTTTAATATTCGTATGACCTAACCCTAAATCCGCCGTAACAGCGAACTCGTTGAAGGAAGCTTTATGAATATCGATTAGACCAAGGATGAGGACGCCTTTATGGATCACAACTTTGAGGTACGGATATAATCTTGAAAATACATATATATGTAAAAAAGCTTTAAGATTCATTAAAGAAATGGCGAAAATAAGGTTGATTTAGGTACGCGTTCATAGAAAATGGTTTACAAGTTGCGGCAAATTACTTTTCCGCGTCTTATTGCTCGTGGAACGCAGAAAAATTAATATCCACAATATTTTGAATTTCGCGTCAGCCCGCGTCGAACAACTTTAAGGCGCATACCCCACCGAAATTAGCGTGGCCGTCTACTTTATCTTAGTATTCCGTATGACAAAGAAAAATTCAAAAATCCATCGCACAGTTTGTGATACCTATTATAACCTTTTTTTAATGCCTCTGTAATAGTTTTACTCTATTTAGTTTAGGCAGTGAATCGAAGTTGCCCTAGGTGGCCACCGAAATTTATTTTACCTAAATAGAATAAAACTATTACAGAGGCATTAAAAAAAAGCTTATAATAACTATCAGAAACTGTGCGATGGATTTTTGAAATTTCCTTTGTTAAACGGAATAATAAGATAAATGTTCAAGCTATTCATTATTAGTCGACGCACGAGATGCAACTAAAGCTTTAAGTATTTTTTTGATAGTTGAATAAACGCACGTACCGGGACTTATTTGGGTGGTTGCTTCAAAATGACAGGGCACGAAATGCCACTATTCCAAAGTAGGTGGCGGCGCTAATTTGGGTGGGGTATGCACCTTAAGAGAACATTTTATCAGGTAACGACTACATCTACCTCCATCTATCCAGCTAACTACGTGTCAATACAATACATCCCAACTTAAGCCGGCTTACCCCACTACGTGGTAAAAGATGAATAAATGATCAGCTGGTAACCATGGTGTCAGAGACAGAGAGAATCCTAATTTGTTGTCGTGACCCGGCCACCCTAGCTCGGGTACGGCTACAGATATTAGCAAGGAATCGGATTATCGTGGTCTCAAGTCAAAGCATGGGTTTCGGTAGGCGTTCCTCTACAATAAATAGTAATTTACTGTATATTAAAAACAAAAAAAATTAGGATAGCTTTGCCGAAAAGCAGTCGGAAAATGATAGTTCATAAAATACAGCTTCGACGACAGAACTCGGGGAAAAATATAATAAAAACTTCTTTTTTCGAAAAATAAAAATAACGCCTTTTTTATTTTTAATGACTAACACATGCGTTAGGTACTCTAGTGGTAAGTATTTTTTTTTCGAAAACTCAGTCGTTTTTTTTGCTTTTAAATGGCCAAACAGATTTGGATGTCAGGTATCGTAAGAATTCTTAAATCATCCTGAATGTCACTTGCTTCTTTGTTTTTAAGTTCAGTAGTCGTGGTTTTTATATTACGGTGTCGATGACATACGTCTCCGAGTTGTTATGTGCGAGACGACCTTACAACAGTCCGACGCGCGATTGGTTTTCATTATTTATTAACAAGGGGAAAGATCTCGCATAGCTGAGACATGGCTGCTTACAAAGGAAGACTTGCATAAATATAGTGCAAATGCCATTTGCTCAGCATAGAATTGAATATTGCTATGGGACATACGAGATAGCAAAGAGTTCTTTCTCTTTTCTAAGATTGGGCTATCCCAATCTTAGCCACGGCGGTCACACTCAACGGAAACGATCTTTTTTTTAGTCTATAAACCTTCGTTTGACCAGAATGTCACGAGATGGAAAGTGAAGATGTGACCGACGATGTATCACGAAGGTCTAGAAGACACCTATTCACTGTTGTCTTGATGAGCCCCAGGTTGTAATTGACCGGAAAAACAGCAGCAGGGAGCGTGTTCCAAACTACAGCGGTACGGATGATTAAGGAAAACAGCTTAGAGCAAGTGGACGGTATATTCAATCCACCAAGTAGGGTTGGTAATGCGCTGTGCATCTGCTTGTTCTGGAGTTGAAGGGGGACCTATGAGTCCAAGATTTCCAGGTTCAAATCCCAGGCCTAGTCAGACAATTCTTCATATTTTTATTTTCGAATACTTATAGCATTTTGGCAGTACTAGTGCATATTTAAACAAGTACGTTGGGTACTTATTAATCAGTAGTAAACTGTCACGGTCAGGTCACTCAACGAGCTATGGAGTTTCTCTAAAGGATATAGGATTCGTAACGAATACATCCGACACAGAACCAAAGTTATCGACATAGCTAGAATTAGCAAGGTGAAGTGACAGTCGGCCGGCGATTATCTCGCGAAGAAACGACAACCGTTGGGGTAAACGTGTTCTTGCGTGGAGTCCACGACTTGGTTAACTCACAACGAAGGACAGATCCTAGATGCATCAAGCTGAAGACAGGGCGCTAAGGCACTCATGGGAGGCTTACGTCAGTAGTGGACTAACATAGTTTATTAGGCTGATGATGATGAAACTGTCACGTTCTTGTCAAGCCTTTTCCGTTTTTTTGTATTTTGGAAAGTTATACTCGACTTACGTTTCAACAAAGAACTTACTCACCCAACAGGAAGATTCTCAACTTATAAGAAATCCATTTCTACTGCTATTCAGTACTCAATTAGATTGGGAAGTTTCGAAGAAAAGCGCTAAGGAAAAACACAGTCAGAATGAGTTGCTATTCACTGGAACATGTAGGGCCCGCCCCATAAGTTCCCCATTGTTGTACCTTCACAATAACATAGGTTGGACATGACCGGGAGGTTTTTTGTACGCTCACGACTGGGAAAATGTTGGTAAGGTATTGATTGTTACTTATGGAATTGATGAAGCTTACAGTGATTAACTGACCATGTAGGTATATACATACCTATGTATTTTATGAAATGATTAAGTTTAATGCATATGTTATTGTAGAATATGTAATAAGTAATACATATTATAGTATTTTTCATCCCCCCATCTCGGAAGGACTATTTTTTTGCTCTTCGACATCTGAATGTAAACGCTTTTTTTATCCGCTAGAGGATAAAGTAAATTAAATTTAGAACATCGTGCGCACAATGAAATGCACAATAGGCTGATGATGATGAGAGATCCCTTATTGACAAGTGGAACGAGGACCCTGTCTGCACCGATGATCCAATCACGGTGGCGGATTTTTTGTCAGTAGACAGCGGCGCCGACTGTATTTAGTCTTTGAAATCTATCAAATGGGTTTCTGCAGGCTCAGGCTAAGGCGAAGGCTTTTTTGTTACGTTTTTGTTAATGTTTTTTACGCACAAAATAATCCGAATCGTTATATACTTATTAGTAAATCCATGATAAACCCTTTAATTTAAAGCCGATGTCTCACCGCCACGCACGCTGTGCACGGCCACGCTGCGATTTTTAGCTGCGTGGCATCGTTTATGTGTCAACGTGGGTCTACTTATCCTCTGCAGTACACACTATATACGTTCACTGTACCCATGTACAGTGCGGCGCATTTTAGCTGCGTGGGTTCGTTTGTTTGACAACGTAGGATTACGTTACCGATTTACGTGTACGCTGTGCATAGCGTTGACAGCGTTGAGCGTGTGCCATATTGTAGCAAGCCACGCGTGTAGCAATAACGTAATTAATTTCGTATTCGTGCGTAGCGTGCTCGTGGGTTGCAGTGGACGTTAACACATACAATTTCTTGCAAAGCGAAGCTAGACACGTGTAGCCTCTCCATGCGTGGCGGTGGGACAGCGGCTTCACCTTCTCCAACGATATTGTCAAACATATTTTATATTTATTTTTGCCGCGTTATGGTTATGGTACCATGGGACTGTAAAAGGTATTCTGAATGAGTGATTAATATCTTACCCATTTTTGTGGAGTTTTCGTAACATGGCTTGTACTTACCTGAAAACAAAACAAATAGGTCAATTTCAAAACATGTTATTTAAGTATATGAAAAAAAAACGTATTTTTATGTTCTTTGTCTATTGAATTTTGTCAAGTTTTTAAAAACAAACATAAAAATGAAACTTCGCTTTTTTTAAACTTACGCGGTCTGAACTCATATTTATTTTATTAACGCATTTATGGCGATAAATACCCATTAAATAAATAATGCTGTACCAATCACACAGCATTATCTAGCCCCAAGCTAAGCAGAGCTTGTGTTATGGGTAGGTACTAGATAACTGATATACATAATATAATACAATACATAGATATATATTTTTTAGTATGTATAGAAGCCGACCAGAACACCCTGAACAAAATGTCTGCAGATCGTACACACGTTGGTCCCGAGGCGGCAATCGAACCCGCAACATCTTGCGTCGCAGGCAGACCTTCGCCCACCGCGCCACATCGGTCGTCGAAAATAGTACTAATAATTATCGAATTTTACAAGTAAAACAAACGTAAACTAAATAGTTAAATCAAATAAGTTTTGTAAACAACTAGGTACCTCAAGACTAGTTTTCCTTACTGCACACTTTCTACTATACGATTTTTTCTATAACGGTCCTGTTCTACAGGAAAATCCACCGGCAGGAATCATAATATACGAAAACTCGGAAATACGCTTCAACAAAAATATTTTATAGTCTTTTAACGGGCAGGTAAAAATTGCCATACACCAAGAACTATAAAACTTTGAGTATAAAACACTTCGGTGGTTGGAAAACTGAAACTGACGCGTGAAAAGGCGAGATTGCATTTCGACATTTACTAACTTTAGTTAAATAGATAGATAGATAATAGCGAATAATAATAGCGAATGAGCGGAAGAAGATATAAAGAAGACTTGCCTGGAAGATATTGTATTAACTCTTTCACTGCCCAAACAGAGCGCTTCTTTGGGTCGCACCGCGCAGCTTCAGAAGTGAGAAAGAAGTGCCGCACATTCACGTAGAATGTGCGGCATACACAAAGAAAGTGATAACCGATAAGGCCGCCTAGGGTTTTTAATTACATTTTTACAACAAAAAGGCAAACCTCATAAAAAACCTCAATAGTAAAACCTCATAAAATCTCATCAAAAAGAAAATTTGTTTTTGATGAGATTTTATGAGGAAACATTAGTTGTCACAATCAGTACCGAATTTTCAGCTGAATTTTTATGGGTGCTTTTGAAATACAGGTGAACTTCAAAAGCAAGAATTCCTGAATACCACGTAAAAACGTGAACGTTTCACGTTTCGTCCAGGCTAGCACGCAACACAAACGTAACGAGCGTTCATAAATCTTAGTCGACAAATTAAACAGCGGGCAAACTACACCGCGGGTTAAACGTAAACGAACAACGAGTTAAAACAAGTCTTTTATGACCCTGGATGGAGAGGCAGGAGTGGACTCAGGGAAAAGGGGCTGGGGTAGGTGAATTAAACAAAAAGTTTCATTACTTCCGATAATCTTCGATTTGATTCTGTAACTAACCGCAGTAGCGTTTGTCTTGTGTTCGTTTTATCTACGACTTTTAAAGTTTTCGTCTTATTCATGTTTTTCTCATGGGAATCCTACATGGCACTTAAGAAAAGAAAGTCTTAAAAATGTATTAAAATAATCGGTAGATAAATAAATAGAAGTAAGATTGTACATAATAGGCTGCATAAAATGTATCCTGCATAATCTTGTGTTTTTAAAATGTGCTAATTCCTAAAAATGGCATTATAGCACGGATTTTTGGTGATAATACACGTTTTACAATATTTTTATTTAATTTTATAATATTATCCGATAATAAGCCCAGCTAGAATCAACATGAATGATAGTCAACATGATTAAAATGCGGATTGCGGAATGCGGAAAACCGACATTTCGAATTTCTACCAACAGCATAGACATATTAAAGTTCACTTAAGCCCACACACTAAGTTTCACTTAAACTAAAACGTTTTTTGTTGTAAATTGTATTCGTGAACAGCCCCTTTAAACTTAACCCTTGAAGACCCCTCTGCACTTAAGGGTCAAAAAGGCCCACGGGTTCGCTTATAATTGTAAGTTTAAGCGTTAGGTTAAGTTTTTTATTGTTTTTATTTGGGGCCCAGATACGTGGAGCTTTAGTACTGTTATTTCGGGTTATAGTTGTCGTTATTGTAACCTTTTTACCTGAAAAAGGTGTGTTTTGTGGAATGACTGTGTTTTAGTGGAAAACCTTTTTGGAGTGATAGAGGGTTATGGGTTGTGTTATTCCGCTTGAGGCATGGTTTATTACAAGAGTAGGAAGAATTTTTGTGAAGACTGCAGAAAGAATTTCAATGAATGAGTGAACACTTTATGGGAAATACTTGAAATTAACATACCTTAGTAAAAAAAAAAATTAACACAATGTAATAAGCGGCTTTATCGCTGACAGCATTTTAAAACTAGAACCTTTCCTATCGTAAAACTTTTTTTTTTAATTTTCACAAACATTAGGTTATGTGTTTTAAGGGTTAAGAAAAAAAGGGTAGCAATGGGGTTTTATTACTATTACTACAAGTTTGTCTGTCCGTCACACAGGTAATATGTTTTGCTTGCTAGTACCACGATACTCAGGCGACACCGGTATCGCTTCAGGTTTGTATGAAAAGCGACAGTATAGCGATAATTTTTCCTGTATTATGCGAGGTCAACGACCTGTATTGCCATAGCCACCTTATTTGGCACTAGACTAGAAAATTATTTAAAAGTCCTGACTTAGATAAAACCTAACCTGAAAAGCCATTTATTTCCATCCAAAAAGAAATATTAATCTTAATACAACATTCACTTAGCGAAAGAAAAATACTCCTTGGCATTTTCGCCATTTTGCGAAAACGTGAAAAAAGCGCACGAACCGTGACACGTACGTTAGATAACGGAACGTCACGTTACGTGACGTAAAATTTGCGTTGAATAAGTATATCGGATAAACAAGGCGGTGGCTTTTCTTGCGTAGGCTTTTGTTGCATTTGTAAGTTGCTAGAAAGAAAATACGTTTTTAGGGTTCCGTACCCAAAGGGTAAAACGGGTCCCTATTACTAAGACTGCGCTGTCCGTCTGTCCGTCTCAGGCTGTATCTCTTGAACCGTGATAGTTAGACAAATGAAATTTTCACAGATGATGTATTTTTGTTGCCGCTATAACAACAAATAAAGAAACAGAATAAAATAAATATTAAAGGGCAAAAAATCAAGCTTGTTGTAAACAACAACAACAGTGTCCATAAACAACAGAGGAACCGACGAACATACATTATAAAAAACATACCTACACACACACAGCCGAACACAGATCCGACAGACACAGACTTTTTTCGAAATCGGTTAAAAACAAGGTCCCCCCCGCCGCATCTGTCTGTGTGAACACCATAAACTTACAAAACTACTGGTCGAATCAGATATCAGGATATCCAAATATCCCCCAGAATAACCAAAAAGACATACCTACTTACTCCATCAATGTAGGTAAGGTACCTAAAGCCTAAGCACACTAACCATAAGGCATGTTCCACAGTAACTCCATTGTGTTACGTGCGATATGCTGCTTGATAGGGTAACGGACCGGAAAATGGACGATTAGCTGATTACCCTACTGTTACTGATAGCGTTAACGTGGTTTAATGATTAATGCCTGCTTTATCTAGAAACGTTATCAAATAGGGTGACGTTTAGAGCCATACCTATATATAATTTGACGACCTCTGTGGCGCGGTGGGCGAAGGTCCGCCTGCAACGCAGCAGGTTGCGGGTTCGATTCCTGCCTCGGAACAAATGTTTGTACGATCTGCAGAAATTTGTTCAGGGTGTTCTGGTCGTTTTCTATGTATAACAAAAAATATCTATATTTTTTATTATATTACGTATATCAGTTATCTAGTACCCGTATCTGGCGCAGCGCATCAGCATTGCCATACAGCGGGGCAATGCAGCCAGCGTCTTGGGGACGCGCGCGACTGGTATTGACATGGACTAGTTGAATCGGTAGATTGTTAGTACCAGTCTGCAGTTAGCTCAATGAAATAAAATAAATAAACAATTCACACATCATTATCTAGCCCCAAGCTAAGCAGAGCTTGTGTTATGGGTACTAGATAAATGATATACATAAAACAATATTGTTTCATTTATAAATACTGGTTTTAATTTGTTTCTACTATTGATTGATTGTAATTTTCTTTGCTTATGTACGTACATTAAACACATATTTTCATTCCAGCTAATAACATTTCATTATAGGTCTCTAACCACACGTAAAATAGGTCTTACCTTGCTGATAACCACACAAAACACGTCTATCACACGAACAAAACCACAACCCGTTGCTTGTTGAAATGATTAACCCTTTGGAACGTTCCATTATTAATTTTAACACGATCTTAATCGTTACTTTCCGCTTCGTTACGCGTCTAAAGAGCATAGCGCACGAATCATGAAGTGGAAAGGTGTGGCGCATGGCGTATGCCTTAGATTGTAATTGATTATTAAACCAATTGTTTTACAATAGGACTCATTCAAGACTTGTAATTTATAGTTTAACTAGCAGCTATCCATAGCTTCACACGCGTTTTTTAGGATAAAAAAAGCCCACACAATTTGAATTGGCTATCGTCAGTCAAATTGTGAAAGCGCAATTTGACTGACGATAGCCAAAACGGCTGACATAATAATATTGAAAATTGAGAACGGTCATAAACCGACGAAATGTCTATTTAGACACGTTTTACGACGTTTCAGTTATTCGCTACGCGTACGTAGCGAATAACTAAAACGCTTTATGGTGGCAACATAGAAAAAAAATAGTGGTGTTAGTCTACTGGATTTACGAATTTTGCTTATTTATCTGCCAGATTCTGTTCCGAAGCGAGAAGCGAACCCACAGAGTCCCGCGTTGCGGACCTACGTCCGCTGTGCTACAGATGTCGTAGAATGTCCACTATTATTAATGTACGTAGCAATTATTTTTCCTATGGAGGTCCATAGGAAAAATAATTGCATCATATTTTTTATATTTTGTGTGCAACGAAATAAAGTTAGCGACTTGTTTTCAGGTTTATGAATAAAAGTGCAATTTGATTATTTTGTTATCATTCGCTGTCAAAGGCTTTCGGTGATTGGATAATTTTGACCTTTTGATTTTTAATTCCATCGTAATTATACAATTGTATGATCTATATTATGTAGGTACGTACTCTAAAAATGAAAGATTTGTATTGTAAGGTTTTTTGTTATTCACCCCACCCGCATCTCTAAGAAATGACATAAGTTCTCAAAAATTTTAGCTACCGGCGCTATAGTCCGTAAGAGGTCCCATAGATATTCGGTTGAAAGGACTAGGGTTACGTGGCGTAGTTGGTTAGAGCACACCCGTACTGAGGGTGGGGCGCGGGTTCGAGTCCCGCCGAAACCGAAAATTTTTGGGAACTTATTTCATTTTTTAGATTCGTATTGTATTTGTAAAACAGGGCATATGTAAATATCTAAAAATTTCAAAAACACAAAAGAATATTTTTAGTTAAAAGAGTTTAACCTACCTGTTTATTTATTTAGTAGTTTTTATTGAGTAAAGGCCAGAAAAATCTCACATTATTATTGGTTAGTTTCGCAATTGGTACAGATTCTGTCGATACAAAAGGTAAAAAAACTTGATTTTACCAAACAGATACAAAATAATACATTTTATTTTACCTTTTCTCGTCGCCGTCAACAAAATCACGAACACGCTCGCTCTAACAAATATTTGCAGAAAAATTGGGATTTTGCTAAGAAAAGCTTTGTCTTTACCCGTCTTAAGAAAACAAATAATAAAGTGCAAAGTCAGAGTAAACCATTTATATCATCTACTAGTTTCTGTCTGTAACTTCGCTCGTGTTTAACCACAAACAGTAAAATCTTTATCACAAGACCGCAGGACCATGGTGAAAAAACCAAATAAGTAATCTAAACAAAAAAAAAACATGTATAAATATCTAAAAAACCGGAACGATTTACAGCGTAATTTTTTTTTCAGGGTTCGGACTACTTTGGGCCGTGGCGAGTGGGACGAACCCGGAACACCTCGTTTTATTGATAACTAGGTTTTGCCCGTTGCTTCGCACGCTTTGTTTCTAAGGTAACGTTTATAGGTTATTTCCATGGCAAGGGAACAGATATTTGGGTTAATAAGTAGACTGTGTGTTATTCCAGGCTAGACCGACATCTATAAAAACAACTGTAATTTGACGAATCCTTTACGGATGTAAGCGGGTTAACTACGAACCTTATTTGTGTTGGAAGAACACCCACGTTTCATGGCGTAATGAAGTGGACGATCTTTTATGCAAAATATCATCGCGATCAGTTTAGTAGTTTTGGCGTGAGTTTCTTCTTAATGAGTATTACACATAACCCGCCCTTGCGAGAATAAAAAAAACATTTATTGAGTCACAATCCCAAGCAAAGCCAGAGGGCCAAACTAGTAGTGCCAACCGAGTTCTCGCCACAACAATAAAATAACCCAAAGGTAATCGAAAACAAAAGGCCGTGAAAAAAAACAAAAGAATTCGCGGAATTTCGAAGGAAATCCAGTATTTCTGCCGAAAAGCGGTTCGCGACTTTTTCCTGTTTCAAATGTACCTCAATTAATTAATTAAATACTAAAGCCGACCACCTTTAAAACCGCAGAAAGAGATAAAAGAAGGTAAATGTGTGTAAGAGTAAAAGAGAGAGATGCAGGGTGGATTTCAAATTGTCGCCATAGCAATATTGGAGATTAAAAGTAACGCCTGGGTTGGTGGCGAAATTTGCGTACACTCGATGAGAGGAGTGCTTTGAATTTTTCACGCGATTGCTGTGGATTTTTCTAAATTATTCGCTTGTTTTTAATATTTTAAAGCGATGCGTAAAAGCTTATATTCTGAATAGACCAATGCAATGAATTTTTAAATGAAGGTTGTTTTATGCAAAATTAATTATGAATGAATGGTTTTAATATAAAAAATTTAGAAGGTTTTGAAAATAGATACATACTTAATCATCCATTTTCTAAACCTTGGTCTGGTCATCCCAGCAGTGGGATGACATAGTTATGTCTGGACTTTGGAGGGAGTGGAGGGCCCCACTCCCTCCAGAGTCTAGACATATCTGACGATCACTAGCCAACTACGCCCAATACGTACATGGGTAGATAAACACTTTTATTAAGATTACTTTTTGGTTCAGTTTTACAACTCTATCCTACAACACTTATAAAATGTTTATTCGATTTACAATCAAAAGAAAACCTTTCAATAAAACTTTATATTTCTCGGAATCTCCCTTTCGAGTGCATTTAGACATGGTCCGTTGGCGGCCATTTTGATGTCCGCCATTTTATGTGATGTTTGTTTTGTTTTTATTCCGTTTCGGTTACAGGTTATTTTATTCGGGCCATTGAGTGTTATTTATAGGGAATCCCTACATTGTTATTGTTAACATTCATTCTGCTAAACGTTTTTGTGTAGTTTCAGCTTTGGTTTTATTGTGACAGGGGTCAAGGGGTGCTAGAGGTGGTTTAACATGCCGATCACAATTAAAGTTGTATGTGAAATTAAATCATCAGCTATATATTTACTCGTAATGAGCGCGATAGCGCAATGTCTTCAGCTTGGCGTATGCAAAATCTGCTTGCAGTATTTCGCAGGTTGTCATCCCACCTGGCCGGAGGGCGTAATACACTAAGTTTGCCGAGTCGCAGTCTCCACTCGAGTGCACGGTTCCACATTTGTAGTTGAGGAATAATTTGTGAAAATGGGGCATGCTCAATCATACAATATAGGTAGGTACATACGTGACCTGACCTACTCTAGGTACCTAGGTTCACATAAATGTATGTATTTCTATATAAAGAAATAGTTTATCTTTCAACATTCCCTAACCACAGTCAATAGAATTTTGGAACAACATGTTTACATTTTCCATACGTTTCGTATCTTGTCTAGGAAACCCATTTTTATATCGTGAATTCCTTAAACCTTCGTTTGACCAATTTCACCTGATGGTAACCGACGATGTGTCTGACGATATATCACAAAGGTCAAGAAGACTAGACAAGAAGAACTATTCACTTTAATCTTGATGAAAACCGGGTTGTAGTTGGCAGGAAAAACACAACTTAAATTTTAAACTTATTCCGTAAAAAAAAAATTAAACCACTTTTCCTCTCGCCTGTACAGTACGACCTAGATACTCCTCAAATTCGTGATACATCCACTGGCGCTGGCCACCTGTATTCCTGGGGGAAGGAATTCTTTACAGAAATCTTCAATATGTGCCACTACTTTTACGGAAAAATCTTTTTGCAAATGGTAAAAACTATTTTCAAAATTAAGAAAAAACGAAACCAAAAAAATTTAATTCTTTGTCATATTTCATTTTCGTTGGTACTTTAGAAAATATTTACGTTTTTGCGGTTTATTTTTTCCAGTGAAAATACGTTTTCTTCAGCGGGTTTTGGACAGTTTTCGACACTGAGTTAATATTACTAATGGTTTTCGAAGGAAATTCAGATTTTTCACAGGTTCTTCAATCGTACATTATATTTTACTAACAGCCGGTTTTTCGAAAGCTTGTTATTTTTGACTTTTTGTTAACAAAAAGTTTAAACTAAAAAAAAATACTATTGTTACAAAATAAAAAGCTTTCGAAAAACCAGCTGTCAACTTAACAAACCAAAGGAACTAAACTGAAGGAATCGAACTGAAACAAATGAACTTTGAAGATTTGTTCAACTCGACGACTAAGTGTTTCAAATGTTTCATTCTCGTACCACCGCGCGCCTACCTGGTAGAACTAAATAATATTTTAAGTCACTTTTTGGTAAAACCGCGCGTTGTCAAAACATAATCGAGCGTTGTAAAAGTAACTGTCGGCGATTGAGTCAGTTCGAAACCGTCCCATCCCATTGTAATCCTACGGTGCATTCGACAAAAATGTACTTTCAGCTCTAAATCTACTAACCTTACAAAGCCAGGTGACTTTACGAAGCTTTATTTCCTTAATGAGATACTCCAAGACTATAATCTCCTTTATGACTGTGTATTAACCAAAACAAAGTAAGGTACAACACAACAAATACAATTAGAGACCGCTCATTTACTTGTAATTGTAAGACCGGTGTCATTCGTCACGCAAGCCTCGGCCCCAGACGGAGTAACAATAAACAAGAACTGACTGCGGGTGTACGTAAGGTATGAACTTTTTTGTGTAGAAATAGAAAAATAGAAAAGATGCTTATGGTCTATAATGCAGGATGGTTTATGTTATTTGGTTTTCGTTAGGTGGCACTTGAGTAGATGGCTTGTGATCCTAAGAGTGAGTAAACTAAATAAAAAAATAATGATGGACAATTTACACAGCATCACCTAGCTTTAAGCTAAGCAGAGCTTGTTTTAGGAACAAGCTAATTGTCAAAATTATAGATATACATAATTATGAAGATAGATATTTTAAGCAGATCGTACAAAAATTGGTCCCAAAGCGTTGGTAGAACTGGCAACCTGCGTCGCAGGTTCACCATCGACCGTTGACGTCACACCGTCGTGGTCTTTGTACAAAATATTCATGTAAGGATGACCTCAACGGTCGATGATCCACCTGCGACGCAGGAGGTTGCGAGTTCGATCCCCGCCTTGGGATCAATGTTTGTAAGATCTGCTTAAAATATCTCTGTATAACATTACAGGCTGATTTTATCTAGGAAAAAAGCGTGCCTATATAGCTCTAGGATCTTATCCTCTACTCTGTGATGAAGCCTCTAGAGAGTAAATTAGCCTGGAATCTGCCACGAATTTAATTAGAATCAGAAATTAGGGGCCGATCGCTAATGCGTGTCACCCCAGGGGTGCTTGGGGGGTGCTTGAGGGTGCAAGGGGTGGTTATAGAAAATGAAAGTGGCGTCAAAGTGTCGTGCAGACTTTGCTCTGGCTGAACGTTGCCTAATCTCTGGAGGTGTTTAGAAGGGGATGATGATAGGGGTAGGTTTGATCGTGGGATGCTGGCTATTGGCTTTCATCAACATTGCTTTTATTAACGGGCTGCTGCCCGCGGTTCCGCACGCGCTTTTCAAGCAGCATGTGTCTGGAATATCAGTTACCACCCTGCGAAATTTAATCAAGATCCGTTCAGCCCTTTCGGTAAATGAAAGACAGAGTTACTTTCGAAAGGGTATTAGGTAACTTATCTTGGCTTGTTTTTTAGGGTTCCGTACCCAAAGGGTAAAAACGGGACCCTATTACTAAGACTTCGCTGTCCCTCTGTCACCAGGCTGTATCTCGTGAACCGTGATAGATAGACAGTTGAAATTTTCACAGACCATGTATTTCTGTTGCCGCTATAACAACTAAAACTAAAAAAAACTACAACTAAAAAACAGAATAAAATACATATTTAAGGGGGCTCCCATACAAGAAACGTTATTTTTTTGCCGTTTTATAGATAATGGTACGGAACCCTTCGTGCGCGAGTCCGACTCGCACTTGGCCGGTTTTATTTTATTTCATTTTGTATTTACAAAATAACAGCATTTAAGTAGGAGAAAAAAACAGCGTCTTGGGGACGCTTCCGACTGGTATGTATGGATCAGTTGAGCTATCTGTGGATTGGTTGAAATAGTCTGCAGTTAGCTCAATTTATTTATTTATTTCATTGTAATTTTCTTCGTTGTAATAGACTTTCTAAAGTAGTTAGTATACCTGGATCCCTTTTAACATACTTTTGAGTTGGAAAGAAAATGATCAGCGAAAATCGCGTAGCTTTTATTAAAACTAATAAAACACAAGCAATATCTGTAGTTTGCCATAAATAATCAAATAATTCATAATAACAAAGAAAATTTCAATCAAATAATAGAATTAAATTAAAAGTAGTATTTACAATTGAAACAATTGAGCAAGCTGCAGACTGTTGCAAACAATCTACAGGTACCTAGCTCAACTGATCCATATCAAAAGCAGTCGAAAAAATAATTATCTACGAGTATAAATTGATATACAAAATGAGTTACACAATAAAACCTACAGTAAATCTAGTAGTTAGTAAAATTAAATTAAATGTTAGTAGTTAGTAACATCAGCATAATATCAATGTCTAGTTATAACTTCAAAATATTAATATAATAATACATACCTATTCCGATTAGTACTACTTACCTACCTGTTATTATGAGCTCTTTGAACCAGATGAGAACTCTGTGTCAAGTTAAACCTAACAAAGGCTTTAAGGCACTTCTAATCAAAATGTAATGTTGTTTGTTTTTATCTGAATAAATAATTTATCTATCTATCTAGTTACGACGTGTAAATTTGCTAACCTTCATGTTATTCTAATTAGATTCATTATTATAAAAAGCTTGTACCTACATAATAATAATGCATGAGATTTTGGTAAGGAAATATTATCTGTTATATTCACCGTTGTTTCCGATATATTCTCTACTGCAGCGCCTCGCGGTTTCACCCGCGTAGTTCCCGTTCCTGTTGGAATTCCAAGATAAAAAGTAGCCTTGCTTATCCCAATCCCTCGGTGACCACCTACCCGACGGGAGTAGATTTAAAATCAGCGCCGCATGCTCCCTGCATGCAGCTCAAAGGTGAATTTACTGCCTTTGCCTATTTATTTGTAATTTCTTTGTATTTTTATGTATAATTCTGTTTAGGTTAAGAGTTTTTAGGCAATAAATGATTATTTATTTTATTTTTTATTATTTATTTTTATGTTCTATTCTAGACTATAATCTATCTCTGTGCCAAATATCATCCAAATACAAATCAAATCAAATACAAATCCAGATCCGTTCAGCCGTTCTGGCGTGATGGAGTAACAAACATCCATCCATCCAAACTTTCACATTTATAATATTAGTGGGATTTCTGACTGGATGTCAGAAATAGAGAATATATCGGAAACATGAGAATATATCGGACAAGAATTCGTCTGGATAGAAGAGATGTTTATAGGATGCAGCAGTAACATAGACTACTGTTTGTCCTAGTAAAAAAATCAAATTCCCATGGGAGATTAAACCTGAACGCGCATCTATCAGCGCTACCGGCAGGCATTACAGGCAGTCATCGCATTTCCCCATGGCATTTTACTGAAATGCCGCGCGCTCGGTGCCAATAGGTAATATCTTTATATGAAATAGTGCGATGCTGCACTATTTTATATAAAGATTTAGAAAATTCGATGACTGCAGGGAATGCCGCGTCTGCCGTGCTCCCAGGTGCGCGGTCACCTTTACGGGAATATTTTAAATAAAAAATCATTTATTGCCTAAAAAACTTAACTTAAACAGAATTATACATAAAAATACAAAATAATTGCTGCATGCAAGGAGCATGCGGCGCTGATTATAAATCTACTCCCGTCTGGTAGGTGGTCACCGAAGGATTGGGATAGCGGGTTGTGGGTAAAAAGTAAAAACATTGTAATATAAAGGTAAACGGCTCATACATGTTTATCTGAGCTTGAGAATAAGTATGTGTCTAGGTATGTGCTAGTTCTCCCGAGGCACCAGTCTCATGAGAGTCTGGGCAACTGTATTTTTATCTGCCTAGAAATATGAAATTCGAATTCAACGCGGATAAAACCGCGGGGAAGAGCTAGTACTACATATATAAAAAGGTTTTACACCGAAAAGTGGCTTCAAATATATTGTCCGCCTCGCTTCCCCTAATGGCTAACTAATAATACCTTCAACAAATACTCGTTCCGACTGTAGATTTCAGGATTTTCACGAATTATTACAGGCTTCGCTTCTCGTATTATCGAATTGTTAAACCCAAATTCCGTCCCCATTTTCATGAATACGTAAATCCCTAAAACAAAATGATCGATGTTCGTTTGACGACGGTTTGAATAAGGTTAGAATATAATATATTTTATTGCACAAAAGTTGTACATAGGCGAGCATAATGCTAGATAGCATTCTCTACCTGCTAACCTTAGGGTAGTGTGGACAACAATTTTGGCAGGTAGTGCTATATTATAGAATTTTAGAATAACCATAAAAAGTATATACATATGTACCTATAGCATAAATTAATACTCATATAAACTAAATAAATATATAACTCACAATAATACTTACAAAATAAAGTACATATAAAAATATAAGGATGAAAATATTTAGTAACAATTCCGCGAAAAAACCTTCTCCGATAAGTTCTAATAAAATGTAGTCCTCGTTGTAGAAGAAAACGATGCCAACTACAAAATGAAAAAATATCTATCAAAGCAAGACGTCGTCGTCGACTAGTTTCGTCTCTCCACGAGACATCATCAGGACACCACAATACTTGACCTAATATATTAATTATTTATATATTTATAATAACATACCGAATTATTCTTGCGAAAGAAAGTGATAGATGAAGACATTTATTGAGGATACCTGGATGTTGGAAAGTTAGCGGTTTTTGTCCAATTTTGTTACTTTAATAATAACTAATAACTTTAACTGGAATCTCGTACTAAAGCATTTCCTCGATCTTTGAGATTCTACTGCTGTTTAAATATGAAATCTAGGATTCTTATACTCCTATACCAGATAAATATATTATTACATCCATCCATTTCATTTTGTACAAATCCGCGAAACTATCTTGGCGTAATAAAACATTTATGTTTGATGAAAAAATATCTCAATTTTGATACATTATTAGCCTTCTTCTCCGAACCAATATAACTTACCGACTTGATTTTTATATTGCAAAGGCAAAGTAACAGGTTCGCCAAAGAAATATTGGATTACTTGAACAGTACTCTTTTAATTCACAAGAAATCTGCTTGATTTTTGCACACACGCTCTGAACGACACGAACTCATTTCTTCAGTCCCGGCCGCGCTGTTATATAGGTAAAACAACGGTCAAACGAATGGTGAATGAATGGTCAGCGGTGTAGGTGTGCGATCACCATAGACTATATTCCATCATCGCGTCTTTAAAACGGCATGCAGATAGTAACTTACAAATGTTGCTGATTACGTACCGCTTACAATGTTTACCCGGCGACATAAGAACTGATTGGAACTATTGGTTGACGCCTATATCTATATATGAAGCCACCGACATGTCCCCGGCAAAGCCGCTAACATCAAACCCGCCGGACTTTGTCGGCGACTCATTTGGGACACAACATCTGCACTCTCTTTTCAGCTTATCAAAGCTGCTTAAATAAGCCTACCGCTTTACAAATTAGGACGCGCCTATTTACATAATCTATGCCAACATTCACATAATGAGAGATCCATGAAAGAGCTTCCCAAAATTCATTCCCACTTCATCCTATACAAACAAAGGCCGTATGTCACTGTCAATTTCGAAAATCAATGCTTCAATATTCCAACGGGTAAATGATGAAAAGTACGGATCGGGAAAATGGGGAAATCTAGGAAAATTGGTCATTGTTTGGATTCATTCAATTTTTGTAATAGGTGTCCGCAGCAAGTGTTTTGATTGGGATTTTGATAACTGAATTTGATTTTTTTATGGACAGCGTGAATTTTTTGTCACTTAAATGTTACAGATTAGTATTTTTGTTTCGATATTGATTGTAAAAAATGTTCATACGTGCAACAGGGTAGTTATAATGTAATATTATTCTAAGTCCGTTAGTTAGATTATCAGAAGATATGCACATATTTTTTCTTGTCAATTAAACCAAAAAATACAAAGATAGTTAAGAAGGCAAATATTTATCGAAATTGCGATATTTTAGATATTTTTTTCATCAAACAACTAATCAAAAAACTATCTTGGGGCTTTTGTACAGAATGAAATGGAATATTAGGTACAGGAGTATAAGAATCTTAGATTTACATATTTGAACAGCAGTAGGATCTCAAAGATCATGGAAATATTGATTTTTCGAAATAACAGCCATAGACTATATAGATGTGTTTACTCTATGATCAAAATTCCACTTGCCAAGCGTGATGGATACGGCAAATCGCCCTTTTGTTCGGGAGAGGCACGTTCTTCGTGATCTACACCACAATAGAAAGGTGGGTATAAAAATACATTATTTCTAGAGATGAGATCCTTATTTAGATTAAAAAGGCTGATATTTTCATGAAATATCTGCTACGCCCACATATCCTGCGAAAAGGTCTAAAATAATAAAATAAAACGATAAAGTACATACTACTAAAGTACTACTCCAAAAATGATATTTATATCATCTAGCGCATATCAACAAAGCCCACGTTTGAACTTTAGATGTGACGTACAAATGTTGTTCCCGAATCTCGCCCAGGCCTACCTGAGAAATTTGCTATTGGCCCGCAAATTTATAAAGGAACATATGTGACTGGGGAGGGGACTATACTCCGGGATTTATGTAGGAAATTCCCGGAAAACAGCACGAATTTTAAATCGTGGTGTGGCTTGTAAATCTGGCAACTGGGATGAGATTTAATGAAATATTTGAGGATAAAACAGGTTTAAGGAGGTCTCAATCAATAGGTTAACCAAGAAAACTGCCATTACACGTTCTGAAACCCAAAGCAATACATGAGGTAAGTTAAAAAAGAATTACCGAGACCGTGGTAAGAACTGACCCTTCCAACACAGCTCATGGATGTCGTAAGAGTCGACTTAAGGAGCCTACCATAAGGGCAGCAGCTTTTTACAGTGTATTTTAAAACCTCTTCAATCACCAATCTATCTGCCGAGCGTTGTGATTATGGCAAAAACCCCTTATTTGGGGGAAACACGTTCAGCAGTGGACTTATGAGTGCTTATTCTTTTCCTTAATTTTCTTTGGCACTACCGCTTGGCACTACTAGTATTTTATGGTGGCTCTCCACTACTGGAGGTGAACCGTCAATAAAATTTTGCGCCAAGCGAAAAAGGTCTTCGACGCTGGCGACATACGTCCACTCTTGGATGTTTTTCAACCACGCAACCAAGACTTTTTTCGTCTGCCAACGCGTTATTTACCCTTGACTTTGCCCATCATTAGTAGTTGAAGCACAGGACAGAAGAAATAAAGAGGAGAACTTTCCATGCTTTCGATTACGCTGTCTACTAAAAATACACACACACCGGGATGTAACTAGTAGTCCCGGAAGAAATCCCGGGGCTGGAAAGCGTCCCACCCCTAGCGCGGTTACCCAGACGATAACAATTTTAGGCCTACGTTTCATCACAGCTCACTAAATATAGCGCGGCTGGTTAAAAATAAACGTACGTTCATAAATAGTTACTTTACGTATTTTGTTATTTATGTCGTTTCCAAGAGTTTTGTAAGGTGTTATCAAATAAATATTTATTTATTCATTAACAGACTAGCAGCCTGTGGCTGATGTGTCTATATCAGACAGTGTCGAATTTAGTTATTGCGTATTTGTTTTAGTTTGTTATTTTTGTCTCGTAACCACTTGTCGAGTTTATTCTTTTTTTAAATAAAGCGCTTCGGGTTTTAAGTTTCTTACCATAGTCTTATCATGGATTTTCTCCTTTTATGTTTTTTCTCCCGGTTTTCCCTTGTTTCCCTTTGTGTGCTAAATGAATTAAACCTTTATTCTTGTTCTTTACCTACTCTGATTTCTCAGTGTGTCCGTTCGTTGCTATCCAAACTTCCCCAGCTTTTCTCAACTGAGCTACAGAAACCACCTCTCTTGACAAATGTAGCAGCATTACCAGCGGCAATCCTCTTACACTGTACAAATAAAATTAATTTGATATGTACTAGGTTATTTACTTTGCTGTAAACAAAAAGCAATGAAATTCGGATTTTCGTTTCATTTTATGAGTCGAATGAATGTTTTCACGTGAGAGGTTTCATGACGTCACAGAAATTAATTCGTCATAAGTCGGATTCCAGCACTTAGGGTTCCGCATATCATTTACATTTTCTGTTATATCAGTCATCATCAACCTGTAGGGTAAACCCAGGATAGATGCCGCAGTGGGATAGGTGCCTCGTTTTCAAAAACCTAACTTCTTAAAGTCGCAACATAAAACTGATAGGATAATTAAGGAGCGTATGCACCACACATCTTTTCCCCTGCAGGTCACCATGTGGAACAGACGCGTTTCGCTCGTACAGGCGATCATCTCCGCGTCGAACGCGACGAAAGTGTTATTTTTTTATACATGAGTATTTACTGTTTCATTACTTCTAATGTTGTCACAAATTCCTTTCTATTTTTATTAAATCACTCCTAAGTATTTAGTTTATTTTAAACTCAGGGCATTGATCCATCTCGAAAAGGATGGACGCCTCGATTTTTCGCGGGATAGATGCCCTTAGGCCTTTAGGGGCATCTATCTCCTATACCTTTTGTACTTATTAATACCAGCGTGTTTTTGATATTTTTTGTGTACTGTCACTATGTTTTTATAAACTAGTTTATCAATATTTTAAGAATTACATTCAAGTTTACCGCGCCAAAGGCATAGCTAAGTTTTGCAAAAAAAGTCACGAATTAAACATTATGTTATTTACTTACTAACTTCGTTGATTAATGTTGTAAAGAACAACTTAATTAAAACTTTTAAATATACCGATCTAAGTTCTTAATATTCCCGCAAAATGCAAATGTCTAAAAAGCTTTTAGGCAAGTCCTAAGTCTTAGACTGAAAAGTAGGTCTAAATTTTTAACTTATGAATAAGTTTTTGGCGATTTCGATAATCTCGAATGGCGTTTTGACACTTATTTGGTTAACACTAAGGTTGTCCTATTAAATAAATCCATCTATTTATTCAACCACTTTAAGCTTTCAAAGTAATTATAAGGTACTATGTCTTTGAAATAGAATAAAAAATTTATTGAACTAAATTGTCCTTATGAAAACCTAGAGCGAGGCACAATATAACGGAGTCGTCAGATGAGTTTTAACATAAGAAAATAATTTTAAAAAATGGTTAAAAACTATCGTACGGTAGTCTGATAATCATTACACGACGACCCATAAGGCGTCACATGAGGAACGACACCACACGACAAAATGCGGTGACGACCCCGGGCGTCATACATTTCTATGAACCGTTTACACACGCAACGACACCGCACAGCACAACAGGTTCATAGAAATGTATGACGCCCGGAGTCGTCACCGCATTTTGTCGTGTTGTGTCGTGCGCCGGGGGAAAACGCTCCTATTTGTGTCACCAACGTTTCATCCCTTAACTTAGTTTCTTAATTAACCCGCTTACATCCGTAACAAAAATTTTGTTTATAAACGATTTGTTGATAAAGTGTGCGGGGAGGCCTTTGCCCAGCAGCGGGATGAAATAGGTAAAAGAAATAACCGATGACGTCATTTTGAAATCCGTTTATTTTCTGAACTTGTTCGGTATTTTAGTCTAGACAAACCCAAAATGAGCATGTAAAACAAAAAATACAACGTTTTAATATCAAATAAGGCAATATTCAGCTTTGAAACTGACTACGCTGAAAACTTAAACTTGAATAAAGCCTGTGCTTGATAAAATATTCAAAATAACCCTAAAAACCTCAACCAAACCAAACGTTCAAATAATAAAATAATTGAATTCTCCGAAACTCTAATTCCAACATATCTTTCGGCAATAAAGTGATGAAATATTATTATACAAATGTTACCCGTCGCCATTTTCTTTATTTCCCGCCATAAAAGATAACCTCTATTGAAAATTTGTGACATATTTGAAATTCTCCGTAATTTTCCCGCGTTTTCGGACGTATGGAGTTGATATATGGGAATATTAGTTCTGCATGCGGATTCACTTGATTTTTATTTTGTTAAAAACATAAGCTAAAAAAATTATTAACTGGTTCATTAAATAGGCAGACAGAGATAAATAATTTATAATAGGTAATGTTATCCACAGTCTACATTATTACGGACATACTGCAGGTATGTCGGACATACAGGGTTATTGGTAAATTAGTAACACTACGTGAACTGCAGGTCCTGCCCATCATTACAAACACATTCGTGAAGACGCCAGGTCTAAATTCTTAAAAAAAACGTCATATGAAAAACATAAAAACAAATAAGGAACATAATAAAACATACAAAAACATAAACATACAATAACAAAAGAGTCGCGATCGCGAGTTAAATTTAATTCTTTTTGATTTTATTGTGTCATTTTAGCCGACATTTTTTTTATTTGTATCTACAATGTACATGTACACAAATTAAAAAAATTTCCTCTACCTACTTATTAAGAAATAAGTGAGGTAATATTAAACACCAAAAAAACTAGGTTCAGATGAATTTTTTGAACCAGTTTGTCTTTCAGACAATAATAGTATGCCAGTCAGAAGAAATCGTAATTTTTTATATATATAACAAACAAGTCATACTTCTATGTTAGAACGTGTTAAATGAGATTCTGAAATGGCTGGTGGAACGCGATGACAAATGATATATTACTCTACCTACTAATTGTTCAAACTCTTTTTGAATGTTACCGTTTTACGAGGAAATTTTATGAATCCCTAATTTAACACTTTCACTGCCCATTTCTCACATCTCCATATTCGATCTGGCAGAACCCCTCTCTCTTATCTCTATCCTAACCGCCCGGTTCAATAAATTGTTTCCTTTGCTCGACTGTAAAGAAGGGGTATAATAATATTATTTTTTCATTTATACTTGCTTAATATTATAAAGAGGAAAGATTTGTTTATTTGTTTGAATTGTATAGGCTCTGAAAGTACTGGACCGATCTAGCCCCAAACTTAGCAGAGCTTGCTTGTCTCAAGGCAGGAATCGAATCCGCAACCTCTTGCGTCGCAGGCGGACCTTCGCCCACCGTGCCACAGAGGTCGTCGAATATTAGAATCCCACATTATCCCTGATGAACATAGGCGATAGAATATACCCGAGCGAACCCGGGGCGGACCGCTAGTGATGTATATAGGGTTTTATTCTCCTACCTACCTGGTAAAGGAATAAAAAATGATTCCTGTGTTTGCGCACACACTTGTACACTTTATTAAGTCATGTACACATAAGACACCTTGGAATTGTCTGTAACACGGAAATATCAAAACTCGAAATAGAATAATCTTTGGTAAGCATCACAGTTATGGAATACATATTTAGTGTCAGCTTCGTTGGTTTATTTTGACGCAAAACTTATGAAAACTTCCGTCGAATTTAAAATCTTAAGACCTGAAAAGCACCGTTGCAGCGTGGCATAAAAATGTGCTTTCGAATATGGACTTTAGCTCGTAAGATTTAGATGTATTTTACATTGACAATATCCGATGACAGACATCTCGCGGACCAATCGTTAGAAGCTTGCGGGAAGCCATTTTGTCACTGTAAAATGTTTCTAATGGTCAATAAGTTTAAGCTCATATTGGAATAAATATTTTGCTTTGTGCTGGGTGGTAGCTACAAGTTTTAGTGTCGCTGATAGTCAGCTTCGTTGGTTAATTTTGACGTAAAATTTATGAAAACTAGTGTAAAATTTAAAATGTTGTTGTCCGTGTTTTCACATAACACAAACCAAAAAACCTTAACAAGCTAATAATAATAACAAATAAATAAATAATGCTGGACAATTCACACGTAAGTCTGAGTTAAGTCAAAGCGCTCTTTACTAACTTAAATCTGGGGCTGAATTTTCGGTGCCAGTCTAAGACAGTGTCATGTGGTCAGAGCCTGCCCTACATAACTCGCCCAGCCCGTCCCATCACTTACTTCCGCCGGCTGAGCTAATCTGCACGGATTTGTGTCCGACGTACTGTTTAGGGTAAATCCTAGTTTACATGTTTTATCTTAGTTAAACGGCAAATAGGCTACTCGGGGTTTGTTATAAGATATTATGGCCTTCGTGACTTCAAAACAATGGTACCTTATTTTTGTTGTACTGTTAATTCCAGATTTGAAATTCCTTAATCAAAATCCAATTAAAAATATATATCGAAGAAACATATATGACATATTTTCACACAGAATCATCAAGCCCCAAAGTACCTGAGCAGAGCTTATGTTATGGGTAATTGGGATGATGACAATTATTCAATTTTATCCTTTTTTTTTGCAATTTTATAATTAAGGTTATTATTAATAATAATAATAATAATAAATAAATAATAATTATTATTACTATAATTAGTTTGATGAATCGTTCCACTCGAATAAATATTTAATTATGAACGTCGACTTTTGTTATTTTTTAGATACTTGGTTACAAACTATTTGGTATTTTGAGACTAAAATATTTGTAAAAAAGTATGACATGTAATGTATGTCAGTAGTGAAAATAAAATAGAGAAATGTACAAGATTTTTTCATTTTGCATGTCTACCTACGGCTATCAGTTAGTTGTTAATGGTTAAATAGAAAAAATATAATATACAGAAAACATATTCATGCATTAAATATAAAGAAAACACCCCGAACCGGAATATAATATGCAAATTATTCAGAAATATTGTCCCACATCGAATCAAACCTAGAACCTTCTGCGTGACATGGACCTTGCTCCACTACGCCCCAATGGACGTTCTAAGATATCATGTCTCTGAAAACCGTTTGAGCCTCATTGGAATATATAAGCTCAGAAAATTTATTGTCTTTTTTTTTAAATCGAATTCAAAGCGATTTAGACCGTTATTCCAAATGCTACATTCTTTTAAAATGCAGAGAACAACAGACATAATAGCAGCACCGTCAACTTTAATATGAATTTTCTCCTTTCCCAGTTTGTGACAGTTTAATTTTAACCGCTCAAGCCACTGAAATAACCACGCATTCGAGGCCCCGACCTCAGAGATGAAATGGTAAATAGAGCGCCTCACATACATTCGACACCCAAAAAGTCATATTATCCACTGTGTGCGGCGCTCGCGGCGTAAGTCCCTTTCAACTCGGGTCATATCGTAAGAGACGACTAAGGGAACCTACTTCCTTCTGTGTATTTTAACCCCACTGTGAACACCAATCCGCCTGCCACGCTTTGTGGTTATGGCATAAGGATCCATTGCAAAATATAAGGATGAATAAATTTAGTAACAATTCCGCGAAAAAAACCTTCTCCGATAAGTTCTAACAAAATGTAGTCCGCGTTGTAGAAGAAAAACGACGCCAACTACAAAATAAAAAAATACCTATCAAAGCAAGACGTCATCTAGTTTCGTCTCTCCACGAGACATCATCAGGGCACCACAATACTCGACCTTAACACTGAGTCTCCCACCAGAGATGTTGCCACTCCGAGCTCCGCGCGGCAATGGCGCGCGAAGGTTTCGCGGAATTGATGCTAAATATTTTTCATCTTGCGGAGCCACAGCCTCGGAGTCGGAGCCGAGTTTCAGTAGTTCTAGAAAAAGGCACTCACTGCAAAGTAGAGACACGGACACCGGTGGGAAATCTAGCGACGTATTAATGTATGCAGGTATTGTACGAAGGAGTAGCACTGTTTTAGTCAACTATTTCAGGAACTCGTGGGAGTATAAGAAGAGATTGGATGCTGTGTAGGTCTTAGGAAGTTTTTGGTCGCGTTGAGGGAAAAAGGCTTAACTCAAAATGTGACCATATTTAGGATGATGAGTGGTATTTCTTGAAAAGTGTTACAACTCGATATAGTAAATTGCAGCTACACGTTACAATGTTTTTCATTTGGGATAGGGGGCTTTACAGAATTAAAATGAATATTTCTATAGATTAATTTCAAAAAGTAAGTCGAACGAGGAATCCACATTTTATTTTATTTTGTTTCATTCATTTATTATAATGTTTGTAGGATATGTAGTTATTATAGTATGTAGTGCAAGTATTGATGTTTATTTTTATTTTTTCGAGTGCCACCGTCTTCTTTTTTCTTTGTCCTTTAATGTCCAGTTCATACCAAAGTTGCTTGAAAGAGATCACTGACAGCAACAAGCCCGCGGTTGTACTTCTACTCGTAGCATTTATATCTGTGTTTGTGTAGTACAATAAAGTATTATCTATGTATTATTTTGAGATAACTCAGTACGTATTTTATGTTCTATAATTTCATATTTAAATCGTTTATTTACTATAAATTCACAAGGAACACTTGGTCAAGTTAGATATTTAATGTAAATTTATCCTCTCTTTTCATTATCCTGTCGCAATCTTTGTTATTTTAGGATGGGACAATTTGGTAAAAATAACAAAGCCAAATATACTCGTAGCTTGTTGTAAAGGTTTGATACATGATAAACAATGTGTTGTTTTTTTTACCTTTCCTCCTACACATCCAGCTAGTCTATTCAGAGCCTTGAGTCCATCAGACGAAAATAAGGAGACGTGCTCGTGACGTCTCGTCTCCATATTACATAGCTTTTGGTACAGCGCCTCTTTCGTGCGGACAGGGAACTACGGGAATCCCAAACGTATAATTTTATAAATATAATTGCAATTTGACATCAATTTTAATTTACCTATCGTAATTTTAATTTTTGCTATTGTATGTACATTTATTTGAAAGTGTCATTGTATTATTACATTAAAATATAATATAATAAATAAGTAACTTTTAATATCACGGGTAGCTAGTAATTACTAGCTAATATTACCTGTTTTTACCCTTTGGGTACGGAACCCTAAAAACGTAGGGTTCCGTACCCAAAGGGTAAAAACGAGACCCTATTACTAAGACTTCGCTGTCCGTCT